>CM030182.1:257189-857189 GCA_017639675.1 Aplochiton taeniatus | reverse complement strand
GTTAATCCATACCAGGCCAAAGATTCACCTTAACATCGATTGGACACACCAGTCATCTATTGTATTACCTACTTGGAACACAGTGTAGAGAGTCATTACATGATGAGTATCTAGTCAGTAACACTTATCATTAAGTCCACATTTGGTTCAGTTTGTAAAGGCAAAAAAAAGTGTGTATTTTTTTTTACTAAATGATTTGTTGAAAGCAACACTGCGCCATAGATGTCAATATTGCAGGGTGGGAGTATTGGTCATTTGGGAAATGATATATTGTTACAAAATCTGATTAAACTTATTGACATTGAGACCCAGTGATGCTAAACACATTTCAACAAAAACCATAAGATGGCCAAATCCGATTTTTACATTCATAAAGTTTGAAATATACAGGATCATTTAAAAAGACTGACCAAAAAATGACGCAATTTTGTTGATCGATATCCTCGGTAAACATATTGAGTAAACCCGATCTCTCTGTTGGATTGGTATTGTTGTCTTCGTTAGCTAGCAAGGAGGGGAGTAAGTAAGCAAAGGACCTCACACAATACTTTAACCGCTAGCAGAATGCCCCATCTAAACCTCATCATGAAAAATGGAGAGGTGTGGGATGTAAGCTATAGGTGTAACCAATTAGTAAAGGAAACCTTTTGGACACCCCCGTTGGCTCGGCCATTGAACGGCCGGGCTGCACAGAGGGTGAAATCCATCCCCAGAACAGGGCTCGTTCCCTGGGTGTTAATGACTGCACACCATGTCACTGCAGCCTCTGGACTACCTTTGGGCCTGCAAGACAAGGGGCAATACCCCATCCATCGTCCTTTCCTGTGCACCTGACCATCCTGGTGCACCATGGAGGATGTAGTTTCCTGTGCATCTGACCATCCTGGTGCACTATGATGTAGTTTCCTGGGAGCAGTCTTCCATTGAGGTGCACCATGGAGGATGTAGTTTCCTGGGAGCAGTCTTCCATTGAGGTGCAGCATGGAGGATGTAGTTTCCTGGGAGCTGTCTTCCATTGAGGTGCACCATGGAGGATGTAGTTTCCTGGGAGCTGTCTTCTATTGAGGTGCACCATGGAGGATGTAGTTTCCTGGGAGCTGTCTTCCATTGAGGTGCAGCATGTTGACCGGGTCCCAGCCCAGTGCAGTGTGTGACAGAGTGGTTGATGGAGGAAGAACCAGCAGGAAGAGCGAAGGCCCTCGCTGGTCTAGCACAGCGCCACGCTGTTCCAAACATATGTATGTCCTTGGTTACGGGATTGAAGGCGACCCCCTTTTGGCCCACACGCTGCCTCTCTGCTGTGGTGATCCAGTTTGGCCCCCAGGCGGGGGCCCAGCGTTGCCCCTGTTTTCCTCTTCCGTTTGTAAAGGAGAGAGGCCGCCAGACATGGAGACACATTTGGTCTAAACGCTTCTCACCGTGCCTCCTCCCAAAATATGTCCGTCCTTTTGTTTTGCAACATTACTCCGACAGAACCATAATAAGGGTCCTAATTACTTTTCACCCGTCCAATTCAAGGGACAGAAGGGCCGGAGTGATTTGAAATGATCTTACAAAGTACCTTGGGAGGCAAGATGCCAGTTGTAGGCTGGGCTCTCCTTTGGGAGCTGTCACAAGGTAACCCGGCCATGAAAAGGAAAAAGGCATCCGCCCTTTGGCCACAAGCAGAGGTTTTAGAGCCCTTGTCTAATGGATACCAATCACATTCAGCGATGACAATAGGCCAGGAAAGCGGATACATGGGATTCCTCTGATCTATGTCATTTACGCCTTTCATGCTCCCTCCGTGACAAATGTTACAGGTAGCATTATGAGGGGGGCGGTTAGTGCGGCATCTGTCCCATAGGTGTTAAGGAGACGTACAATATCCCGCTGCTGTTGCGTGGTAACCTCGAATGTGGTCAGGAAGTAGGGCTTGTCACAATGTCCGCTCTGAATGGCGCGGGTCTCCAGCGGTCTGGGAAGCGTCTTTATTTCACGTGGCCTTTCTCTTCGGGGGTTTCTCACTCGCCTGCGTCTGTGCTGGGCCTTTCATCCCTTCAGCTCACCTTCTGACTGTGGTGAGGAGCAGCTGCTTGTGGGAAGCTACTCTGCCGGGCTCAACTGACCCCATAGACACACATAGACACACACGCATGCACGCACGCACGCACGCACACACACACACACACACACACACACACACACTGTTTTCATGGTCAGGTGACTCTACTACTGGAAACACTATCTCAGGGCTGGAAGCCACAAGAGCTTTGAATCGGGACAAGATAGTTGCAAGGGAGCTGAACTCACACAGTGCATCCTGTATCCTGACACACTGAGGAAAACAGTGGATCTTCTACCTAGCGAGCTGGTGGTCTTGTTTGGAGCCATTATCCAATGGTGAGGCATGGGGCTTCTGGGTAATGTCGCTTTCTGCCCTGTCATCTGCCACTCATTAGTGATTATCACTGAGCGCTGGGCCCAGCTGGCATGATAGCACTCCTGACTGTATATGGAGTTTTAGAATACAGCCCAGCCCAAAAATAATGGGACAGATTCTCCCACACACACGCAGGCACGCACGGGCACGCACGTACGCACGCACACACACACACACACACACACACACACACACAAATACGTACAGAAAGACAGTACAGAAATACAGAACACTCTGTATCCTAGATATACACCATATACTTCACTATATGTCTAAACCATACCAGAGGCAGTGCCCTGGGCGGACTGTATATATATAGATATACTGTGTTACACACCAGACCAAAACAAAAGCATCTTCTTACACACACACACACACACACACACACAAAAAGACACACGTACAGAAAGACAGTACAGAAATACAGAACACTCTGTATCCTAGATATACACCATATACTTTACTATATGTCTAAACCATACCAGAGGCAGTGCCCTGGGCGGACTCTGCCACTGGACTGACTGTATATATATAGATATACTGTGTTGCACACCAGACCAAAACAAAAGGATCTTCTTTAATGTAATGTATAGATATACTGTGTAAAACACCAGACCAAAACAAAAGCATCTTCTTACTGTAATGTATAGATATACTGTGTTACACACCAGACCAAAACAAAAGCATCTTCTTACTGTAATGCATAGATATACTGTGTTACACACCAGACCAAAACAAAAGGATCTTCTTTACTGTAATGTATAGATGTACTGTGTAAAACACCAGACCAAAACAAAACCATCTTCTTACTGTAATGCATAGATATACTGTGTTACACACCAGGCCAAAACAAAAGGATCTTCTTTACTGTAATGTATAGATATACTGTGTTACACACCAGACCAAAACAAAAGGATCTTCTTTACTGTATGGTAAAAAAACAAATAGGAATATGTTGTACTACTATACTATAAGAGCTAGCATGGCCTTTTTTGTGTGTCTCAACCGTACAAGGTACAACTATACAAGCCAGTGTACAAGCTACAACCTCACAAGCTACTAGCATTCAAGCTACAACCTCACAAGCTACAACCACACATGCTACAACCATACAAGCTACAACCATACAAACTTCTAACATACAAGCTACAACTATACAAGCTACAATCATACAAGCTAATTTAGAAATTAATGGATTTCCTCCCTCTATTGGCAATGTAATAGAGCAATTGTAATTTATTGAATTACGAACCCAAAATCGCCAAAACACTATGCTTCAATGATATGGAAGGTGTCAACACGGTGAATACCTATAATTCCAATTCCAATCAGAGATGTCTTAAAAACACAGTTTAAAAGGCTAAAGGTTAACATATTTTACTTATTTCATACCACTTGTGCCCAGCTACCTATAACGAGCAACAATCAATAAAACGTTTAGGAGAAAGTACTTTCAAATGGCAAAAGTTTTTCAATCCTACAGAAAGATTGGCAAATTCATTTTTTACGTGTCATGTTAAAAAGCATGTTGTTCAATAAAAATCTTTCCCCAAACAATTTTACATTGTTTAATCAACAAACAAGATAATATATTCAGAATAAAAAAAATTGAATATGATCTTTTGCGAGTACTGACAGGTAACGAGATTGTGTCCTAAGCTCCAATTCTAACCCCCCCCCCCCGCCCCCCCACCCCCCCTCCACTCTCTCATCCCCAGCCAAAGAGTTAAATCAGCTTGGCTTACCTTCATCAACAAACATATGTATGTTTTGTAAATAGAGCGGATGGAGGCACACAAGGCTTTAGCCCGCAAGGTGCTAAATCTGAAACTCAGGGAACCTGGTGACAAAAAGCTCATTGGGAATCGCTTCAGCATAGCAGGAGCTTTTTGTTTCCTTATCAAAGAATCTTTAATAAACATTCGAGGGGCCAGTCCCCCACCCGCTGCCTGTGTTCTCCTCCTCCTCCTCCTCCTCCTCCTCCTCCTCCTCCTCCATCGCCATTTTTCCAGCCCACTGGCCTGGACAAAGCCCAAGGTGCACCCTTTAGGTGTCCCCCAACGGGGCATTGAGACAAGTTGGGCCTTCACTTCCCTCACAGCAAACAGTCAGCTTTGGGAGCCGGCTTGGTTTCCCTCCGCAGGGAAAAGTGAGCAGGGCACAACAGAAAGTGGCTTTAGAATGGAGGGCTGAAAGAGGGCCGATTGACACTCAATGAGCCTCTATGTGCCTTTGTGTTTTAAATGCCTGTCTGTCAGTCCAGGCATAGATTCTGGGGCAGGTAAAGGAGATCTTTCTAAAGTATGTTGCATTTTTTAAGTCATTGAAAGAGCTTAGTGGATTAGAAAAGTTCGAAGAAACTTAAGAAGGATCAACTTATGTCTGAGGAAAAAAAGGAGCTGAAAGTCTGTGGCACAGATACAATATTGTTTTAATTATGAAGTTATAAAATTGTAAAAATGAAAGTCACGCTTCTCATTACAAATTATGAAAAATATCTTCTGTTGTAATACAGTATCGTGACACGTGAACTTTTATTTATTTGATGTACACGAAGCTGTCAAAGAAATATGGTCAGTTCTATATTATGCCTACTATTGTAAAATATTGGGTCATGAAAATGTGCATTACCTTTGAGACTGAGAAATGAAATTTTGCATTCTTTAAGGCACAATAGACCGTAAAGAACTTCCACAAACAAAGAGTTGACTCGGCACCACACGTTCATAGAAGAGAACAGACTTTGTAACGGATTCATTCACTCATAAATGTATTGATTGAACTTTGGTTATTTGGTTATTCTGTTGACATGGTTTGTAAATATTGGCATAAAGAAGTACTTTTTTTATGTAATTATAAATGTGTCAAAGTTCCATCTTTAATACTATTTATTACAATGAACCTGCTTCATTTGTTACTTACATACAGAAATAATTTCCCTAAATACATCCTTAAAATTGTAACTGACGGCCACAGAATCATACTACTTCACTGCTAAAAAGCTGTTCGTGGGCACGACTCATTCAAGGCTCCTGTTTGTCATTCTTTTGCTAACCTCTCAGGGTCTTTTCAGCCAGCGCAGACATATTCTTTCAAGTATGTGTGCATTGTGACTGCTGATTGGTGCTTTCACTCCTCAAGTCCCCAGGTGAGACTAGGTCAGGATGGCACAGCCAAGGGCCAGCCCCCCCTCCGACATCTCTCCCCCAGCCAAGGGCCAGCCCCCCCTCCGACATCTCTCCCCCAGCTGCCGTCTTGTCAGCGGATTGTGCCCCCCCCCCCCCCCCCACTCTAAGTGTATTACCACCTGGTAGATCTATACCTTCCACCTTTGTTACCCTCTGCTCCTCACTAGCCCTGGCTCCTAGTGAAAAAGGGGAAAAGAGGTTTGCCTATATCCACATGAAGAGCACGTCTGTCCTTTGTACTCATCTTTCTGGTTCCTCTTCCCCCTGTGCGCACGGTCCAAGCCACCTGGAGGCAAGCCTGAAAACGAGCTGAATGGAGCGCTTTTCACTTAGCTGTTGTTTGTTGGTGTGTTTGCTCAAAAATGCTTTTATACTTCCTGTAATACTGCATGGCTGTGTGTGTGTGTGTGTGTGTGTGTGTGTGTGTGTGTGTGTGTGTCCATCTGTGTGTATGTGTGTGTGTGTCTCCATCTATGTGTGTGTGTGTGTGTGTGTGTGTGTGTGTGTGTCCATCTAGAGAGAAAGACAAAGAAACACAGTTCAGAGTGAAAGCGATAGAAACGTAACCATCGCCGAGGCTGGGGTCCACCAGTGAACGTTCCAGTGGACTAACCACCACCGAGGCTCTGGGGAACCAGGGCCCCGCTCTCTGCAACACAAACGCCAATCAAAAACCAGCCCAGCCTCCGAACCCTTCCTCGGGAGGTGAGACTTTTTGACCCTGCGTTGACTGCACTTTGTCCGTTTACAGCTTTGCCAGAGGAGGGCCTGCCCAGTGCCTGGCTGTCAATCCACACCCACAGCCCCTTTCGGTTGCCACCTCAGAGCTGTTGAGTGACATCTTAGACCTTGGTCACCACCCGGTTATTGTATTTCTAATTAAGTCCTCAGCTTTGAGGCGTTTGGGAAGTGACACGGGCACGTTGCCATGGCGAAAGGACATTTATTGGCTGGTGCCAGTATAAAGCCCCGCCCACCATCCCTAAACAAAGCAATCGATAATTTGCATTTTAATTTCCGCCGACTTTCCTGGTCTTTTAATTTATTGAACTGTTTGTCCCTCAGAGTCTGATTATTCTCTCCGCTTTCTGTTCCCCTCAAAGGGGGCGTGCTACAAGGCGGTGCACACTGTCACAACTTAATTAAAATGATGGAGGACACAAAGCAGGAATAATAAAAATGATCCTTCCTCCACAATACAGAGACCGTTTAAAGGAAACTCTGTCATAGTTCAAACGCACATTTCATTACAGCCCCTACATATTAGAGGACTTCTACGTTATGAATGCGGTAAGTCTATAAAGAATAAGGTCTACCTGTGCGAGTGTGATAGACACAAGATGACTGTGTGAAGTAACCTTTCTGTTTCGACACACTGTTCCACATGGCGAGTTATTGTTTTGTACATAATCTCTTTCCGTTGAATAAGCCTTTCTCTGTGAGATGCATGGCTCCTTCCAGGAGGTACCATACATTCCGGTATCCAAAAACATGCACATACTTTTTCCATGTCGACTAGAGCTTCCACACGGCCATCGTCCTCTTTGGTTGTGTTCAGGGCTATTATTATTATTATTATTATTATTACCTTTTCATCCTTTCCACACATAACAAAAATGTAAATGGTCCAAAGTGGTCTATCGGCACCAGTGGAGCCTGCCTCACAGGGTTTAGGGTTAGGGTTTAGGGTTCGGGTTAGGGTCAGGGTTAGTGGTTAGGGTCAGGGTCAGAGTCAGGGATAGGGTTAGGGTCAGGGCTAAGAGTTAGGGTTAGGGTTTAGGGCTAGGGTTTAGAGTCAGGGTAAAGGTTAGGGTTGTGGATCCTGCCTTACAGGTCAGAGTCCAGTGCTTTAAGGCTGCCTCATTTATAAAAGCGTGTTAGGACTGAGAGCTGAGAATGTACTCCCTTCCCTGGGCCTCAATGGTCATGGATTGGGACCCCAACTACCCTCCGGATCACTATTTTAAAATGGAGACCCTCTGTCTTCCTCCCCTTAATGCTCTGCATTCGTTGTTTGCTTGGACTTTAAATGAGAACCCCATGACTGGAATAGTTGACAGTAGCCACAGTAGGTCGGTTTAGTATCCATGAAGGATTATCAAGAATCATAACGCCACAGTTTTTTTGTAAACAGTCCAAACAGACCGGAGCCATGCTTTGGCCTCCTGGTCTAATTAAAGGCCAGACCGCTTCCTCGCTAGCAGAACACGTTCACAGGCGGTGCTGTTTGGGGAGCTCTCTCCCCCGTCTGCTCGGGTTTCAGGCCTGAATCAAAAGGGCCTCAACACTTTTGTCACACGAGTGAAAGAGTCCTATCTCTCTGGGTCCTGGTGGGCTGGGGGCCAGCCAAACTGACCTATTTAGAGGTTCCAATGGCAGGCGCACTGCACACTAATCAGCCTGAAGGGCCATTTTAGGATCTCACCACCAGGGACAAGAAATCCTCTGTTAAAACCAGTAGTGGACAAATCCTGTACCTGAGTGAAAGTGCAGATACCCTTGAGAAATATTACGCCCCTAAAAACAGAATTCTTCAATTCAAATTTCTACTTGAGTCAAAGTACAAAAGTGCCTGATTTTAAGTGTCAAAAGAAAAAAGTACTTAGTATGGTTATGTTTATTGTGTATATATTATATGTGTGTATGTATATATGTGTGTCTGTGTGTGTGTGTTTAGCCATTGTATATGCGATTGCCCATGATCCTGATGAGTATCAGGCTCTCTTGTGTGTCAGTCTATGTAACGTCTATGGTTCAAACAAATGACACGAGCCGATTGAATCATGCGCTGCCACATTCAGTGGCATATTTTAGACCATATGTTTTCCCCACATCAAAGTATCAAGTAATGACAGATATTGCACCAAAGCAGGAGGGAAAAGAAAGGTCTTTTAGTTTAGAAATGTAGTGGAGTGAAAGTAAAAAGTTTCCCAAAATGGAAACACTTGAGTAAAGTACAGATACTAGAAAAAAGGTACTTTGTACTAAGTAAAGTAATAAATTACTTTGTCCACCACTTGTTAAAATACCAACAGGTACAGCAAGTGATTAACATTAACTGATTTTCCATCAAGTACCCATCAGTGTTGCGTTACGTTTAAAATAATCAGATCCAATCATACGACAGTTTAGTTACACACACACATTCAAACAGGCATCTACAATGTCAAACAAATCCCCCCAAACAAAATTGATTTAGCATGATTAAAAACAAAATGACTTCATCCTCAAATAATCCCAACCCATTGAACACTATGTATGGAGAGAGACTTGACTTGAGTGTCCCCGGCCTTATTGTTTGCACGTTGGGAGTTGTAGTCCTGGGCTTGCCCCCTCCCCTTGCCCCCTCCCCTTCCCCTCCTGCAGCTGCAGCGTGTCGGGGTCTTGCGGGGTGTGATTAGTGATGGCGCCTAGCGCTGTGCCATTGATAGGCCAATTAGAGACACCTCCTGGTCAACGAGCTGCTTGCCAAGTGTCAGCTGGATTACCTGTCAACCCTCCACTTCAGTCCCCTCGGCCTAGGCTCCCTCCACTGTGTCCCTCTCTCATCTCCAGGTTGCTTGTTCCACGGTCTCCGGTCTTTCGGAATCATTCGTCCGTCCGCTCGTGGCGTCCCTTGCTTTTCTTCTCGTCCTTTCTGTCCCTGGCCTTTCGTTCTATTCCAACTTTTGGCTCCCTTGCTTTTTCTCTCTCTCTCTCTCTCTCTCTCTCTCTCTCTCTCTCTCTCTCTCTCTCTCTCTCTCTCTCTCTCACTCTGTCTCTCTCTCTCTCTCTCACTCTGTCTCTCCTTCTCTTCCCTCTGTCTCTCCTTATCTGTCTCTCCCCCTTTGTCTCTCTCTCTCCCTCTCTCTCTCCATCTATCTCCCCTTTTCTCCCCCTCTACTTCCCCCCCTCTCCCTCTCTGTCTCCCCCCTCTGTCTCCAGCCATTGCGAGGTGCAGCCAAGAGTCTTAGCCCTCTATAATCCTGTGGAATAAACCCGGCCACTCCTGAGCAGGTTGCGTCTCCTCCAAGGCCTTTTTTTAATCAAGCTAATGGAGGCATGCCGGCGTCTATCGACCCTGCGCACCCTGCCTCTTTCCCCGTGGATAGACAGCCATTCCAGGCCAGGCAGACATCTAAGGCTTGGGGCTTTTTCCACAGTCCGTCCTCCGTGGCACGTTTCAGTAAGCACGGATGAAACAGGAAACATTCATCACGCATGCGGTTGGCTGCACAACTTGCCAGATTTGTCACCCCACAAGACTGCTTTGTAACCTCTGAGAGGCTTAGCTCTTGACCTGTAAAGAGGACGCTTATATCCCCTCTCCACTAATCAGGAGAGGCCCACACGCTAGCTACAGTGCAGTTGGCTGATTTAAAACTCCTGTAACAAATCGGATGGCACCCAGCCAAGTGTCATAAGAAATAGACAGGTAATCGCAATTCACTAACCCCCATGGTAGGAATCAATTCCCCCACAATGCACCTGTCACAGAGCCCTCAGTCAGCCAAAGCAATTTCAACCTACTGGCTGACACTGTAATTGCGTGTAAAACAAAATTGGTGACCGCTTTGCAAGAGCTTCATTGAACCATGTTTCTGGCTGTTTTGCCGTGCACGAATGCCTAAGAGAAAATCAGCTAGTTCATCATATTTCTCCAGGCATGCATGGCAAATGTTATAGACAATATTCCATTACAGAGATTGAGACATCCAAAAATCAACCCCTTTCAGTTTTTAGATACTTCTTCACCTGTTGTTGTTAGCGATTGCCAGCATCTGTGTGTAACTTAATATGGAACGCCTGATTTAAATGGGGAAACTAGCCAACAATCCACCAACGTGTAATCTTGTACAACTTTCTTCCCATTGTTGAGATACAAGAAAACCCTTTCACGTTGTTTGTTGCATCAAACCAACAAAAAAATCTCTTTTGAAGTAAAAACCAGCCGGTTGCACTACAAAATATTACTTGGGGCTACCCACAGTAAGAAAATACACCAAACACTATGGAAAAAGACACTGTTTTTGGGTTATTTATTTTTTTGTTTCTTAAAGTAAATACGATTCATAACCAAACTGAAACAATACAGTATCAAATGGCATTCTCAATACATAAACCTGCCAAGCTGCCTTGCACGCAATCTCGAAGCATAACTCAGGAAAGTCGCTTTGCATGCACTTCAGTTAATTAAGTTGTTCATTGACAAATGAATTACTTTGGAGGTGTGTGCGAGACTATTTTCAGCTCAAATACATTTTTCACAAAAGGTTCCACAGTAAAGGCATGCTGGATGCTGGCCATGCTGGGCGAACTTATTTTATAGAGACAATTCTCATTTGTACACTTAATAGACCACATCTGTTATTTTGATTTATGGAGTTTTATTTTAAATATTACCTGGTAAGCTTGTTTCTGTTGAATTAAAAAGAACTTAAAATAGCTGTGTGAGTACGCCGTTGGAGTCCAAGCTTTGAAGACTCTTCTGTAGTACTACTCGTATTATTCCTCGGCGTTGTTGTGATCCTAACGATCTATCTTCACTTAGGTAAGATCATAGACCAAGACCTGTCCCATGGCTCCCCTCAGAGTTATATTTCTGATGACCCCCGAGATCCCGTAAGGACTGCCAGAAATCATCAGGAAGGTAATGTTCAATTACAGACCCCATTTATTCTCTTCCACCAGGCCTAAATTACAGGGGGAGGTTAGGGCACGACAGTGAAGATCCCCATCACTTCAGCATCTATGGCCTAAAAGGCACTGGCCACAGGGAGATGTGACCTTGCGCTAAAATTAGTGCCAAGAATTCCTCTTCTACCATATAACTCATTTCTTGAAGAAATATTTCACTTTTTTTATTGAATTTTCTACTTCTAATAGCCCATCATAAAGATCGTCACTTTAACATAATATGAATACACATCTTTTCATCCTATCCAAGAGCTTTTTAGCATTAGCATTATTGACTGGAGTGCTGTTAACTGCCTTAGTAATGGTTAATGGAAGGTTAATGTTGAAGTCACAAGATAAGGGGCTCTGTCTAAAACACCTTTATTGATTCCAGGTCTCAATGAAACATTTCAAGAGAATGAGCTTTTCTGAAATGTTTCTGTGTCCCTTTTCATCCTCTATATGTAATCTTTTGGATAATAACTACAATTTATGCACTTTTGCTGATGAATCTCAGTGTGTGTATCATTAAAAAGGACACCAAAACACCCCTAGATATTATAAAATCAAATAAGTATGCTTGTAATGCACCGCAACAAAGAATAACAAAATACACCACAATATAGCAATATATATTTTATTTGTCAGTAGAAATATTGTTATTCCTTTAAATTACAAACTGTGTGTCATGCCACAATATTGCCCATCCTCAGTGAGATCCAAGACAAACAGGAAAAAAAATCATTGTCAGTGTCACATTGTATAATTTGATTTCTATTAAGTTTATGATTTCCACTACGGTTGTTTATGCAACCGCATGAAGCCCATAGGAGAAAGCGGAGAGGCAGAATATGAGTGGGGAGGCCTGTGTGAAACCATTACCTTCACAGCAGGAGCAACCAAGAGGCAGTTAGGCAAGCTAAGAGCCAGGAGCTGTTTGGCAGGACCGCCCTGAATAGTCCCGCCAGCACCAAGCAAAATGTTCTTGAATGGTCCTGGAAGTAATCAGACACTTGAAAGAAACAAATCTTTCTTTTGCAAAAGCTGACAAAATGCTTTTTTTCCTTGTGTGTGTCGTCTATGGGTGCAGATGGCCTACAGACGTCTCAGAATGACCCTGGTTGTCCAAGTGTGTATTCTCGCCAGCTCATTTTGATGGGTGGGGTAAAGCTCCGAGTAACAGAGAATTGATAGTATGAAAGGATGGTACCGGCCAGGGCTATAATAGAAGTGAGAGTCTGACTGCTGCTTCAGAGGGGCCATTGACTGAATGAGATAAGACTCTCCCAATGGGACTGATACGTCTAGCAGGAGACCCTGCAGGATCAATGCAACAAAAGGAACACAAACTCCTATGGCACATGTACCATTTCGAGTTGATCATTTCCCTTCAGGACACTGTACTGTACTTTCTGTAATATGTGTTCATTTCATTTATGGAAAAAGATCAATCTAGGGCATCAATCTAATCTGTAATGTGAGCTGGTCCAAAAACCGCCGTAGTTAAACCAAAATAAGATACGTGGTCTATTGTTGAATGCATCACATGTTTTTTGGAAAAGGTGCAGGTTAAGAGCTGATGAGAGGCTGGCTTTAGAGAGTCTTTCCATAACCCATGGCCCCAGCACCAAACAGTGGCGGTAGCCTCCTCCTGCACCCACACAAACACACATCGCTTGTCTGCATGTTAATTCCCAGGATATCCACTCTGAAGCACTAAAACCCTCAATGTCACATGCAAATCACCTTGCTGTCTAATTCCGCAAATACACAAACTGTCAGCTACTGGGGGTGATCAGCCTGAAGGGAGGGAGGGTGTCACCGATCCTGATTAAACCACCCGAGGACGCCATGCCGTAGGAATAGAAAACAATACCTCTGGAACGCCGAGTAAAGGCTTAATGGCTACAGCTCCCTTCCAGTGGCTGATATTGGATTAAAACACTGCCGTTTCTTCATCTGATTAAGATATAGCGGACCAAATGAAATGTGTCCGTTCTGTGGTGATGCCTGGCCATTAGAAGGCAGTGTATTACACACTCCCTCCTGTGCTTTACCAGAGTCCTCACAAAGAAGGCAGTGTGTTACCCACTCCTCCCTGTGCTTTACCAGAGTCCTCACAAAGAAGGGCCTGCAGGAGGATTAAGGCGGCGGGCCGCTGCAGGGCGTTGACCCCGCCACGTCCTCTCGACAAATGAATGAAGTCGAATGTGTTGTCGCAAAGGTGGAAGGGGGGGAAATGTTCAGCCCTGGTCATCCTAAGGAAACTCAATTGGCTCCGTGCTCAAGACAAGGGTTAAACGGTACGCACTTTGAAGTGCAAGTGAAAAGTCACAGTATTGATACACTGGTTATCCTGCCACCCCCAAACATTATCTGGGTCTCCACAAATTGATTTGTTCTGAAGGCCTCATGTCTGCACTAACCTATACCAGCATGTCTGCACTACTACTATACTACACTTATTACTACTTAGATACTACTACTATACTACTATTATTACTACTTTGATACTACTAATATACCACTATTATTACTGCTTTGTTAGTGATACTAATACTACTACTTTGAATTGAAAGAAATTCAAGGAAAACAATCTTTCCATTGCAACCTTTGTTTAACGACATGATACGAACATGGCTACATACTTGCATTTTACGCTGTTTACTCTTTACAGAATACCAACGTTTGTGTAAACGATCAGGTTCAAAACATGATTTCATGTTATGGTGGCAGAACATGTGAAGAATGTGGAAACAGAAGAGGTACAGGTGGAGAGGCACTCGTGCACTCAGAGTGTGTTATTGGCAAGCGACCTGCACCGAGCATCAAGCCTTTGCCTCAGCACTCGCCTGTCAGTTTGATAAAAACATAGAGGCCACAGCGTTTCTATACCGTACCATTTGGCAACAGGCAACAACATGATTGGTGCCACACACAATCAAGGGATATACGATCCTGCATCTCTTATTTGCTGTTTCTTGGAGTCAACCTTTGAGAGACATAAAGAAGCAGAGTTAGAGAGAGACAGAGAGAGAGAGAGAGAGAGAGAGAGAGAGAGAGAGAGAGAGAGAGAGAGAGAGAGAGAGAGAGAGAGAGAGACAGAGACAGAGACAGAGACAGAGTAACAGACAGAGACAGAGACAGAGACAGAGTAACAGACAGAGACAGAGACAGAGACAGAGTAACAGACAGAGACAGAGAGAGAGAGAGAGACAGAGTAAGAGACAGAGTAGGAGACAGAGTTAGAGACAGAAACAGAGAGCAAGAAAGAGACAGATACAGAGTTCCAATGAAAAATGTTTGGAACTTCAAACACTTCAATCAGGAAAAGTCTTCCTTAACTGGGAATCAGCCACCCTATTCATCTTTGACAGGGGCTGCTGTCCCTGGACAATGTGGTCATTCCCATTCGACGCGCTGGTGTCCCATGAATCTAGCTCCATTGTGGGAGGAAAACAGACAGCACCTGGCCAATCACAGGCCTCTGTCCTGCAATCAGCCGCGGAGCCTTCCCCCAGGGCATCCCATGTACCCCGGCAACCCACAAAATGGAGCTACTGGGTCCAAATCAGCAGCGCCAAGACACTCCAGAGGGGCCAGCTGCCTCCGAATCATCTCAGTCACTATGCAGTCGAAGTAACGGTGAAGCCAGGCGTCTGAAGCCACCTTCCCACGGATGCATTTAACATCTGTCACTTGCACCTCAATGCACAATCAATGGCAAAGCCCCCCCTTAACGCTGACACCTTAGGCAGTGTCTAAAAAAATGCTCTCCGGGTGAAAACCAAAGGGAATAACATCTTGCAGATCTAAGGGGACAGCAATGTTCAGTTTGTGGGCATTTCCCTGGCCTTTGCTTCATACAGGGAGGGGGGAATATGGAATGTAAATGGAGTTTGCTTTCACAAACGTTTCAAAGGTATCGATTTTATGTCCCGGGCTGTGGCTCACTGACTGTACCTTTCCATTGATTTTTTTTTTCTTCTTTTTTGATTTGAAACAAATTGCAAAAAATACAGGCATTTCGAGAAGTCAACTGTGGAGGGCACTTAGGGAACACATGATCTTCTCAACCACAGGTTTCTGGGATGTAATTGCAGCTAATAAACGGCTGTGAAGGTCCTTGCTTTGAGGCTGGATCACTGCTTTTACAATGCCAACGCTGCTGCTGCTGCCATACTTCTGATTAGACCCCTGGAAACCTGGGCTTCTCTGAGGGGAAAAGGAAGGCAGCCACTCCAGCATGCTGGGCCACTTCAGTCTTCATCTCATGGTTAAAGAAACAAGCCTCATTTCACAAATCTCCAACAGGGTTGAGTCAAGGGCCTTTACGAATCCTGCAAAGGCAGAGTAACTACTAGTTTGATGTTGCATAACTGTCTATGTGTCTTTTGATTCCTTTCACTTACATTAAACCGAAAGGGGTTCAGGGACAAAGTTAATATACCCTACCATTTTAACTTACCCTACCCTTTAATATACGCTACCATTTTACTATACCTTATCCATTTTATATACCCTACCCTTTTATATACCCTACCAAATTTAATATACCCTACCCATTTAAATTACCCTACCCTTTTAATATACCCTACCCATTTAACATACCCTACCATTTTAATATACCCTACCATTTTTATTTACCCTACCAAATTGAATATACCCTAGCCTTTTAATATACCCTAAACATTTAATATACCCTACCCTTTTGATATACCCTACCCATTTTCCATCCAAAATACTTTTTGCAGCTCTCAATGAGATAGGATATGCACATTCATATAGTCTTCTATTGATCTCCTAGAACTTTATCGCAACCACACATGCTCATACTTTGCTAGTAATCAAAAAAGGTTTGTTGAATTAAGTGGTTACAAATCGTGTGATACATTCTGTGTAACTGACAAAATGCATCGCTATCTAGCCCTCCTATGGTTGATAATCACTATTTGTTGAACATCGACAACTCTACGATGACAAAGTAAATATGAAAGAAACAAAGATACAAAGATACAAAGATACAATGAAATTGGCAGCAATGCCTGGCTTTAATTTTTGAAATGATGAGCCTTGCAAATGAGGCCCCATAATTGTGGCCTCCTCATAATCTTCAGTCTAATTAGAAGACGCAAGGTGTCACATATGTCACATCTTTGCTGTTACCGTCCTCTACCATTCATTGAAATTGGTAGTGCATATTTCTCTCTACATTTAAAGATGACTTGAAATGCTTTGAATATGAATTGCCCACATAAGGGAATAATGGCTCTAGCACTTACTGTATTTTTCAAAACTGCACTAACGCTTAATTTAAAAAGTTAAATATAAGAATTAAACACTAATCTCATGATTATGCACATATATTAATTCTGGATTGGGACAAGACAATTTAGTTCATACCATAGGTTTAAGGCTACACTAAAAGGATTATGGAGAATTCTACTGATAGGGTTTAGACGTCATGTCGTTGGGAAAGGTTGAATGTCTTCCCTTCACTGTTTCGCTAATTAGACAGTGTTCTAGCCGTAGCGCTACTGTATTAGAATATTAGTAAAGTGCAGTCTCTGGCATGATAGACTGAGTGTGTAGACGTGGTAGACGAAGATTCTCCAGATGTCCCTGGCATCCTTCATACTCAAGTCAGGGTAGGTAGCAAAATAGTTTTGAGGCTGGGACTGGTGGGTATTTTATTGTTTGTTTTGTACTACGTAAGGCTGGTTAAAAACAAAATGAAAAATACAAGATATTAAGACTAACCTGGATAACTACGACTTCTCTCTGCCTCTCAGTTCTATCAAAATTGCATGACTTCTAAAGCGCATAACCGAGAAATAGTTTGTGTAGTTATACTAGTGGTTGTTGCTATCGTGCCTGAGTGAGTCAGAAGTCACCTTCTGGGTGTTGCACATCTTCACACTTTGATGACACTTCAGGGCATACTACAAACACTTTTTAGTTTGGTACTTGTTTCTGGTTTGGAGCCTGAGGTGGCAAACGTGACTCCAATTTGCTGAAGAGATACAAACCTCTTGGAATAAACATTTGGTTTTTATCGACAACTCTGTGTTTAGATCAAATAGAATTTCAGCAGGAATATTTGACTGTCTAGTTACTATTAGAACAGCATCATTTCCCTACCGAGTAGTTAGCGCAATGTGAACATTTTAAACATCTGCAACAGAGTTTGTGTGATTTAAACAACATTTCGAACAACATTTTACCTACAATTCAGTCTTAGGCTTCGGACAGATTCTCCCATTGTCACTGCACAGACTCTTCCAAGATTGATTGGGAATGAGGTCACCAAGGTCTCCCAATGGGCCTATATGTGCTCCAAGTAATGCTTTTCAAATGGCACAGCTATTTAGGATTTTCACCATTCCAGCTCTCAGCCCAGACTGACAGTTCACAGAGCATCTCCGTTGGCAGACAGTCGCCCAACAGTACGGAAGAGGGAGCAAAAACAAACATTAGAAACTGGCATGTGGACAACATATATACTGTATATGAGTCCTTTACATGTAGTGGCTCGATGTAGGAATGAGTAATGGAAACACGTTGAGCACCGAAAATAATTGACTAATTAGCTACTAATGGCATGCAAATGACGGTGTTTTGGGGCAAATTGAAGCCGTGGGAGCAGAATGAATTTCAGTGAAGTAGTGATCACTAGCCTTTTCTAACACTGTTTGTGCTCAGCCCGCGCATTGCCATGCAAGATGTTTTTGCTATATCTAACTTGGAAAAACGTAACTTTCTTAACAAAAACGCCATATTCTTTCTACGATGAGGTATTAGTGTCATTGTAGGCACAAATAAAGCGTAATCATGGAAATTCAGAGTTTTTTCTCTATTACCTCCCTCAGTATTGATTTATCTTGTACATAAATTGACCCTAATATGTCGTCGTATCTTTGACTTTGTCACCTGTTTTGACAAGTATATTTAAAGATAATAAAAAGAAACGCAATTATTTTGTTCATTTCAGTTAAATGAAGTCTGTATAGGGGGGTAAAGCACACGGTAAAGGTTCAGAACGGTTCTTACCAGACCTTACAATATATTCAAATGCCCACCCAGTATTGATCCACTGTTAACGTTTTGTTTGGATTCCAAGTCATACGTTTGGTTCAAATGATCCGGTCCCCTTATTTGTTGTCTGCTCTCCAGGCTCGTTGCTAAGATAATTACCTGTTCAGTCTCGTCTGGCTATCCTGTTATTTTTCATTTGGTCTAAAATGTCCAATGTCAGCCAGAGGTTCCTAACAACATAATTCCCCGGCAAGGCAATATTTACTGTTCATAAACCAGTGTTTACACTGCATTTATCGCCAAAGGATGAAAAACAAAATTGCTAATAATGATTGGTTTCAGCAAATGTAGTGCTTTTATGTAAATGTTATGCCCTACAATTTGGCCTAGAGACAAAGACTGCTTAGCGGTAACTGTACAGCACTGCATTAGCAGATCAATTAAAGCATCAGCCTTCTTTGACAAGTAGGCTCAAACAACGTTGCTATAGCAACTGACTTGCAGATGAGGGGGAAAAATACATGGAATGGCCCATAACATCTTTATATATTATGCATTATATATATTATAGCCATATATTTCAAATATTTCACAAAACTAGGTAATACATCATGCTATGTAAACATGGACATTTACACACACACACACACACACACACACACACACACATATATCTACAGTATATATAGATAGATAGATAGATAGATAGATAGATAGATAGATAGATAGATAGATAGATAGATAGATAGATAGATAGATAGATAGATAGATAGATAGATAGATAGATAGATAGATAGATAGATAGATAGATAGATAGATAGATAGATAGATAGATAGATAGATAGATGTACTCAACCATTCAACCTATGGTAGGTACATCATAAGGCTGATGGACCTCAATCCACATAGAACCCTGCCAGCGTTGATTCCTGACTGAAGCTCTTTCGGTCGTGTTCGAAGGACAGTCCTCTCCTCTCTTAACAAAGATAATATTGGATGCGTTTGGTTGGAAATGAATTCTGTGCTGTAGGCTACCAAGGAATGACATTGGTGAAGTGATAATGCGTTAACCCTACACATATCCTACGCCAGCACACTACAGCTAGTTCCAAAGAAAAAGACAGGATGGCACCGAAGAAACCGAATGTTAGGAGTCTCATCCGTCGGTGAGATGGCCAGACAATGGCTGTCACATGGAAACCCAAAAGGTATTGGTATTGAATTTGAAGACATCGAAGGCAATTAGGTCGGGGGAGATGTGATTGCTGGTCACGTAAGCCACTGAGGCACATGACTTCGCCACATTTGTAACTCATTAGAGGAGAATAATTCCTGTCAAGGTTGAATGCTGAAGGATTAATCCTGGTAAATTGGAGTGGACTAATGGCAGAGCAGGCTCCTCGTAGATTCCATGACAAGGACGGGAAATTAAAATCGCAGCACAATCAATCGTTACTCACTCGGAATAAGTAACACATTGGTAATTATTTGGTGTTTGGCACAGTCAGTGGAACATGTTGTGTTTATGTACATTATGAATGTAGTGCTGTTAATGTTGCATTTTTTTTGTATGGGCTTACAGAAATAACAATATGTTCACCTTCAGTGTCCCCTTGTCCAACAAAAGGTAACAAAATCAAAGGTAATATTTAGTGCTGTGATGCTACAACTAAACCATCTGATTTACAGTAATGGAATTCACCAATTTATTGACACAATAACTAGGTTTTGAAGCATGAAATAAATGTTTGAGGTGAGTTCCTACATTTTGCAGACATGGAATAGAGTTATGATGGTCGGTAAAACAATTGTGACAATTGGACTTACGGTGTAGAGAATGTTCAGACTGTTTGAGCCAAAGCGATTTAGAAAAACTAGAACCAGTCTTGATGGACGCTGAGATATGTCACGTTGATTCCTTAGACATGCACGTGGTCTTTGCTTCTCTTTTGGCTACCTCAACCGCTCAGACAAGCCCAGTGTGGTAATGCTAAGGATGTGCTCTGTGTGTAATTTGGGTTGTGAGGATGAGATAATTTCCTCAAACATAGCACCCTTCAGATAATTCTGTGGATGGAGAGTCTCATCGAAGCTGAAGTAGAGGGGTCATTTAGTGCTATAGTGGGGCGCTGACTGTGGCAATGGAGCTCTTCCACAGCCTTCTCCTCGAATCACTCCCAACAGTGAACTCATTTACCACACGAGCTCCGTCAACCCCGAAACAATGGAAACAAACGGTAAATACCACCCTGAGATGTTGGGCTGAGTGGCATCGATGTCACGGGCACAAATATGGGCAAGAAATTCTCTTTCCTAATGTGCGTTAACGTTATTACTTATTGCAGCTGGAGTAGTTAAAGAAATGACTCATTTGCAACGGATACTAAATTACCAAATGTTTGAATGAAATGTAACAGTACAAGGCAAACACAAATAACCCCATGAAGCTGTAACATATAAATCAAATGATTTTAAAGGATCAATGGTAAGGAAAACATCATTATTGTTTATATACACACACACACACACACACACACACACACACACACACACACACATATATATATATATATATATATATATATATATATATATATATATATATATATATATACATATATATATATATATACATTTATTAATATATTTTACATTTCATTTTTTATTTATTTCTCCAACAACATTTTTATTATGTAAACTGACTAAAAGCCTTTTCAGAATAAAGGATTTGGTTCGAATAAAAACAGCTAATTAGCTTACATTTTCAAACCACTTTGTTGGGAGTGCAGTGAAACAACCATCTTTGTTTCTTCGTTTCGAGAGCGCCATCAATTCATAAAGGAATGTATTTTCCCCTTTGGCGGGGTTGGATTTACTGCGCCTCCAGCAGGAGAATGGAGCAGACAGCGCTCAGGTAGTGGGTCCAAATGGATTCTCAACTACGGGCCCTAAACCTTTCAAACCTCACACCAGTGAATAGCAGTTAGGGGTTGCCATGCCAACTCCATCTAGAGGGACGTTTTAGCTGCACATGCACCAGAGAGAAAGCCTTGCCAGATGTCTTCAACAATTTGCTCTGAAAAGATTTGGGTCGTCTCTGCTTATTAAGGGCTAGCAATCAGGGGAGTAGGGAGATATGTGGCATCCTCTCTCCCCCTATTTAGAGATGAGGGAAGATGGCCAATAAAAGCTCATAGCTTCTTCACCGCCGGAGGGTTTGGATGTGGGGCCGATTCCATTGGCTGTTTTGCTGTGTATTTCCTAAAATATTGATGTCTGATTATGAATGTGGGACATGGGCTGTGTACTTGGCAGCTGACAGGCTCTGGCAGGGCGAGGAAAGTCATCTGACCGACAGAAGACAGAGTGAGCGACTTTGTAAATTATTGATTCTATAAATCAACACCCACAGCAGGCTGACAGTTTGAAGAGGCGGGAGCGGGTCGCTCAACATCAGGTGAGGGACCTCACAGACTCACTCCAACAAGAGCCTCATTCAAATAGTCACACCAGGCACTCAATAACACAGCCTCTCAGCTAAGCCCATCCATATCAGGGACTTATGAATAGAAACTGCACAAAAGAATGATCACAGGCTTTTGTTTGTTTTTTGTTTTTTTCAGGTACAAAATCTGGTTATTTACACTAACTATAACTTATTCCAGTTCCCATATATAGTTTATTACACAAAGACATAAGCATACATTTCCATTTTGACAGACAGACAGACAGACAGACAGACAGACAGACAGACAGACAGACAGACAGACAGACAGACAGACAGACAGACAGACAGATAGATAGATAGATAGATAGATAGATAGATAGATAGATAGATAGATAGATAGATAGATAGATAGATAGATAGATAGATAGATAGATAGATAGATAGATAAGTAGATAGATAGAGAGAGAGAGAGAGTCTTTCCTAAGCCTTCAACATGGAAATAGAAAAGAAAATACTATAAAGTAGATACTGAAACATAAATTCATGGCAGATCAAATCTGAAGAATACATTGTGGGATGAGGGGGGAGTAATGTTTGGGCAGCAACATTGCCAAAAATAATCCGTAAAACAACCAAAAATATATTAGACCAAACAATATTTATTAACTGTTGAAAATGTTATTAACTGCAGTGTAATGTAAAGAGAGAATAATGCAACAAAAAAGCTACATATTATTATTTTAATAACAGCAAAAAATAAATAAAATGTACCACAAAAACTAGAATTTAGGATATTTTTTAATAAGGTACAATAAATGACAGTGATGTGGCATTCAACATAGTTATGTTACCTAGACTTGAAAAGTGAAACAAATTTTTAATTATATTAATTTTAACAATCAATTGGTGGGAGACAACTTCAGAATACAGATACAATACCATCATTCAATAGAATTTGTAAGTAAATCCTCCATTTAAGAACTGGTTCTAAAACTGCAACCAAGAAACCAGACCACAGTCCTTGGACAAAAAAAGTGGAATCCGAAGTATTAACATCCTGAGTATTCCAAACCCAATCAAAGACCCCCAGGGCATCAACAAAACCAAGTTATATCAGTTTGCAATCAAACAACAGGAAACGCTCCTATTCAAACTACTTTCCTATACATTGCCTTGTGACCACAGTTCAATTTCAGGGTCTCAGACATAAAAAGGACGGTATAAAACTACAATTACGTTTTAAATGGTGTTATTTGCCTCATAAAAGCCTTTTTTTAATTTCTTTTACATCAAAGCAAATTAATAATTATGAATGTAAAATAACATCTCTTTATAAAATGTTGTCTTTACTTTGAACAGTTTCTTACAATAGTAAAAAAATATTATTAATTTAAGAAGTAATTATTATGTGTTATAACAGTAAATAACTGTTAAAATAGGTTAAATCCAGCGGCTTTGATAAGGATACATTTTATATTTTAACAGTAAATATTCATGATCTTCCCCCAAAACTTTGAAAACAGGACAATTTTGTTGTCTTAATTTACATTTTGTTGTCTTAATTTACATACATTTACAGTTAATCTCCTTAATTTTTGGGTTTCTTTTCTGGTAATTTAGGAAGGCAGAAAGACATTTGTAATAGTTACCTAAAAAGTACAGTATAAATACACCGGTGATAATGTCTCCAGGACATTGGTTGTAGGTTCACTGGCACCCCAATAGCACCAGCTCACATCCCAATGGGCTGCTGTGTGTTAAGCATTGATTCAGTCACAGGAAAGCCATAACCCCCAAACAGCTCCATCTGATAGAGGAGAGTTAACGCAAATCATATTCCTAGGATCCATCAAAACACGATATGCATAATCGTTCAATTTGAGCTGTTCTTGAAACCTCAACTAGTACAAAGAGGAAACAATTTTCCTTCAGAAAAGCATCAACCTATCACCTGCGTATACAGTTACTGGGATTTTGAATCAAGTTCAAGCAAATTCTACTGTAGAAGCAAAAAACTACTAATTTCTCAAACCTTCAAGTTTGTTGTGCATGCTTTCAAGTTAAAGCATTCCAATTCACTTAGCATTGATTAAAATATTGTAACTAAAGGATAAAGACTTTATTTTATTTTTTTTTTTTTGGTTTGATCTCCCATTTCATCACATACCAAGAAGAAATTGCAATGATGCATTAACTACTTGTAATAAAAAAAAAAAATGCAAGGACAACTAATGGACTGCTGACTCCTGTTGACTGCTTCGAGATGAACACCTGTTACCATAAAATCATTGTTTTGAGTCAACTGGCGCTTATCCAAATTGCTATGTTTTGTTGCCTTCGCTCTAAACAAATCAAGCAAATCTGTTAGAGTAGCAGGCCAGCCCAAAACCCCTTAAGCAAACCGACACTCACCTCTCTATCTCATTTAAAAAAAAAAAAAATTGAAAACCCGGATTGAATAGGATGTGCTACGGACAGGGAGGTGTGCCACTAGGAGACATCGTTTTCCATATTGAATAAATGACTTGTATTTCAGGAAGGCTTGACCAAAATATCTACATCTAATAAGTGTGGAAGGACTGAGAAGCAGTGAATAACCAGGCAGGGAGATGGGCTGCACATCTCCTCCTCCAGCAGGAGATCAGTTTACCAGTTGGTGTTGTAAGACGCCATGGCAGACTTCCTTTTTAGGCCCAAACTTTGTTTACTTTTCTTTAACACAACAGTTCCTAATCATCCCCTTTGTTAAGATAAGGTCGGGGGAAAATGGTAACTCCCTGTATTTATTTGCTCAAATGCCTAACTTGCCCTGTGTGTTCGTCAGCACGTCGTTTGGACCCTGCAGAGGATAATTAGTTGCTTAACAGTCCGCTGATAAGACGAGAATTCACATTGTGTTTCAAAAGTGACACTGACTTACACAGAAGCAAAATCTCAGAACACTGATGCAGATTTCCCCTTGCATTCATTTTCCCACAATCACCCACTGAAAGATGACTGTCAACCAAATGAACCCCAACTTCCTTTTGTGAGTATCAGGAGTAGTAGTGAGTATTTCAAACAAAAAGGAGATTGACTTCATATCACAGTTTGTCCTTATTTTCATTTGTCTGCAGTTGTCTGAAGTCTCATATTGCTGAATAAATATTACATATATTATGATAACCATCGCCCACTAGTCACAGCCATGGGACACTACACAGAACGATCCTGATCATCTTTAATGCTAGCATGCAAACATTTTCTGAGCAGTTAGACCAGCTGAAGGTGATTAGGCCGAGGCCATTGTTTGCGGCCGTGACGTCGGTAGACAGCACCAGCCTCCGATTCTAGAAGCTATTCCAGTCCTGACATGACCTTTCTCCTCCAAGCAGTACTCTGCACTCCTGACTCCTAACAGAGATGTGTCATCACTAGTTCTTCATCGCGGGCATTTCAATGTGACAGGTACGAGTCACCAGTCACCTTTTCTTTTGGGTGAACTTCTAAGGTGAACACCACGCATCTCGACATGGAGAACCGGGATCCTTTAACGTTAGGTTGGCATCCCTCTCCAGCCGATATGGGGCTTTATTGATGTGTTTTTATGCAACTAAGGTCCTCCATTTATGAGCCAGGGAGACCGGCGGACGCTTAAGAGTGTCCCTGACACCGACGCTAACCGAGCCAAATCATAAACAGTGAAAGTAAGAGATAAGATTTTAGCACGCCTCCCGACTTCAAAATAAAAGCCAGAGCAGAAGCAGAAGAGTTGGAATGATGCATTGCAGTAGCACTCATTGACTGGCCCTGCGTTCGGGAGGTGCTGCCTTAATCTAAGCTGTAAATGGAATGGCCATCTTTGCCAGGGGATTTGGTGGTGACAAGGCTCTGGATTTAGGGACCATAAAAATACATGTTTTGTTTCTTCCGTTTTTTAAATAAATTTTAAAAGACATTTTTTTTAATCTATTCACTGATCAGTCTGATTATGAAATGTTTGTGAAAAAGTAAAGCCCGGTGGGGTTATTGATTATCGGTACCTGTACATTTGTGTCTTCTTGATTAAAAGATGTCTGCTTTCAAATAAATTGAGATAAATATGTTTTGGCTGACTCAAAGAGGCTTGAAAAGTCCTAGGACAGAAGTGATTAAAATGGAGTTACTCGGTATTAATAGCATCATTAGACATATCACTTTATAATAAAGGAACTGTTTAAACAGTGCATACAGGAGGAATTTCGATACCTAAACCCCAGTAATACTTCTGTAAAAAATATTTTACTCAACTTACTATTTAGACTGTAATTTACTTACATTTCAGCTGTCAAGTTTCATTAACTGTTGGTTATGTATTCTTTTTAAGCTACATTCTGATTCTATGGCTCGAGCTATTTTTAACATTTCAAAAGTTATGAATAGCTTTTTGCCTTTATCTGCACTTTTTGAGCTCTCAACGGATTGCAGGAAAACAAATATGAGCAATGCCACTTTCAGGTGTCTTACATTTCGATGTCCCCGACGTAGAAAAGCACCTTCAATACGGTAACTCCCACTGAGTTAAGGTTAAGAGGTGAGGTGTCTGGTCAACCAACCAAACATCAGCTGGAGAGGAGACCCACTGGCCAACTGGACACTGTCAACAGGCCTTTGTCTACTCAGACACCTGATTGTCCGTCAGGCTGCCAGATAAGGGCTCATCTCCGTGGTAACCAGTTCGTCCCTGATAACTCGGCCCTCGTTCGTGGGCCAGGAGGAGAAGGGTTAGGGCTAGGGCTAGGGCTAGGGTTAGGGCTAGGCCAGGTCCCTTCCCCAGGAGGAGAGGGCGGCCTAGGCCAGGTCCCTTCCCCAGGAGGAGAGGGCTGCCTAGGCCAGGTCCCTTCCCCAGGAGGAGAGGGCTGCCTAGGCCAGGTTAGGGCTAGGCCAGGTCCCTTCCCCAGGAGGAGAGGGCGCCTGGTGAGTTTGAAGAACGTGATTGATGTCTTTGTTTGGCCGCTGGCTGCACCCTGCCACTCAAACGTTGCTCTGCAATTAAGCAAACAGTTGTGTGGTCGGAGATGTAGCGGGGCCAACCCAAGGAGGGGTGCAGATTGGCTAAATGCAGCCAAGAGGCTCCTGGTGTTTGTTCCTAGTTGGGGCCTTCGTTAAACATTAGCTGGCTGCCTTTCAGGATTCACTAGTCACACGTCGAGGACAGGTGCCCTCACTAATTACGGTTGATAATTAGTCCATTTAAAAGTCTTATTTTGATGAACACAGTCTTAGGATGGAGATGTTTTCAGTGTTTAATATTGTTTATATGAAATAATAAGGATATAGGAAACCTTGTGCTGTCGAACAGTTACAGTGTAAAAATGGTATAGTTAAAGTATAAAGTTATGAAAGTTAAATAAAAATGAGTGAAAATGTATGAAAAGAGCCATTTCCGTGCAGAGATTTGAAACACGGTTATGCATGCAGACAGCCCAACACTAAAGATGCCGTTGATGTTGTTGTACTCTTTTGAATTGTCTGTGTTTGTGTGATTATTGGCCTTACTGTAAACTACCTGTGTCCCATTGATATAACATGCCATGACAGTCCAGTCTGATGAATGCGTGTGCTGAATGGATATTCCAGGGAGACACACAGGCTGCTAGAGCCCAGTGTATGAGCAGCCTTGTTATTTTTGCCTGTGCATTCTGCGATGCTGGCTCCCACTAGAACCAGCCTAGACTTCCCTGTCTTTAATGACCAAGCTGACAGATACTTCCAGGTAATTACCTCTTTCAGGTAATGTTTTGACTAAGATAAACCCACGTCTAATCAGATTACGTCGCTCATTTTGCCGTAGCACGCACACACACACACACACACACACACACACACACACACACACACACACACACACACACACGTCGAAATACGCACACTAACGAATACACTTGCCTGCGCACATGCAGAAACATACAAACACAATTTGCATTTTTTGGGGCAAATGCAAACACACACACACACAACATCAAACCCCTATGAGGTTTACTCCACTCTTTATTGCTTTGAAGCCTTAGAGTCAATTCTGGAGAATGCCATTCTTCTATGTGTTCTCATGCTGAGGTTTTTGTGGCGCTGCAGAGACCACAGCTGGAGCACTGTCTGTCAACCCCAACGCCTTTGTTCCTTCCTCACATTGTAATCAAGAGTTCAACTCTCATCCGGACCTTTGTTCTTTTTTTATTTCTTTTTGTCTTTTCCCTCTCTTTTTTTGTCTTTTTTTTTTTTACAAATCTGGGCTGAACGAATATACTGTGTTTAGGTGTACGTCTTTGTTTTGGTGGGTGTGTATGCGTGGGTTTCAGATGTGAGAAAGAGAGAGAGAGAGAGAGAGGTGGGAGGTGAGTGAGTGAGTGAGTGAGTGAGTGAGTGAGTGTGTGAGTGAGTGAGTGAGTGAGTGAGTGAGTGAGGAAGGGAGGGAAGGAGGGAGGGAGGGAGCGAGTGAGTGAGGGAGGGAAGGAGGGAGGGAGTGAGTGAGTGAGGGAGTGATGGATTGAGAAGGATAAGAGAGAAAGAGAGGGAGCAAAAGTAATCATATTTGATTTGGTGACTAACAGAGAGGTATTATTAGCTGGGTGACTGAGGGTGTAGGGGGGGGGGGGGGGGGGGGGGAGTGGACAAAGTGACCTCAAGTATTGTGGCTACTTGAAGGTCAAAGGGCATCTTGCATCGTAAACAGTACACATGGTTGGCAACAACTCTCTAGCAGGCATCCTGTGAAACACACACACACACACACACACACACACAGACACACACCACACACACACACATATGTTCAGTTCATACAATGCATAACTTTGAAGCAGTGATGCTATAATCTAAGCCCATACAATTTCTAAATTAAGCATGAACAACCATTGGCGTGACCTAATAATACGCAGTGGAATATAAAATAAATGATTGTAGATTATTTCCATATTCATTTTCCGATAATAATTTTGAATAGAATGCATTTGGTGTAGTTGTGTGTATTCTGTGTTTATTTGCATCTTACTTTCAGTTGCGAGTGTATTCAAGCGTGTTCAAGCACTTTAACCTTATAGCGCCCCTACCTGGCTACTCGAAGGATTACTCGACAGGCCTAGGCCTGGGTAAGCCTAAGGAGAGATCTGGTTCATCCCATATATAGGAAAACAGTAAGGAACCCAAACAGCCAGCTAAATGGTAGCACAATTAAAGGCCTCTAGGTGAATTGTGGGAACAGTACAAATATGAAAATAAATCTATTTAGAGAATCTCTAATAGCCTCTAATAATCTCTGAACTGTTAGCGGCCCCCAACTAAAGGTCGCCAGGCACTACTAGCCCAATGAGAGCATCATTCTGCTTTGTTATCTACTCAACACACAGCACTAAGCAAAGACGATTTCTCTGCTTTGGGAGGACACTAAAAGTTCTCTTCCATTCCTTTCTATTCTATTCTATTTTATCAGAGCAAGAGGTCAAACAAGCAGCTAGCGCTAGCTGGTCCACCTGCTAGACTAGAGCACACTCTAACTCTGGAGATGCATTTGAATGTGGAACAGTGGGTTGCAGATTTGTCTTTGAAACTGTATCCTTTTGAAAAACAATCAGCTGGAACAAACAAATAAAAAGATATTGAATCAAATAATAAAAAAAAAAAAGCCAGATTTGCTCCCATCAACAAAGTCACCATACCCCTATCATTTCCTAAAATATATTCTGAACCATAACAATGGCTGTAAATATTCTGACCTGTTTGTGATAATTACAATGTAGCCAAATCCCATTCAAAGCCATACAGTTAAAAGGTAACTATTACAAATCTACGTTGCATTGTTAAAATGGGGCACGGTGTATCTTTGGCCGTCTCTGACATCCTCCCTGTGTGTGTGTGTGTGTGTGTGTGTCTGTGTGTGTGTGTGTGTGTGTGTGGGCTATGTTGAGTTCGTATTTGACAAAGCTCAGCGGAGATTCTTCTGCGCTATGAGCAAATAGTGTCTCTCCTAAGCCAAAGAGAACAACTGTTTCATGACAACACGCCCGGTGAAAAGCATGGAGAATTACCTAAGGCTTGGCATCGCCGCTCCTCTCCCCTGCTCCAGGGGCCCTTTTTTGGCCCACTCCATCAGGCTGTAAATGGTCTGCATGGAGGGTGATACCCAGCAAAGAAAGCAGACAGAAACTGAAGCTGGAGGGTATGTGGAACTATTGTCAAGGACAGACAATAGACAGAAGCAACATTGGCTGGGAGGGGAAATTTGAGTCGTCAATCTGTTAGACTTTATGCCCTGATAAGAGGTGGGATTCTGTGGCCGCTTACCGAGGGCCAGAACACAGGGTGAGCCGCCAATCCAGCCTGAGCAGGTCACTGGGAGTCCTACCTGCCCTGGGCTTAACATGACACTTACGGACGACTACAAGGGAACAAGAAAAAGGCAAAGCTACACACATTACAAACTGCCTCTATTCTTCGCTGCGCGGCTGAAATGTCAGAGCCGTTCTTTCACCAAGCGAGGACAAAGGAGAGGGATTCTATTCTGATTTGTTGCATTTTCATTACAACTGCTCTGTGATTGTACAGGGGCGGTAATCGGGGATCTAAACAGGCCTGAAAGTGTGTAACCCAAAACAGCTGCCTGTGACAAATGAGGCAGTGCTTTCCTCATGAAAATACAACCCCACACAAATCAAATCACATATACCTTTCTACCTTTAGAATAACTGCATCCTTAAAAAGGTGGGGTGCAATCTTTATTTCAGTGAATATCAACTTGTGGTTATTTTGATGATTTTAAATCCAAAATCCAGAAGATAACTTTGAAGTGATGACTTCAGATAGTTTTGGGGCTCTGTCAGTCTAATGTTACATTATCGATGATAAACAGGAATTTTCCACAAAATATGTCTTTGTTTTTTGTAATTGCATTCAATAAAAGCTCTGTAGTTACTATGCTTAACAATGACATTGTTTAAAGTCTATGACCACTGCTAAAAGTTCAGAGGGCATACCTTTCAAAAAACCCATAATATGCTAAAGTAATAATAAAAGTAATAAAAATTAAAATAATACATCTTTGTTTATTAAGCACTTTTTGAAAACAAATGTTACAAAGTGCTTGTAGAGATGATTTGGACTGGATCCATGTGCGGCCCATAACAATGGCAGCCAGGGGACAGTTTGCTTGTGTGTCTGTCAGTGCACTTAGGCTTAGCAGACAAAGAGGTGAAACAAATCCTGTTGCCCACAAAGCCAGCTGAAATCCCTGGAACTAAGAAAGGAGCCTGGTTCACCAGCCCACCTCCCCTCTCTTTGCCCTCACCACCTCACCTCTACCCTGCACACACACACACACACAGCCACACAGACACACACACACACACACACACACACAGCCACACACACACGCACACAGCCACACAGACACACACAGCCACACAGACACACACACACGCACACAGACACAGGCACACACACAGACACAGGCACACACACACACACACACACAGGCACACACACACACACACACAGGCACACAGGCACACACACACACACACACAGGCACACACACACACACACACACACACACACACACACCTCAACTTGTCTCATCTCTAATAGTGGCTAGTCTCTTAGGAAGGTACGGTTAATGATGGCCTCTACCTCATCCTTCATAGCATCTCTTGGTCTGTGACCCTGAACCCAGCCCACCAAGCAATTAGTTCTGTGTCTGCTAGCCAGCCCTACCAAGCAGTTAGTTATGTGTTTGCTAGCCAACCCAACCCAACAGTCAGCTCTGTGTCTGCTAGCCAACCCTACCCAACAGTTAGCTCTGTGTCTGCTAGCCAACCCTACCCAACAGTTAGCTCTGTGTCTGCTAACCAACCCTACCCAACAGTTAGCTCTGTCTGCTAGCCAACCCTACCCAACAGTTAGCTCTGTGTCTGCTAGCCAACCCTACCCAACAGTTAGCTCTGTGTCTGCTAGCCAACCCTACCAAGCAGTTAGCTCTGTGTCTGCTAGCCAACCCTACCAAGCAGTTAGCTCTGTCTGCTAGCCAGCCCTACCAAGCAGTTAGCTCTGTGTCTGCTAGCCAACCCTACCCAACAGTTAGCTCTGTGTCTGCTAGCCAACCCTACCCAACAGTTAGCTCTGTCTGCTAGCCAACCCTACCCAACAGTTAGCTCTGTGTCTGCTAGCCAACCCTACCCAACAGTTAGCTCTGTCTGCTAGCCAACCCTACCCAACAGTTAGCTCTGTCTGCTAGCCAACCCTACCAAGCAGTTAGCTCTGTCTGCTAGCCAGCTCTACCAATGATCGCCTCTGTTGCCTTGGGTAGCCTGGATCATTACAACTCGTTCCAAATCTCTCTGCTGTCAAGTGGTGAGAATGCAGAACAAATAAAGGAAGTTCCAGCTGGTGATGGCCTAGGAGAATCCCCCTGAATGTGTTGGTGCTAGTGTGGCCTTGAGGGATTAGGAATCACTTCTGTGACAGGTCATACAGCATCGTACTGACCCTGATTAAATATGGTTTAAAATGTTTGTCAATGGAATGTGGAGAAGAAACTGCCATGCTTCTTTTATAAGAGACAGCCTTGATTGAATAAATGTATGTAAAGAATATTCCGCTAACTATCCTTAACAACCTGCCTGGATGGATATTGCATGGCCATGGGAGTGGATATGGTTATTACAGAATCTATTACTAAAACTGGATAAAAGTCTCTCCCTTTTTTGGAAGTGATAAAAAAGCAATGCTTTTCTAAAAGCAAAATGGGGAGGAAAATACTATAAATATGAATTCCATTACATTTGGGTGAATTTAATTCGGGCAAATAATTTGCGAGATGAGCCACGCTGAAACGTCGGTCTTAATGGACAGGTGTCCACTTAAAATCTCTGGAAAAGCTGACACTAATGGATTGCTTTATATGCAGCATTCGGAGAATGGAAAAAGGATTGGGAGGGCTTAAGCGCATGAAGCACCCTGGATGGGCAGGCTTTCTGCATAAATACGCCCGTTTAATTTACACAACTCATGCATTTGTCAAATGTAACCTTTTTCCAACTCGATATTTCATGATGAAAATGTGTGTCAAACAGGTGAGGAGAGCCAGTGCATTACCCTTTCATGGCTAGACATTCCAGGCTGGCTTTGGTACACACCTACCTGGGCCTGCAGGAATGCATTTAACTGTTCCACGGTGCTAGGAGAACTTTGCATGGTTGACCTCTTTTAGGTGATGGAAATGCTGGATCCGAATATTAATAATCATATCGAGCAATAGCAATGCTGAGCATTCCTCAATCACGACATGCAATCATTCACTACTGGTCTCCATTCCTTTCTTTGCCATTGCCAAATAGTGATCTCTCTGATAAAAGTTAACTTTCACTCTACCAGTTGCACAACCGCACCCCCACCCCCACCCCCCCCACCCCCCCCGGGCAACAATGGACTGGAAATCTACTCAATTATTTCCCATGGTAACGGCTCAAACAACCCCCAGGGAAGCAGAAAGGCTAGGCGGCATGCCTGGTCTCCGGCAGCTTCCTCAAGTCCAAGCGCCGTTCTCCTCCGCGTCATGAATACCCTGCCCGGCTCTCCATGGATACTTCAGGGCCTCGAGCCTACAAGGTAATTATACGCTTTGCCACACTCCGCTTAAGTGCACCCAATAATGTAGTGAGAGTGTGTGCTCTTTAATACAATCCAGACGGCGGTGTGTGGGCTCAAGATGCAGCCTGGAACACCTTCATACATTCATCTCGAGCTGCTGCTGAAAAATGTACACTCAGTTTGCCTTGCCGAGCTTTAACAATGGAGCACATGAAATCATATTCTGCGAGTTAGATGCCATGGAGACCCAAACCCAAAGGAGGAACTTTTGGCCAAATGACGTGACAGGGATGCGCCCTGATCGATCTAAGGTGTGTTCAATCCGTTTGTCTGTTGATAGGAACCCTTCGAAGTCTTGTGTTTATTCACGTAATTGGATATAAATCAATCAAAAAAGGTCTATCTCATGGTGTCATCTAGTGGCCGTGATGTCTTACTGCAAAATCCCCTCGATCTGTTGTGGACTTGGGAGGAGCAGGATGCTCCTTAATGACAGGGCCTTGGTGTTTGAGTTCTCTGCTTGTTGGCTTCCTAGGGAGCGCAGAGTTCATAGGTCAAGCCGCCCACAAACAAAAGATGCCCTTCACCCCTGGCCCTTTGATGGCAGGCCAACAAGCGTCACTGGGGATCTGGCCTGACATGGGCGGGTGTAAAGGCACCACTGTGGCCTGACATGGCTGGGTGTAAAGGCACCACTGAGACTCCCTGTCCAGTGACATCCTGATGCTCTCTCTCTCTCTCTCTCTCTCTCTCTCTCTCTCTCTCTCTCTCTCTCTCTCTCTCTCTCTCTCTCTCTCTCTCTCTCTCTCTCTCAGCAGTAGGAGTGGTATTACCAGCAGCACCAGCAGTAGGAGAAGTATTACCAGCAGCACCAGCAGTAGGAGTGGTATTAACAGCAGCAGTAGGAGTGGTATTACCAGCAGCAGTAGGAGTAGTATTACCAGCACCAGCAGTAGGAGTTGTATTACCAGCAGCAGTAGTAGGAGTGGTATTACCACCAGCAGCAGTAGGAGTGGTATTACCACCACCAGCAGCAGTAGGAGTGGTATTACCACCAGCAGCAGCAGTAGGAGTGGTATTACCACCAGCAGCAGCAGTAGGAGTGGTATTACCAGCAGCAGCAGTAGGAGTGGTATTACCAGCAGCAGTAGGAGTGGTATTACCACCAGCAGCAGTAGGAGTGGTATTACCACCAGCAGCAGTAGGAGTTGTATTACCACCAGCAGCAGCAGTAGGAGTGGTATTACCAGCAGCAGCAGTAGGAGTGGTATTACCACCACCAGCAGCAGTAGGAGTGGTATTACCACCAGCAGCAGTAGGAGTGGTATTACCACCAGCAGCAGCAGTAGGAGTGGTATTACCAGCACCAGCAGTAGGAGTGGTATTACCACCAGCAGCAGTAGGAGTGGTATTACCACCAGCAGCAATAGGAGTGGTATTACCAGCACCAGCAGTAGGAGTGGTATTACCAGCACCAGCAGTAGGAGTGGTATTACCAGCACCAGCAGTAGGAGTGGTATTACCAGCAGCAGTAGGAGTGGTATTACCACCAGAAGCAGCAGTAGGAGTGGTATTACCACCAGCAGCAATAGGAGTGGTATTACCACCAGCAGCAGTAGGAGTGGTATTACCACCAGCAGCAGTAGGAGTGGTATTACCACCACCAGCAGCAGTAGGAGTGGTATTACCACCACCAGCAGCAGTAGGAGTGGTATTACCAGCAGCAGCAGTAGGAGTGGTATTACCACCAGCAGCAGTAGGAGTGGTATTACCACCAGCAGCAGCAGTAGGAGTGGTATTACCACCAGCAGCAGTAGGAGTGGTATTACCACCAGCAGCAGCAGTAGGAGTGGTATTAACAGCAGCAGTAGGAGTGGTATTACCAGCAGCAGTAGGAGTGGTATTACCACCAGCAGTAGGAGTGGTATTACCACCAGCAGCAGCAGTAGGAGTGGTATTACCACCAGCAGCAGCAGTAGGAGTGGTATTACCACCAGCAGCAGCAGTAGGAGTGGTATTACCACCAGCAGCAGCAGCAGGAGTGGTATTACCAGCAGCAGTAGGAGTGGTATTACCACCAGCAGTAGGAGTGGTATTACCACCACCAGCAGCAGTAGGAGTGGTATTACCACCAGCAGCAGCAGTAGGAGTGGTATTACCACCAGCAGCAGCAGTAGGAGTGGTATTACCACCAGCAGCAGCAGTAGGAGTGGTATTACCACCAGCACCAGCAGTAGGAGTGGTATTACCACCAGCAGTAGGAGTGGTATTACCACCAGCAGTAGGAGTGGTATTACCACCAGCAGCAGCAGTAGGAGTGGTATTACCACCACTAGCAGCAGTAGGAGTGGTATTACCACCAGCAGCAGCAGCAGGAGTGGTATTACCACCAGCAGCAGCAGTAGGAGTGGTATTACCACCAGCAGCAGCAGTAGGAGTGGTATTACCACCAGCAGCAGCAGTAGGAGTGGTATTACCACCAGCAGCAGCAGTAGGAGTGGTATTACCACCAGCAGCAGGAGTGGTATTACCACCAGCAGCAGTAGGAGTGGTATTACCACCAGCAGCAGCAGTAGGAGTGGTATTACCACCAGCAGCAGCAGTAGGAGTGGTATTACCATCAGCAGCAGCAGTAGGAGTGGTATTACCACCAGCAGCAGCAGTAGGAGTGGTATTACCACCAGCAGCAGCAGCAGGAGTGGTATTACCACCAGCAGCAGCAGTAGGAGTGGTATTACCACCAGCAGTAGGAGTGGTATTACCACCACCAGCAGCAGTAGGAGTGGTATTACCACCAGCAGCAGCAGTAGGAGTGGTATTACCACCAGCAGCAGCAGTAGGAGTGGTATTACCACCAGCAGCAGCAGTAGGAGTGGTATTACCACCAGCACCAGCAGTAGGAGTGGTATTACCACCAGCAGTAGGAGTGGTATTACCACCAGCAGTAGGAGTGGTATTACCACCAGCAGCAGCAGTAGGAGTGGTATTACCACCACCAGCAGCAGTAGGAGTGGTATTACCACCAGCAGCAGCAGTAGGAGTGGTATTACCACCAGCAGCAGGAGTGGTGTTACCACCAGCAGCAGTAGGAGTGGTATTACCACCAGCAGCAGCAGTAGGAGTGGTATTACCACCAGCAGCAGCAGTAGGAGTGGTATTACCACCAGCAGCAGCAGTAGGAGTGGTATTACCACCAGCAGCAGCAGTAGGAGTGGTATTACCACCAGCAGCAGCAGTAGGAGTGGTATTACCACCAGCAGTAGGAGTGGTATTACCACCAGCAGCAGCAGTAGGAGTGGTATTACCACCAGCAGCAGTAGGAGTGGTATTACCACCAGCAGCAGCAGCAGGAGTGGTATTACCAGCAGCAGCAGCAGTAGGAGTGGTATTACCACCAGCAGCAGCAGTAGGAGTGGTATTACCACCACCAGCAGCAGTAGGAGTGGTATTACCACCAGCAGTAGGAGTGGTATTACCAGCAGCAGCAGCAGTAGGAGTGGTATTACCACCAGCAGCAGCAGTAGGAGTGGTATTACCACCAGCAGCAGCAGTAGGAGTGGTATTACCACCAGCAGCAGCAGTAGGAGTGGTATTACCACCAGCACCAGCAGTAGGAGTGGTATTACCACCAGCAGTAGGAGTGGTATTACCACCAGCAGTAGGAGTGGTATTACCACCAGCAGCAGCAGTAGGAGTGGTATTACCACCACCAGCAGCAGTAGGAGTGGTATTACCACCAGCAGCAGCAGCAGGAGTGGTATTACCACCAGCAGCAGCAGTAGGAGTGGTATTACCAGCAGCAGCAGCAGTAGGAGTGGTATTACCACCAGCAGCAGCAGTAGGAGTGGTATTACCACCAGCAGCAGGAGTGGTATTACCACCAGCAGCAGTAGGAGTGGTATTACCACCAGCAGCAGCAGTAGGAGTGGTATTACCACCAGCAGCAGCAGTAGGAGTGGTATTACCACCAGCAGCAGCAGTAGGAGTGGTATTACCACCAGCAGCAGTAGGAGTGGTATTACCACCACCAGCAGCAGCAGGAGTGGTATTACCACCAGCAGCAGCAGTAGGAGTGGTATTACCACCAGCAGTAGGAGTGGTATTACCACCACCAGCAGCAGTAGGAGTGGTATTACCACCAGCAGCAGCAGTAGGAGTGGTATTACCACCAGCAGCAGCAGTAGGAGTGGTATTACCACCAGCAGCAGCAGTAGGAGTGGTATTACCACCAGCACCAGCAGTAGGAGTGGTATTACCACCAGCAGTAGGAGTGGTATTACCACCAGCAGTAGGAGTGGTATTACCACCAGCAGCAGCAGTAGGAGTGGTATTACCACCACCAGCAGCAGTAGGAGTTGTATTACCACCAGCAGCAGCAGCAGGAGTGGTATTACCACCAGCAGCAGCAGTAGGAGTGGTATTACCACCAGCAGCAGCAGTAGGAGTGGTATTACCACCAGCAGCAGGAGTGGTATTACCACCAGCAGCAGTAGGAGTGGTATTACCACCAGCAGCAGCAGTAGGAGTGGTATTACCACCAGCAGCAGCAGTAGGAGTGGTATTACCACCAGCAGCAGCAGTAGGAGTGGTATTACCACCAGCAGCAGCAGTAGGAGTGGTATTACCACCAGCAGTAGGAGTGGTATTACCACCAGCAGCAGCAGTAGGAGTGGTATTACCACCAGCAGCAGTAGGAGTGGTATTACCACCAGCAGCAGCAGCAGGAGTGGTATTACCAGCAGCAGTAGGAGTGGTATTACCACCAGCAGCAGCAGTAGGAGTGGTATTACCACCAGCAGTAAGAGTGGTATTACCACCAGCAGCAGCAGTAGGAGTGGTATTACCACCACTAGCAGCAGTAGGAGTGGTATTACCACCAGCAGTAGGAGTGGTATTACCACCAGCAGTAGGAGTGGTATTACCACCAGCAGCAGCAGTAGGAGTGGTATTACCACCAGCAGCAGTAGGAGTGGTATTACCACCAGCAGCAGCAGCAGGAGTGGTATTACCAGCAGCAGCAGCAGTAGGAGTGGTATTACCACCAGCAGCAGCAGTAGGAGTGGTATTACCACCAGCAGTAGGAGTGGTATTACCACCAGCAGTAGGAGTGGTATTACCACCAGCAGCAGCAGCAGGAGTGGTATTACCACCAGCAGCAGCAGTAGGAGTGGTATTACCACCAGCAGCAGCAGTAGGAGTGGTATTACCACCAGCAGCAGCAGTAGGAGTGGTATTACCACCAGCAGTAGGAGTGGTATTACCACCAGCAGCAGCAGTAGGAGTGGTATTACCACCAGCAGCAGCAGTAGGAGTGGTATTACCACCAGCAGCAGCAGTAGGAGTGGTATTACCAGCAGCAGCAGCAGTAGGAGTGGTATTACCACCAGCAGTAGGAGTGGTATTACCACCAGCAGCAGCACTAGGAGTGGTATTACCACCACCAGCAGCAGTAGGAGTGGTATTACCACCAGCAGCAGCAGTAGGAGTGGTATTACCACCAGCAGTAGGAGTGGTATTACCACCAGCAGTAGGAGTGGTATTACCACCACCAGCAGTAGGAGTGGTATTACCAGCAGCAGCAGCAGTAGGAGTGGTATTACCACCAGCAGCAGTAGGAGTGGTATTACCACCAGCAGCAGCAGTAGGAGTGGTATTACCACCAGCAGCAGCAGTAGGAGTGGTATTACCACCAGCAGCAGCAGTAGGAGTGGTATTACCACCAGCAGCAGTAGGAGTGGTATTACCACCAGCAGCAGCAGTAGGAGTGGTATTACCACCAGCAGCAGCAGTAGGAGTGGTATTACCACCAGCAGCAGTAGGAGTGGTATTACCACCAGCAGCAGCAGTAGGAGTGGTATTACCACCAGCAGCAGCAGTAGGAGTGGTATTACCACCAGCAGCAGCAGCAGGAGTGGTATTACCAGCAGCAGCAGTAGGAGTGGTATTACCACCAGCAGCAGTAGGAGTGGTATTACCACCAGCAGCAGCAGTAGGAGTGGTATTACCACCAGCAGCAGCAGTAGGAGTGGTATTACCACCAGCAGCAGCAGTAGGAGTGGTATTACCACCAGCAGTAGGAGTGGTATTACCACCAGCAGCAGCAGTAGGAGTGGTATTACCACCAGCAGCAGGAGTAGGAGTGGTATTACCACCAGCAGCAGCAGTAGGAGTGGTATTACCACCAGCAGCAGTAGGAGTGGTATTACCACCAGCAGCAGGAGTGGTATTACCACCAGCAGCAGCAGTAGGAGTGGTATTACCACCACCAGCAGTAGGAGTGGTATTACCACCAGCAGTAGGAGTGGTATTACCACCAGCAGTAGGAGTGGTATTACCACCAGCAGTAGGAGTGGTATTACCACCAGCAGTAGGAGTGGTATTACCACCAGCAGTAGGAGTGGTATTACCACCAGCAGCAGCAGGAGTGGTATTACCACCAGCAGCAGTAGGAGTGGTATTACCACCAGCAGCAGTAGTAGGAGTGGTATTACCAGCAGCAGCAGTAGTAGGAGTGGTATTACCACCAGCAGCAGCAGTAGGAGTGGTATTACCACCAGCAGCAGCAGTAGGAGTGGTATTACCACCACCAGCAGCAGTAGGAGTGGTATTACCAGCAGCAGCAGGAGTAGGAGTGGTATTACCACCAGCAGCAGCAGTAGGAGTGGTATTACCACCACCAGCAGCAGTAGGAGTGGTATTACCAGCAGCAGCAGGAGTAGGAGTGGTATTACCACCAGCAGCAGCAGTAGGAGTGGTATTACCACCAGCAGTAGGAGTGGTATTACCACCAGCAGCAGCAGTAGGAGTGGTATTACCACCAGCAGCAGCAGTAGGAGTGGTATTACCACCAGCAGCAGTAGGAGTGGTATTACCACCAGCAGCAGCAGTAGGAGTGGTATTACCACCAGCAGCAGCAGTAGGAGTGGTATTACCACCAGCAGCAGCAGTAGGAGTGGTATTACCACCAGCAGCAGCAGCAGGAGTAGCAGCCATCCGGTGTCTGGGACACTCACGCATGACAGAGTGCCACTCAGGGATCCTAACAGATTGGGTTGACATGCCAACAATCTGATGGCAGATGGCAGGAACGGAGGATAAGAGAACGAGGGATGTGGCCTGGGATAGACAGATAGAAAGACACAGACAGACAGAGAGAGAGAGAGAGAGAGAGAGAGAGAGAGAGAGACACAGAGAGAGAGAAAAAGAGAGAGAGAGAGAAAAAGAGAGAGAGAGAGGCAGAGGGAGATTTAATTGACCTGGCGTCTCTCTGTCTCTCTCTATTTATTTATCTTTCTTGTTATTTCTTTCTTTCTCTCTCTCTCTCAATATATTTAATTGGCATGAAGTACTGTACAGGGAATAATTGGAAGAAAAAAAAACAGTCTGATATCAATAACCAAAACAAGTCTCCTTTTTCCTTTCTGTATTTCTCTTTCTGTGTCTATCTCTCTGTCACTCATCCTCTCTGCTCTGCTACCCTCCCAGCTGTCACCAGGCACTAAAGACATAAAGGGCTCGATGGACGCAGGGAGAAGGAGAGAAGGAGAAAGGGACAGAGAACACAACAAAGGATTGTTTGAATGAGAGTTGTAGGCATAGAGACATCCTGACCCTTCTCTGTGGTTGTAAATGGAAAGATCAGAGAAGGGAAAAATGAAGAGATATCATTTAAGAAGAATGAGACCAATCTTCCTTGTTCATTTTAATAATGTTATGTTATTCAAACAGGGATTGTGAATATACCATAAATATAAATAATGGAAGAGGATATTTTCATAGTATTATTCTCCGGTAAATATGTCATTTTTAAACTCTCCCCTAAATCCAAGTAAAAAAAAAGATTTGCAGTGTTTTCCTTTAAAGTATTTTGTGTGTGTGTGTGTGTACGTGTATGTTTGTATTGTGTTTGTGTATGTGAATATGTATATGTGCCTGCATATCCACGTGTGTGCATGCCTCTGTGCGTGTGTGTGTGTGTGTGTGTATCCATGTGTGCATGCCTCTGTGTGTGTGTGTGTGTGTGTGTGTCAGCATATCCGTGTGTGCGTGCCTCTGCGTGTGCGTGTGAGTGTGTGTGCGTGTGTGAGTGTGTGTGTGTGTGTGTGTATATGTGCCTGCATATCCGTGTGTGCGTGCCTCTGCGTGTGCGTGTGCGTGTGAGTGTGTGTGTGTGTGTGTGAAATCCAAATGTCACACTCAGCCAGGCTCACCAGCAATACTCACTGATGGGGGCTTTCCCTAAATCACTTAAAGGCACCAGGCTCTGGTAATAGCCCCAGAAGAGACACTGCAGTGGACCCATGCCCTGAACCTCTGGAGCACTAAGATCACCCGGAGATCAATACCAGCCTATGGATAAGCCTCATTTGTACTGACTCATCCACTGAGTTTCATAAATAGGTGCACACATTTATTGTGATAACCATAGAATACACGGCGTGACGCGTTCATTTTAACGAGGTTTGTTTATGCTGCTTGATTATGTGGCTGTTGTTGCTTAAATATGAAAGCAAAAACATAATTTGTTTTGAGTTCTGGTTGTGTCATGAAGTTCCTATTGCATGTTTTCTTATTGACATATTCTTCTACTGTCAATGAACACACAAATGATGTATGTCCCGAATGATTCATGTTAAAGCAACTGCTTCGCATTCTGTGCGGGTCGCTTCAAATAATTGACACGTCCTTAAAATAGATGCTTACCAGAAATAATGCAAACGTGTGCATTTCACCATGTCTCATCCGTTCCACGAATCACAACATCTGAATTGTGTCTGTACGGATTACCTCACAAACAAGATCAGAAGTATGGCAATAATTATATTGGATTGAAAAAAAGGGGGTTTCTTTTTATCATGCAGAGAATCAATCTCGCACACAATGAATACCCTTGCAATGTCAATAACGGAGAAGCAGCGGGGAAGCCCAACGCTGGTGTCTCCTCCAAAGTGAATATTATTGCCGCCCCGCAGTCAGCCAAGCTAATGTTGTTATTTAAGAATCAATAGTACAAAGCAGCAGCAACAGAGATGCATGGAGAAGCAGCACCAGCCCCTTGACAAATCTTATTAGCCACCATTTCAGCGGGCTACCCTAAAAGGAGCCTGCTGCTCCTTTGACCCTGCTTAACCTCTTGATTTTCTGGGTTCAAGTCCAATTAACCTTTGGGGAGACATGACAACGTAACCAGCGGCCTAGTCGATAGGAGTCCAATAGTCATCATTTCATTTTCTGGTTCATCAAGGGAGCTCTGGCCCCACCTAACCAATCCCACTCAATGGCCTCCATTTGTCATTGTTCTCAAACGAGACAACAGAGGCCCAGCATCACCGCCTTGTTAGATGTGTGTTCATCAAATGTGTCAAACCTCCATCTGTGTGGGCCAGGAGCCAATCTGCGGGGTTATGGACTGTGAGACCGATCACTGGAGCTGGTACGGGAACCAGTGACGGTAAATACGTAGTCCAATGAAAGGAAACCCCAGGGTATCCAATTCATCCACAGAATGTAAAAATGCCTAATATTTTCCCCAGGCTCTCTTTAAATCTTCATATGAGGGTGTAAAATAACACAAAGTTCCATTTTCAAACGTCACGACGCTCTTATATGAAGGTTAGGGTTAGGGTTAAAGGGTTAGGGTTAGGGTGAAATAACAAACGTCACAACGCTCTTATATGAAGGTTAGGGTTAGGGTTAAAGGGTTAGGGTTAGGGTTAAAGGGTTAGGGTTAGGGTTAGGGTTAGGGTTAGGGTGAAATAACAAACGTCACAACGCTCTTCCAGGCTCCATTTAATATGCGGTAATAAATAAACGTCAGATATTGAACACAAAATGAACAATCAAACCTCTGGCCACGTCTTCCTCCCTCGCAAGGATCCTTTGAGGCGGGATTTACGGCACGTTTATTGGGAGGAGTCAGAGTCCAATCTAATGTTGATTCCACGGGCCAACCTCGCACGCTAACCCCCAGCCCCCGGTAGGAAAATGAAAATTCCCCATGTCACGCCCTGATATGATAGAAGTGGAGAGGGAGGGGCGGCCCTGCGATTCCCCAGCCCACTTTGTTTGATAGTGGACCGACACTTTGATAGATGGAGGACGGACCCCAAAGGGGAGCAAATACAAAGTGGGCCCATCTAATTAGAGACACACGATTATCAAGGAAACAGGCTTCTGTGCTGGTGGCAGATTGAAGATGAGGAGAAAGGGGTGGAAAAGAAAAGAAAAACAGGAGGTCCCCAAATTCATCAGCTGGGAGGGCCAAAAAGGTGAAGGACAGACAGAGAATAGGGGACATGTACATTTTAAACAGACAATGTTCCTTTAATTTGACTTGTATCTCTAATAAGATATACAAAATTAAATTAAATTAAAAGATATACATTTTTAAAATAGTTTAAAAATAAGCCAACCATCTTTCTCTCTTTACGGCTGTTACAGCCTAAGGTAGACAATAAGCCACCCTTTTGAAGCATATCTTTGTAGCTCCAGATCTTTAGGGCCAATTACTTCTGTATATGCCTTGCTGTGTTGTGGAAGAAAGGGACAAATCCTTCCATAGCCTTGTTATACAAAGTGGTGTCCACCTTCATTTTGTTCATTATGAACTCATGAACTCATGAGTTCATGAACAGTTTATGAAATAAGTTTACGCTAATTTGCTAAAATAATGGAGGCAAGCTAATCAAGGTTAACATGGCTTATGTCTGTTGTGCATCTAAATATGTCCTTTACCAAACACAATGCAATATAAAGTAAATACATCTTTCTATTTTACTCTCTCTATATATACATCACTACCTTCTCTCTCTCTCTCTCTCTCTCTCTCTCTCTCTCTGTCTGTCTCTCTGTCTCTGTCCCTCTCTCTCTCTCTCTCTCTCGCTTTCTCTCTCTCTGTCTGTCTGTCTGTGTGTATGTCTTTCTATCTATCTATCTATCTATCTATGTATGTAGCCCAGGCTACAAAGCCCAGCCCTAAGTATCCACTCAGAGGCAGGCTGAGTGTGTACTCATGGGGAACCAGGGCTGGTGTTCCTCCCTCCCTCTCTTCCTGCCCCTCCTAGAGTTGCTTTGAATAAGGCGAAAAGGTCAACTCCATTAAACGGAACCCTTCAACCAAATTGAAAAAAAATAAAAAAAAATGTATTGAAAATTATTTAGAATCATCACAATAATTATCTTTGTGAACAGTCATGTTGCTCCTGCCATAGATAATTAAAATAGTAGTCTGGGTTAGTTTTCTAGGGGTTAAGCGAAAAGAAACCATGCATTATTGTTACGTAACAAATAAATAAAGGCTTACGGTAAGAACCAGAACATTTGAAAACCTTGCATTTGAGTGTATTCTTTTTCGGTCAGTCTTGAAGTGTGCGTGTTATGGCGGTGTCTCCTCCATAAATGGGTGGTTTTAACGGTACGTTAAAAAGTGGCGACATGTTTCCCTCTCTCTCTCTCTCTCTCTCTCTCTCTCTCTCTCTCTCTCTCCCTCTCTCTCTCTCTCTCTCTCTCTCTCTCTCTCTCTCTCTCTCTCTCTCTCTCTTGGCTCCGCCACGGCCACACCAGGCGAAGGATACTGTAAATACTTCCCACTCTGTGATGTGAACACGGACCCCGGCTCACGCCACAGCCCAGTCCAGCCCTGCTGGAGTGCCTCTGATTAATTGAGCCCATCTGCTATGCATGGCGGGGGTCTAAAGCCCCTATAGAGGGAGGGAGGGGCTCTGGGGAGCCGGTGGGTTAGGGACGCAAAGAGGGGCTCTGGGGAGCCGGTGGGTTTGGGACGCAAAGAGGGGCTCCTGCGCCGCGGAGGCCGAGCCAGGAAGTCAGCGCAGGGACTGGCTGAGTGTTAACAATGCACTGCTGAGCCAGGGGCGGGGTCGGGGGGGGGGGGGATACGCCGGGGGGCGGGGGGGCTGGGGTGTGGGGGGGCGGGGGCTAGTGTTTGGGGGGGCTTTTTTTTGTGCCACATGGCTGAGGTCTGAATATGGGCCACGAGGGTGCTGTTAATGCCATTGTTCCTTTTAGGGGAACATGCGTCCTCCACCATATGAACCTCTTTCAAATAGGCCAGCCCTTTCACGGCATTCCAACCCCCCATGCCCTATTGGCAGATGTAGCTTTATTTGACGAATGATTCCTCCATTCCTGCTCCTCTTCTTCAATAGGATTAGGAGGCTGTGGACTGGATTAGTGTTCTCATTGTGGGTTAATGTCATACTTCCTCTCAAAACACCAACATACTGACAGTCATCGCCTGCTGGGTGGTTTGTGATTTAAGTGTTTCAACGCTTTTTTCACTTGTTGGTTTAGAAAGGTTGGGGTCTTGTTAAGGGATTTTGATGTGTTTTTAAACATTGATAATATTTTATCCTGGAATAATATATGAAAAAGGAGGACATTTCATTATTGGCAAACTTAGCAAGTGGATTGAATCTTGTTTGCTAAATGCATTGATAGATTTAGGAAGAAATAGCATGACAAGCAATTGCGTCATAAATAAAAAATATTCAAAGACATATTTCTGTGCTAGCAAGTTATGCAGACCCAAAGTTTTGAAATGGAGATCTGAATACAGATAGACCAGGGGCTACAGAAGGAATTCGCCTAGCAAGGAAACAGCAATAGAATGGGAACCAGCACGTGAGTCTTTTTCCTGCAGGGAGGATTCTCTCATATAAGCAGAGGCTTCTAATTGATAAAACAGATTTAAAGGATGCAGTATGAAACGCAAAAAACGAATATATAAGAATGTCTATACTACAAATTACTGTTTATTGCCTCAAAAATAAATTTGTATTCTTGTTTTTATAAATGGATCAGAATCTGCTTAAATTCGACTTGCCCAGGTTCGCATCACAAAGATGCCTGGTTCAAGCAAACTCTGATGCTGACTTGAACTACGTGCATCTGACACACGAGAAAATCTGTCTACTTTTCGGGCCGCCCCAAGTACCCGCAGCCCACCAAGTTATCCCCTTGACCTACTTTGACCAAAAGCAGACAAAATGGCCAGTGAATGATATAATCTTTACATGCCAATGTTTCAATCAGCCACAGCGTAAACACAAGGCCTTTTAAACCACCCTGAAGGAATGGAGACAGCCTCCCTCTGTGTCTTCTTGTGTGTCCTCCGTATTGAGACCTCGCGAGACATAAGCACATCTATTGGAAGCAGAAGGGTCGACAAGAGCCATTACATCTAGCAGCCCCTTTAAGGCACTCTGCGGAGAACTTCACTAAAAAGAGCACCAGGCTCTTTGTCACAGCTGAAGCCTGTAAAAGACAGTTGTCCTCAACAGCCCAGTGTGTGGCCGTGTTAACGGTGAATAACAGTGTGCACTTTGCATTTACATTTGAAAGGAGGTCGCGAGCCCTCTGTTGTAAATCATGTCAAATAATGGAGCCTGGAGCAAAAGGGAGAGTTATGTAGCAACACACCAACATGTCTGACTTCATGGGTAAGTATTCAAGCCTACAAATAAAATGCAATCTGATCATTGCTATTAAATAGTCAGCTGTCAATTAAAATAATCAGACCACCGCATTATGGCCCCCATAACATAAAAAAAAATGTCTAAGCTACACTGAGCTAATGTTCACACTTTCCTAACACAAAGACAAATGTGTCATACCAAAAGAGGACATTTCTTACTATTGAAAAATAAATAACATACCAAGCTAAAGTGTTTGTTAAAGGTTGTGTTCAGTCAGAGTAGAGGCCATACAGTAATAACCAGTAATAATCATAATAACTCCTGGGAGAAAATCTGTGGAGACCATAAAGAGCGTTGGCGTCACTCTCGTGCGTGACGTTGGCACAGCAATTTGCCTGCGTGCTTTCACTAACGGCCTCACTAGGGGGCAGTGTCACATTTACTCATCCAGAATGTACAGGAAATAAAAAACTGCAGAAGAAACACAGATACGGACCGTCACCATAGTGACATCCGATTGTATTTTCTTTTTTTTTGCAGAGGGATCGTACAAATGTCGGTATTTTCACGGATCATTCTTCAATCTTCAAGCGTCATTGTTGGTTTACTTGCCATCGGAGTGTTTTCCAACCCAAATATTACAGCATATCTTCTCACCTCCTCTTTCCTTCCCTGTACAACCAATCAGCGATTGTTGGATGCACGGGGGAAGAATTACGCTTTCCCAGAAACCCACTCTCTGCGTAGCGACGCAGAGACGTTTCTGTGCATGTAGAAGTATGCATGCTGTAGAAATGCATAAACGAGGCATCAGTTTAACGGGTTCACTGGGTGGCTGGGATGCGTTTACAAATCCAGAAGGTACAGAAATCACAGTGGAAGAAGCAGCAGATACGGAAACTCCTGCTCATGTCCCAGGAAAGTGTAAACAAGGAGACCCAAACGGGTTCGTTGCTTTTTATGTTTGCTGGCTCGGTGCAGCGTTTCTCAGACTACAGTGGATGGGAGAACGATGATCAGGAATGCATTGCAGAGTAATATAGCTATACAAATTAAACAAACTATAAGAATATAGCTATACAAATTATACAACCTACAAGAATGTAGCTATACAAATAATACAAACTATAAGAATATAGCTATACAAATTATACAACCTATAGGAATATAGCTATAGAAATTATACAAACTATAAGAATATAGCTATACAAATTATACAAACTAAGAATATAGCTATACAAATTATGCAACCTATAAGTTGAATCAGACCCCCCTCCCCTACCCCACACCCAGGGAAAATAGTTACAATGATGTGCCTTTCTGCATTTCTACCACCAAATGTATGCACACATTATGTTTCTTACACAACATTCTGTATTTACATTTATTTTATTTCACAGTCAGCCATTTTATATAGCAATAATGACAATAGGCTTTAAAAATTCCCCAAAGTAACTATTGGTGCTAACAAGTGGTCAATATTTCACCAAACACCTAATAGGCCAGTTGATCATTTCTATTTAAAGTCTATTGAATTTCTATCTCTGTTGCCAAATATTTAAGATGTAGATAATCTCACAAAAGGGATTTCTGATCTTCTCATCTCTGACGTCAGAAGTTGCTTAACGTGGAACCAAATTTCAAACGTTTTTTGTCCACTCTGGGTCTCACTATTTCTTTAAGGCTGTTCTTATCGGTGTGGACATCCGAGGTGCCACGGTTTGGCTAAACACAAAGGGGTGTCTGGTTTCCCGCGGCCAGGAGGAAGCCTGGGGCTGGGAGCCCCCCCCCCCCTCTCTTCTTCAGGCCTTTCATTTTGAGCAGCCTCTGGCCTACCGCACGGCTAGGTCCGAATTCCTGTTCCTGGACTTCCTCCAGCCCAGACTCCATCCTCTTCAGTCATCAGGGTCCGGGAGGTGGTCGCTGGGCGGAGGCGGACAGAGGTTTTGGGCCGGGCCCTGCCGAGGGAAGCCCAAGCATGAGCCCTTGCTTTCCCAAACAGAGTCGTTATTGGGTGCTTGATTGACAAGCTGACCAAGGCGTGCTGATAGACACTTCCTTTGGAAAAGCCAAGAATAGACCGTTTAGTGCCACACTATCCATGTGCTGGGGGATTCGCTGCTTATCAATGGTGTTGCTAAACAGACCAAGGCAGGAAGAGGAAAAGGTGATGTCCTTGCTGCTATTGGCCAGTTGGACTGTGGTTGAGTCTTACTAGATTTTGAGACTTTGTGATTGGATCTCGTTGGCCATAATTCACAGCTGTGTTGGTCATGCACCAAACTACAAGCTTTAATGCAAGCCAGACGTGTGGTTTTCAAATAAATAAATACTTCAGGTACAGCTCAACAATTGTATTCACACTGTAAACGTGTTTATTAAAATCAATTCAATACATGTATTTATCAATTAAAGAGTTTATGTGCGCAAACAATAGATACTATCTTGCATGGTTAACCCAAAGCAAAGTAATCTTCCACCCCCTCTTGTACTTGTACATGCCAAGCTGTCTTGATCTATATCCTTGATTACTATTGATTGTCTGTAAGATTTAATTAAAAAATCAATATTTTACGGGGGTTGTGCAGTAGCGATGCCATACATTTAAGTCAAAGTAGCCACCCAGACAGCTCATATATACTGAGTGACTAAAACGCAAGAAAGAAGGGAAAATAACTGCCATAAGGGTTTCCATTGATTTTTTCTTTTAAATATCAGGTATTGAATCATGCAGGTTGGTGTCCCTTGTATGAGAGGTAAAAAATGCTCCATCCTAGTAGGTCACAAGGCTCACCCACACACACAAAGGTTCAGTGTACCAAAAAGATAAGACTGAGAAAACACAAATAAAATCACACTATTCAACAAGAGCTTACATGAAGGTGAGATGCAGTCCCACACATAATACATCTGTAAATACTTAGGAATACATTGAGGGATAATCTACGATAAAGCCAGTGAGGGTGTACACGCACATTGGGACATTGCCCACCTGCAAACGTATTGTTTAAAATGACCACTGCTACAGCAGAACATCCAGAGCCTTTATAAATGCAACAGAAGAGACTGATGGCAGAATTTGTTGTACAGAACATAAAATTAAAGGGTCTTGTTCAGGCTATTTTCCCAAACAACTTGTCCTTGGAGCATTGTGCTGATGTTTGTGCTCATCTTCAGTCGGTAAATAGGGGGGGGGACCGGGGGGGGGGCGACGACAAATGAAGCAGCCCGGCGACAAAGCCCTGGCGACCAGGCTGAAGGCTATCTCTTGTGTTTTACTCGCTGTCACCAGTGGCGCCCACCTGCTTCATTTGGCCAATTGGGGACAGGAATGTGCTGGAACAAAAGCATCTCACTGTCATCGCTGTCAGACCAGCTGAGTGCTTATTTGCCCAGTCTAGGTCCACACACACACACACACACACACACACATACACAATGCACTCGCAGAGAAACACACACGCACACACACACACACACAATGCACTTGCAGAGAAACACACACGCACACACACAGACACACACACACACACACACACACACACACACACACACACACCATGCACTCGCAAAGAAACACACACGCACACACACACAATGCACTCGCAGAGAAACACGCACACACACACACACACACACACATATCTAATGATATTACTATTTGCAGAGAAGGACACAGAGCTTTTCACTTAATGCAGCCGATTTGATACACTGTAGAAGTCTGATTCCTTCCACTGGGCTCACACAAAGCCATCTCTCTATCAAAGTCTCTGAATCACTGTTGGTTATAAAGGGAGTTCTCACAATAGCACGAGTATGAACGTATGGACAATCTTTAATGTATGAAATATTATATTTACTAATCGACATAAAAGATGAAAACTAAAGTGAAAGCATGAAGACACTTTGGTACGGTATTTGGATGACCCTAGATGTCATAGATTGAAATGTTCAATGTTTACGGCGTCGTACAGTACACATCCCTCGAGAATCAAGGGTATAGCAGAATGATTTACTTGTATTATATTTGAGTTATATTTACAAACTATCTAAAATAGCTAGGACACCTGTATGTTATAGTGCATGCCAGGTAGCCAGCAGAGGACAAATAATAACAATCCTATTTTTTCTGTAAGCCATCTACTCACATTAATTGACACAGAACAGCATCCAAAACCCCACACTCAATACACATGGCTTAAGTCACAATATCTGTCTCTGTCTCAATCCAAAGTTCTAGCATCCACAACCAGATCAAAGACCCCAAGCATCAACACGACCTCATAACCAAGCATCAACACAACCTCATAACCAAGCATTTAACACAACCTCATAACCAAGCATTTAACACAACCTCATAACCAAGCATCAACACAACCTCATAACCAAGCATCAACACAACCTCATAACCAAGCATCAACACAACCTCATAACCAAGCATTTAACACAACCTCATAACCAAGCATCAACACAACCTCATAACCAAGCATTCAACACAACCTCATAACCAAGCATTTAACACAACCTCATAACCAAGCATCAACACAACCTCACAACCAAGCATCAACACAACCTCATAACCAAGCATCAACACAACCTCATAACCAAGCATTTAACACAACCTCATAACCAAGCATCAACACAACCTCATAACCAAGCATTCAACACAACCTCATAACCAAGCATCAACACAACCTCATAACCAAGCATTAACACAACCTCATAACCAAGCATCAACACAACCTCATAACCAAGCATTAACACAACCTCATAACCAAGCATTTAACACAACCTCATAACCAAGCATTCAAAACAACCTCACAACCAAGTTGCAACACTCTGCTACAACACGGAACAATCAGCTCCCTCCCAATAGCCCCCTGCCGCCCAAGTTCAGTAACAGTATTTCAGAATAAACACAACAGTTTCAAACTCTAATTACATTTAGAATATTGTTGTCTGTGGTATAGTAACTAATGAACATCACACCATTGTGTGGCAGAAAATGACATTCCAGCGTGCAAACACATTCATGGGTCTCTCCTCTTTTCAGGAGGTACATGCAGCTCTCCAAGTTATCTACGTTCGTGAAATAAACTAAGCCCAAGTTTGAAGAGATCACTGGACGCTGTGGATTTCAAACCACTCTGGAAAAGGTGCCACACTTTCTGACCTGGGGGGGCACGGGGCCTCCGTTGGCCTGGGTCTAGCTGGAGTCCTATTTGACTGACATGTGTAGACCTTTCTGCTGGCTCCAGCAGATTGGATCTGTCAAGCAGCGTTAAGCAATGAGGCGGGAGCCCACCTCTGACTTCACCTCTCGTTTCTCCAGCGGAGGCCCCATTTCATTTCGCTCCGATCAATAAAAGTCATTTCCTGTTTGTTTTAGGACACATATCTGAAGGGGATGCAGAGCCAGATGCACAGGGCTGTTTAGAAAGTCCATAACCTCTGCCAAGTTGTTCTCCGGCCATGAGGAAAATTCCCCTACGAGTCCCAACCACCAAAATCCCTCACTTCCCTTCCTCTCTTTTTAAACTGGGTAGGTCTAAAGTGAAACACTGTCCCCCTCTGTAGCTGCAATGTCATACCACCATAGCCGTGGCTGTGGATGTATAATATATCCGAATTGAAAAGCTGCATTATTATTATTACATGAATATACGTAGCTACAGGAACATTGTCCTGGCCGTGACATTGCTTATCTGGTAGCTGAGACCAGCAGGGTCGTTTGAGTTGCTGCAGAGTCAGCGTTGAAGCCGTAACATTCTGGAAACCTTTGTTAACCCTTAGAATATGGGTCAGGCGTCTTCATCCATCAGTGGGAAAAGCACTCAGGTGAGCAGCTCTATCAAGGGCTATGTCTAGAACCTGAATAAAACATTGGGGGTTTATTTAGAATATTGCCACTGGCCGGTGGTGACTTATGCAAGTTCAAGGACTCTATTGATCAGCAAGCTGTTCTTAATCAAGGTCTGAATCCTGCAGCACTCTTGGTGATTAAATAAGTCAGACCGGGCTGACAGTCTTCGACTGTTTCATGGCTTCTCAATCATCGCATATTTAAGGAAGCTCTTTTGTTTCAGTGAGAAATGGACATAAAAAAAATAAAAGTCTAACAGGATCTAATACTTAAATGAATCTCAGATAAATCAAACTGACAAGCATGATAAAAGCAGTGAACGTTCGCACTGCTAAACTCCTCTTATTTGTACCCTGGGTTGAACATTTGATCTCGGTATTTATCTGGTATTTAGGAAGGTTAGAATCAGTCAATTGTATCCGGCAAAGTTTCTTTTTTTTTCATTTTCCACAGCTTAACCTTTCATGCGGGTTTTTTTCTGTAGCTCTAGTTTTACACGCTAAAAAACAAACACACACACATACACACGCTGCGCCAACAGCCAGGTACAAAGAAGGAATGTAAATCATTTTTGTAGACTTCGTGGAGCGCTAGATATCCAAAGATAAGTCATTTGATCGCCTTCCTATTTGAGCAATCAAGGTTACGCTCCAGCTGAGAAGAAAGGGCCATAGGGGTGGAGTGATTGGCAGCTCCTAAATGCATCGCTACAATAACAACCGCCTCACACATCTCACAAGGAATGTTATCACCTCAGGGCTCAAAGGTACATTCACACAAACACACACACATCACACACACAACACACACACAACCAGGATAACATTGTGGCTGTCGCATTATTAAATCATTATTGAATAAATACGCACGGTAAACATTCTAGCTGAAAAACAATTGGCTTATTGTGCGACAACAAACTAAATATGACTAAAATGCTAGACACACACGCACTTCTAATATTTCCCCCTGATTAGGAGTCTCTCCTCTTTGTTCGGGCTGAGGCCAATCTGTGCTCCATCTGACCAGGAGGTCATGTTTCCTTTTTCCGTTTGCATTTCACACACACGCGATAAACAAGAAATAAAGGTCACATTCTCACAAGTGTTACAGTTTCATCCCGCTATCGGGGCTGGTGGCTTAGATGTGGGATGATAGGGTGGGGGGGGGGGGTGATCAGATAATTCAATGTGAGATAAGGTAGACCAAGTGTGGGTCGTGGCATGGTTGGATGGGATTAGGCAGCCAGCAGGTGAATCATGGGGGTATTTGGACAACTCCATCTTGGCTCGTTTGAAAGCTGAGCCCTGATTATTACACCTTGGTCACTGAGGAAGAAAAGGGCCACTTATGTAGAGATAGATAAATGTATATTTTAAAGGGGGTGAAATAAAAGTCCAAATCCAAGCCACGGTTCACAATGGGCCTGATTTAGTAAAGGTCTGTGTGGGCACGAACACAAAATGTCCACGCTGATCTGCCAACGAGGTGCAAGAAGGATTGCGTCATTCAAACAAGCAATTTAGCACCTCGTCCATTTGGGTGTTTGCCGAAACGCAGATGCAATAATGGGGCGTTTCTACTTGAGACATGCAAATAGATACATTTAGCCCCCGCCTGGATATTTACCAAACCTCAAAGTAGTGCTTGGAGAGATCAGTGTGCCAGCTGGTGCGACTGAAGGGCCACGTACCGATCAGATGCGTGCGTTAGGAGAGGTGGCTGCTCTTATTGGAGGGAGAAGCAGACGCAGGGATATTTTCGAACACACTACATGCTTTAAAGCAGACGCTTAATGCTTATAGACAAGTGTAGGTTAGAATGAACAAACTACCATGAGGTGTACTGGTGTAAGTGGTGGAGTTTTTGGCATCCACAGTGGAGCAGACAAGCATATGAAATACACATGGTCAACGACTTGCTGCACAATTATCTCAGTGAGTACACTGACAAAAAAAGGAACCAAAATCTGGATTCAAAAAGTTGCGATCACTGGCATTGTACCCTGAATTGCACAACCAACGTACCCTGGCCATTTGAACAAGAATGGATTGATGCCCTGTCATAACAAAGGTTTAACTTTGTGCCTCAAGGTGCACTGTGGTGCTTTTAGGAATGCACTTTGAATATTTGTATCTTGGAGAACCGAATTGTACCACTCTCATATTCAAAGGTCAAAGTAGCTTAAATTACCTGTCACATGACCGGAATATAACGTGCAAATGTTTAACCTGCCCATCAGAACTACCCCAATGAATTGTTTCATCCTTGTATTCTTTGACCTTGTCAACGTTTGAAGTTGATCAAAACTAGGAGGAGAGTCAAGAAGCGGTATGTGGGAAGATACTAGCCATGAACAGGAACTCCAGTGGTACAGCACGTCAAACGCAATCCAACCAAACACACACAATGATTACAGATGCCAGCACATCTACAGTAGCTCATGACTCAACAGAATCTCCCGCCAGTCCTAAGTTAATGTTTGCACTGTTGATAGGAATTATGAATGTTATCTTCAAGATATATGGTACGCGTCTCTTTGTACACATTGTAATCGCTTTCACTTCAAAAGCAACACTGCTTACATTCATTTCCATTGTTTGTGGTGTAACAACAATGCTAGCAATGAACCTCTGATGAAAAGTAGTAAAACAAACCAGTGAAACAATAATAATAGACCCAGGACAAATGGGGAATTAAGTAGTTGGTTTGTTCATTCCAGATGGGGAAAGAAACGCTGTACAAAGAACCTGAATGGGCAAGAGTGTGCAATGAAGATGGGGCTCTATGGTTTTTGAAACCTGCCTTCGTTTTGGTTCGAGCTGGAAATGGAAAGGGTAGAGGGGAAAACATGAGGTCATCTGGAGATTGAGAAAGAGAGACGCTGTAGAACCATATACCACAGAAGAAGAAAAAAAAAAAAAAAAGGCTTTGAGTGATGATAGAAACCATGAGAGGATGGCCCCGCTGTAGTCAGATCACTTAACAGTGATATTTGAACTACTTAGCAAACACCACTAAAACAGCAATGTACTGGATACTATTCCATCTCCTTTGCAGCAGGGCTGTCCACTTTGGAAGTTGTGCTTAAATTGGCTGCATAGATGACGTGAAATAAGGACGGCAACAAAATAGATTAGATAATTTCAGTATTGATTCACCACGATATTCTAAAGTTACTTTTAGGGCTGCTAAGTATGGTCCGAAGGGCAAAATGATCACACAACCTCATTACACTGTTGTCTGAGAGACCGTTCAAGCTCCTCTGTATCAGTTCAGAGAGGATGCTGGGAAATCTCTAAGTACGCTCTATTTAAGGCAACTAAATGGATTGGCAGGGCAGTCAATAAAAGCATGCAAATAACACATTTGACATGAATGGTTTGGGGCTGACACTGGATTCATCGGAAATCTTAAGTCTATTATCAGCTCCCACGTACAGCATGCATGAGGAGAGTACCAGAGTCTCCCTGGACTGCTGCTTCAGTAAATCAAGCTTTTCCCAACACTTTCTGGCAATCTACAATAAAGTGAACATAAAGAATAACACTCCCATTAAATTGCCTTTCTTAACCACTAATTATTATCCCTGAACACATCCCTGAACGTCCCCTCATGCCCCTATTGTGATGAATTAAATAATGATTTAAAAGTACACTCAGCAGAAGCAGTCTCGGGTAGACTGATGTATTTCTGTTGTATTGTTCCATACAGCATGCTTCCACTGCTCTGAGGTACTGCATTGCTACCACCTCAGGCTATTCAGCCTCGGAAATGCTTGCACACACGGAGAGACTATTCAGATAAGGCTGTGACATACCAGTCCAAATACCAGCTGCTGAAGTGGCAGGCCTCCTTTGCCATAGTCTCTCCCCATTCAGGACTCATTCAAGGTAATTTGAACCGACAGTAGATGTACGTAAAGGTATATTGTTTAAAATACCACAGCATATGTTTGATTTTGGTTGAAAAAATGGTTTCCTGATTCAGTATTCACAAAGAAATAAACGTTGTTGTAGTGTGTGTGTATGTGTGTGTGTGTGTGTGTGTGTGTGTGTGCGCGCGCAAATGTCATTCCTATCATATCCGTTCCACAATAGGATTCATATCTGTTCTACATTTCATCTCTTTTTTTCAGACGTTCCAAAGGCGCCTTGAAGCTGCCCAGGTAGCGCCACCGAACAGGCGCGGTACCAGCATCTCCGTCCCTCTGAGGAGAGACACAATAGTACACAGCCTGAATACTTATGTAGGGCACCTTCACAGGCTCAGAGGAGAGGGGGGGGGCCTCTTCACTCTCCATTCAGACCCATCTCTGACATATCCCATGGCCTTGAAGTCTCTGCAGAGCGTGTCCTGCTTTCGCAGGGCTTTGTTTACGGATCACGGCTTGTTTACTAGAAAGCCCCGCGCCTGCTCTGAGGAGATGTGGGCCCAAGATGTTTTATCTCTTGTCAGGGCCTGCTTCAATTAAATTAATGGAATCCATTCAGATCCCTGCTTCCTCTCCCTTTCAGCCCGGGCCAGGGACAATACATTAAAAAGAGAATGCGTCTTAGATCCTCAAGATGGCCCATCATGGTATTAGCCCCTCACCAGCCATTTTGTCTCTCTCTCAAGTTCTATGTCTTTTTTCCTTCTCCTTGGCTAAATTAATTAATTTATGAGATCCACTTAAGCCGGGGGGTTCTCGTCGGCACCGTGTTGCGTGAATGGAACTTTTGAAGAAGGAATGTGCTTTTTGGTCTGGCGTTCCGGGCTTTGATCCTCGTCCTTAGAGCCGGCGGTTTTCACAGTGCATGGAATTATTCATTGCTCTCCAGTCATTAATAATAATGTCTAATGAGAAAGGACGCTTGGCCCTGCGCACATTCAGAGTTATCCGTCAAACATTATGCTTTTCTTTGACATATACCATAGATTACTTTGACATTGATTGTGTTCCTATGTACACAGCATGTTTTCCATGAGTAAATATTCCTATCGTAGCATTCAGTATCACATTAACTCTTTTGTGTGAAAGACTTATCTGAAATAAAGATTCCCCACAAACGTGGACTAGGATTCGGATTTCTAATCTGTTCATATTCAAATATGTTATGGTCAAGCAATGACAGGTATGAGCGTGCACTACAAACATAATATAAAATAATCATTTATAATGGGTTTACTTCAAAGGTCAGCTAAGACTTGCTCCATAGGCCCAGACAAGATTATGTTAAAATATAGATAAACATAGATAGGTAACATATCCAAACTGCTTTCTGTCTGTCTGTTGATCCTGTATAAGGGGTTAATCATTCATATGTTGTTGTTTTTATTCACTGCAATTCTTACAATTGCAACACACAATATCACCATGGAACCACTGGATGGGGCTGGCCTAATGAATTTAGCCAGAGGTCTACAGGGCCACACTAGCAGCCAAAGGAGAGGAAGCAGTAGGTAACGTCCAGTGAGGACAGGGAAGCAGTGGGCAGCATCAGGTCCCCACTGTAAAGACACAGCAACGTGCCCAAATGGGTGATCAAGAAACATCCCATAGGTAGTGCGTATTAGTTTGCAGAAATCAAAGGCATTTCCTTAAGTGCTTGACTCTGTATCAAAGCGTAGAGATGAACGACTATATTTCCATGTTCCTAGTCCTGGCTCTAATTTGAATGTGCCGTTTCGTCCAGCCTCTAGCCCGACATTGGTGGGTCTAATCATAGGGCTGCTCTACGTCTTCATGGGCAGACAGGAAAATGACCTGTCAGCCGTCACAGGAAGGTCTTACGGCACACGCCATTATTCTCATACTGTCCTCTTCCTCGGCTGATATCACAGTCATCTGCTTAGTAAATGCCAAGGGCGATTGTGGATTTGCCAAAGCACTGAGGATTGAAATTAGGAATGATTATCCCGCAGGAACACACAGCAGAGAGGGTGAGGGGATCCCCTGGTGGAACCTGACAGCATAAATACTTCTGACTGGGTTCACGTCGACACAAATACATAGCATGGCATATACTTACACAGCTGTCCGACACACCGTCAACTAAGTACCATTCTCCAGAACATTATCCGTGCTGCTTTGGCTTCAGAAAGGGGCTTTGTGTGTGGAAGGATGGGTAAATATATAAACCTGCGCCACATTTAATACAATGTACCATCCTATGTAGTCTATTGGGCTTGGAGGTCCTCCTTTGACTGGCAGTCAAAATGGACATTTAGTTCATAAACCCTCCATGTCATTTGGGGCGTTTGTTACACAGTAACTGTGATTCTACTTTTGATGAAAAAAGCCTCTCCAAACAGTGCGGTTTTTGCTCAAATAAAACAAAGGATGTTGACAAAGACCTGTTAATTCAATCAGGTTAACGTTGACTTTCATACATCCGTTCAATCCGTTTAGGTGGGATATTTTCAGGCCAACTAATAACATGCTATTTCTGCATACCAATGACGTGGTACCTTGTTTTGGTTTATACAGCCATCACTGTAAACCTCTTCTTACCAGCCATAGGATGGGAGACAAATGTAAGTGAAATATGAATAGGAGAATTGAAAATACTCTGAAAGCATTAGGAAAAGTAAGCCTGGGCAAAGATCTAAAATTACTAATTGGTTTACTGATCAGTTGTACTTTGTTCGATTGATTTGCAATTAATTCTGGTTTGTGGTGCATAAAAGACAAAGGCTGGCGCCAACCTTGGAGCTTGCTGATACCTTATACTCACTTAGAGGGGAAGGGGGAGAACATCAATACGTTGTTTGGAGTCTGGCTCAGGACTTGTGCTGATGGTGTCTCCTTTATTTGTTAGGGCTGTGAGGTAGAGTGTGTGGAATGATACATTTTCTGTCCGTCTTAAAAGGGAAGTGATGGAGGACGACTCCTCTAAAGTGCAAGGGAAGATCATACAGTATGATAGATCATATCACAGCGTTAAGAAACGTGTTGCAGAGCTTCATCTGGCTCGGAGCTGACTAAATACTGACTTGTAATATTTCATCATTAAAATAGGTCGGCCAAAATCTTTCAAATCGAATTAGCGAAAGAGATTATCATTAACACATATTAATTGATTTCATGATTTGCTGTATCGTTCTCCTTACTGGGTTTCATGTCAGGTAAAATTTGCGACCGAATCAGTTTGTGGATACAACCTCGATGGTTGAACGATTTAGCAGAAGTTCATTACTGTATTGGTGTTCCAATTAGCATAGCACTATAACACTATAGGTACCAACTTTCACCAGCAACATTTCTGTGCTCTAAAATATTATGGCATAATATAACAATATCTTCTACCTGCACCTTATCAACACGGGATGGGATTTCCTTGTTCTGCTAGAACTTGGTTATTGTTCTATTGAGCTTATTTATCTTTGGCCCTGTAATATTTGTATATTAGTTATTCCCTCACCTTTACATTGCCACCCTAACCCTAAACCCTAACCATAACCCTTTAATGGAGATTTACCAGTGTTCAATGCCCTCACCTTTACATTGTCACCCTAACCCTCACCTTTACATTGTCACCCTAACCCTCACCTTTACATTGTCACCCTAACCCTCACCTTTACATTGTCACCCTAACCCTCACCTTTACATTGTCACCCTAACCCTCACCTTTACATTGTCACCCTAACCCTCACCTTTACATTGTCACCCTAACCCTCACCTTTACATTGTCACTCTAACCCTCACCTTTACATTGTCACCCTAACCCTCACCTTTACATTGTCACTCTAACCCTCACCTTTACATTGTCACCCTAACCCTCACCTTTACATTGTCACCCTAACCCTCACCTTTACATTGCCACCCTAACCCTCACCTTTACGTTGCCACTTGGTTCAGTTGCTGCATGAGCATGTTAGAATAGCTCATTATATGGCAGGCCAACACAGTATTTCCGATGCATTGGGCCTTTATCTTACTCATATTTTAAATGTATGTTATGCAATCTACCAGACACATATCCTGTAGGTCCTTATAACTGGCCAATTATATTACAGCTGCACCTCAGGCATCCCCATAAAAACTCACTGAGTGCCCACTATACGAACCTCCTCTGAATCTACTCTGCATGTCTGACATACATTATGAGGCAAGAAAATAGCACCACACATATAAAAGAAGGATCAGCCACTAAATCAAGATTGACCAAGTCTAAGCTTGAATAACTTCACAGATATGTACTGCCCAGTAATATACATCAAATATAAAAAAAATGTATCATTAGCTTTAATTGCCTACATTTACCGATGCCACATTTTGCGCATGTCAGTTGCATACCATTAGTTGCCATATACTGTTAAAAAGGTTCCTATGGGCATCAGGTAATCTAGATAAGGCATGGCACATCTATGACATGTCTATGTTTTTATGGAATCTCTATCATCAGTGTGATGTGCTTTGACAAGCTAAAGTATGGCCATTCTGATTTGAGTTATATATGCAACGAGATCAATAGGCTCTTTCGGTTATCAAGATGGCTTGTGGACTTCTGGAAAGCTGAATGAGTCCCTGGACAGGGCCAGTGTTAAAGCAAAGCCACACGGCGTTCAGAGGGTCCGCTGCAAAGTCAAATCCTCCCTCTTCAACGAAAAACAAAGTCCCTCCCACCAACTTGGTTAGCGGAGGGAAGGGAAGATAAGGAAGCGAGAGACAGTGGAGAGAGAGAGAACGTCCTGACCACAGACGCCTTTTAAATCCAGACTGTTAGCTTTCTAGCGCAGGCCGTCCAGTGATCTGGTTACCGGGGGACCGTCGGTCCACGCTGGCGGCTGTCCCTGGAGAGCCGGGAGGAGCAGGTTCTGTGTCTCCACTCAGGCTGATGGAGGGGGGGGGGCGTGTGTCACACCAGTCACAATGTCTGACCGACGGACTGGAGCGCAGCGCAGCCCCCACCCCCCCACCCCAGAAGCAGCATGATATAGTGTGTGTGTGCAGGGAAGATGGGAGAAGTACAAAAGGTGAGGAGAAAGTAAAAAGGACTCATTCCTGCATGTACATTCACAGAGTAAAAATGACTCATTCCTGCATGTACATTCACAGAGTAAAAATGACTCATTCCTGCATGTGCATTCACAGAGTAAAAATGACTCATTCCTGCATGTACATTCACAGAGTGAAAATGACTCATTCCTGCATGTACATTCACAAAGTAAAAATGACTAACTCCTGCATGTACATTCAGAAAGTAAACACATGTAATTCAACCATTTGATCTATTTGTGTTCTTGTCATTTGAATTACTGAATATTTGTTTGTTGAGTTTAATGATGTCTCTCAAAGTTTCTTAATAATACCACTTGGAGCACAGTCCTAACCCCTTGATATGCACCGTTTACATACAGTATGCACCAGGCTGGCGTTGGAGAAACATACATGAGGACACATGCGTGATTCAATCTAAGAGGACATGGCATGTTCTATTCAATTAGACGCCAACCACGACATCAGGCATTACCAAATCTATCCCGGCATCATTCTAAAGATTTACAATTTGGTGTGACTCTGACCCATCCTTTGACCCTTGGCGGGGACGTCAAATATTTCTCCGCATCTTAAACTCCCCTTTCAAATAAATCCTGGATTCCAATGAAAGAACCCAACATGCTATGGCTAATGGTATTGATTCACGTGCACCAAATTACAGCTCAAGTGAGGAGGCTAATCTACAAACACACCCACTGGGCTGTGGGCTCGTCTGATGGAACTTCTGAAGCGTGGCTGGATAAACTCCCTCCCCAAGCTCCTCAGTAGCAACTGTTGTAATCTCTTAGGCACTAAATACGGTAGAGAATGTATTATTACGGAAATGTACTGGTTTTATAGTAAATTCCTAAACTAAGTGTCGAATTGTCCCTTTACAGATGAGGGATGAAATGATGATAATTCTATGATATCTGATCATCCTTAATAGCCATTTACGTTTTAAGAAGTAACTAAAGTGCCTTTACAGTAGAATATATTCCAAAGTCACAGATTTAGCAATGAGAGAAGAAAATATTATTTATACTTAAATATCATTTAAGTTCTGACTATTTTATAATTGGGGCAAATATGAAGCAAATATATCAGAAAATGGACAATAGTGGAAAATGGCCATAGTTCGCTTTCCATACAATCCAAAATGGTATGGGCTTCATGGAACAGAAAAAAAAAATCCATGATATTCTCTCTCTAGCTGCAGTGTAAAAATCATTGTATCATTATTTCTTTTTCTGTATTTTATGCATCAACTGGTGCTGTTCTTGTAGACACCAGCTTATTAGGACTGATGTATTTGCTTTTGTGGAGACCCCTGTAAATGCAGCTCTCTTAATAACAAAGCAGTGATCCATAGCCACCTTTCACATGGCCTCTAAAGGTAGTGCTCTCCATACAAAAGAAGAACTGGTTGCTAGGTGAACAAAAGCACCATACCCATTAGGGAACTGATATAGTTTCTCCTCTCGCCAGCGTGACCAAACTGTAATTAGAGATTAATCGGGACTGGTATTAGTGCTCCAATTTCCCCAGGCCCCTGACACACACAGAGGGACTGGATGAGAGTAAGTGTGTAGTGAGTGAGTGGGGCAGTGATGGAGTGACAGAGTGAGGGACTGGATGAGGGAGTGATCGAGTGAGAGATGAGTACACCACGTGTGCATGTATGCCCTGTGTGTGTGTGTGTGTGTGTGTGTGTGTATTTTTGCGAAAGTGTGCAAATGTGTGTCTGTTTTAGTGAAAGTGTGTTTGTGTGTCTGTGTGTGTGCGTATGAGCAAGTAAGTGAGGTTACATTAGTATCTCTGTGGGCCTATGTGATAGAGGTAGTTTGTGTGTGTGTGTGTGTGTGTGTGTGTGTGTGTGTGTGTGTGTGTGTGTGTGTGTGTGTGTGTGTGTGTGTGTGTGTGTGTGTGTGTGTGTGATAGCGGTAGTGGGAGTTGTGTGAGGGTGGGGGTGATTGTTTACAGAAATCTATTATTAGGTTCTTCAGCAGATCAAAGCAAGGCCATGGTAACAGCTCCTGTGGTCATCAATGTTCTGTTCTCTCTCTGATTGCCTTAATTGTCCAGTGGAGCGTAGCGCCGGACCCAAACAGCATCGTTTTCCAAAATACAACCTTCAGTTGGACCTCAGACAAGGAATAGTCCAGAAAACACCTGAGCAGGGATTTCCCGACTCCGTTCTCAAGGCCTTTGCTGGAAAATGACTTCATTGTCGGGGAAAATGGCATTATTTGGAGGTACCACTCCTTGTCCAATGGCATCTTGTATCTCTTTGAAGGAGGTAAACGAAAATTAGAAAATTGCCCCATTTTTCTGTCATTTTGGCAGGCTATTTTGAGTCAAATTAGATCAAGAGTGTTGTATCTGTCTTGTGCGAGACAACACATTGGATGTAGTTACGGGGAGGTGGATGTGCATGCATAGATGATTACAAAGATTTGCTCTGTTTCTACTTGTGTCCATTTATCCGGCTCATCAATGTCTCTGAAAAAATGACATCCGGCTTCAACAATCAGCCTAAGAGGCAGGAAGAGTCAGGAACACATTTCTGGAGGTGTGTGTCTGTGTGTTTTGATGTATACTGTAGGGCATTTTTGAGTCAGGAACACACTTCTGGAGGTGTGTGTCGGTGTGTTTTGATGTATACTGTAGTGTATGTTTGAGTCACTGTCCCTACTAACCACCCCCACCTCACTGTCTCTACTAACCACCCCCACCTCGCTGTCTCTACTAACCACCCCCACCTCACTGTCCCTACTAACCACCCCCACCTCACTGTCCCTACTAACCACCCCCACCTCACTGTCCCTACTAACCACCCCCACCTCACTGTCTCTACTAACCACCCCCACCTCACTGTCCCTACTAACCACCCCCACCTCACTGTCCCTACTAACCACCCCCACCTCACTGTCCCTACTAACCACCCCCACCTCACTGTCTCTACTAACCACCCCCACCTCACTGTCTCTACTAACCACCCCCACCTCACTGTCCCTACTAACCAACCCCAGCTATTAACCACCAACTGCACCAGGGAGAGGGATTTATCAAAGACTACCCTTTACTAACCTCTACATTGTGTAACCCTAACCCTAACCCTAACCCTTTACTAACCTCTACATTGTGTTTTTCAGAGCACAAATATCTGATTATTATTCCACAAGGTAGACAATACTGTGTAAAAAACATATGATCAAGGACATGACTACATATCCCTTTCTATAACAGGATTACTGCTGTACGTGCAATGCACTTGTAATGAGAAGCTTTTATTGCACTTAACATTGAGTTGCAATATCTTGAAAATATCCTGGGCATGACTTAAGCATACTTGCTGGATTTGATGAGCAAAGATGGATGTTCTATGTTCTCCATACAGCAGTGCAGAAACTCACATTCGATGTATACAGTATACAATATAAATCTACAGTACCCCCCCCCCCCCCCGGATAAATATGGGCACCTTGAGTAAAAACAGGGAGAAACTATGACACAAATTTCATATTTTTTATAACCTTGATCTTGCAGTTAAGAAAAACTTCTGAAAAATCTTGTTTCTGTGGAGAAAACCCCTATTTATATTACTAGATAGATAAACCTCATCCTAAAACATATTTGTCACAATAATTGAGAGACCTGTATTTGGTACACCCTTTGGCAAGATAACAGCCTTAAGTAGTCTCCAAAAAATCCTGCTGAGATAGGAGAACGCAGAACAAGTTATCTTCGACCTTCTCATTCCTACAGAACCTCTCAGATTCAGAGTCCTCGGCCCTTTCCTATGAATCCCATAAATTACATGTTTTTATTATAGAAGCTAGCGGGTTTAAGCTAAGCTTTACTGTAGACTCAAAATTAACTTCTGAACTCTCTGGAGCTCGTCAGTCTCTGTTGGAAAACGGTACATACAGTAATTACTACAATACAAGAAACATTTAAATTGTCTTTGTGGACAATTCACTTTTCTTCATCAGTTGTGTTGATGGTGAAATATTTTGTGTGGTGCCATGGCAGCAGAGATTGCGGTATTTGAGCTAAGTGATAACAGCCAGTATGTGGGTATATCAACGGCAGATTTGAAGTGACTGACTGATAGTCTGCTTCACATGCTGATAGTAATGGTTGTGCTGACGAAGTCCCAGGCTTATTCGTAAACCTTTCTCCCACAAAACCTGGCCTTAACCAGGCATTCTAAACACCTTCTCATTGCTCACACAAGCTACACATGCTAGCCAGCTACTTTCGAGTATCTGACACTACTAAACGGTTGCTAAAATATTAGAATTAGACATTGTGTTTAATCGTTAGTAGAGTATGACGGTTGTATTTGTCAGTTTTTTTTATGTTTGTTGTTAAATGTTTATGCTGCTCTCTTGGCCGGGTCACTCTTGAAAAAGAGATTTTAATCTCAATGAGACGTTGACCTGGTTAAATAAAGGGTATAATAAATAATAAAGAATTATATGAAGTTACACAGACTGTTTGTTTAGATTTAAAGTGGGAATACCTTAAATATTATGTTATCCCTCAATTCTGTTAAGTTCTCTGTATTGTTGCTTCTGAAAGCCATATTTATCATCGTGTATTGGTACTAGCTAAGGTTTAAGTGGGGCTCGGAATTTTCTGTTCACCTTTCATTAGTTCTCCATCCATTGGGTTCTCTGATGGCAGTGTACAGAGCACCCTGAGCCCCCCTTTCACATCACAGCAGAACACTGCAGAGCAGATGGATAACTGGACATGGTAACAGACACAGAGTTTTCCAGGGTTGTATCCAATCACGGACTACCTCATTTGCCTCTTCTTAAAAATGATACGGGAATATCCTCATATCAGCATTGTTTTTGATTTAAAATAACAGTAGTATGACATATTCCACATTCCTTCAAACAGTAGAAAAGATTTCATTATCACTCATTGAGTTAAGAAACATGCTCCTCTACTAGATGTAAATATCTTCCTTACCGGGCATGTCTGCAATGTTTCTGACTCTACAGTATGAGCCCTCTTTGGAGTCTACGGTCAGACATGGTCATAACTCTTAATTCACTTCGTTTGGTCTTTATATTGACCGTCAACTACTGAAACAGAAGGAATCTGCATTTAGGTGCTTGTATGCTTGAATGTTTTTTTTTTTTTTTTTTTGATTTATTAGAATAATAGCTTAAGATAAAACATAGTCTTTTATTGTTTAAAATGTCCAAATGCCATCTTAGTTACCTGGGATCTTCAGTGTATCCAGTGTGTGTGTGTGTGTGTGTGTGTGTGGGGGGGGGGGGGGGGTCATTAGGTTCCCCCTGTGAACACATGAGCTATGTTTGGAGGTGTGTGTCTTTGTGTTTTGATGTATACTGTAGTGCATGTTTTAGTCACTGTTAATACTATGTACTATAAACTCAATGAGTACACACTGCCTACTGTTTACTGAAACCAAAATCTAGGATCCTACGTTTGACAAAAATTTGCTTAAATTGTTATTATACTCAACTGGAACATGTGACCAAAACCCCCGCTCCGTTTTGTATTCTGTTCAAAGCCTGAAGGAAGTTGACGCATTGCATTTTGGGGCTTGAAGTCTAGCAACATCTCTGCTTTTTCCCACATAAAGAATGTCATCCGGGACCTTTGCCGTACTACATTTCCACATACTATGTACTGTTGGCATGCTGCCTACTTATTTATCGTCAAATGGAGTATGTATATTAAGTATGCATAGTTGGCAATTCTGAACACAGCCATGGACTTGGTCAAATAGTCCGTCACTGTTCAAAGTTGGTGTATGACTGCCCTCTGGTGTAGCCAAGTCCTACTGGGCTCCCAGACAGGCTCTCAGAACAACCAGAGTAGCTATATGGTTGTGTATGCAGAACAATACACCTTTCATAAATGAGCTTACAGCCAGCCATGTGTGCAGGCATAGGTAACGCTTGTGTCGCAGACTAGCTTAGTTCATTTCAGTTTATAACAGATTAGGACTACTTCCTTTCCAAAAAGAGGCTACTGTTTCCTGCACACCGCTATGTTAAACAACTGGCTACTGAAAGTATTTTGAAAGATTGCCTAATTGAATGTCCCTCATACAAGTTGGCTCTGCATCCTATTTAAACAGGCAGAAAAAGAGATGTCCTGCTACACAGGACGATGGCAAGCAAAGCAGATTACTGAGGGGGATGCTTTAGTCTAAGGGCCACATTTGGGCATCCTAGCGGATGTTCAAGTCTGAGCTGTTGTTCAGATGTGAGGTAAGGTTCAGAGTGAAGGCCGGAGCACTAAAGAGATAACGTGTGCCTCTCTGAGACACTGAAGGCTAGTGTTGTCTGTTCGTGGCCATCACAATACGAGTTGGCATACATGTCCTTTTCAAGACTGGGAAGTAACACGTGTTCCTCCCTTGACCAATGAATGATTTGTTTAGTTTAGACTGATATACTCGTTTCCACCTTGTCAACAAATCACAACTTACTATGCTGTTAGATTGAATTCACTGTAGTAATTTCCCTGCGTACAGACCACCACTCTGTAGTCATTAGCAAAATTGTTCCTTGATTATTGCACAGATTCTCACCTCCTTTAATGGGATGTTTTCTGCATATAAACCTGAACATTTCCATGACACTGATGCACAACCTCAGATAAAGCGAAAGGCCATCAGCCCCTGGAACCACAAACAAGGAATATCATAAATGCACATCAAGAGAAAAGGCAACAAAAGACAGACTAACCAGGTATCATATTCAAATAAAATGAATAATAACATTTATTCAATTGAACAGACACTGGAATCTACTGAAAAGTTATAACACTCGTGAGAGAACTAGAAAAGGACATTCAATTTCCAGGCTACTCTTCCTCTCTTTACATGTAGAGGTTCCAAACCAGCTCCAAAAGGTGCCTGCCTCACCATTACAAAGAGGCCATGGTTTTGTCTTTGGAAGGACGGAATTAGTAATCACGTTCGGCAGGCTTCCCTTGGAACCAGTTACAACCAAACAAAGTCCTTGGACTGAGGAGGCTATCAGTGACTAGCTAGCTGAATAGGCTCTTGGTCTCCCACTCTCACATGCGGTTCCGTGGCTTACAATCGCCTCCACACAGGATTGTGGGGCTCCCACAAAGAAGATCCAAGAGTGCACCTGTGTTTGATTTCTCAGTTGGCAATTTCCCTCATTAGCTGAATATTCAATTAGGTTGCACATGCCCAGCGTTGTGTCTCAGATCTGGGTCAAACCCTTGGTCACTTAAAAAGGCTTGAACATCCCCTCCCCCAGGTTAACAAGGTTACTATTAGAGATCTTGAGGCTGATGTTTGATGCTTAAGTGGTATCTCATTTGAAGATATCATCAAACACTTACGGCTGACCCGGGGAGTTCGAAAGACAGCCTGAATGCCGCACTGATTAAATATTACGCTTCTGAAACTCCGGGCTATTTCCTTGTTACCTGCTACCGAGGGAAAACACTCACATTGATCTACTGAAATATGTGAGTGAAAACAAAACAAATGAGACATTAATGTAGTGTCTTGATGAATATGCAGGTCAACTTGTCTCTATGGAAAAAGGGGGAATACTAGGAGAATTCAAGAGGTATTCATTAAGTCCTGATGGCTCAAGAGTCTTGCTGATCTAGAAAATAATAAGGGCCACAAACAGGAAAACATTGACGAGACTGCACATATAATCAGGGAGACGTATCCGTCAGGGAGATCAAAAGAGAATGTGCCCCTTCAGTCAAGCTCCTCGTATTCCTTTATCTGGTACAAGCTTGCAGCTGTACAACTGTTTTCAGCAAAACATGGCAGAGATGAGACAAATTGTTCATAGAGTTCAAGTTCATAGAAATGTAACTTGCAACTTGTATCCTTTGTAAAGCACAATCTAATTGCAGATATTTTATTTCAGAAGAGTGTGTTAGGATGCAGACTACGAAGTAGATTTTATTTATAACTCTTGGGGTGTTATGTACGTACGTTAAGAGCAAACAGCGCACGCTGTGCTTTTTAAATTTATATCCAACTTACCGAACGTGCGGTTGATCGCTTAATCAGCGCACGTCACCACCCTCTAATTGTAATTTGCGCGCCTGGTTTAAGAAAGCAACAGAATGGGCCTCCCTTTATCTAGCATGGAACTGCTGACTCTCAGAAAAAGAAAGCAGAAGATTGCCGATCATGGCACGGATATAGGCTACTTGTCTATATACTGTATTCATATTTTACATTCGCTGTCTTTTACTTTTGCTCTTTTGTAATACTCCATATCTTATTTCCCAAACTATCACTTGAACTATGACTTTAAGAACAATGTGGTTTTAGCCATGGGTGGTCTCTTCAGATATACCATGCCATGTTTTTGGGCGCACATTGTGTTGAAATGACAGCCATGTTAGTAGTACACATCCCCCCTGTGTGAGGTAAGGCAATTACAAACTAGTGCCAATTAACTATGGGTATTTACATTTGAATGTGCAAGTTGAGTACATGTTCTCTGTATGTTTTAATTGGTGCCCTTCAAGGGTCAGTATATGTTGCCGCCTTGGGGCAGACCGGCTTGTCACTCCGCCTCTGCGTCCAATGGGACGACTCTGTGTCCGGTACAGGAGCCTTCTGAGGCCAGAGGGTGGCAAGGGGCCTCCTCCCTGTCAGTCTCTGCCAGAGGTCATCCTCTGTTGGGGTAAAATGAACGCCTCATTCTACATTACAGTTAAGGCGCATAAAGAATGGCATTTGGAGGGTAAATTGCAGCTGGCGGTCACTCACTTGCCCATGCTACATCATAACGATGAACCTGAGACATGAAGGCCTACAGCAAACCAATAAAATATATTTTACTTCTGTCTTTACTATTTCCGTTGTTGCCATGTGGCCAAATCTGATTGGACCAAAGATAAAAGGCGGGCAAGAAGTAAGCCCTCAATTCCATTCAATTTTCTTAATTTGTAATAACTGGTTTATAAGAAGAGATTAATACATTTTTCTTTTTAAAGTAAGTCAAGTAGTTTGTGTGCTTTTTTAACAGTACTTATTTTCTACTGGAAGTCTGACTTTCTGCACTTCTTAGGGCGGAGACAAAGTTGTCTGTCTCAGACCACCCAACACACCTGGCCTTATCAGGAGGGTTTCCTGGGCACCTCAAGAGTTGGACTTTTTTCAGTAAATGTAGTATGCAAAGACGAGGAGAGTCGAAATGTGTGGAGCTCCAAGAGCTTTGAAAAGGTTGGATAACTCACATATCACAATTATCCAAGTTTGGAACCACAAGAGTAATGGGGCTTGTGATGTAGCAAACAGTCAAAAGTCATTTGCTTGGCATGGAGAAAAAGTTGACTGGTTTCGCTCTAAATGGCGTGTTGAACGTACTGTATATTAGCAGCCCAATCAGAGTGATCCTAGTTCTGCTGGAGAGTATCCGCCTCAGACCAATTGAGTCCATGTCATAGTCACGAAATATTTCAGAGATCTTCCACGTATTTTAGAACTTCTCTCAAATGGTTTCCATATTTATTATTGAATGAATGTTAAATGTGTTGATAGGTCAAATGCAAAGGAAGTCTTTATGTCACTCAATCTAGTTTTGTTGCTATCAAAGTTGCAGTACAATAGAACCTCCTTCCACAGTTGTCTGGAGATTAGCGCCACCTTAAACACTCTCCACCCCAGTGGGCTTGTTCTGGTCCCAGTAGTGAACACGGTGAGGAAGGGCTAGAGCAGGGGGATAGAACAACAAAAGCTTAGCTACGGTTTACTCCGGTCCATTGCTGCTCATTAACCTATTAAACCAACTCTGTTGACGTTCTATCATGCCTCAGTCATACAGTACGCTGAGAGAGCCCGCATCTGACGATTGGTGAAGTGGTTTGAAACCAAAGCATACCGCTTACTCCTGCCACAGTTGGGTAACTTAAACCTTGGAAGGATTGGCCAAGCCGTTTACCATATGCCATATGGTGCGGCTCAGTGGGTTAACCATAGGTTAGATTATAGCACCCAATACAAATTATAATAAAAGACAGAAAACATGTCATAATATGCTTAAATGCTTTATTAATGTAGCTCCATCCATTACAATATGAGAAAAGACCCAACCAAGCTGCCAAACCAATTCCAGAAGTGAAAGCCATCTACATATTGGCAGACTGCAGGGAGTCCAATCCAGAATATTCTACCACTTATCTTTTTAATACCTTCAAGCGCTATACACAACAAGTGATCACATTCTCTTTAAGAATCCAATAAAGAAATGGCTTTTAGTGTATGAAACAGAAATCACACAGAATACTGGACACCCCAAGGCACGCCCAAACCATCACAAAATGAGGAAATAATCCTGGTATTCTCAGATTCTCATTCTAAAAATCAAATTAAGCTTTTGAAGAGCATTCTGAAATTAGGTATTCAGGCATAATGTCAAGCATGCAATTTGAATATTGAAAGAAGGGTTGTGAGAACACACACACACACACACACACATACACACAAAACAAATGTGTGGGTATATTTACATCAAAACAAGAAATTATATTCTTTAAAAGACTTTCTAAAATGACAAAATGTTGTACAACAATTTTGCTGCTTTATCCTATCCCAAAGGGCAGGCTAGTGTTGGTGAAGTACGCTTCAATAAATCTTATTTTATTTTATTTTAAGCCAGCAATTAAATACAAATTGTATGCAAACTAATTTATGTATTGAAAACAATGTGTTTGGGAACTTGGCGGAGTAGGACTTAATATGTAGTGACACATTTCCACATCATCCATGTTCATAAAAGACTCATGACTAAGAGAGACTAGTCATCGCATAAAGAAAGGCTAAGAAGTATGATCTCTCCTCACACACACACACACACACACACACACACACACACACACACCCTGGGCACTTCCTCCTCCAGCACCTGTCACTCACCGCGCCGCAGAAGTCATTTTGACGGGAATATTTTGCCGGCTGTGACATCTCATTTATTCTCGGTAATCATAATTCCCTTTTACACACCTTTCCCTCATGCACGGCAGATCGTCCTCCCTCCGTTCTCCCTCTCCCTCCCTCCATTCTCCCTCTCCCTCCCTCCATTCTCCCTCTCCCTCCCTCCATTCTCCCTCTCCCTCCCTCCATCTCCAGTCTGTAATTTCTGATCGGGTTGGAGCCCCTAGCTCAACATGGGTCAGCACACTGCATTCTACACAGCCTCAGCCATCGGGAGGCGCCCTGACTGGGAATTTACATCTCCCAGGACCATATTCCCCTCCATTTGTTAGAATGCCAGGTCAGTGCACTGCTCTGCCAGCGCATGGAGAAAAGATAATGGCTTCCCTGCACTACCTCCCCATTTATTACACACTCAGTGACTCTGACCTTGTCCAGGCCTGGAGACGCATTCTGATTTCTGGCGACTCCATCCAGCTCCTTCAGTGACTTCCAAGCTGGCTTGGGCAGTCCTTGGTGCCTGAGGCAGCCTTTCATGGATGGGACAAAATCCTACAGTCTTCAGAGGCTTATTGTTAAGCCTCCTTTATGCCCTTTTCAACCCAATGTATATATATATATATATATATATATATATATATATATATATATATATATACACTGTATATTCTTTTTATAATGGCTTATCAAATTGAAAATACAGTGTAAGCACTTCATAAAGTGTTTCCTGAGATGTGAGGTTTAAACTGAAGTGGAGTGATTATGATTTGTGACTGACAGGTTGTGTGACTGACAGGTTACTAGACGGGCCTCACTCCTGACCCCTCCTGCAACGCCTGGAGACCACGGGCCGGTCTAGCGCTCCTCCGGTTGCCATGGCGGCCCACACTTATTAGCCAAACACAACAAAGAGATGCTCCCTAAGTAAATGACCCATGCAGAGTGAAGCCCCCCCCCCCCCCCCATGCAGAGTGAAGCTCCCCCCTCCCCACCTCTCCCCCCCATGCAGAGTGAAGCCCCCCCCCTCCCCACCTCTCCCCACTTCCCCCCTGCCCCCCCCCCCCTCTCAGCGCAGTGAGTGTTGCAGCACTATCCAGACCAGATGTCCAGCTCCATTAAAGCCCTGTATGGAATGAGCACAGGAGCCGCGGCAATGTCGAGAAGAAAGCTCCTGTGCTGGGGCGCACTTCTCCCTCCTCTCCGCCTGTGTGGCTGTGGTCCCTCCCCACCGTCTCCCTCGTGGTAATGGCGGTGATCAAAGTAGTGCCACTGTCGAGAGACTGCTGTGCACAGAACAGCCTCTTGTGTGGAGGGATGGATCCTCTGTGAAAATAACCCCTGTTGTTAGTAGGGAACTGCCCCTGTGCATTCTGTATAATTAAGCTCACTTCACAAGCCAAGAAGATTGGCATGGTTAGTTGCAGAGAAGCCTTTCTATTTTTTTCCCCCGACGAAAGACAGAGTATGTTTAGTACAATTTGTCCCTCCTGTCACATACAGATGGAGGATAGAAGGACGAAAAGCAGAGGCCTTTGTTTTTAATAACGAGGTATCTGGTAGACAGAACAAACACAATGGCTGACAGAAAATAGGCTGTTGCTTCTTCCTTTTGCTAAAATAAAAACAAAACAAAACTAGTTATACTACGAAAGTCAAGCAATATTGCACTACGTCTTGTCAAAGGGTCTCCATAGCTCTAAACATGGCCTGCCGATCCTTTCAACATCACATTTGGATGGTGTTTGATTTTCTAGAGATTATCATAATTTGCTGTGTGATAATTCTCCCCATATTGGAGTAGTTCAAATTATTGAAGCATTCAATGAGTGTGCTATGGACTGGACTGAAGTCACAGATTGTGTTATAAATGCTTCTTATAACATTGTCAGTCGTACACATCCTATCCTTGGCCATGTAATGTGGACAGCGTTGCTTCCTTTACAACCAGAGGCTCATCCATGCAGAGTTAGATCAGGTGTTGTTCGGGCTGTCTGCCCGGGACCGGTGATCTCGTTTCCTCTCATCAGAGCCTGTGTTTGTGGAATAATCTTCTTCCTTTGAATTCCCTCCATCACTCCCCGTTCAGATTTGGTTCCCCTTTAATGATTGGGGCGAGTGGTCCACGAGGAAGACAGACAGGGCCCCCTCTGAGAGGGTAAACTTGATTAATGATCTGGAAACGCTTTGCCTTTTCAGCTGATTAAATAGAATTGACTGAATTTTTACATTTTATAATGAAGTGACTCTGAAAGGGCAGGGATGACATGGTTGGGAGGGTCTGCTGTATGTTTGTCCCCTCGGCCTGAGTGTGTGCGTTTATACACACTAGATGAATTAAAGGAGGGGAGGGAGGCAAGAGGAGAGAGAGCACCTTTCTCAACAGTGAAACACCTTTTTGTCACAATCCAGGGAAACTGCCACGTATTCTTCTGCAACTTAAGTGGAGCAGAGTGTACAGTTGAGCAGTTTTAGGAAATTGGTTTTGGAATTCCAGTGATAGTGTGTGTGTGTGTGTGTGTGTGTGTGTGTGTGTGTGTGTGTGTGTGTCTGTGTGTGTATGTGTGTGTGTGTGTGTGTGTGTGTTTGATTATCTATGAATATAATTGTATATTGATCTTTAGATAAATAAATGTGTGCCGCTGTCTCTGGGGTATTTCCTACGGTAAGTGGTACAATACAAAACAAAAAGGACATATTTGATTGAATTAATTTGGGAATATGGAATTATTTGACAGCTTGTTTTAACGATAAAAACTGTTTAAAACCATACTATTTATTTGGTATATGGCAAATGTACCTTTTCCTATGCAGCGTATGAAGCCCTTAACTACTGAGGCTGTTCTGTGGCGTGATAACAGGACGGCAAGAGAGACGACCATTTTGCCCGGAGAAGTGGATTCCCTTTCCAGTGGCATGATAATTACCCATCCTTCCTGGCGGCATCGATCAAACGCTGTGCAGATCGTTGCACTTTTAAAAGAAGGTCTCTCTTCATCAACATCAAACCCATTGGACCAGAAAAACTGCAGTGTCCAAATGATGTTTACAATTCGGCTTTGATGTCTGTACTTAGTGATATGCCCAGTGTAGCAGGCATGCTTCCCCCGCCAGTCTGCACAGGGGAAAGATTAATGATCCATTGCTGTGGTGGCCCGACAGCATTATGGGCCATTTATAGACACAGGCTAAACAGCAACGCCTGAGAGGGACTGTGTGTAAGTTGGAAAAGAACATGGCGGAGGGCGGAGGGGGTATTTTCCATACCCAATGGAGTGGGGCTGCAAAGAGTCCTAAAACCCGCAAATTAGCATTTGTGGGCTATCGGTTCCCTCGTCTCAAAGTCTATGTTTTTTTTTATGGGTTTTTAGTCAGATGCTAGCATTAATGTGTGGTTAACACAAGTTTAAGAGATTTTCCTGTTTAGTTCTACAACATAAAATACTGTACGTCAGTAAATGAAGGCGGTTGCTAACAAGTGGCTAAATGAAACTACAGTGATTGTCGGGGGTAGGCGCGCAAAATCAAAATGTTGGAAGTTGGAAGCTTAGTGTTGGTGACGTTGAAGTCATGGGACCTGTAGTTTGTAATTTTTAGTTTAATGCTTGCATCTGGCCTGGCTGTTATTTGGACTATTGATGAGTGATCAGGGAGCGCTGATGCTGTGAGAATCAGATATGCTGGATTCTGGCAGCCCAACCCACTCACCTAATGGATCCTGACAAACAGCTGCTCATCCCCAGTTCAATATTTATTCACTCCCTTTATCATGCCGACTCATCATCGTTCAAACAACCTGTATAAACACCTGAAGCATGCCCTGTTGAATACATTTAGATCAGCCTGTGGAAAGTGACCTGTTCTTTCCAAATGGTATTCAACAAAGGTTGAACATAGGCAAAGCAAGAACAGCGTAGGCTACATAATAATAATAACAATAATAATAATAATAATAATAAATGATAATAATAATATAAGAAAAATGATCATAATTATCTATGATAATGACAATCCTAATAATATATTAGATAATAATAATATAAGATAACAATAATAATAAGTCTTTATTTGAACAACACATTTCATAGAACAAGGGCTGCTGAATAAGCTTTACATGACAGAGTAAAAACAAAACAACAACAAAAATTAAAAGTAAGTAAATAACAATATATTTCTAAAACAATAAAACAATGAAATAACAATATATGTATAAAAGATTAAAACCTTTTTCTATACTTTTCCCCTTTGACTTTGTTTCATTAAAAGCCTGATTAAAAAGATGCAAGATCCCTTTTAAAAGTGATGACTGATTCAGCCTCCTGAATATGGCCAAGAAGGGAACTCCACAGTTCTGGGGCACAAAAGCTAAAAGCTGCTTCTCTGCTCCTCTTACAATTCACCTTGGGGATTACAGCAGTAGACGCAGTAGAGGATCTAAGGGCCCTGCCAGGTACATAATCAACAAGGCAGTCTCTAAGATAGGTTGGTGCCAACCTCTTCAGAGTTTTAAAGACCATTAAGATTCCTTTGAAATCTGTTCTATAAGATACAGGTTGCCAGTGGAGACCATAGAGGACAGGAGAGATGTGTTTCCTCTTCTTAGTCGTAGTAAGAACTTCGGCTGCAGCATTCAGAACCATTTGTAGTTTTTGAATTGACATGCTTGGTAGACCGGAGAATAAAATGTTGCAGTAGTGTAAGCGACTTGTGACAAAAGCATGCGACAACTTCTCTGCGCTTTTTAATGATACAAATGGGCACACACTAGATATATTTCTAAAATGAAAAAGGGATGTTTTTCTGATAAGATTTAGATGGGATTCAAAATTAGGGTCTGAGTCAAGAATTACTGCTAGGTTGCACGCCTTGCTGGTGCACTGTAACTTTACATGAACTCCAATCATGCTCGGTTTGAAAAACATCAAAAACATATCCTGTTAGTTTACCCACCTCCGACAGTAGGTTATTAAGACCCTCCAACTAGTGCGCACAAACTCAGGTTTGACCCATAATTATTCTGTTGTTCCCATGTTGGTGGATCATTTTCAACATTCATTCTCTCAAGGCATACAGCGCTCAAGAGGCAGGTTATCAGTCCATTATAATGAAACACTTTATAAAAAAACCCGATCCAGTAACTACTTCACATTATATTTATTTAATAAAACGCCAGTTCTAACAAATCACTGTTGTATTACTTATCATGTCTTTTCTTTATACCTTTTCATATCGTACTTCAAATAGGTTGAGTCTAAGGTGAGGCTACATCTTTAGCTGCTGGATATCGCAATAACAATATGCAAGCCCACTTTGGCCTGGAGAGTAAGGATTGGTATTGCTCCTGTCTTTGACCTTTGTGTCTGATGGTGTGCTTCTTCTTTAGCCAGGCCCTCTGCTAGCCACCAGCACCAGATGCCGCTCGGCAGTCAAATGGCCTACAAAGCAAGCTGCAACACTCTAATCCTATGTGTAGCCAGCATTAAAAATTGGATTGAGACGGATAAGATTAGATTAGGCCTGCTGGATTTAAAAAATATAGAAAGCTCCATTTAGGTTTCAACATAATCTGCTTTCACTCTCACCAAGCATCAAACCTGCCAGCAGATGCCAGAAATACTGTACATAGATGTGTGTGTATATATATATATATATATATATATATATATATATATAATTTTTTTTCATTTTCATATTTTTTTACATGCAGTTCCATTTCTGTTATGAGTATTGTAATATTGCTCTGTTGTATTTAGAAGTTTGGGTTTTAATATTGGGAAAAGATGTAGGGCTGCTTTTCAGGCCAAATCTTTGAACCTGTTTGTTTAGTTGAGCTTAAGGCTTTTACACTTATTTCTTATTTCTTCACGTTTGGGAATTTGATTTACGTCCATCACTGCCATACTCCTTTAAGCCAAATAAACAAGAGGGCTTTTAGTATATTACATGTTGCTCTGCAATGATTTCAATAGGGCATTTAGGGTGGACAAACATCACACACAGTCAGCTATAGACATAGGATATTGAAAAACAATTCCTTGCGGACACTTTGAAATTCCAGTTTTAATTTATTCCTGTTCATTGCATATTTGCAACAAGCACGATGAATATCAGATTAAGACTTCTACTTCTATCCCCCTGGCAAATCTTAAGCATGTTAAAGAGGCTCTTCTCCAGAAATGTGGCCTTAATTTCCCCCGCGGGCCTAAGACCCTGTTAAAGTGGCCTGCTGGTAATGCAGGCGTCATAACCTTAAAAACAATCCCCCCCTGACACACTCATCACACCCGCTGACACACACACACACACACACGCTGGCACACGCACACACACACACTGACACACACACACACACACACACACACACACACACACACACTGGCCCACACACACACACACACGCTGGCCTAACAGGCCCTCTCTCTCTGATAGAGGCTGAGCCGTGCTCTTAGGTTACATCTTAATCCTAGGCCCAATCTGGCCTGCATCTGCAGCACAGGAATTATCCTGATCTGTGCAGCCACTTCCTCCCGGCTGTCTGGAGAAACATACAGCATGGATTTGACATGAGCACACAAACAGGGTCGGTGTCTGTGAATTACAGAGCTATGGACTACAACTGTAGTTCTCTTAATGTTTGGAAGTGCTAGTGAGATGTGTGATACCACATGTTTGAGAGAAAAAACGTTTTGCAGCAAATACAAGCATGTGTACTGTACATAAAAACTGTTCTCAGATTTCTCCAAGGGTTAATACCCTATGGGATTTAGCACCTATGCCTTGATTGTACAATAACAGTTTTTTTTTCTCTAACTACATCCTTTTGTGTCCATATGATGATGGGGGATTTAGGTTACTCCTGAGGGGCCTCATGGCTCAGGGACAGGCAGGGATAAAAGCATTCACTCTGTCCGTTCTAATCCAGCCAGGCCATTTAGAAGCCCAGAAGCAACTGAACATGATGGACCTTTTCTTCTTTTACATTAACTCTGCATGGTGTTTAGGGCAGGGGGAGGGATACACTGTAGGGAAACTATATTCTAGTGTTAAAGAGAGTTTGTGGTGTGGGGAATTTGAGGTTAGGTGGTTGGCTTGGTGTTTTATTATGCACATGCATTTTTGTATGTGTATGTCAATTTGAACAGTGTGTGTGTGTGTGTGTGTGTGTTTGTGTGTGTGTGTGTGTGTGTGTGTGTATGTGTGCGTGAGAGAGAAAGGAGAGCCAGCTGTCTACATGGAACTGGAGCTGTGAGCGGGGCAGTGGGGCCACTGTACACCCCATATGGTGGAGGGCGGGATCACAGCCCCCTGGCTCTCAGGCCCCCCCAGAGATCTGCTTTCAGAGAGCAGCGTGGTCGCCCTGCTCAGGGGGCTCACACCACTAATCTGACCCCCAGGCTTTCACTGGCCTCCGGATTAAGACCAAGGAAGGGAGGTGTGGGGGTGTGGGGGTGTGGGGGGGGGTGGCACAGTCAGTGGAGAGGGAAGAGGCATTGGTCACTGCAGGCCTCGCCAAAGCAGGGATGGATTCTGAGACGATTTGCAGAATTTTTAGTAGTACCAAAGGGAAACTTCACAGTTGGGTTACATTCATTATAACGGTGAGTTTACGAGGTCATGTTAGATTACTGGATACATTTCCTTGTCTAGAACATTTGTCCGAAATTGGTGTTTCAATTTGGAAGATATGGCATTTTCGGGATTTTAAGGATTGTTTTGGTGAATGGCTTCTGATAATGCAAACCCCGGGTAAACTCGACCACAAAACCCTTGGGTCTGTCTGCATGGCCGCTCCGCACCCCCTATCTCGGAGGTGTTAACCGAAGCTTAATCGCTTCCATTTCTCTCTGGCCTTTCCAGGCAAGGGTTCACGGCTACCTGCTGGATTGGAGGGAGGAAGCAGGCTTTGGCTAATAGTAGTATTTCTAGAGCAGCTGAGGTGGACAGGGGGGGATTGGAGGAGTCTCTGTGGTTTTGTTGGAGAGTGATCTGAAGGTCTGTCTGGGGGACAGCCCATCAGTGGGCCCAGTCTCTCCGGTTTGACCTTGCTCATAAGTGCTCCCTCTGTGTCACATGACCCCAGCCCACCTCGGCTGAATCCCGCCGCTACGGGTCACCAAGAGGGACAAACATCAAGGTCTTCCTGCATTTCTTTTCAGCCGGTTCTCTTTCTTTAACGTCGCGAGGCTCACTGGCATTTCTCCGTATGCTGGTGAATGGTGATGAGAGATGTGCTCCTGGTTGTCTGTTCTCTCTCTCTCTCTCTCTCTCTCTCTCTCTGTCTCTCTCTCTCTCTCTCTCTCTCTCTCTCTCTCTCTCTCTCTGACACAATGAACAGGAGGACAGTGGTCGGGGGAAAACACTGTGGGCCTGCTGGTAACCTCTTTCATGGAGGCCATTGTCATATCATGTCTTTTTTTTTGTCTCTTAAGCCACATGCAAAACAACCCAGCAGATTTTCAAACAATGCTTGTAAATCGATGCATTGCGGGGTGGGCATTTTTGGATTGCAAAGCCCGACAGCGGACGCGATACAGTCCAAGGCGCAGACAAGCCGTTTCTCATATTGACAAATGAACGTTCCATTTCAAGGAAGTCTCACGGAAGTTATTCTTCTTAATCGCAGAGTTATGAATTAGGCTTCCTTTGGGAAACAGGTACTGGGATTTCTGCCATTACTTTGAAATGGATATGGCAAGGAAGATGACTGGCGTACTAAGCCAGCCAGACGGGTGGTACACATAAACACTGTCCACCACGCCTCTGTTTTCTCCTGGGATTAATCACGCTGTACTTTAGGGCTGAATGACTTCTAGACAAACTGTTTATCTCTCGGTATATGTATAGACAACACCTGTAATAATAGCCAACATTGAGTATGTTCAGTGTTCCAAAGAAGAAATCTAACCCCAGGAGTTACTACTGGCCCACCTGCTTGTTGAACATCTCATCCTGACTGAGTCTGTTACAGGCGACACCGTTGCTCCCACCTGGCACAAAAGGCTATCACATATGGGGATGAAATCATTCATTTCCACCAGTCAAAATGTCCACAAATAGGCATCCACATCACAGATAACAGCAGAACGATATCATCACATTAGGAGTTCATTGGACCTTGCATTACTAGTGGTTGGCAACATATAGCATTTACAAAGAAAAGTAAGTATATTAAGTTCATAGACAATCTTATCAAAACATTAATAATCTTCAAATGACATCATTCTTTTTATTATTACTTATCATTTTGATATGAATTCCTGGAAACAGGGGCCTATCACTGTCAGAATTCTTTATAATTAGGGGGAAATTGCTGGTTGAATAGCTTGTCTGGTCAGAGAGTATAATTGGTGTAGAGGGCATGAAGAAGGATATTATGCCGTGCATAAGAATAATAATACACCCTACATCAAATCAGTAGGATCCCAAGCAAATATTAAATGAAAAATTCAATTATCAGAAAAAACACAAGTCTTAGGAATGTCTTTAAACTTTGTAACAAACAAGCAGGAGGATTTCGTCCGGTGTATTTGTGTCTTAGAATTCAGGTCTTAGTGAATAATGTGCATTTGTATGAGCATTCGTAGGTGTCTACATTTGTGTGGGTTTGAAAATAGAAAAAGATGATGTGCAATAATCTGCAGATTTGGGGCTTCCGTGTGAATGATGCCCTCCAACTAGAGATCCTAGTGGGGTTACTAAGACGGTGAGGGGTACATCTGGAGATTAAGATCCCGAGAAACCCAACATGGGACCATTGAGAGGCACTAACATATGTGAATGATTAGTAATACCTCCCAAGAGATGACACTGGGTAGAGTTGGTGTCCCAGAGAAAGAGCCCAGCACAATGCATGTTCATCATCTGATTGGCAGGGCACGGAGCTATCCATATCGTTACATCGAACGCCTTTAGTCTTATTGACAGAGCAGGCATTCAAGAAACGGTGGTGGTATTAATATTCATATTTCATATTTGAACATTGATTTTTATGTATTACATTGTTGACATTGTTTTATTTGAATGTACTGTTGCCTTTCATGCATTCAAGTCTGTGAATCTATTTGCTTATTTTGTACTTACAGGATGAAAACAGGAAGAGTATATATATATATATATATATATATATATATATATATGCATTTGATATCACAGTTACACTTTTCTGTTTCTGTACCTCTTATGTGTCTTCATCTGCTTTCCACCTGCAACACAAAGCCCTACAGAGATGTGTTCAAGGGAAATGTTTAAAGGCCATTCTTTGATATGTTATTGCAGATGGGTGGTGCATGGCTCTGGTGCCTTCCCTACACACACACACACACACACACACACACACACACACACACACACACACACACACACACACACACACACATGCCTTTTCTCGCACAGGTAAGCAATTTGTTAATGAACAAACAACCTCACAAATTGCAATTCTCCTCTCTACATGTGACACTTAATTTCCCTAATTATGCAGTTTATTAGTTTTCTCGGTTCAACAAATTGAAATTTCACTGTCTGCCTCCGCGCCCGGAAATGTCAAGAAAAGCCAATGTCCAATCAAAGAATTCAATTCCATTAAATAAATAACCAACCGAGCATCTTTGATTTAAAAAAAGGAAACTTGCACGGGGGGCTGTGTGTGGTGTGTTTTTAATTGTATGAGAATGCATTCCTTGTGTGAGGTAATTATGGATTAGTGCTCCCTACATCAGCTCCGTTGGGGAGCCTACTAATTGTATGCTAAAAGACTATTGGAAATGTGTCAACAAACCCCAGGACGGCGAGTTAAGCACCACTACGGCGTTCATTTGTTTCTCTCTTCTACTGTCAATTGATTTCGTAAACTTAAGTATTTTAGGAATGTGGTCAAATTTCACCAATATACCTTATTTACCCAATACATCAACGCCTTATTCTGTATGTTTATTCCTATATTTGATTGTATGCTCTAGTGAAGGGATCTCTTCAATACGTTTTGTGTGTATGTATCTTCACTGTGAATTCCATGGTAATAGATATTGTCAAAATAAAAGAGGGCAAACACTTTTTTGAAGGTGACCATGTTTTTTTTGAGTGTCAGGTTGGTAACTCTACTTAAAGTGTTGCCAAAGTTTAATTTATAAGGCATTTATAGGGCTGTTGCTATACACAACATAAAGCTGTTGCTATGCACAACATAAAGCTGTTGCTATGCACAGCATAAAGCACCGTAATGGCTGAGATACGATAACAACATATATTTTGGCTGGTGATTTCATATAATGCTCGTACATTTCTAAAAGTGATATATGATACACTTTTCACTGGAGGTAAGGTGGAGGTTATGACTGAAGAGCTCCCAGCACTAACATCTTCCAGTTCTAGTTTTCTGTAAACTCACTTCTTTATCTGCCTCAATGTCCAGCCTGCGGCTCTCTAATTGGAGATGGTACTTTGTCTGGTACTCTGTCCTGTGCCATCGATCTGCAAGCGGGCCAAGCACGCTTTAAGGAGGGCATCACCACGCGAACACGAGTGCGTAGACACAGCGGGAAACGGATCAGCAGGTGGCTTAGCCTCCACATCGGCGTAAAGCTCCACCACCACCCCACGTTGTCCCAGCGCCATGGTGGAAGACACAGAAGGGAGCCCACCAGCAATCACAGACTCTCTCACCGAGCACCTTGCCATCCACAGACATGGACACAACAAGGTCCTCACGTTCGGCCTTCACAATCACTCTCCTAACCGAAAAATCGAAGTGATCTTCTTTGGCTTACAAGTCAACTTTTCGACTGTGGTTAAGCCGATCCATAGAAAGATCATTTGAACATACTTTCAAATCATAAGATGCCGTAACTACAGAAGCAAATCAAACACGCACGGCCTACACCAACCAAACTAACAAAAGAACCTGGCACTGGCACACCACCTAACTCCCTATAATAAATCTGATGTACTGCATAAATCCCAGACGAGCCCCCACTTTTACAATACGACCCTCAAGAGGTATTTGTCTAAGTAGCAGAGAGCCGTAACAAATGGTGGCACAGCGACATTATTGTAGGTAATAATAAGGAATGACAACCCAAAAAGCTAAAGTGCTTTATTTATTCACAACAAAACAGTACACACAGGGGAGAGGGGAACTAAGAGTGGTGCCAAAGCAAACTAATCAATAATAACGTGCCCATCTAAACTAGTGCATAAATAAACACTGTCCTTGATAAATACAGAGGGTAGCACACACTCCTAAGCATGTGAACGTAACAAAGGTTAGCCTAGGTGTCAATGTAAACCCACGGGTATCTTACCTATTCACCTTACCCCTGTGATATACAAATAATAACAAGCAAACAAACCAAAAACACAATGACGTCTCTCAGACTCCGAAGAACGTATGTTGGTGGTGTTGTGGTGCTGTTCATTGAGCGGTTTCACACAAAACTAAATGTTACTTTAATGTTTAACGACAAACTGCAACTTTCTTGACCTACGAGAGTATCTTTTAAATTGACAAACATGATGTGTAATTCATGGAACAATCTCTCGCCGTTGACTAACGTACATATTATGTCTGAAATCAGGTCCCATGGTGGTCAACCGGAAGGGGAGGACTTATACTCTCTATTGGACAGTGGTGTGTAGTGTAGCTGGGCCAACCGCCGCTGATGTGGGGGTTGTACATTGAAAATAATCGGGCTCGTATATTTTGACGCCTGCCGTTCGGCGCCGATGTGTTTTAGCCTTTAGAGGAAGATTCTACTTCCGTGGCTATTATTCGATCCACTTTAAGCTAATGTAGATATGACACACGTTCCTTGTCGTCGTTCGAGTTTTATGCAATATAAATAAACCAGATATGTTCTCTTTATTATATTGTTGACCAATATTAATAAGAGGGAGGTTAATTGCTGTTTATCTTGGGATACACACACACACACACTCATAGAATAACGCACACAAACTCATACAAAAACGCGCACATACACTCATAGAATAACGCACACGCGCACACACACACACACACACACGCGCGCGCGCGCGCGCACACACTCATACAATAACACACTCACAACAGAATGATTTGGTTCCCTGCATCCCAGGGCTGAGCTGTATTGATTGATTAATCACTCTACCAATGAACTAACAGATACTGACCTTTTTGGAGCCCCAGAGCATTTAGCCCCCAAAGTCGGCACAATTCGATTATTTAATGGAACATCAAGGCTGCACAGAATATTCTGCACTGTTTTGTTGTGCGCGCGGTATCAATAGGCCTTCAATACATTGACCTTCCCTAAGAGATGTGTACACAACAGTTAATAGCAGAGAGATAGCCATCCTCTGGCGCCATTAGCCTGAATGATTGTTTAAAGCACAGAATAATGAGGTGATGGAGGTCTGTCGCATTCAAGCTTGGAATCTAAAACTGGCCAGCGCTCAGCTCAGCCGACAGGGAATCCAAGAGGTACTTATTTTTAAAGCAATCCATGCCTTCACCAATGGAGCAACCCATTCCGAAAATGAAGTATCCTACTTTCCGTGCAAACCTAAAAGAAGACTCTCTATATTACGTTTTGGTAATGACCAAAGTACCCAAATATGACCACATTTTACTCATTTTTTATGTATTTTACTTCTAGTTTACAATTATCATATTGCTCATGTATCCTAGAGTCCTTATTTTCCTCTTAAGTCCTAATAACAAAGCCTTGAGCACAAGCACAGCATGTGTTTTAAAAGGGATGTCTTCTATTTTCTCTTATTTGCAAAACAAATCTTCCTACGAGTACAAATAAAGTGAACCTGAACCTGAGCCTGAACCTGAGCCTGACCTGTGCATATGACCACACTTCCTTCTCCTGCTCCCCAGATAATGTGTGAATACTGCAGGCTACATCCCCCCCCCCCCCCCCCCCATAAAGACCTGGGTGTCCTAAAAACACAATGTAGACATGCCATCTGGGGCTTATAACACTGTACAATGACCCTTGGAGGGCTTGGAGGATATTGTCACATTGTCTACCAGGACAGCGGGCAGGAACTGAACTGGATGCACAAGAAAAAGGAGGAAACCAAACAAACAAGGTGGGGATCCCTCCTCCCCTATCAGCTGGCCAGTAGCCCATCAAAGACCTCTGGAGCAGAACTGGCTTTCTCAATAGACATCAGGGTCGCCCAGACTAATGGGAGATGACACAAAACATAATGCAGCAACTAGATCCCGGACAGGCAGGAGTAATGGCTCATAAATTCAAACCCCCAAGCAAGAGCTGTCAAAACTCAGCAATGCACGAATGGGTAATGTTTTTCATCCGTCGTCCGCCCCCCCGCCCCCCCCCCTCCCCCCCCTCTGCCCTATCCCCTGCAGCCCCAAAGAAACGCTGCCCCAGCCTTAGCCTCGACCACGTATCAATCAGCCAGTGGATGTGGATTGAAATGTGTTTGTCTTTTTTCTTCTCCTCCTCCATCCTCCCCTACGCCTCCCCCTGCTCTCTGCCACTCTCCGCCCTACAGCGACGTGCAGCCACCCAGGGTAGAAAACGTTTGCTTTAGAATTAACCAAGCCAATACAATGGCAAACATTTTTTTTCCCGGGCCCGTGCGCGGCTTAAGTTCAAATCAATGGCACTGGCCAGGAGCACGGGCAGCATCAATATTTTCCAAAGTGCAACAAACCCGCTGTGCGTCCCAGAGGCCCATCCTGTCCCTGATCAAAAAGTCCTGGGGCCACACTAGGCCCTGGCCCTCCCACTGGGCCTCCTCCTTTGTTCCTGCTAGTTAGGCATGGGGCTGGGCTCAGGCGGGAGAAGGACCTATCTCAGGGCACAACAATAGAGAGGACTGGGACCTACAGAGCTAGGTCAAAAGAGAGGACTGGGACCTACAGAGCTAGGTCATGCCCACACCCTGCTATCACTTGACTTAACCCAGCTGCCTGGTTTAGTAGTGGTTAGCGTGGCTTAGAAAGAATATTTCCTTACAAAATTAAAAGTTAAAACGTTTTTGTTGCCAAGACCAGTGGCCAATTTCCCCTCCTGTTGTGAGAACATGAATTGGTTACAAGGCAACCGAATCTTAAAAAAGCTCCAGACTATTGCTATTAGCTTGCAAGATAAGCACCTATATGTCTGAAAAGACGTTCAGATTGAAATGAATTGTCAGGTTACTAATTCACATTCATATATCCTCTCTCTGTTCCCCTCCATTCTAACTAATCCCACACACCCCTATCTGTGGCAGCCATACAAACACAAATCCTGTTGATGCCTTTGTGTAACATGTCCTGTTTTCTTATTGAACTGCTTTAGCATAGCAGCTGACCCAGATTGACTTTAGCTAGAATTTCTGGTGAAACTTGACCCCTAGAGGCCACCGTGGGACTGGGGGGTGTCTGGCCACTGATCAATGCCACGAGAACCAGCAAATTAAAAAGATGATGAGGGCACACCGTCCGAGTGCATGCATCTGAAGAATTCACAGAGTATTTAGATACACAGGGTCTGTGTGACATATACGAATTAACAATTTGATTAAGATTATTTTAAACAAACTGGATATTTGTCTGATGAAACGACTCAAACAGGTAGTTCCATTAGAAAACCTCTTTACTGAGCTGTATCAACCGCATTTCATTCAGTTGTACACCTGCTCTAAATCTTGGTCCAAAGATATGACTTCAGTCTAAAGGAGAGTTCATGATGTGGGAAACGTCCCTGGCTCACATCAAATATCAGTCCAACTTAAACCTCAAGGCTGCACTCCCAAATTAGACACGCAGTTTCTATTTGAAAGCTCTTATTTTTAATATGGGAATTATTTTGACCCAAAAGGTTAAAGACTAAGCCCTAATCCATATGTATTGTTGGGAGACCTTTTCAAATTATCATGTTTTCACAACAGAAAAAAGTCTCACTACATCTATTCTTAAATTAAAACAAATTATGAGACGGTAAATTATGAATTTATGCAATCTTTTCTTTTTCAGTGGGATAACTGTTGCATATTATCTTTGCTCACAGTCCTATCAATTATTACAAATTACAAGCAGGTCAATGACAATTTTTCCTATTTCTTTTTGTTATCGCTGTGTGGTGATTTTAGCCTGCACCTGTTCTTCAGCTGTCCTAAGTAAAACCAAAGTAAGTCAACACTGCCATCCTCTGGCAGCTCGTATACATTGTTCAAGACTGGGGAAATGATGTCTATTAGTGGATAAATATTTCATTAATATAGAAAATAACTGATTTAACCTACATAGTTTAAAGTAAACTATATGTTAATACTTTTGATTCATCCGGAACCATAAAATCTCTATATATATATTTTTGTCTGCACCTCAGCCTACTTATTTATTTTCTATCACATTTAAATCCAGAAATGCGCGTCATACATTTTCCTTTACTAATTGGCATTGAAGCCTTTGCAATATTGAATCCTTCATCTGAGAAGTGCTACATTGCCTGTGCTAGCTGAAGAAAAGAGCCCGACCCATATCTATTGTCAGAAATGCAAGGCGTTAGACCCAAGGGCAGGGATGAGGTGCGAAGGACAGCAAGAAACGGGTTTCCAAAATCAAAAGGCTTTAATACAGCACAGAGTGGGGGAACACAGGTTTAATACAGCACAGAGTGGGGGAACACAGGTTTAATACAGCACAGAGTGGGGGAACACAGGTTTAATACAGCACAGAGTGGGGGAACACAGGTTTAATACAGCACAGAGTGGGGGAACACAGGGTTAATACAGCACAGAGTGGGGGAACACAGGGTTAATACAGCACAGAGTGGGGGAACACAGGGTTAATACAGCACAGAGTGGGGGAACACAGGTTTAATACAGCACAGAGTGGGGGAACACAGGGTTAATACAGCACAGAGTGGGGGAACACAGGTTTAATACAGCACAGAGTGGGGGAACACAGGGTTAATACAGCACAGAGTGGGGGAACACAGGTTTAATACAGCACAGAGTGGGAGAACACAGGGTTAATACAGCACAGAGTGGGGGAACACAGGTTTAATACAGCACAGAGTGGGGGAACACAGGTTTAATACAGCACGGGGTTGGGGAACACAGGTTTAATACAGCACAGAGTGGGGGAACACAGGTTTAATACAGCACAGAGTGGGGGAACACAGGGTTAATACAGCACAGAGTGGGAGAACACAGGTTTAATACAGCACAGTGTGGGGGAACACAGGTTTAATACAGCACGGGGTGGGGGAACATTGGTTTAATACAGCACGGGGTGGGGGAGCACAGGTAATGCATGACAGCAAATAACAATGAGTCAACACAGAAACAAAGACAGACAGTCACTAAATATAAAAATGATATGCAATATGGGAATTGGGAAAAAGTCTCCACCATCAGCAACCAATCATTGACTTTGGTTTGCCATGTTTATGCGTATTTGTACCAAAATATTCCCCGACATTCCGAGATGTTGTTCCAACATGAAGAGGCGTTCACAAGAATTTTCCTAGTCGGTACGCCATTTTTCAGATAATTCCAACACTACAGGAATGCAGGGTCTGTAACAGGGAAAACCTTGAAGGCTAAAAATGATTGGACGAGAATGATTGAATTATTGAATGATTGCTGGCCAATAGGGGTTCCCATCTCTCCATTTCAACTTCCACTAAAAACAGAGACTTCACCATTGACTATAGGACAATGTCCAGAGATGAATTTTGAGGAAATTGATGATACAAATGACTGAACGTGAAACGTCAAAGTAAATGAATCCACCCTAATGAGCTGTGTTAATGCTGTACATTATTCATTGCAGAGTGGATTTGGTAAAGCAACCATGCAGGACCTGGGCATGGGAAGCAGAGAATAATATTAGTCTGATATGATGTGAGGTGATGTTGGTCTTTTGGTGATGTGGTCTGTGTGTATGCACAGGGCCGGACTGGCCATCTGGCAGTTGCTGGCAAATTCCAGAAGGGCAGGTCGGGTTTTGGGCCAGTCTGTTCCCAGGCTCTGGTTGCTCTATCCCTGGCATTGCAATGTAAATATCCATCCCAAGCAGAGACCCCCCCCCCCCCCACACACACACACACACACACACACACTTTTTAGTATTCACGTATTATCAATGAATTTCATCTGATTGCACATTGAAATGTATATGGGAGAGTGAAAAAGTCATGGTTCAGATCAGTCTTCATGAAGTCTCAGTATTTCATATAAATGTTGTCTGCCACCAGGTGCCAGTTCACCTACAATGCATACAAATGCATGTCTTCTTTGCGACAGTCAGGGAAAAGTTACACCAAGCACACGGTAGGGGGCGCCAAAATCACCTCCTACAGATTGTCACATAGAGCACCTTTAATATCAATTGCAGAACAGATCACATGATTCAACTTGCTTTTTTATTTCGAAGTAAGAAATAATAATACAGAAATTTTACATGGTGTTTTGAATGTATTGAATTTTTGAGCGAGGGATGAAAAGAACTGGCTACATTAGGCCTATTTCTATTTCTTTAGATAAGTTGTAAATGTGTATTTAGAATTGTGTTTAAGGCCTTGAGGGACAGTCACAGCTTTCTCAAATGTCCTGGTTTTATACTAATATATCAAACATCTCACTATACTAAACCATCATATTTGCTAATAGGTTTGTAAACCAGGACAAATACAACCATTCATTTGATTTAATTCTATCCCCATGCCACTGTCTGCCTGGAAGGTGTGTCACCAATCCTTCAAAGCATTGGAGACCGTTTCTTCTTCTTCCAAACGTTGGGAGGTTACCTGAGTCTCATGCCTCATGTGCAGACTCACAGGAACTATTAAACACGGAGGGAGTTGTGCCAATCTTGGTTTGCAGGTTCTGTAGGTGTAGACAAAACGAATCAATGTGTTGTGCCTGAGACACTCCACCATCATTAAAGAATTGGGCTTAAAACAGTAACTGTAGGAGATCTCCAAATGGGAAAATTGTTCATGTCAGCTTCCAGCTCCTAAATACCAGTCGAAGGTGGCAGGACCTTCCCTTGCCTTGCCGCCTTACTTTGGAATCCGGTTCCTATCCACGTTCCACAGGCTAGCTCCTCTGGCTCCTTTTAAACACTAACTCAAAACACATCTTTCCACATCAGCCTTCAACCTCAATAAGTTTAACTTTAACATCATTTTCTATGCCAATACTTTGGGGAATTTGTTTCTAAGTCTTTATATCTGTATCCAGATATGATGTGCGTGGGATCAAGTGATTGAACTGCTTATTCTGTAGTGTTATTTATTATATTTATTTTAAAACTTGATACTTTTTATATAAATGTTTTACTTGTACCACTCCACACTTCTATAAATGTATTTTATTTATATATTCCTAAACGTTGCTCATCTTTGTTTTATTATATTTTGTGCAGCCCTCAGAGACAAGTTTGAGGGAAATTGGGCTATAATACAATGTGACTATGCCTTTGAATCCTCAATGCTCCCACATGGTGATGACACACTATTATACAATTACTGTTCCGCCTCCACCCTCAACATCACCAGAGGACCGATTAGGAACACCTGACACTCATCACTGAACACACCTGACACTCATCACTGAACACACTTGTAACTCATCACTGAACACACCTGTTTCCCATTGGATTCACTAGTATTTAGACCCCTCTGTTTAGCTGGCTGGCTGCCAGTGTTTTTGGTCCCTACACCTCCCTAGGTCACCTATGGTCTCTACCAGTCCCCTTCTTGAAATGCTTGTTTTGTCTTCTCGGTTTTGACCTTCCGTTATCTCACCTGGATTATGACTTGGCATAAAAACCCGTCCTGTTGCTAAACCTACTATATATTTTATTTTCGGTTGCTAACTTGCATTGGTCTCAACTGAAGTCCAAGAAGTGTCCAAACTCTTCACACCGTCAGTGAAACAGAGGTCTACGTCGACCAAACTGTGAATTTTTTTCATTGCTCTCACACAAAATGCATTCAATAACCACGTTACCCAAAATCCATGAAGTCTTTTCTCATTCATACTCCACCATCTGCAAAAAACGATATATTTGCAGGACATTTTTTCTAATTCCAACACTGTTTTTCAAAACAAAAGCGAATTCTGTGCATTTCTGCAGTAACCCTATTGAAATATATATAGAAAGTCTTAGTAGAACATTTACAATAAAATTCAATAATAATTATTCCAATCACAGTTGATTGCAATTACAGCTGAAAGCCTACCCAGGTGTCCTGTTTTAGTCTTGTTATTATTGCAGGGTCTTCCCTTGATATAGATGATTGTCTTAATGTGCTTGGTGCCTCATATACATGAAACACTAAAAGAAAATAGAAATCCTGAAACATCCTGCATATCCATAGCTCTCATAACACTCTGCCACTCTATGCTCAGCAACAGCTCTGATTCCAGCTACTGTCACCTGTAGATGAAAGGCCTCGACTCCATGGCCAAGAGGGTTAACAGACTCTGTGTCTATACAGCAACACTGTACACACTCAGATGTATCCATGCACTCATCCTGGAAGACATGCGGTTGGGAAACTCTGATGGCTGCAGAGCCAAACAGTGCGTACTTGGCTCCTGGTTTGCACCCACGATGCCGCATCCAATCAGGGGAGACCAGTAGATAGACATCAGTCCAATCAGGGGAGACCAGTAGATAGACATCAGTCCAATCAGGGGAGACCAGTAGATAGACATCAGTCAAATCAGGGGAGACCAGTAGATAGACATCAGTCCAATCAGGGGAGACCAGTAGATAGACATTAGCCCAATCAGGGGAGACCAGTAGATAGACATTAGCCCAATCAGGGGAGACCAGTAGATAGACATCATTCCAATCAGGGGAGACCAGTAGATAGACATCAGTCAAATCAGGGGAGACCAGTAGATAGACATCAGTCCAATCAGGGGAGACCAGTAGATAGACATCAGTCCAATCAGGGGAGACCAGTAGAAAGACATTAGTCCAATCAGGGGAGACCAGTAGATATACATTAGCCCAATCAGGGGAGACCAGTAGATAGACATCAGTCCAATCAGGGGAGACCAGTAGATAGACATTAGCTCAATGCTCTGCCTTACATAGGACCTATGGGCGTATCACTCCACTCTTATCGTAACCTGCCACATTGGTGTACAGGCTCAAGTGAGCATCTAAAGAATCCCTTCCAGGTAGGACAGGTAAGCATCTTGAACTAGCTCTGCCAAAGTGTTGCCTCATTACTGGTAGATTCAACTGTTTAGTCAGCATTTCAGTATACAGCACGGGTGAACAGATCAGTATTGTTCCAAATAACACAACCAGTAAACTAGATTGTATCGTACTGTACTGTTTCCATTTGAACTACATACAGTATATAGCGTATTGTACTGTATTTTCATTAAGAGTACATTGTACAGGACTGTACCATTTTTCAATAACAGGTGTAAAATCTATGTGTATAGACTGTTTGTAGTGCCCTGGGCCAATCCGCAACTAAGAAGGGTTCCTAAAGTATTTTTTTCTTAAGGGAAGCTCCCTAATAGTCTACATTGTGCCTTTTTGGCTGAAGATCCTCCTCCACATTATTTAACAAAATAGCTTTTTGTTGCACATTGTGTGTGGCTATTAACAAATCCCAAAGGTGGTTTACAATATATTACATTTTTCACAATATGGAAATACCATCTGTTAAACTACTTGAGAATGACATTGCTTAACTGATTTATACATGTTAGAGTCCCAACACAGGATAATGTATTACTGCCATTTAGTGTGTGTGTGTTTGTGTGTGTGTGTGTGCGCATGCGTGTGTGTGCATAGGCCAAGTGGGGTGGATGGATCTAGGTTAAAGATCTTCCGGTGCCATTCTCATAAAATCTTTCTCATAACTGGGCTCTGCTTGTTTATGAACCTGCAAAGTAGAAAAGCCTCCCCCTGATAGGTTGTGACAGAATGAAGCAGGCATTTGGTTGGTTGCCCTTTCAGCTAGGGCAGGATAGTCCTTACTGACATAGATCCAGTGATAAGAGCTACATTTGCAATTTCCCCAACATTTGTCACCTTTATGGGCTCCTTTTTGCCATTTAAAGTGCAGACTGTTTACAACTGCAGGTTCAAATGGTTTTTCTGATCCAGTGAGGAGGAGGGACGGGAGGGAAAGAACACCACGCTGCCTAAATCTTTCCGAGATAAAGTAACATCCTGGAAAGAATATTAAATGTTTTATGTCTTCCATTAGAGCAAACAATAATCTATTTTTCAAAAAGTCTTTAAGAATATATAATAATAACAACGATAACAATAATGAGATGACTTTTTTTTTTTTAAACTTACCAAATGTTTTCACTCACACAATGAATGCAAAACTGTATCAATACAATCATTTTCTTTTCTTTGACACGAGAAGAAATCTATATACTCAAGACTCCTAATGCCAGCATCCCAAGTAATTCTTTACGATGCAATCAGCACAAGCTGTTTGTGCACTGTGCACTCAAACTTGGTTTGGAAATCATGTGTTTGCACAATTTCTCCAACAGGTGTCAGTATTGTATCTGTAACATTCCAAACAGAATTCCATTATTTTGGTTCGCCTTTGCTTTGAGTGTCAGGTGTAATTCTGAGTATGTGTAATTGCTTTCAAGTGAATAGAGTGTGTCCAATACAGGGTATTATTTACAATTGATTCAATGGATTTAATGTTAGCCAGCCTGGCTTGTATAATTTGGCCAATAACCTTTATTGGAGTCCCTGGCTTGTTTTAGGTTACCATCTCTTTCCATAAAGAACAGTTTTTTTTTAGGTATTATAAGTTGTTCAGAGGGGGTCACAAACAAAAGTACCTCTTGAAAAAAGGCTAACCAGGATTGTTTTAGGTAGACTTTTAAAATTGATTGATAGAACATTTGTTTTTAATGTTTGCAATCCATGTGGTAAAAAATTGAAATGTATGTTAAAATACTCCATGTGAAATTGCATTCTAGACAGTCTACAGATGTTTCAGTAGGCAAGATAGGTAGGCCTACAAGTAGGCCTAGTAAAAGCCTGGTTAGCAAATTCAATCCCTCATGTTTCTTACGTTTGTTGTCTCCAGTTTGTTGTTTGTTTGTTTGTTTTGGATATGCTTTTAATCTCTCTACTACATTATTTAGCCTTATCTGTGAAGAAAGTAGGTGGCATTGATGTCAGAACAATTTCACCTGCCTCAGAAATACCCTATCACGAATTATTTACAGTGGCAAACCTTTTACTGTTGTTCAAATTTGAGAACGGATAGGTGTCTTTAAATGTTATGTAATAGGCCAATGGGTAAGTCTGCCTGTCTGCCCTCCACTGCCCCAAAGCCGTATCAAAAACAGAATTGATTCGACTGTAATAGAGTTTGATCCACCACGAAATCCAAATTCACGGTTTTCAAAATTACATTAGGCTTTATAGTAACTGTCGCGTTTGTCTTTAGTGCATCAACAATACCAGTTGTCATTTTAAGGAGTAATATTTTTAAAACCTATTTAAAATATATAAATGTACCCTAAAACGAAAAATAGCATCCACTATAGATTTTATTGTCCGTTAGATTTCGAATAGCCCATGCCAATTTAAATCAGGCCCGTATACATCATTCGAACTCCTGCCCAGTGTGATTGGTGAATATTGAATATATGTCAACGGCTTGAATATTTCCAAATAAACAATTACGAAAACTTTTTCATCAATTATTTATCATTTTAATCTCATGAGAGGAGATACAGCACATCACCTGATAGGAACTTTGGAAAACTTCCCACCCCCACATTATGGAAGACCGCCCACCAGAGATAGTCCGAGACCCTTTATAGATTTAAAAAGAGACGCTTCTCAGACATTCATTCAACACAGCCACCTTAAGTAGATGACTTTTTTTGTGCGACTGAGTCAATACGTCCTGTAGCCCCACTTTTTAAGCAATCATGTTTAGGATGTTGAAACATCACCTTCACCCGGGCACTGTTCTGCTGTTGCTATGGCTTTGTTATTTCATGGAACATCAAAAAGTTCAAGGTAAGCTTTGTTATATTGAGAAATAAGTACATTTGTCAAAAATGTATAAATAAATAAAAAAAGTATTTTTGCTCTATACTCAGCTGTTTGCCGGTCGATTGTAAATCGCAAGATTTTCCAAGATTTGATAGACAGTGATTGCCAATAGGGCAGGTGCGATGTTGGACGCTTCACATGCGTCGTAGCCTATTGCCTACATATGGCTAATTGTTTTACTGATCCTGAGACATGCTGATACAACAAAGTTCCTGTAGTGCATGGCGCGTTAGCTAAATCAATCACTTCGTCCAATTTGATCCAATTTATTTAAAATAAGTAGCTGAAAAAAGAACTTTTTTCAAAATAAAATCGAAATAAGACTATAGTCTACTCAAGCGGGCAGCTATAGAACCATTGATTGTGCAGTTTAACGCACAGCAGCGGACCGTTTAAATTAGGGGTTTAAATGCCATGTGCTGTGTTATTTTGCTCAATTTATTTTTTTTGACAAAATTGCATGATTTCAGTTCAAACTGTATCATCTTTGTTTTCAGATGGCTTTGGAAACTTCTTATAACATTGTCACTATTTCTTAGCATGTGTGGGCTACCGACAGTGTCCCTCTTGGATCAATTTAGCCGGCTTTATGACAAACAAGTTGGCAAAATATCGTAGATGGATATGGACTTGGCGACCACAAAAGTCGGCTTATTCAAATTTGAACAATTTCAATAGTTTGCTTTCTATTTGCATAAAGATAAGGGAAACAATGCATGAAATGGGATATTTGAAAGTATTTTATTGTTCAACTTTCTTTGCAACTGTTACTTTTCACAGTGTAGGCCTACTTCTCTGGTGATAAATGTTACACTATGCATGATGCATGGCTTCACACGTGTATTACCTGCCTTGTTCACTAGCAGCATTATCCTGCTAGCAGACTTAACAGTTTATCCAATACCATGGATACTTCGTTGTGTGTGTGTGTGTGTGTGAGTGTGTGTGTGTGTGTGTGTGTGTGTGTGTGTGTGTGTTGTTCTATTTTATTCTTTCTTCTTGTTGTTTTGCAGCTGGTAACTGCTGGTTGCAGCAAGGGAAGAATGGGAGGTGCCAGGTGCTGTACATGCCTGGCATGAGCAGGGATGAGTGCTGTAGGAGTGGAAGACTGGGCACGTCCTGGACTGAGGAGGACGTGCCCAACAGCACGTTGTTTAGGTGGATGATTTTCAACGGTGGAGCCCCTAACTGCATACCCTGCAAAGGTGCTTGAATTGAATGCCAGCAAAGACTCTCGTAGTGGTTACCTGAGGGGTCAAATGGTGTTGCATTGTCACGGTGCTATCAAAATCCTAAATATCCAAAAGGACAACACCGTTTTCTTTAGTAATGCATAACAACTGTTTCTCTTTAGAAACCTGTGATAACGTGGATTGTGGACCAGGAAAGAGATGCAAGATGAACCGCAGGAGTAAACCCAGATGTGTGTGCGCTCCGGACTGCTCCAACATCACTGGGAAAGGACCCGTCTGTGGATCCGATGGAAAGACTTACAAAGACGAGTGTGCCGTTTTGAAATCGAAATGCAAGAGTCATCCCGACCTGGAAGTTCAGTACCAGGGGAAATGCAAGAGTAAGTGCACGCTGTTTTCTGTTTTTCGCTGTGTTCATGGGGTTGCACTTTAAACAAGAGTCTACTGCCAGGCCATCTGCTGGATTAAAGTTGACGATTTCTTATTGCGTACCATTGGTTCCGCAATGATGTGTAACAGTTTGCGTATGTGCAATGTGGTGAAAAACCGACTGTTACCTTATTACTGTACCTATTATATTGTACCTTATTACTGTACCTATTATATTGTACCTTATTACTGTACCTATTATATTGTACCTTAGTACTTTACCTATTATATTGTACCTTATTACTGTACCTATTATATTGTACCTTATTACTGTACCTATTATATTGTACCTTATTACTGTACCTATTATATTGTACCTTATTACTGTACCTATTATAATGTACCTTATTACTGTACCTATTATGTTGTTCCTTATTACTGTACCTATTATATTGTACCTTATTACTGTACCTATTATGTTGTTCCTTATTACTGTACCTATTATGTTGTACCTTATTACTGTACCTATTATATTGTACCTTATTACTGTACCTATTATATTGCTTTCTTATCCAACAGAGACTTGCCGGGATGTCTTGTGCCCTGGCAGTTCCACCTGTGTGGTGGATCAAGCCAACAATGCCTATTGTGTGACGTGTAATCGGATGTGCCCCGAAGTCACGTCCTCAGAGCAGTACCTTTGTGGAAACGACGGGATCATCTATGCCAGTGCCTGCCACCTGAGAAGGGCTACCTGTCTCCTTGGCAGATCTATCGGTGTAGCGTATGAGGGGAGATGCATCAGTAAGTGCAAAATGGGGGGTCTATTAAATGTTATTGCACTAACTTTACTTAATAGGTAAATCAAAAACTTTTTCATGGTACAACAGATTACTAAGCAGACTCTTATATAGAGGGTACTGCTGGAAAAGAGACCTAGTCTCAGTCAGTTACCCTGTATAAATAAATGATAATAATAATAATATTTCTATTATGTATGGACTAAACATTTGGGGCTTGCAATTGCTGATTACTCTTCCTCCAGAGGCCAAGTCGTGTGAGGACATTCAGTGCAGTGCAGGAAAGAAGTGCCTTTGGGATTCCAGGATGAGTCGCGGCCGCTGTTCACTTTGTGACGAAGCTTGTCCGGAGAGCAGGACGGATGAGGAAGTGTGTGCCAGCGACAACAGCACATATCCTAGCGAATGTGCGATGAGGCAGACGGCTTGCTCCTTGGGTGTGCTCCTGGAAGTTAAACATTCAGGATCTTGTAACTGTAAGTAAGCACCCAAGTGAAAGGCTATGTTCTACGTTCTTTCCCAGTAAAACTTGCTTTTCCTCCCGTCTGCACTTGGCTCTTTGCAAATACCCATTTCACACAAACAAACACGAATTAACTCGAAAGGATTTACAAATTGTAGAATTTGCATGTTGCTATTTCATGTTTAAAGAAGATCATTTCTTTCTTAAAAAGACATACCTAAATAGAAACTCAAACAATTTGATGAGATCTTTCAAAACACTAACCCCTTTAAGACTAACCAGATTATAAAGGACTAACGTTCTGTTTTTGTTTTGCATAAGAACAATCGTGGTACTTCAAAATTGTAGTGGCTATGTTGCATTCAAGTGATCTGCTTCCTTTTGAGCAAGTTTTCTCAATTTTATGCAGTTTTTTCAATGTTAATATGGATTTTCTTTTGAAATAGTGATCATGTATTACAACGTGCAACCATTCTGCTCAGTCTGCAATTTTCTGTATATACGTTTTGTCTTTGCTTTTGGCTGTAATCAATCAATTCAAAAAGCACATTTCACTTATGACATATGCCACTCTGCCAACTTGTATATATTAATGGTAGAAAACAATTAGCCTCCACTCATATGCATAAGGTGATTGTAACATTGGTGCCATTTTGGAAAATAATCATTTTCATTTAAACCTTAACATAAACTACCTATTTCTTTACCAGTATTATTTACTTACTAAGCTGGGGCAGTCATTAAATATTGCACTAGCCTTATGGGATTATGAGAATTACATTCCTAGTTAGAATTTCAAAGAGTGTCTGATTAGTTATTTTCAGTACAAAATCATAGTTAATTTATGTCTGGCTACCTTAATGTTATTCTGCCTTAAGGTAAACATATGGTTCTAAGGGACCAACTTTATGATCACCTCATGAGTTGAATAAAAGTTAAATTGTTAAGAGTTTTTAGTGTAAGCAGAAAATTATCAATTGTTTTAAACCACAATTATTGACAAGGTTATATCGATACACACACACACACACACACACACACACACACACACACACACACACACACACACACACACACACACACATATATATATATATAAAGGTTTATATATATATATATATAAAAAAATAGATGCATTTGGATTTTTGAGGGACTGCCTATTTTGTATTGTCGCTTTTGCTTGTGTGCTTCTAGTGTAAAACTTATTTTGCAGAAAAAATACCTCAAAGATTTGTTGTCTTGGTTTGAGTTGTTGACTCATGCTTGCTTGCTAAAGTCGGCCTGCAACACAGAGACCTTTGGGCCAAGCCTTGCAACTGTGTGTCTGTCACAAAGGAGCAAAAACAAAAACGCAAGGGCAATTCTGTGTGTGCATGTGCTGTGTGTCTGCTTAGAGGAATAAGTTAAAAGATTCATGAGCCACTGGATGGTTATCCTCTGCCCAACTCCCTCAACTTCTATTTCTTGTTTTACCCTTTACTTTCTAAACCATGTACACGGTGTGGGGATGAAAGGGGAATAAGGGTGCATTGTAGAGTCCCCAGTAAAATAACATATCTTGATGTTGTGGTGGCTTACTGAACATTCACTTATATTCTGCGCTGTTGTGGTACATATTCATACAACAGCTACCATATGTCCTCCTATATAGCCATTATGGAAGACCAAGAAGAGGATGAGGACGATGAGGACCCAGACTACATGCAATATGTCCATGTATCTTCTTTATTGGACGGATAGGCGCCATCATTAAGAAAACAGTCCTATGGCAGAAATATATGTCATATATATGTCCATACTGTACATATGGGTATGCTTATTTATTTTTTTAAAGTATACATATAGTTCAGACTGATAGATGTTTGTTTATTTATACGGTTTGTGTTATATAATTTATACATCTACAATGTCAGCATCACTATCTACCAAGATATATTTTGTGTTGCCACTCTGTTTTGGATTAGTGTCCTTGTTTTCCTTCTTTTTGAAGAAATATTTTTGTCCAAAGAAAGGCAGTGTTATTTATTTATCAACGTAGTAAGTGTAAGTCTTCTGCAAGCTGGAAATGGCACGCCCTGAGCTGTAAAAACCTCATTGTTACTACCAAATTCTTTATCACAGGGGTTTTCAATGAAACATAAATGCATATTTACACTGTGTATTATTTATGGAAATCGACCAATCAATTTATACTCTGAAATGTATCTGGTTTGTTTACAACTTTTTCAAACTAGCCAATGGAATGATCTAATGGCTCTACAAAGGTACATAGTATACAGTAGTGTAGCATTGTGGTGTTACAGAAAATGAACCATTACGCTGCAAAAGCCTTTGACATTAAATTGTAGTATTTTGTATTTTTCACAATAGAAAAACATATTGATTGGAACAATACTTGATTAGGAAAAATGTGCCATTGGAATTGTGTGCTGTTGTCTTGCTAATGCATTAGTTGGTATTGCTCTTGCAGAACTCACAGGAAAACACTGATATACAGCAGTACTTACTTATATAAAAACAAATTCAAAACAATGACCTACAGCTGTACTTATATAAAAACAGACTGCTTTGTCTAACATCTCTTCTCAAAATGTATTATTTTTAAACATTGTAAGAAATTATATAAACTGTTTTGTATTGTTTTATGTACATGGAATGTACATACAAAGTTTGATTGTATTTCTACAGATAAAAAGAGTAAAACAATAAATTGCCTTTGACTTACTGTCCTCTTCAATGACCACTACTTACTATCTTAACTGTATCATTATATATAGAGATACAGGGTTTTCAATAAGATTGTATTTTATACGCACTTGTATTGCAAATGTTAAAGAAAGAAATATTCTCACCTTCCATATCTTTTGATTTGCTTACAGCGCACGAGTATGGTAAAGCTTGTGGCAAAATAGGCTGCATCCCAAATAAATTGTTCAGTAATAATAGGCTTGAATGTCTGGCAGGCAATCTTTCTATCAGGTTGATAAAAGTAGTCTGTTTCTATGTACTCCCCATTACTCACTCAAAGGTTCCTTTTAACGTGAGAATGATGTTAAATAACTTAATACCTTAAGTTACAGCAATTGGTTTGGTAATTATTTTCATCAAAGAGCTTAAAGGGATAGTTTGGATAATTTTCACTTACCCTATCTCAGTGTTCCCTGAACATGTCCTGCCTTTTCCACTTGTACATTCACTTTGGCCGTAGAGAGTTCTTTAGTTTTTCTCTCACTAGTCTTTTAGCTACATGCTAACAGTTTGCCATATTAGCGTAAACATATCAGTTTAACATAGCTTGAGTCAGAAAACACTTTTTTGACAGGGAAGTTATATTTGTGAACCCAAATCGTTTTGACTGACTGCCACTGTTAGATCTGAGATCTTAGATCTGTTCTTTCGATCCGCAAAATAAAATATAAATATTTACAACACGTAGGACACAACTCTACAGAAAGTTATTCAACTCTACGCATCATCGGAAGTTAACCATGTCTTTGTCTACACAGCATGAGTTCTCCTCCCCCTACCTTCTCTACGCAATGATCCTTTAAGATTTCACCACACAATCTTTGCCATCGTTTCTTTTAGTGATGAATTGCCTCAGCTATGTTGCAATGTGGTCCTTACAACCTCACAAGCCCCGCAAAAAAATACATTTATGGCTCATAAAATATTCAATAAAATATTTGATAATTAAAGGTATAACATCATTTTATAATCTGTTTTTTCAAATGTGCATCTTTTTGCAAACTCTATATTACTGGGGGGGGGAATTACATGGATACCCTTTGAAATAGAATTCCTCGTCTGTTCGTCTGGCCCTTTTGGCAAGTGGAGGGAAATAAAATGTCTACAGAGACTAACACTGCGGCCCAAATCACATCCTCAGACTTTTTACTTTCAGTACTTTACTGCAGCTGCCCTTACAAAGTATGTACTGTTACATGCAGAATACATACAATTGGGACATACTACTTTGTCATAACACTACGCCATGAACTTTAACCCTCTTTCTCTTTCAAAATGTTAAAATGGTTGATGCTACATTTTGGCCCTGGTGTCTGTCGTTGCTCCATAGGAGCGATTGTGAATTGTGGGTCAGAATAGCCAGAAAAGCATCTGGGCTTGCATACTTTAAAATGGTATTTTTTGCGTACTGGATTTGACATCATGTATTGGGACTTGCTAAATATTTTTTGGCATACTAAATAGGATGCTAGTATGAGTATTGAGACACAGCATAGATATTTTTCTGGCATACTAAATAGGATGCTAGTATGAGTATTGAGATGCAGCCTATGAAGGGATAAAAGCTGCTACAGCTGTATGCATATGTACAACATTTAACCTCTGTGACCTTATAGTGGGCATAGCTGTCCTCTACTATGTAGACCCACTGAAATAGGACAGAAGAGGACACTGTGGAATAATATTCATATTTTATTATTTTAATTTACTTACTATATCTCGATATGGATGAGTTGATGGCATTTGAATAGCAACTGTGGCAAAAAAAAACAAATCTGTATCCTTTTGTTTAAGAACTTTTCCCCCAGGATAGAAATAAAAGGGACTGAGTTAATTTCCTATTGATGAAGTGTCGATTTAAATTTTTTGCTCGTTTCCGCATTTCACTGCGTGAACTAATGTAATTTTCAGTTGTTCCACTGCTATTATTACATTTCAATATGGAACGAATTCTTTCCCACACATGAACCCATTGCGCGTATTAATTGAGCCTATGCAGTCTCCGTAGTTACACTGATGTGTTGACAATATGGCCTCCTCAATGTCACTTTTACATTTGGGACGTGCTTCTTTGCTAAATTCAGCTTCAAAACTATTGCTCTTGAACTCATCCAGGTAACGTTTTTGACAATTACTACTGTGTCTTTGGGTTTCGTTTCTTATGTCGGCTATTATTGTCGGATTCCTGTATTCGCATTATATTTGTAGGCTAGCCTGGCCCTATGTTAGGTATTAGCCAACGACTAGGTAGTTTGTTACAGTTACGTAGATGCAGCTTTATAATTTAATATTCGTACGTATGAAATACGTAGAACCAGCATGTTTCATGTTCTTGCTTGACTACTTCATGTATCTATTATTTAATTAAGTATACGATGTAAGGTGACAGTTGTCTGTTGTTTTAACCATGACCGCTCGATGCGGCAGGGTGCAGACAATGAATGAGCGCAGCCGTTACCTTACTTTAGTTGTAAAATGTTGTCTAATAAACTTAATATTACTGTCCATATACATTTTTTAACTACATAGATATTTGCCAGTTTACTTATAATGCGAGAGAAACGGATTGCCAACGTATTTTCCGGTCACCTAGATTAGAAAATGTTTTGTTGCTGACCTCCCTCCTAGTGGAATTGCATACGTTTTAAACATCCATTTAAACATAAAGTACGTAGTTGAGTATTTGGACAATGCCGCTTGCGTAGCGTCCCGTCTATACGTACGAAACTGGAGTATATCGAGACTTTCAAAAGCCTGGTTTATGCTTCTGCGAAGATGCACGTAAACGTTTCTGCAGCTACGCAGAGCAGGGGTTTCTGGGTAGGCGTAGCTCGCAGAGGCCCGTAGCCGTGTGTGCAGTCCTCCTAATCCTAACAGCGCGTTTTTCTCTCGTTGAGTAGGGAAGGAAGGGGGAAGCGAGACGATATCCGGTAATAATTGATTGGGAAACACACATAGATCACGATAAAACTAAAAATGGAGCAGTTTGAAGAGCAAACCGCCGACGAGGTTTGCAAATACTGTCGACCCCTCTGCAAACAAATAAATAATAATAAAATAGTTAAGTCCTATTGATGATCCTATCTGTTTACTATGAGTTATTGATTAAATAACAGCAAATGGCCCTGCATCTAGAATCCTCTCTGGTAAAGTTTTCCTAAAGTGTGGAAGTGTCTTTCACTATGACCCCATACTTTCCAGGTCAGCTAGCACGTCTACATGGAGGCTAGCAGAGAAAATAGAAGACACTCAGCTCATTACAGTGGATGAGAAACTGGTAAGAATTCCTCCCTTCCGTTTTTTACGGCCCTAAAGAATTCACATATAAACATATGCAAACTGTAAACTCATTTTATTTTTTCTGAATTAACATAATTAATTTAAATATTCATTTGTGATAGATTTGTCAGGAAACAATGCAACATGGGTAAACAAACAATGGAAAATGTGATCGATTTTATGTGGGAGAAAATATAATGGTTCTTAACTAACCTCAAACCTTTCATTTTAAAATAGTTTGGGCTTTTATTAATTGAGACATTTCATGGGTATTATGTATTGTAAAAAATAACAATAATTTTGCTTTGCTGTTCAGTCATTAGGGGCAATAGTGAGCCAATGGCTTAGTTTGACTTGGTAAGAATAATATTGCTGTAACAGGTACTAGCAAGGAAGGAACAACCTCTATCTATCTCTGCTCTCTCTGATAATTGAAATGCTTAACCGATGCCCACTTTTCGTATTATTTTGTAAACATTAATGGTAGTTGTTCGGAGCTTGACATAGCAAAGGAAAAACCTTCCTTGTCTAGATGCTGAAGAGAAAAATGGAAGAGAGTAAATCAGAACTATCAGCAGGTTTAGCAGTAACATGCAACGTCCTGTGGACTTAATTAATAGCCCCTTTGGATGAAAACGATCCCTAGAAGAGTTTGAACATCTCCAGGAAACGCTTAGATAAGGTACCACGTCAAACAAGCCTGAACTATCACTTTAATACCAAACGTACTCTGGTAAGAGACAGTGGACAAGGCGTACTAATAACAGAAACCATCTTGTTAGTATGTAAGGCAATGCAGAGAGGCTGGAGGAAAAAGAGTGATTACTGTGGAAGTTGGATGCTGTGGGTTTAAGGCATTTTCAACTACCAAGCTACTTAAAAAAAAAATGTAAGCTGTGTCAGACATAGCAGAAAGAAGAAGTTAGCTCCTGTGACTCAAAAGAAAGGAGCCGATTAAATAAAGAACTAAATCGCAAGGAACTAAACACTGCTGAGCGGGCTGTTACAGGCCAGCGGGAATTGAGTAGATCTGGGTTCTTAAATAAATAACAAAATCCCAAGGAACTAAACACTGCTGAGCGGGCTGTTACAGGCCAGCGTGAATGGAGTAGATCTGGGTTCTTAAATAAATAACAAAATCCCAAGGAACTAAGCACTACTGAGCGGGCTGTTACAGGCCAGCAAGAATGGAGTAGATATCAAACAAAATGTAAGATTCTTGCTTGGGAGGCTATACAAGCAAACCGCTAAACATTGAAAGATGGGACACCAAGGACAAAAGGTACCTTTGCTTCTCAACGGGCTACAGGCCAGAAGGGGTAGATTAGAGCGGTGCTTCTCAAATGATGTGCCGGTCTGCAGAGCCCTACCGCGGCGCCAGTCAAATTACGCTCTGTGCTTCTGTCAGTCGCCAGGTCCCCGCCCCCTTGACTTCTTGCTTTGAAAATACATTTTATTCATGATTCTAGAAGGTTAAGTGTTCCCACTTGGGAGAACTCGCACCTTTCTCTCTGTCATTGCAGAACTCAATTGCAAGCCACTTCAACGGATATTTAGTCATGGCATGTTCCAAGCAAACAGCTCTAGATTCCTTTTTTGGGGGGGAACAACTAGCATTCAAAGATGCTAATCTAAACTATGTACCAGAGGCAAAAAACATCACCAATTTACTTGTAATTGCAAGTCATCATATATTCCAGTTTGTTTCCAAATCTATAAAAAATAACCCAAAAGTCTGACATGACTGGGCCTCAGGACACATATATTTGAGAGGCTGGATTAGAAAACATCCTTGTTAAATAAAAAAAATAAAAATCTAAATTAGAAATGTATCTTCGTCCACTTGGAAACTCCTTCAAAATATTAGTTTTCTCGGGTTCAGATTTTTTATGTTTTTATGTGTATTATGTTGTAGTTATTGGTTGTCTAGATATGCAAGACGTCCTAGCTCAGCCGCTAGCTAGTTACTTTTTCCACATTGGTCTGATTTTCCTCCCTCCTTTTTCTACCGCCACAAAATAATCACAAATTAAGCTATGCCATTTATGATAGATCAGCTATTATGCAACAAGAAAAAGAATGAACCTAGACATAATTTTTTAAGATTTTCAAAAGGTTTCTCATTGCCTCTATTTAAAAAGCAGACAATCACAACAAAATCTGTTGGAGTTAGGGTTAGTTAGTGATGGCAAGATCTTGGTGAGATTTACCATCAAAAAAGCCTAATTAGTTCCATTCCATTCCATTTGACCAAAGCCAAAATTCTAAGATTATTCCAGTTTGGCTAGCTGCCCCCAAAACATTTTATGTGGAGGTTTTGCAAGTAAAACAACAAAGGGTTCAGCAACTCAGCCCTGTCTCTAAGTATTCTCACTTTGACCTGGTTAACAACATGGGGAGCTCCTTGTGCGGACCAAAGTTTCTTATTGTCCTGTCTGTGGGTCTCTTTCTAGCATCAGGAGCACCAGCACTCCACATTGAGTAGGGGCCTGTGGCCCCACACCAACAAGTCCCCCTGCTCTTTATTCTCCAAAGAGCCTGGAGTTGTCAGAAATAGTGACACGCTTTCACTTGACGGAGACTAGGCCAGTCTTTTTAGCCCCTCGCTTCAGCCAACCCTTCTTTCTGTGGAGCCAGGTATTGTAGGTCCTATGAATAGTGTCAAACTTCATAGTTCTCATCTTGCTTCCTGTACGTGGCAGAAGAAAAAGTGCCTGCCGTGTGGGTTTTCCTTTTGTGACGGTCCTCTCTAGTCTTCCTGGGAACACACCACATTCCAGCCACAGTTCCTCTCTTTGTAGACGTGGGTATTGTAGAGGCGTCGTGTGGTGTTGGGGTAAATGATAGCCCTCCTAGCTCTTTCTCTAATGTATGCAAATGGTTCATAAAAAGTCTAGACTCCAACTTTTCAATACCGGCAAAGCGGAATGTCTCAAGCGTTTGGTAGCTTCAGTTTAGATGTCCATACGTTCAGTTAAGCTATATCTGGAAAGAGAATAACAACATTGCTGTAAGCAGCCATCTTCATTGGCTATAGTTTTTTAAATATATAGTAACATTCTCCTTTGGGAGAAAGACTTCAGCCTAACACGATGTTAGTACTTCTGTTTGAAGTAGAAAAGTCTAGATCAAAGCCTACAATAAAAAGGATCTGCCCATCAGTAATTATAGTTTATTTTTACATGATATAATGTTCTTGTTAAATAGTTTTCATGGTGAACGCTAAAAAGAATGAAACGAAATTAAATATTATTTTAAATATATTTTCTGTTAGGGTAAATACATTGGTTTGGGTGGTCAATAAATTGAAAAAGAGTAGGTAACATAACCCATTTGTTTATTATTAGGTTCTTCATTTCATATGTAAAGTATAAACAATTATTGTATATTTCCAAATATGTCCTCCAAGAAGAAAGCAGGGGTATCATGCCACTTTTCAGCGGAGTGAAGTAAGATTAATCTTATAATAAATCTTAACAGAAATTGTTCAGGTTCTGGTTGTTTGTATTGATAAGTGGGGTGAGAATACACCATGGGTGTTCAACCATGGGTTCAGATTCGCAACCTATTGATTGAGTCCAGTAATCAAAACTTCATTGTTTTTGTCTCAATTGAAAAAAATATACAAAATAATTTATAATAATAAGATTTAAATCTGCGTTAAACCTTTTGAACTGGTATGTTAGTTGATATGTGTTGACCGTAATGCTTAGGTTTATGTAAATGGTAGGATGGCCCTTACATACTTCAGAAAGTCAAGCATCACCTTATTTTTGTTCTCTGCTTCTGAACTGTAAAATGTTTGCTTGGTGCAATCATTTGAGAGGTTTTCTCAGTGAGGGTCCCTGTATTAGAAATTATTTCCATAATAGTCGATGGGGAATGCAAATTTGTTGGACAATTCTTTCTAACATCCTCTATACTAAAATACTGTGCTTTATCAAGCACAAAACAATGATGTTTGAAATGCTACATCTGAACTCGTCTTGCTCTGGAAGAGGTTGAGGCTCTGTTGTGGCACTTTTGTGTCTGTTAGAGCGTTTTCAACTATCAGACGTTTCCCCTCTTTCTTTGCTTTTCTTTTCTTTTTCCACTCTTTCAGGTATGGGATTTATTTAATTGATAAGTAGAAAGGGCAACTGGAAATAATTATAAGGCCTTCTTCAAGTTGTTCCCTTCACCCTAATCTTCTCCCAAAGTTAATTTGTCATTTTTAAACTTGAATTCTTTTCGCACAGCAAAGTTGTGGTTTTAGTAAGGACAGTTATATTGTAGTAATTAGAGCTGAACTGAGATTAGGGAGAACCCTCTGTGGATGGGAAGATGGGCCTTTGTGTTTGAGTCCATGCTAAAAAGCCCTGCTTTATACAGATCAGCCCGCAGATGATAGACAATGATGAAAATGTGATTCTTTGAAGTTGTAATGGCCATTGAAATGTGTGAAAGTCTTCGATTGAAAGGGGAGCGCACTGGAAAGCCCTTAGTCTTTGGGTGGCTGCTGCCTGCATGCTGGGAGGTTGGTCTGGGTTTGTTGCTGACTTCCCATTGCTTGTTGTCTAGTTCCTTGAAGAATTGGCTGAGGTCCTCCTAAAGAAAGTTCCTATGTGCTCCAGTTGCCCAATATTATACGTATTCACCTTAAAAGATGTTCCTCTTTTCTTGTACCGGGGGGCTTTTTACTGATATTATATATAATATGTTAATATTATAATTATAATAATGTTATATTATATATAACATTCTGAGGAAAAGACATGTATTATTTATCAGCTTATCTTTGTAGGTCTGGCATATGTGCTGGGATAAGGCATTTAGATATTGCTAATAGCAAACCTTGACAACTTTCCTTCCACCTTAGCTTTGATGGATGTCTTCTCGGTGTTTGAGCAGAGAAAGTAAGGTGTCCTCCAATAGGGTTAGGGTTAAGGTGTCCTCCAATAGGGTTAGGGTTAAGGTGTCCTCCAATAGGGTTAAGGTGTCCTCCAATAACCTTAGGGTTAAGGTATCCTCCAATAGGGTTAGGGTTAAGGTTAAGGTGTCCTCCAATATGGTTAGGGTTAAGGTTAAGGTGTCCTCCAATAACCTTAGGGTTAAGGTGTCCCCCAATAGGGTTATGGTTATGGTATCCTCCAATAGGGTTAGTGTTAAGGTGTCCTCCAATAGGGTTAGGGTTAAGGTGTCCTCCAATAGGGTTAGTGTTAAGGTGTCCTCCAATAGGGTTAGGGTTAAGGTGTCCTCCAATAGGGTTAACGTGTCGTCCAATAGGGTTAAGGTGTCTTCCAATAGGGTTAAGGTGTCCTCCAATAACCTTAGTGTTAAGGTGTCCTCCAATAGGGTTATGGTTAAGGTATCCTCCAATAGGGTTAGTGTTAAGGTGTCTTCCAATAGGGTTAGGGTTAAGGTGTCTTCCAATAGGGTAAGGTTGTCCTCCAATAGGGTTAAGGTTTCCTCCAATAGGGTTTGTGTTATTAAAGTGTCCTCCAATAGGGTTAGGGTTAAGGTTAAGGTGTCCTCCAATAGGGTTAAGGTGTCCTCCAATAGGCGTTTAACACTTAAAAACAACAACTGTGTTTCCAAACAGCTCATGTGAAGTGTTTGATCCAGAGTCAAATTCCATCCTGGCCCATTTTTTGTCTTTTCTCCAGGACATCACCACTTTGACCGGGGTACCAGAGGAGCACATCAAAACACGCAAGGTGCGCATCTTTGTGCCCACTCGCACAGCTATGCAGTCAGGAATCAACAGTACTAAGAAGTGGAAAATTGACTTTGACACCAGAGAGCGCTGGGAAAACCCTCTCATGGGCTGGGCCTCTACGTAAGTCACTGTAGTCGCTCACCATCCATTTGAACTATTTCCTCTCTTTAACATTGACTGATAAATGGTTTCGTTTTAAAATATTGAGTCTTGAACACGCCAGCAGTGGAAGTACTACATGTTGATGTAAAATAAGCAAAACAGGAAAATGTTTTTGGTGTTTATTAATGCTCCCTGCAGATATATGGTTTGTATGGGTCAAGAAAAAAGCATAATTGACGTATGAGGGCCGTTTATAAGTATTCATTTTTCTTACCACCTGTGCACTGAATTTTCAGCAAATGGGTGGGCCTTGTTGAGAGACAGCATTGCGTCTGGTCTCTGTATCCTTAGAACTGTTCCTAAAGTCATGTTCTCTTTCAGGGCCGACCCATTATCTAACATGGCTCTGACATTTAGCTCCAAAGAGGATGCAATAGCCTTCGCTGAGAAAAATGGTAATATAACACACGATCCATTCACAAATAGGCTCTACTCTTTGTCATGCAGACTAACAATATTGTTACGTTATTTGTGGATAATTACAGACTTCAGATGAAGCTGGTTCTTTCCAAACAGCCTTTTTAGTTCTGTAGAACACTTCATTTTTCATGGATCCCTTCCAAAATGAATATACAAGATATCTCTCTTGTTTGTTTTTGCAGGTTGGAGCTATGACATAACAGAGAAGAGAATGGCAAAGCCCAGAGTAAAGTCTTATGGAGCAAACTTTTCCTGGGACAAGAGAACCAGGAGGTCAGCTAAATAATTGGAAGAGGCACATCTGTTGGGTTGTTCCACCATGTAACTCATCTATTTAGTTTAAAACTTATTAATAAATGCTTACGTGAAAGATTGTAAAAAAAATGTCTTTCTTTTTTGTCTTAAGTGTACGTACTCTGGGAACATTCTTTATTAGTGCAAGCTACAAATAAGTCTTCCGAAAGTTCCCGTTCTGCACATGATAGCTTGCTTTAAAAAAAAAAAAGTGAAGTCTTCACGTGTTCAAGTAGCAATATGGCATACGTTTAGTGAACCTATTGGGATGGGGGTACTGGCTTCTTTTCCACACAAACCGTTTGTAGCTGGGGAAAATTGACTTCTGAATTAGAAAATGGCAGGACTCAAACAGAGCTAAAAAGCAATAGGGTCTGTCAATCAAGGCACGCTCAGACTCTTTCCGCCACTAGATACTTAACACGTTCCTGATCAATGTTGTAAGTCTAGATGGAAACTCAACTGTTGGGCAAAGCAGGTTTATGAGACTGCGAGCGTCCACTCAGCCCTGTTAGATGGATACTTTGAACTAATAGAAGAGGTATGGTCCAGCTAAAACTTGCGATTGAATTCCTCTTTAAATGTACATCTATTCACACTTTGACGTGTATTTGTTGCCAGCGCTTGTTTACAGTCTCTTTAGTTTATGTTCAGTAAACAGTGGTGTGACTATCCATTGAGCCTTTAGCTCTGCATGACTGCACTGCTGTTAGCTCACCAAACCTCCAGGCCTAATTGGTAAACCCTATTAATAACTGCCCTGCATGGAAAAGCCTCTGTCTTGTGCTCTCTTTTAATGATGTTCCATCACTCCATACATCAAAGGGGAGATCCGATCTGTTCCAAACACTATGCTGAGTTCACAATAGATGGCATGGGCCGCAAGGCTTTGAAATACTCAGCAAAAGGGGGGAGGGGGGGCTTCGCCTAATTTCATAGCCTATTACAAAATCCATGTGCCCTCAGCAATAACTGCATTCCATGAAGTGTCAACAGAGAAATATCACTTATAGATTAAATGTGAACTATTCTTGCGTGTAAATGTAGCTGGGTGTTGTTAATGTCGACTTAAGACTACATGATTTAAACAGATTTTCCACTCACGAACAAGTTTTTAGTTTTTTTTAAATCACAGACAAAAGCCCCAGATCGCAGGCATAACGACTGGATATCCAGCAGGTTAAACAGCCTATCTTGTCGTGTTGGAGAATCCAAATCTTGTGAAAGGTGTTGTGACCGGCGATAGAGTGGGTAAGGGATAACGCTTTTTTGTAGGTCAACCCTGAAGTTAGCGTCACTATGGGTTCCCTCTACAAAAAGCCTTTGGGATTGTTCCATTGGAAAAACATATGCCAGCATATGCCTTGTAAAGTGTCCTTGGGTTTTAGAAAGGCGCTCTTAAATTAAAGTTAGTATTATTATTAGTAGTATTATTATTAAACGAAAGGTTCTGATATTTACACGTTTTGGTCTATCAGATTTGTTCTGGTAGATAATCTTCACAAATGAACACTTCAGATTTTTTAAGCGTAAATACAATCGGCAGAAGTGAAAAGCTTAACGTTCGGCAACAAACGAACTACAAGTCCCATGACTTCAACGTCACCACCACCACTAATCTTCCAACTTGTAATCTGATTTAGCACGCTTACCCCTACAACCTCTGTAGTTCCATTTAGCCACTTGTTAGCAACCACCTTTTTTTATGATATGTAAAAGCTTCAAAATTCACAAGTGAGGTATTTACTGACATATTTAATGCTGTAGAACAAAACTTCAGAGCCTCTTGAGCTTGTGTTAACCACAGACCTTATTTCAAGCATCTAACCAAAAATCCATGAAGAAAAACCATACATTTCGAGATGAGGGAACCCAGAACTCATTTCGGAGTTTTAGGACTCATATCTGCGGCACTCTATAAGAGCGTAAAGGCTCCAGTATGCTACAAGCGAAAGCTTGGGGCCTTTAGATGAAATCAAAGAGGAGGAGTTGTAACTGCTTTTCATGACAAAACGTAGTTTGGAGTCTCGTACAGCGATTCCTCCGTGTGAAATCATGCATTTATTAGCATCAACTTTTCATAATTTGCCAACACATTCCAATTGAATTAAGAAGATACAAAGGCATTATATATGTGTTTTTATCTCTTTATTGACGAACGCGTACTTGATACAGGGGCAGCGCGGTGGCTCAGTGGTTAGCACTGTTGCCTCACAGCAAGAAGGTTCTGGGTTCCAACCCCACCTGACCTAAGGGCCTTTCTGTGTGGAGTTTGCATGTTCTCCCTGTGCCGGCGTGGGTTTCCTCCGGGTACTCCGGTTTCCTCCCACAGTCCAAAAACCATGCAAGTTAATTGGTGACTCTAAATTGCCCAAAGGGTGTGAATGTGAGTGTGAGTGGTTGTCTGTCCCTATATGTGTTGGCCCTGTGATAGACTGGTGTCCTGTCCAGGGTGTACCCTGCCTTACGCCCTGTGTTGGCTGGGATAGGCTCCAGCCCCCCTGTGACCCTGTAAAACAGGATAAGCGGTAGAAGATGAGAGATGAGAGTACTTGATACATGTGGAGAGGGGGTTTTAGGAAAAACCTCACAAAACATAAATGGTTGTCAAAACTGAGAACCAAATCAGTGGAGAGCATCTGTTGTAGACTTTTTTCCCAGTATAAGTCTCTTCAAAGGACTACAGGTAGATTTGTTGGCTTCACCCCCGAGTTCCCACGAAGAGTGGAGAAGTCCCTCTCCTGGGACTGAAGGCATGCCCCAGCAGAACAGGCCAATGTTCCGCTAGTTACTAGTTTCTGTATCTCCCCCATCTCTCTCACTCTCTCACACACACACACACACACACACAATGCTATCAGGATGTGTAGCCTCCCTTTGGTCAAAGTCAGTATACTCTCAAAACGAGGATAGATTTCTAATATTACGTGAATAATCCACAGAGGTTGGTTAAGGGACCAGCAACCAAGCTCAATCCTAAATCCTAAATGTCACTTTTAAATGTCTACTTTAAAACCTTGCTCATATTTTCTAAGTTACATGAAAGGGGATGGATTAGTGTTTTTACAAAAGAGCATGCTAGAATTCATTATAACTCAATATGCCAGATTGTTTACAGAGTCTATTTACAATGTTACAAAGAATGACCATTAAGCAAGCATTTTATTGATTCAAAGCTAAACAATGGGTAAAGTTAAGTTGACTGCTTGTCATTGTCAAATCTTAATTTGAGAATGAAAATGTATCAAACCTCTTGTCTTAGTACAAGGCCAATCCACACTTTTCTGTACATTTTTGGGGGAGATTTTGATGTATGATACAGGCTCAATATTTATATTAAGTCATGCCAATTTGTACAAGATTATATATTGGACCCATAATAAGAAATCATATTTTGGAACAAAAACTTTTTTTTTTTTTATTGTTTAGGTGTAAATACAATCTTGATTCAATGATTGCCTGATTTAAAGCCCATTTGATTGTAGGAACCATGTTTACAGGCTTTCCCTCACATGCCAGGTCACAGGGACTACTCCTGTAAAGAGTTCCTCAATGTAAAAGAGAAAAACAGACTAAGTGTAGTTTTCTAGCCCCTCGCCTGTTTGAAGGAGATGCAGGTTGGCAGCTCTGGAGGGGCTTGAAGATTAATGGTGGGGGGGGTCCAGGCAGCCTTTCCGCTGGGTACTGTTCTCCTGGGTGGCCCGATTGGTCTTGGATGTCACTTTTGCTTCTTAATCTTCTGTATGTGAAACAGCCTGATTTGAAGAGCTTGTGGGCTGTCCACTGTTTAGACATCAACAGGGGAGACAGAGAAATAAAACACTGGAGAAGTGTTCCTTCGTCATTTTTTTAGGTTTAGATAAATATAACACAAAACGAATCATCATCTCATGATTATCCTTCATAACTTAAAAGTATTCCATTATTCTCGTGGTCAGTATAGGCCATATGTCATATGTCTTTTTTTCTCTTTACCTTTATTTTTTTTAAAGCATAATTGTCATTCTTGGTGTGTCGAAGTTATTCTTACTGTAAAACCAAAACACATTATAACTTTACACAGGTTGCTGAAATAAACAGAAAATATACAAAGTCTTGCTTTCTCTAGCACTTAGAGTGATGTAGATAATCTAAAACAACACAAACGTGTTCTCTGGGTTATTTATGTCTGTTAATTTAGAATTACAATTGTTTTCTCACTTTTGTATTCCTGTGCGTAACATTTTTATGATGAATGATTTCAGACCCTCAACCAAACTTTATTTTAGATTTAATGATGTAAACATTCCGTTATCAAAATAAAATCACAATAATTTTCTGCTCAACTTCTCATAGAAATATTTTCACAGAAATTTCAGTCAATTCAGTGGATCTTTTTGCATTTTGTGATTTGTTGCTTGGCCTTAATTAAACTACATTGATATGGGATTTATATGTTTGTCAACAGAAATGTGTCTATAAATGGAAAAAGGTCTGTCATTTTTGTCACTTTAATTTAGTGTAAAAGTATAACTTTAAATGTGCTTATTTTATGTTATATATGTCATGGTATTAACTTTTAACCTTCAAATTGAGCTTGGTTTTCTTGTGAGACTGATTTGAAAATTAAATGGAGTCATGTAGTCCTAAAAGGTCCCACCATTGACAGCGCTTTTCAGAGCAGAAATTCCACCATGAATGTCATCAAGGACCTGTAGATCTCTGACAGAGTTTCATTGAGACATAGATTAGGAACAATTAAGGTTTTGCAAATTGTCCAGACAACGGTGAAGTCCAGCACTAGTAAATGGAATGAAATAGGATCCACCCAGACTCTACTATAAGGCTGCCCCCTTAATTGTGAACAACGCCAGAGTGACTTCGATGAAGAATGTAATAGCAGACATTTACCACTGAGGTTGGTCCTTAACGCAGCGGCCTGACAGACCTTTACCACTGAGGTTGGTCCTTAACGCAGCGGCCTGACAGACCTTTACCACTGAGGTTGGTCCTTAACGCAGCGGCCTGACAGACATTTACCACTGAGGTTGGTCCTTAACGCAGCGGCCTGACAGACCTTTACCACTGAGGTTGGTCCTTAACGCAGCGGCCTGACAGACCTTTACCACTGAGGTTGGTCCTTAACGCAGCGGCCTGACAGACCTTTACCACTGAGGTTGGTCCTTAACGCAGCGGCCTGACAGACCTTTACCACTGAGGTTGGTCCTTAACGCAGCGGCCTGACAGACATTTACCACTGAGGTTGGTCCTTAACGCAGCGGCCTGACAGACCTTTACCACTGAGGTTGGTCCTTAACGCAGCGGCCTGACAGACCTTTACCACTGAGGTTGGTCCTTAACGCAGCGGCCTGACAGACCTTTACCACTGAGGTTGGTCCTTAACGCAGCGGCCTGACAGACCTTTACCACTGAGGTTGGTCCTTAACGCAGCGGCCTGACAGACCTTTACCACTGAGGTTGGTCCTTAACGCAGCGGCCTGACAGACCTTTACCACTGAGGTTGGTCCTTAACGCAGCGGCCCGGGTTTGATCCCGGGCCCTATGGAGCCTGTCCTCCCCTCTCTCCCACATTTCCTGTCAACCCACTGTCCTGTCTCAATAAAGCACCAAAGTGTTCTCCAAAAACATATCTAAAATTCTTTTTTTTTATGGAATAACCACTATCACAGAGCATCAGTCTCCCACAGATCTGATAAGATAAGCTGTCCATAGGACAGTAATCTGAGAAGCACTTCCCTTCCATGGAATACTTTCTGAACGCACGTTAGGGTTCTGTAAGCAAGGTTGTTATTTTACTTTTTGTGGTGGAAGCATTAAGACCAGACCAACCCTCCATCATTGAATATAAACGTGATTTCTGTTCAGCGATGTCAAAATATTGACTTTCATTAGAATGGATAAAGGTCAAATGCAAATGTTCTCTCCATGAAGATGGGTCAAAATCATTTATGGTTCCTGAGAGGTACAAGTGTTAGACGATACTATGGTCAAAGTTCTGATCATTAAGTTGCTGAAGTCCTAAAAACAGTGTCCTAGTCAGGTACGTAATACTTAATTGTTAACGTAACGCTTATATTTCTAATGTATGCACACAGTTTTTAATTCCAAGTCTCTTTTTATTCAATAAACTCTCCTTTTAAATCGTTCCACTTGCCTAAAGCTAAGCTTATTTGTGATCTGCACAACATTATCAAAAGCCTATATTAGTAAATAGAAATGTTCCAACCCCTTGGCACAAAGAAACTGCCATATGTTCCTTATTGAGGTTCCCAAAAAATCATGGCTGTTACAGAAACATCCTTTGCAAAATGCAGGTCTCTCGCTCTAGTATCTGGTCTAATAGGTTACATCTTTATTTTCCTCCTGTTTCTCACATGAACCTTTCGTATTTGAGAGCTGCAAGCTGCCCCCATACTGTTATCATCAGAGATACTTTGCGCTGTAAACTGTTTAGTTCCGATGAACTAATCCACCTACAGAGTTTGGCTCAAAGCCTAACAAAACACCAAGCTGACTGTTGGGTATAAAGTGGTGCAGATAAATATTTATAGGCCGTTAGTAATTGATTCATTGTCTAGATGGGTTGCATTGCATTCCCTCCCAAACGTATTGATTGGTTAAAGACGTTTTTGCTGGTAAAAAGGACCCATCCCTGTAAATGGTTGTTACTCTGTCAATTGTTGCCAAGGTTAATAAAGACTGATTCTGCTAAAATGTTGATTTATTTATTTAAGGTAAATTGTTTGGATTCATGTAGACAATTATAAGGTAATTATATATTATATAGTAATAGGTGTAACCTTGTCTTACAAGCAGTATCATTTGACATGTTTTTGTCTTTCATCGAATCTTAAACTAATAGACAAGTGGTCACAATGGTGTTCCTTCTTTTATTTTAAGTGAAATAGCTCATTTTAAGTTAAAGACAATGATAGGCATCAAGGGCTTCTGCTCTTTGAAATAAAGGTTGCGTAGTCTAGACCCCTCCAGACAGTGGGGCCTATTATGGGTCATGCTCGTAAAATATCCCAAGACATAGTCTTCTTACACGCCTCAAGGGACGACCAAGATCACCTCTGGCAGATGGGCTAGGAGTTGCTAAACAACATCGCTGCTAGCGGGCATCATCACGGGGCCTGGGCAATAGAAATCATATGTGTTCCGTGGTGAATCATGGCCCGTGTCAAAGGCCGTATGGTGGCCTGACCTGGCTGAGGAGGGAGGAGGGACCTTCGTCCTGTGAGGCAGCAGCCGATGTGGATCACAGTTCAATTCTGGATCTCCTTGACCTTTGTGCTGCTTTCCAACACTATTAACCACAACATCTCACTCGAAATTAGGGGGAGAACTGCTTCATAACTGTTTGTTGTTCTTTCTGCATGGCATGGGGATTCAGTGATGGGTTAAGGAAGGTTCCTTTGATGGCACGGGCGACGTGCGGAGAGCTTCATGGTTATATTTGATGCCTCATGTTGATCTCTGCTTGTGGATATCTATCTCTGGGTTGGAGCATCTACGAATGTAAACGTTTCTTGGTCACACTGTTTGCCTGCCTCTTGGACCATTTCGTCACTGTAGAAGAGAATCCATTCTCAGCTGACTTACCTGGTTAGATAAAGTTATTATTTTAGGAATCATTGTTTCCTATCGCTGTTATGCTTTTGATACTTGCCTACTAATACCAATTATTCAAACAACCTTAGTATCTAAAAGATTGCCTTGGATACATCTAATGTTGGAAGTCCCAAACGTTCACCATATTTGACCAAATCAAATCATAACATTTTGAAAATAAATATATTCCCTAATAACATTGGACATTTTTATATAAGTGAAAATAAGTGGGTAATTATTCATTTTTCCTTTTGTTCCAAAGTGGAACATTTTTGTCTAAAAAGCATTTTCTTTCTTTTATTGCCTCAAAGCATCTTGTTAATAATAATTATAAAAGGTAGTCTTTATTGGTTTACCTGTAAAAGCTGGCAGACTGATTTCCCATTTTCCTTTTAAATCTTCTCTAAAGATTTACAAACCTTCAGTAATTTTGTTTTAATTCAATTTGATTGTATTTATACATGTATATTAGCATTCTTGCAGTATCAAGTGTTCTTAATTATTGCTTAAGAAAGTTGACACATGATTAGTATGATTGTTGGTGAAACTTGGGAGATAACCTGGACTTAAGTTAGATCTATCAATGTTTTGTCATTCTCTGTAGAAAGATATAATTCCTGACATTTTGACTGGACATAAGGCCCCCATTGAAATCATGTGCTATCAATGTGTGGACAGCTCCAGTGACCTCCATGTTCACAGTGTGAGGACTTGATACATTCAAAATAAAACTTCAGTTGGCTTTCACTAACAAATACAAACGGCTACAGACTAATTGTATTTTGCTAATTCTTCAAGTATGATTGGGTTCCCATCTTATCCTGGGAGGATATCAGAAGGTGTACTACGGACTCTGGGTCTTCTTCAACATGGACCACTTCACCCTGAGAAAAACCACAAAGGCTCAAACCTGATTGTCTTTCAGTAGTTGCTGTTGGAAGGGTCAGTGGGTGGGGAGAAGGGGATTGTGGGGGAACCCTATGAAGGACCGATCCGTTTGTGTGTTGTCCCCCAGATGGAATGGAATGCACCTTTTGTTAGTCTGACAGCCAAAGGCAAGGGTTCCTAGGTTGGACTGTTTACATGGTGACCACCTGGGATGGACGTCTCAATCAACACTGACAAAGGGGGAGGAACAGTCACAGGCCATTCAGGAGAGGCGTTTTGATAACGCCTGCGACCTAGAGATGCAGGGCATGGCTCTCACAGTTAATGAGACTTCACACCGAATATACCCATTGTAGAAGATTATTAAGTAATAGTATAAAGAACGGTAGGAATTTCAAAGTACATTTCTGTCTGTCATAGAGGCATTTGATATTTGCTACTATCTGGCATATGCTATTATTCAAGGAAGCATGAATGCTATTGCTTCCAAAACATATTTATAATGTTTAAAAAAAAATAACGAAGTTTATCCTTAAACTTGTTGGAGCACATATCATTTGTAGGATGCTTTGGTGGAGTGTTTCAAGCTGCACTCACCCTTAGGAATGGGTATAAGTGAACCTCTACTTGTTTAACCTAATTTAGCCATCAGGAAGACCTCATATTTGCATGTCTTTGCATTTGTCATTCTTTCACCCAAGTCAAATCCTAGGTTGAGTCTTTCACACCAATAAAGATAGTTGGATATGTTGATATTATCGAAAAGTGACCCGATTCACCCAGGCATGACTTCAAAAACAACTTCTGAACCTCAGACTGTGTGCACGAAGACATGACCAAATAAGTGTTCACGTTGTTATTCCTTAAAGACTCATTCATCGATGACTCCCTGGTAAAACCGCACATCTCCATAATGGCCTCCTTTCAATACACGTTGAGTTTTGCAGGAGGTATCTCAAACGGACATCCTGCCACAACTCTGGAGCTCGGATTATTTGGATGTATTTTACTCCAGCTTTGCATTACATCATACAGAGCACGGTCCTAATGTTTGTTTTTCAAGAAGGTTTGTGTGTTTAGGGGGACAGAAGGGTGGTGTGATGTCGGAGGCAGGGTGTTGACATACATAAGAGGAAATGCCTCAAATGAACCAAGGGTTCTCCTGTTCATTTCCTGTTAACCAACAGAAAAACACACCGCTGCTGTTTTCAAGCCCACTTGCTTGAGTGATGCATCATCATGGCAGGATCTTCTTGGGAAGTCAGGCGACTGTTTTCCTTTTCTTTCATCCTCCACTTTCTTGGAGGATGTTATCAGCACCTCCAAAAAGGATCCAAAGGGGAGGGCCAAGCAAACAAGGGTGCCAGGATCAGATGGATGTCAGGGGAACATCTGGTCCATCTCTTTAGGAGAAGGCGAAGGCCATATCAACAGGTTGGGAAAGATTTCTCTGTGAACTGGACCTCGACCGACAGCAGACAAAATAAAACAGCATTACGTCGACAGTTTAAGAAAACAGATGTATTTGTTTGTCTTGTTCATTATTTGGAGATTGTGTTCCACAGAGTTTGGAAGATGGAAAAGCTTCTGTAGAATGTGGTGTCGTCACCTAGCATGTTTAAACAGATGTTTGGCTACAGTCATTTAAATGCCATGGCTTGCAATTTTACATTCGTGAAATTGGAAGCCATCAGGAATTGACTGAAAGAAAAAATGTCTGCAAGGTCCTCCTCCAGGACAGACCTTTACAGACTGTTTTAGAGACCACCATGCACTATTGAGTCTGTTCAGTTTAAGCATTTTCATACCTCGTCATAGATTGTTTCTATGACCAATGGTCTTCAAATGTGCTGATCTCCCAAAGGACTCTTTTGCATCTGATATCGCTAGGTAGGTATGTCCACCTGCAAGAATACTGTGGGGTTCTCCGTAGAGGAAGGTTCCGTTACACATCAAATATCAGGGTTTTTTGCTCTTGTTCCTGAGCTTCTATATTTACAGTTTGTCAGGTAGTGGAGTGCTCTGAGACTTGCTGGGTTTACAGGGGCGTTGTGATGCTGTGATTACTGTAGGCTCTCTTCTTGTGGTCATCACATGAGAGGCAGCAAGGCGTCCGACAACAGCCAAGAGTCTGTTTCTTGATTCGACAAAATGGACCTTAACAAGAACAATAGTAAATGTAGCATCCAGACCAGAGGCCAGTTAAGAAGGCCTTTCCCCAGCAGGACTTGTCTTATCTGCTGAACTGTTTCCCAGTGAGAAGGATTACTGTAGCAGCAAGCTGTTCAAAACACACAACAGCCTCAGGTGCAAGGCAAAGCTTCAAACCACCACAGTTACGCAAAAGTATGAGTAAGGAAGTAATAAGTTCCTAATAATGTAATAAAAACCTATTGCCCAGCCATAGTCTAAGCCTGATCATGCATCTGATTGTAGCTTACAATAAAAGCATAGACCTACATTTAATGGTGCACGTGTTTACAGAGAACGTTTAGGCTACATGAACCTTCAGTAAACTTTGCTAAAAGTAAGTACTCTACCAAAAGGATTACAAAACAAATACTCAAAATAAATATCTGGTGTCACTTGTTTTCCTCTCGTATGTGATATTAATAATACTACTCTATTATTAATACCATTCCCTGCACTAGGACTGTGTGGCCTATGATTCATTTCAGACTGCAAGATATAAAAAACGTATTTACATTTTTTGTGGCTAGCTAACGTTGCTGAGCCAAGAAGCAGGCTAAATTTGCTTTACTCGGAAGATGAATGTACGGAGCTAAACTTCTGCAAATTTGAGGACCGTAATACGTGGGCGTTCAAATATTTGGTTTGAAGTCTATTACCAAGTAGCTATGTCAAAACATGACTGGTAAAATGTCCTAATTTGGATAGAAATTGATGGGATAGGGCATAATAGCACTTGAACATTTATTGTGTTTTGCATATGGGGCATATTTTATATTCTCCTGTTCTTATTTTACTCCAGATAAAAGCTAAATATGCAAAAATGTGGATTTGGATTAACAAGACAGTTAAAAACTTCGATTTTAGTTTTATATGTTTTTTTTTAAAGAATGTAACATTGGAATTGGACATTCGATTCCAAGACTCCTACTTTATTTGAACAGCACTCAAGTTAGAATATGGGATAATTGTTAAGATAGATTTACCCCGTACAGTTAATAACTATCTCCATGATTACAGTTTTAGATCAGTATTTTTATTATAAAACACTTGGCTTTAACAAATCTTACAAAAAACTATTGTCTTCCTCAGTGGGCCTGTTGCATTATTCTCTATCAAATAGTGGAACGCTGTAATATAGTCAGTTGTATTGAAGGGTTGCAATAGAGGCAGATTTTCGAAAAATAACGCCAACATTAATGTGAAAACAAGACTTTGATTCATTACAGACATCCAACAAATACAATATTTAATGAATAAAATATAGAACTTAGTTGGATATCTTAATTTTCAATGGGGAAAATAAAATTCACAAAAAAAAAAATATATATACATCTTGAATACAATATGAACCTCTTTCAAACCATTTCCAACATGCAGCTACAAACATGATCTCTACAGAGTATTCATCCCAACACGTAGTCTAAGTTGTCATAGTAGGTGTTATACAAATGTAAACCAACCCCCATCCATGGCCCATCAAATGTCAAAGTTGTGCATGGTCAAACACATTAGCACATTTTGCAAATAGCAGAGCCAGAAAGGTTTGGACAGGGAGTGGAGCTGTTGGGTTGGCTGGTCTGGGGGCTGTGTGTCTGTGACACACACAGTGGCGAGGTGGCAGACAGGGAAGGGTCTTCACAGACAGTTGGAAGGCATTAGCCTGTCGGACAGGAACCTGTCAGATGCAGCTGTCACCACGGCTGATTGATACGTTTGTGAGACCACTAAGGCGTGTCCCAGCGACGGGACGGGCTTACTTTAAGACCACAACAGCAGCCATGTCCAAAACAATCCAACGTTTGCACATCGCTTTAGACAAGAACATTGCGTTTTCGCACAAAAAAAGATAAACCTCCACTTCAATACATTCACATATTTCCATACGGTACTAGGATGAAGTATAAGGTGTCGCGGCTTGATATTTAATTCAGCCAAATCGTTAACATTAGTAAACAAAACGTCATTGCAGCCTGGTTCTTTAAGTCTTAAACTAAGAATGGCACAGATAAGAGTGTATATATATATATATATATATATATATATATATATATGTGTGTGTAAATATATATGACTACATTTCCCGAACAAGCATTCACATTCTGCACACAGAGCCCTGTTCTCTACACTCCTGTCTTTCAGCTTTTAGCCTTTGTATCACGGGGCTTTCACTTGACAAAACAATGTACTATTTCAGTATGATTATGTTTCCTGCTATAGACTCAATGGCACGCCATTAACCAAAAGATGTTGACTAGCTTTACAAACTTCCATAAAATGATCTACTTTATGTCCATTTTAATGAGTTGTTGAGAGTAAATGTTTTTTGACCTGACAAAGAGCCAAACGGATTGAAACGTTGCCACCTAATAAATATATGCCTTTGAGTTGGTATGCAGGTTCTGCTTTACTTTTCTCGACATTTAAATGAGTTGACCATACATTTCCCTCCAGTGAACCACAGGGGGGTCTTCTCAGACTGCCAGCAAAGCCATAACAGGGGCTCGGTGTCCTCATGACTTTGAGTCAAGCAATGTCCTTCATTTAGATAGATTTAAATACCATGGTACAGAGAGCGGTAAACAACAGGTCTATTATAGACCCACGCGGATCCAAGCCAGAGACACCTGCTTGTGTACATTTATGTTGGACAGCCTAACCCAAGGTTGTGTCTTCACAACTTTCAACAGGGGAATCCTATCGCGCTAGACTTTGAGTGTGTGTGTGCTGGCTGCAACTCTTCCTCATCCTCTCTTGGTTGTGTCATGGTGCCTTTTATAACCCACCTCCTCATCCTCTCTTGGTTGTGTCATGGTGCCTTTTATAACCCACCTCCTCATCCTCTCTTGGTTGTGTTCTGGTGCCTTTTATAACCCACCTCCTCATCCTCTCTTGGTTGTGTTCTGGTGCCTTTTATAACCCACCTCCTCATCCTCTCTTGGTTGTGTGTTGGTGCCTTTTATAACCCACCTCCTCATCCTCTCTTGGTTGTGTCATGGTGCCTTTTATAACCCACCTCCTCATCCTCTCTTGGTTGTGTCATGGTGCCTTTTATAACCCACCTCCTCATCCTCTCTTGGTTGTGTCATGGTGCCTTTTATAACCCACCTCCTCATCCTCTCTTGGTTGTGTCATGGTGCCTTTTATAATCCACCTCCTCATCCTCTCTTGGTTGTGTCATGGTGCCTTTTATAACCACTCCTCATCCCTCTTGGTTGTGTCATGGTGCCTTTTATAACCCACCTCCTCATCCTCTCTTGGTTGTGTCATGGTGCCTTTTATAACCCACCTCCTCATCCTCTCTTGGTTGTGTCATGGTGCCTTTTATAACCCACCTCCTCATCCTCTCTTGGTTGTGTGTTGGTGCCTTTTATAACCCACCTCCTCATCCTCTCTTGGTTGTGTCATGGTGCCTTTTATAACCCACCTCCTCATCCTCTCTTGGTTGTGTCATGGTGCCTTTTATAACCCACCTCCTCATCCTCTCTTGGTTGTGTCATGGTGCCTTTTATAACCCACCTCCTCATCCTCTCTTGGTTGTGTCATGGTGCCTTTTATAAACCCACCTCCTCATCCTCTCTTGGTTGTGTCATGGTGCCTTTTATAACCCACCTCCTCATCCTCTCTTGGTTGTGTCATGGTGCCTTTTATAACCCACCTCCTCATCCTCTCTTGGTTGGTCATGGTGCTTTTACCCACCCTTTGTGGCCAGGTGCCTTTTATAACCCACCTCCTCATCCTCTCTTGGTTGTGTCATGGTGCCTTTTATAACCCACCTCCTCATCCTCTCTTGGTTGTGTCATGGTGCCTTTTATAACCCACTTCCTCAGTCTCAGTACGACCTCAAGGAACCGCTTTGCTCCGTAAAGAAAGATTAAACGGTGCTCAAGACAAACATTCGATTGTGCGGAGAGGTCGTGGCCTGGATGCACAAATATTAGTTCATTTGACGCGCGTGCATTAGCAGAGTGCTCCTGGATGGCCACTTTGTAGAGGAGTAGCATGCCCAGAGTGAAAGCTAAGGACCTTAGCACAGACCCCAGGCCTCGCTTTAGCTCCTGACAACCTCTACAAACAGGCAGGTTAGGACCCCCAGCCTTACCCAATGCTATTGTGCACAAAAAGCAACAGTCATTTAGTCCAAAGCCTCCGAAACTTCCAGATTGAATCCCTTCAAGCACCCGCTCCATGCCTGTTGCCGTGGTGACACACTGCATTTTGCAGTTCATTTCACAGAACTTGCGTTGGTTATCTATTAAGAGTCTTGACTATTTGAAGTGTATATGTTAATAGGTCAGGACACTACGGGGGGTCAAGTCAAAGTCAATCCGAGCAGATGAAAACAACACCGTAACTTAGACCGGGGAATGAGTGGAGAAGGGAGGCACCAGAAGTTGTGGGGATTCTGTGAAAGGATTTCAAGCTGTTCCTGAATCTTTATAACACTGTAGAGTAGCACCATGAAAATGACCATTACCAATGCAATGCCCTGAAGAGATAAATGTGCAAAAATCTTTTTTTCTTTCTCTTTCTCTCTCTTTAACAAAATACCATCAGTGCAATAAACAGTGACAACAAAATATACTGTCATTGTCTCTGATTATGTAATGCTATGAAAAGCCATGCACTTGTCTTGTCTCATCTCAACAAAGCAGGTGAAATAAAACGTAGACCCAGGTTTTCTTTTAAACCTTAAATGTGTCAAAGATGTCCTTAAAGGCGCTGCCGACCCAGCACAACTTATCATCATCATTGGCAGCATATCGGCCAGTCCTGTCTGGCTCTCGCTAAGGTACGGTGTGTGGGGTGAGATCCAGCCAAGCCAGCGACCAGGAAAGTGAGCCATGTGTCTGGGCCAAGCACCGAGAGGAACATGGCTTTAATGACAGATTAAGTCACCCCCCCCCCCAGCACTGGCTGGAAGGCTGAGCGGACCCAAACAGTGTTAACAAATCCGTCTGGGTAACTTGAGCTGCCCCAGCCCCAGACCTAGCCTGCAGACAATGTGGCTGGCTGGCTGAATGTCTGGCTGTCTGGTACGCAGGCGGACTGGCCTGCTGGCTGCCACTTTCTGCTCTGCCGGCTGGTCTTTGACCCTCTTCTGTAAGTGTTCGAAGCTTTGCACTAGCATCCAGTCAAATGACAAACCGTGACCACTCCGACCGAGGGCAGGAAGGCTCAGGTCTCTCTCTCTCTCTCTCTCTCTCTCTCTCTCTCTCTCTCTCTCTCTCTCTCTCTCTCTCTCTCTCTCTCTCTCTCTCTCTCTCTCTCTCTCTCTCTCTCTCTCTCTCTCTCTCTCTCTCTCTCTCTCTCTCTCTCTCTCTCTCTCTCTCTCTCTCTCTCTCTCTCTCTCTCTCTCTCTCTCTCTCTCTCTCTCTCTCTCTCTCTCTCTCTCTCTCTCTCTCTCTCTCTCTCTCTCTCTCTCTCTCTCTCTCTCTCTCTCTCTCTCTCTCTCTCTCTCTCTCTCTCTCTCTCTCTCTCTCTCTCTCTCTCTCTCTCTCTCTCTCTCTCTCTCTCTCTCTCTCTCTCTCTCTCTCTCTCTCTCTCTCTCTCTCTCTCTCTCTCTCTCTCTCTCTCTCTCTCAGCCAGTAGGTTGGATGGGCTGCAGTAGCTGTTTGCTATTAAGGACATATTTGTGTTGCTGTTGAGAACGTATGGGTCCTCATCACCCACCACTGTGGACTGTTTTTTCCTCCTGTGTTAAAAAATATTGGCAGACATTATTCACACATATCGCTGATAATCTCCCAGGTGGTATTTGTTTCTGTTTGATTCATAATTTAACTTGACATTTCTTTCCACTACAGTACATCTAATTTGATGGGATCATATTTCATTTTCTTTTTGCGGTCGTTTTCCATCCAAAACATTCCATGTTTGGAATCACTTTAAAACACACAAAACCGTCATTTAACTCTAGCTATTAAATGTAGCAGTTTGCACTCTACGTCATTTTTGCTGTTGTTCTTTTGTTGCAATGTAAACGTGCTATCTGTTGGAACGAACGCATCATTTAGTACCCTCTGTTTGGGATCTTAGTAAATCAGGCCCAAAGTGCAATCTAAAGTGAATGCTCCATATTATTATATCTATATATATATATATATATATATATTCTTTTTTTGTGTGCCCCATTTACTTTGACTGGTTAATTCTGGGTTCATTCATTACTATAGTCTTTAAATGGGAATACACCCATTTTAGTGTCTCCTTGCTAGCCTTGCAGAAATGTTAAGGTATGGTAGATCAAAGGGCCGCCTAAAAGCTATATTTGAAGCATTTGCCTCGTGTTAAATGCAAAAAATATTACAGCCAACATACATCAAGTCCGAGTTTTCCATACATTATGAACGGCAGGTTTAAATGTTGAAATAAGAGAGCATTATTATTATTTTGCAGTCTTTGCTCATACTTTTGCTTCATTGTGGTGACGTTCAATTCTTTATTAGTTACCAGCAAGACACTAGTCTGACAGTGGCCCTACTACCCACACCATTATTCCAAAACAACAAATCTAACTAACCTATTGGATAAAGATGCAGGCCACTGTTCAAGATGGACAGTTTGTAGCTTGGGGAAATTCATATTTGTGAATTGAAAATGATCGCACCTGAGAATGTAGTTTGACAGCAAATAATGCCTGCTGATCAAAGAAAATATGCATTTTACCCCCATTATTATTATTATTTTTTTTTTCTAATTATTGCTAGTTGAAGATATTGGAGATAAAATACTTTATTTTTGAATGACCAACTCTTGTAAACTGAAAACATTCGATGCGCTGCGATTGCTAATCTAATCTCGGAAATCTAAAACATTGCTTGCATAAGGACACGCTGATGATAAGACTGCAGCACCGGGTAGTTTTCTCTAAGCCATCCATAGTAAGTATGGTCGACCGTTGTCTTCCTCCATTCTCCTCCAGGTTGGTGTTGTGCTCTTCCCCACACTCCTCTCTCCTCTTGGTGTTGTTCTCTCCACGTCATAACGCTCTTCTCTTCCACCGACCATGTCCTGGTTTCTCCATGCGGGCCGCCTATGGGCTGCCTCCTGTATGCTGTATGTCCTTTCCTCCTGGAGGGGGGTCTGCAGGACCACATCCTCTGCGGGCCACCTCCTTTGCTGGGCCACCTCCTCTGCCTGGGCCAGCTCCTCTGCCTGGGCCACCTCCTCTGCCTGGGCCAGCTCCTCTGCCCCTGGGCCACCTCCTCTGCCTGGGCCAGCTCCTCTGCCTGGGCCAGCTCCTTTGCCTGGGCCACCTCCTCTGCCTGGGCCAGCTCCTCTGCCTGGGCCACCTCCTCTGCCCCTGGGCCAGCTCCTCTGCCCCTGGGCCACCTTCTCTGCCTGGGCCACCTCCTCTGCCTGGGCCACCTCCTCTGCCTGGGCCAGCTCCTCTGCCTGGGCCACCTCCTCTGCCTGGGCCAGCTCCTCTGCCTGGGCCACCTCCTCTGCCTGGGCCACCTCCTCTGCCTGGGCCACCTCCTCTGCCTGGACCAGCTCCTCTGCCTGGGCCAGCTCCTTTGCCTGGGCCACCTCCTCTGCCTGGGCCAGCTCCTCTGCCTGGGCCACCTCCTCTGCCCCTGGGCCAGCTCCTCTGCCCCTGGGCCACCTTCTCTGCCTGGGCCACCTCCTCTGCCTGGGCCACCTCCTCTGCCTGGGCCAGCTCCTCTGCCTGGGCCACCTCCTCTGCCTGGGCCAGCTCCTCTGCCTGGGCCACCTCCTCTGCCTGGGCCACCTCCTCTGCCTGGGCCACCTCCTCTGCCTGGACCAGCTCCTCTGCCTGGGCCACCTCCTCTGCCTGGGCCAGCTCCTCTGCCTGGGCCACCTCCTCTGCCTGGGCCACCTCCTCTGCCTGGGCCAGCTCCTCTGCCCCTGGTGCACCTCCTCTGCCTGGGCCAGCTCCTCTGCCCCTGGTGCACCTCCTCTGCCTGGGCCAGCTCCTCTGCCCCTGGTGCACCTCCTCTGCCTGGTGCACCTCCAACTTCTCTGGTTGACTCAAGTTAGTTACACCTACTCCTACCTCCCACACCATTCAAGTTAGCTACTCCTACTCCTACCTCCCACACCATTCAAGTTAGCTACTCCTACTCCTACCTCCCACACCATTCCAGTTAGCTACTCCTACTCCCCACACCATTCAAGTTAGCTACACCTACTCCTACCTCCTACACCATTCAAGTTAGCTACACCTACTCCTACCTCCCACACCATTCAAGTTAGCTACACCTACTCCTACCTCCCACACCATTCAAGTTAGCTACACCTACTCCTACCTCCTACACCAATCAAGTTAGCTACACCTACTCCTACCTCCTACACCAATCAAGTTAGCTACACCTACTCCTACCTCCCACACCATTCAAGTTAGCTACTCCTACTCCTACCTCCTACACCATTCAAGTTAGCTACTCCTACTCCTACCTCCTACACCATTCAAGTTAGCTACACCTACTCCTACCTCCCACACCATTCAAGTTAGCTACACCTACTCCTACCTCCTACACCATTCAAGTTAGCTACTCCTACTCCTACCTCCTACACCATTCAAGTTAGCTACTCCTACTCCTACCTCCTACACCATTCAAGTTAGCTACTCCTACTCCTACCTCCCACACCATTCAAGTTAGCTACACCTACTCCTACCTCCCACACCATTCAAGTTAGCTACTCCTACTCCTACCTCCCAAACCATTCAAGTTAGCTACTCCTACTCCTACCTCCTACACCATTCAAGTTAGCTACTCCTACTCCTACCTCCCACACCATTCAAGTTAGCTACTCCTACTCCTACCTCCTACACCAATCAAGTTAGCTACACTTACTCCTACCTCCTACATGTCACCAGAACCACTACCTAAGACAAAGTTCTACTTCTCTGGTGGATTCAATTTAGCTGCTCTGCTCTTTGGTCCAGTTTCTCTGCGATCACCGTATCACTTCCTACACCATGTCAAGTGATGTCAAGTGAACCACAACCCAAGACAAAGTTAATTTCTTGAAATGAGCAGTTTATTAAAAGCAGAGCATATAACCACGTTGCAATTCTAGGGGGCCATTTCTCTAGTCTCCTTTCTGACAGTCTAAACCCTGCGGATGAACCCGGGCTATGACCTCATTGAACGTCCCCGCTGTCAATCTAACGCCGAGGGCTCAGTGCAATCATTGAATACCTGGACAACTCCCACAGGACATCACCGGACATCCAAACCAGTTTCTCTGAGATTAACTCCTAATAAGCGCATGCATATGCACTTAAGAAGTGGCGTGTGCTGGGTAAGCTCCACACAACCAGATGGCTCCTAGGAGGACCCCTGGGTCAGACAGTCTAGCCTCTCTAGGTCACTGGAGCCCACAGCCGCACCTTGTGGGGAGGAGGAAAAAGCGGCTTACGTCAGTGTAAAAAAAAAGTGTAGCCATGTCAAAGGTGCCTCTAACACCCTGATTGTCCTGTAGTTGTGGGGCCATATGGGAATAATGCAGGAGGTCAAGTGGCTGAAGGCAGAAGAGGATGATGATCTCTGATAATGAACTCAGGGGCAGGGGGGTCTGGGTAGAGGGCAGACCACACTTTGGTCAGAGAATTAGGGTTGGATTGTTATGAGATCATGGCATCAGTGGGCTTCTGTGTGTCCTTTTGGTATTACAGAATGTGTCACACAAAGCATTTGAGGTTTACTTTCAACCATGGAAACCTATCATCGTTTCAAGATGGTGGTTCAACATATACAGAGCTGAAAAAAAAGAATCAACAGAATCTCTCTTTAGCGTTTTGCCAACTTAACAGGCACTTCTATTATTACTATATTCAATACTAAGGTACAGTACTGAGCCTTACACACACAACCAGTAGAGTTGGGACGATCAGAAAACAAATTGGCTGCTTGTAGAACACAACTCTACAGAAAGTTCTACAACTCTGCAAAGTGTAATACAATTCTTCAAATCCTCTTTTAAGTTTACAACACTACTTACATCTGTGCAAAACGTAATACAGTTCTCCAAATCTCCCTTTTTACGTTCATATTGCCTTGTACAGTACTACACATCCAGCACACAAGTCTACAGAGTTTGGACAGGGGTTGACCTCTATAATTGATGGGCTAATATGGAGGCCATGGCTTCAGGTAGAAGGAGGGTAGACCAAGACCAGCTTGGGACTGTGCCGGAGAAATATTCCATCTGATGGTTTCTACAGCACAGGGCCTCGGTCACCTAGGTAAGTAGGATGGACCTGGCCATATCTCCTTAATGTTGGCACGATCCAATAGACAACGAAATCCACAGATCAGCCAGCACTGGGCTTATGGAGCTAAAGTTCCTCGCCTGCAGCCAAGACGATGAGATACTCGGTTAAACATAGGGGGGGTGGGGGTGGGGGGGTGGTGAGGGCTGTGGGGACAGTGTGAGGGCTGTGGAGACAGTGTGAGGGCTGTGGGGACAGTGTGAGGGCTGTGGGGACAGTGTGAGGGCTGTGGGGACAGTGTGAGGGCTGTGGGGACAGTGTGAGGGCTGTGGAGACAGTGTGAGGGCTGTGGGGACAGTGTGAGGGCTGTGGAGACAGTGTGAGGGCTGTGGAGACAGTGTGAGGGCTGTGGGGACACTGTGAGGGCTGTGGGGACAGTGTGAGGGCTGTGGGGACAGTGTGAGGGCTGTGGGGACAGTGTGAGGGCTGTGGAGACAGTGTGAGGGCTGTGGGGACAGTGTGAGGGCTGTGGGGACAGTGTGAGGGCTGTGGGGACAGTGTGAGGGCTGTGCTGGATGCAATTTTTTCATCAATATCTGTTCATCTTTGGCAGCCGTTCTTTGCTGATTTGGTACTGCCATTTGCATGGAGTTTAAAGTAATTTTTGCAAACACTTTCCTTGAGCACGCCACATGAGGTATTATTACAGGAAGTGTTAGTTTATAGACACTATAAAGTGAAAAGATATGAAAAGACGTAATTATACATTTTACTAACACTTGGTATGCTTCGTTACATGTTACAATTATTAGCACTTACAATAATATAGGCGTTATACACATTAGTACGTGCTCCAATAACATTTGAACACTTTTTTTACATAATGGGCAGTCAACCTCTAAAACTGCTGTAAGCCTTTATAACAGCCTTCAGGCCTATGGGTACTATAGTTAAAATATAAAACTGATAATTGTACAAAATGTACAAATTGTTGATTGCTACATGATCCATGAATATGGCACTAAGTATCATTTGTAAATTAAATCTATTAAAAAACAAGTGAATCCAATAAGTGAGCTCAAGTTGATATTGAGTGGACGGAAGCCTAGTTTAAAGGATATTTGAGCTAGGCAAACCAAAACGCCAATCCTGATTTACAACAATCTACATTTGACTTCCATGAACATGTGAAATGTGACTGGGAGGAGTTGTTAACTAACTAACTTTAATAATAAATAATTTTGTCCATATCGAATCTGTAACAAGAAACAATTTATTTTGAAATAGTGGCATTAAGATAGATGGCAGCTTATTACATTAACAAGTCTGGATAATTTGGTAAAAAATAGCCTATAGTAAGTTCATGTTATGAAGCCACTTTCTACAGAGAGAATGGACCATGCTTATATATAATATATAGGAGGGGTCCTCTTCTCCCCCACTCTGAAATATTAGTCCCCCGTAATGTGGCCTACACTCAAGACTGAATAGGACGGGTCAGTAACGTGAGAGGCACTTACCATATAGGAGCTGTTCTGTGTTTGCTTTAACATCTCTCTCCAAAACAGGAGAAGGCCTGGAAAAGTGAAGGGGAGCCCTTCAGGGAGCGAATCCAAAACAAACACTGTGCGGCGTGAAAAATATATTGATGTATAGGTAACAGGCCTAATGCCTATTTTGGGAAGTAGTTACCAGGTTTGTTATTTAAAGGGATTATTTTCTGACAGACTCGCCTACTGCCCTCCATCACCTGTGAGAGTATTAGCGTAACACGCAAGGGTTCGACAGGATCATCCTTTTGCCAGTGGAAGTGCATAGAATCGTTATTGGTTGTTCAATGCAGGGAGAAAACTCTCTAGAGCAGGAGTTCCAGCTCAAAAACGATTGCAGAAATGCTTAAACCGTTAATGAAAGATGTCCTCAATCATTCCAGGGGTGTGTAGTCTCTAAATCCTTCTGCCTCTTTACATGGTGTCACACAGCCCAAACCTATACACAAATTACAGTTTTATAAATACATGTGTATTTATGTGTATTTACAATTGGCCATGAAAATCCATGTTTGCCAAACTTGACACATAAAGTTTCATATATATATTATTACACATATATTACGTAATCATTTCTAAGTCCTTCTAAAGATGTCCACCTAGGTAGAACGCTAGCATAGAGACACGTGATAGATAAAGAATGAGTGAGGCTGCATGAATCCAGTTCCTTCGGAGCCTATGTGACAGTGAAACGGTTCATCGCTGTCCAGGGTCAATAAGCTTAGGGGCCGCCCTGGAACACTGCCAGGGCCGAGCCGTACTAGGCCGGTCAACAAATTAAGACAAGAGGCCACATCTTGGCAAAGGGCTGCTGCCTGCTGATTTACTGTCCTGCTCGGCTCAGGGGGAGCCCACTGGAGCCCTGAAGGCCAGTTCAGAGCCTGTTCAAAGGGCTGCCGTCGCCGCACGCTCCCCTCTGAGCCAGCTGATCGCTGCCAGATCAGAGGCATCCACCAGGGTGCCGTAAATCCCGTCCAGACTGCACAGGAACATTCGAGCCCAACGTTTCTGCGGGCCACTCGGAACAATGCTATTGCACTTAGGGCCCTGGGCTGTGATAATGTACTTTCCATACAGGCCAAGATTGTAAAATGCATCCAAAAGATGTGCAGGAGAAGATTCCCATTTGGACAATGAGGAGGTTGACCTTTTCAAGCTTTGTTTTTTTTACAGCCACAGAACTTAGAATTTTTCTTGAGGCAGATCAAATGACTTCAAAACAAAGTTCTGCTGGGAAATGACCTGAACCCCTTTGACTAAACTGGCAACAGCAGAAGCATCATGTATTCTTCAGAGCATATGAGAACACACTCTAAACACTGGGGCTTGAATTTGGCGGTAGGTCTTAACGTCACCCAGCAGACGAGTGATTCGCTCAACCTCCTGTCTCACTTTGATTGTTTTTGCCCAGAAACCTCTTGAAGCATTAAGAGCACAGAAAGTTTCCTTCTCTATTTATTTATTCTTGTGATTTCAAAACCATTACATAATGTATTAAGCCAAGTTTGCGAATGTACAATTATGTAAAGTATCAATTAGTCCAAGAATATTTTTTACATGCCTTGTGTAAAAACCTTGAAATAATATAGCCACAGAACACTCATGAATAAATTCATTAAAAGATTAAGTTAGGGCCTAAATTAAGAGGCAAGCAAATGTATTTCAACTTTTTGACGAATAAAATATATACCCCTTTGAGCAACTGTCATGGCTTGGACCGAGAAAGTAGCAGAGACCCTTAGTCCCAAATAGAAACCCCTGGTTTGGTGAGACAAAGGAGTTGGAACCAGACCCTGTAAGTGGTTTCCAGGGGCCAAGATGGCGACCCCCTTCTCTGTTTCTATCTGCCTACGTTCTGGGGCTTCTGAAGAGAGCGTCTCTGTGCAGCATCCCCAGAGGACTGGCTGTCATCCAATCCCTCTTCTCTCCCACCACGGGCCCACCCACCAATCACACCTATACTCTGGTTGAGACGGGCCGGGCCGAAGGCTGCATGACACACTACCAGCAAAGAGAGTCCCTCTCTGCAAAGATTTAAACGATGCACCAAGTTGCGGAACACACACTGACATACAATCTGTCTTGGGACCGTCGTTTGAAATTAATGGTTCCCAAGGTTTTTCTGCCTTTTTTTCCCTTGTATACTTTTTTGCCTGTGTAATCATGAGAAAGGTTTCCCATCACAATTTCTGCTGCACGTGTTTGACTGTGTTCAAATCCAACCCAGAAAACAAAAGGTTTCTCAAATCTAATTTGTGTGACTGCTGGTATATATTACATAAAAGTAAGACTAAAATGGTGTCTTATCTGGCTGTCTGACATTACAGTCCCATTTGACTAGGGGTTAGGGATGTGGAAGACCATAGCTTTAAAGAGCACACAGAGACAACATGAATGAATCAACCACTATTCAACTGTCTTTACAAATTGTTATACGTATGTCACGGGCACAAGCCATAATATAAACTAATTAGGTAAATCTCTAACGCAATAAAGCACTGGGTTAACTCTTCTTGCGGACACCTTAGTTTCATAAATTCTAAAACTGCCATCTATCCCCCCCAAAAAGCGAGATATTTAAAGGTTGGGAAATAACAGGAAAGGATATAAACGTAGAAAGTGAGTCCTGTAAAATGCACACAATTCTTTACCGTTTTCTCTCCTAAAGGATGGAACGTCTCCTTGATGAATAGCATCGGCCATATTGTATTGCTATGCAGTTAAGAAAGCCCACATAGAAAACCATTAGTCATGTGTGTTTTTTATCAATGGGGAATGCCTCAATGGATGAAAAACACTTCCTGAGGATCCCCAGAGATTCCCAGTGTTTGATCTCTGTGAGTCAGCGGTAGAGTGGCGGGTCCGATGGTGAATGGGCTTTGGGAAGTCTGCTCCCGCCCAGCCACGGCTGGTCAGCTGACCCTGCTTGACCGCTAGACAATAGGGAGGGGCTGACCAGTGCTGAAGGACTGCATACCCCCCCTCTGTAGAGAAAGGGCCCCTGAATGGGGTCTGGCTGTGGGGGGGGGAGGGCCCACGGGGGTCAGGGGTCAGCTGTATTGGACGCAGACCGTGTGGGAACAGCCAGACGTGATGCCCACACAGCCTGCCTCTACCCCCTCAGCCACAGTGCCCCTTAACCTCCATGATGGACCACCAGTCCAGGGAGGACAAGAGGAGAGGGTTGGTGTGAGGAGGTCCAGGAAAAAGAGGGTTGGGGGAGGGGGGGGTTACAATTAAAGAGGAGGAAGAAATATGAAAATGTGACTTGACATATTGTAGAGACATGAAAAATATAAACAAGACACACACATTTTGTGCTTCGAAGTTCTACCACACACTCTGAGGAGATTGATGCTGACTTTGTAACTTCCCTTCCACACAGGGTAGGTCAGGTCAAGCTCCAAAGGTGCATTGGCGATCTCACATGTAAAGCTGATTCACACCGCTCACTGGTAGGCTATACGGAGGCTTCCTGAGCATGTGAACCGGAGGACAATGCAGTCCAAAAACCTTGCAGAGGGTGTGTTGGTGAATTCCTGTTCTAATCACTGTCCAAGTGTTTTGGTAGGGGAACGATTGAGGACATTCATAATTTCTCTGTTTGATTGCAATTACGCTTTCATTTGGCATTTAAATCATAAGTATCGAATCCGTTTTTACAACCGCTAAAATGTGAGGGAATTATGAAGGTAACGCCGTCTCACACCCCTTGCTGATCTTCACAGTTCAGCAGCTTTTTAAACTGTCACACATCAAGCATGACCGGGCCTTGACAGGTCAGATATATTTAAAAATAAAAGGATTATTCTGGAGAGTTTCCATGATCAGTTCTTGATACCAGTAAAAGTGCTTATGGTCAGTGTAGGTTTGGCTTCCCCATTAAAGCAGGATAGGAAAACATGCCAGAACAGCTGGTTTAACACACCTCTTAAAATCCCTGTCACGTGCTGCTTTACATGGAATGTCACACTTAGGAAGGGCTCATGCACCTCATCAACTCGCAGAAACGCCGAAAACATTCCCTGTGCTGTGCTGTGCTTGCTACGGTCCCCATGCAGTAAATGTCTATGGTCACTGCAGACTGCCAATTTAGGAACTACTTTTAAAATCCAACATCAAACAAGTTAGACGCAGTTGAATAGGACGTTTATTTTGGCACTAAACTTTGCATTCGGTCTAATTTGAGCGTGCACTCATTTCAAAGTCTAGCACCTTGTCAAACAAAAAAGCAAGAAAATACCCTGCTAGGCTGGAGATGCCTCAAAGTTGGACCTGTTCCAGGTGTGGAATGGTGTGCCTCTGTGCACCACAGACAGAGAACGATTTGAATCAGTTGGTGGATGGGTAGTAAAGGTCAAAGATCAAGCCACCTCTTCTTCTGCGTACTTCTTGGTCTGTTTGCTCACCCATGGGCCACCCCTGAGTCTTCAATGAACACAAGGAAGTTCCTTTGACATAGCACAATACCCTCACATTCACAGCACCTCTAACGGACCTTTGGCATAGCTCTGTTGATCAAAGTTGTCTTCGTGGCAAAGACAAACTTCAAAACTCTGCACATGCTGAATCCTTTGACCAAGCTCATCTGATCCCAAAATGGCCGTGGAAACGTCTTTCCCACTCACCACGTTGGTGGACAGGAGGCTCACTATCAGCGTGACAGAACAAGCCTGGAGGAGCGGGGGGGTGTTCCATCATTTCAGGTCAAAACGCAGAGATGAATGTGTGGAAACAGACACCCAGCCAGCAGCACAAGGACATCTTGCTGTTAAGGAACTGTGTGACTCTTAATGCCAGTGTAAGCTGAGCAAGGGATCCGGCAAACATTACGCCCAATCCACCTCACAGGAAAGCTTCTTAGGCTCTTTGCCTCTTCATACCGTAAAATACTTCTAGGTTTAAAAAAAAAAATCTAAAAAGAGTGTCAGCCGTTCAAAATGTTGCCAGTTACTGACACTTCAAAGACAGTTGGTTACCGTATGGCGTATAGAGGGTAAGACCAGACATTCTCAGGTCCAGCGTAAGAGACAGCACCACCAAAAATCACCCTGAACACTCCACAGTGCAATGGATAGCATAAGTGCATCCTTAACACATGGTGTGTTTGATCTGTGCTGTGAGAACCTGTATTCGCCATGTAAATCATGATTTGTTTACAAGGTAGATAACCTATTGGCTGTAATGCAGTGTGTTTATTATGAGTTATTCCTAATGTGGGTGGGCCAACTCTAACGGACGAGAGAACTCAAAATGCTTTCCTTGGCAGTACATCAAGTGTGTTGTTTCTCCCACAGGTTTCAGACACATGCTTCCTGCTTACCTCTCTTTCTCCTCGATTTCCTGTTTGTGTAGTATTTGATATATTATAGAAGAAAAAAAATCAACTGTAACACCCGAGCCAAACTCAACTGAATAAGGTTATAATATTAGAATAGCCCACAATTGCTCTTTATTTTGGAAGACATGCCAACTCTCTGTGAAACGATCACAGTTATGAATCAGCAGGCAATAATACGCTTTTCAGCCTGATAATGACGCAAGTCCAATGTTTACCGTTGAAGATGTGAACTTAACGAGGGAAATGATGTGGCTCGCCCTGGCCTGTCTGGAAGTCTCTGATTGGCCCCACACCTGCCCTCGTCACGCACAGCCGCGGTGGTATCCGGGGCCACCAGCGTCACCGGCCACAATGACACGCTATGTGCCAGACATTTGACGGTACTTTCAGACACTGGGTGTCAAGTGACTAATTGAGGCCAGATTGAAAGTTCACCATGTGTCGAATTGACAGAGGACATTGGTTGACAATCCATTCATGGCTACATTTGACAATGTATGGATATTGTTTATTAAAATGCTCTGGAAGCTAAACTATCTCATATAAATATGAATGGCTACTATGAGGATAATTTGCGCAGCAGATGTTTAAAATAATCCGTTACCCAAATACGTATTTTGCAACCTGAAAAACTGTACTCTGTCTCTCTCTCTCTTTCTTTCTATAAATCTACTAACAAATATATACTAGCATGCAAATGTTTGAAATCACTTAGAAATTGGTTGTTAGATATAGTGTTTATCATTGTCTTTCATTGATAAAGCAGAGTTCTATCAGACTGTGTATTCTGGTGGGTTTTTTATACTCTTGAAAGACAATACCTAAGGCCCTGAAGCCATGGCAAACAGTATAAGTAACAGCACATTTCAAAAAGTCAGATCCATCAAACAATCCAAGAAAGGTCCAAGAGAAGGTGAGACGTCTCTTTGTTATTCACTGATAAACTAAAAGCAACCTTTAGGCCAGGAGCTGATCGTCATGATCCTCTCATGAATTACTAAAGCGACACGAAATCAAAGAAGATCCAGTAGAGTTGAGGGGAAATGCTGTGCTACAGTACCGGGGTTTGGCTTCGTTTTGGCAGAGGTTTGCCCGTTTGCTTTAGGGGCCGTTAAACACTTCATTTCCTCTTCTCTCCTTCATGTTCGGTTCCCCCTTGGGGAAATTACCTTTAAACTATACGAAAACACTGTGGTTAATTTGTTGCAACTGTGCATTTCTCTGCCCGTTAACAAAGGGATCATTAACCCATCGCTACACAGAGAGACTCTCTGCTCTAGACTTAGCATGTGGAGCAAACTGATGAGCACACATAACATTTGGATTAGGACTTTGATAACCCTAACCCTAACCCTAACCCTAACCCTAACCCATCGCTACACAGAGAGACTCTCTGCTCTAGACTTAGCATGTGGAGCAAACTGATGAACACACATAACATTTGGATTAGGACTTTGATCGTCTCGGGTAAGGAATGTACACATTGTTGTTTTGGTGATGAACCCTGCAACCACTTTGTTTAAGCCGGACAGTCCATCTGGCATCGTTTTATCTCAAAGCTGCACTTTTCGTCCGTCACAAAATTATTAAAGATGAATACAATCACTTATTATTATCCTGGTAAAATGAATGGACATCCTGTTGCTTGTCCGTTTTACAGAAAGGCTGCCTGGTAAAAGGGGTTTGACAGGCTGGAGAATAATAGGACCCCAAACACCCATAACAAATCTTAGCCAATAGAACGCTTTGTTACAGAAGAAGGCAGGTATATAAAATATGTTTTATTTTTTTAACTATGAGTGCAAACTATTTGAATGCAAATTGGTTACAGTAAACACAAATTGTATGTTACATACAAATGTTCATCAAGTTGTACTATGCCCCTGTTGTCATACCTTATTACATGAGGACATACAGCCACTCGAATACATACAAAAGTAAATGCTGTATAATTGTACATAGCTGATGAGAATAGCTTATTCTAAATGCATTTATTATGTATTGTCATCTTATGTCTTTTGATCTTAACAGGGTTACTGCCTACCTGTCCTACTCTGACCATGTTGATCAGCGTCACCAGAGGTGTGGGAAAACCTGTTTTAGTGTGAATGTCAAGTTAACACATCCATACCCTAACATGAGACCCCTAACACCTCCCAAAGTCCTCAATTGCAACCCATCATTACACTTAAATGCTTCCGTCCAATGGGCCGTTTTAAGATCCTATACTGCATCAACATTCATTGTGCAAGTTGGAAAACTAAACTCTTTAATTAGAATTGCAGGTAGTTTCAACAGGTATAGCGCCACAGGCCAGGATTATTGAAAGGAAAGATGAAATATATGCTTTTGCTGACACATTTAGTTCTCCTGTAAGAACAAAAATGATTAGAATCTGAATCGTTTAAAGTGAGAAGATCATATTCAAAAAAATCCCCAAAGGAACTATCCTGTAGTGTCAGTTATTTACCATCTAAAATATCAACAAAAATGTTGTCTATTCAAAGTTGAATCATTGAAAGGTTCTTTTATTTTATCCATATCGATACTTCCTTAGCATGCTGATATTACGGATTTTCCAAACACCCCCTGAACCAGCTGCTTTTTAGGCACCAGTAATTTGATGTATTTCAAGACAGTAAATTAGATTATTATTTATTAGCATCACAACTTGAAAGCCCTGATTGCCAATGAACAATATGATTTAGGCTTAAACTAAACAATCTGTACCGTATTTGAAGGGCGAGTTATCATTCAGTGTTACCGGCGATCAAACGTAAACCCATGCTTCTAATATGACCCGTACATTCCAGCTTTAAAAATGGGGTTTTAGTGACACCAAGAATGTGTCCTTCAACTGTAAGAACTGCAGGGAAGAATTATTCTCACTCAACATCAGGGGAATCAGGGGTGGGGTTTGGGGGGGGGTTGGGGGGCACCCCCCACACCACTCCGCCCATTCCATGCCACCCCTTTAGACACACCCCCAAAGTCATGGACAGATAGTCCAGGACATAAACTCTGGTCCCTCCTTGGTAACTGGTACTAAGAATGAGGCTGGCTGAATTGTTTTCTTGGCAGACCCTTGAGAGACCTCAAACGGATTCCTGGCAGGGTTCCTGTCATTGCAGTGGGGGGCAGTGGGACAAGCCCGGGCACATCCTACCACATAACCTATCCCAGAGAGCCCCCACAGGCTGCTAAAAGAGGAAGGAGATTAAGTGCAGGGATCAAATAGACAGTTGTCGAAAGGGTGTTTACTCACTGATATGGAAAATAACTGCATCTCTGTCTTGGTCTGACACCTCAAGAAAGGGGAAGGAAGTCTACAGCCAAGCGTAAAAGAACGCTAGAGTGTGCCCTAACATTCCTATAACTTCCATAATAAGTTCCAAGTTCCTAAGCCAGGAAGAACTGGCCCTCACAAGCAAAACCAAAACGTTCGACCTTAGTCAAATCACATGTGATGAGCAAAACCAAAACGTTCGACCTTAGTCAAATCACATGTGATGCCAAGCCTTTTCACCAGACTTCACCATGGCTGGCCAAAGAGTAGTGTTTTAAAAAGTGGCGATAAAGAAAACTTCCATCAATGGGAAAAGGTTTCATAAACCACTCAAAGGAAGGTTGTCACAATCATCTAGACAAGTTATGTATGTGTGTCAACTTTAACTTTCAACTTTTATGATTTCTCTCTTCCTGCTTAGAAGGTTATCCATGGGCTGGGAACACACTGGTCATTAAAATTGAAGTGGAAAGGAGGTAAGAGGAAGGGGAAGTGCACACCAAAGCACCAGAAGAATATTCAATGAAGCCGGGAACACTGCTGGAGCCCGGACGGGAAAAGTGTATCTCCAATATTTCTTGTAAGGGGAACTGCAGTTAAAAAATAAAAAGACCAACATTTGAAAAACAAATCTTTTCTGATGCGCAGAAAATGGTAGTCCCCCCCTGGGGTGCATCCATCTAGATTATTCAAAGAGGATCCTGTTGGAAAGGGATGAGTCATTTGTTGAGGGTAAAAGGGTGGGAGAAAAAGACACTGGATTATTTGAAGTGAAAGGTGAAAGGGCAGGATCAGTGCATCTGAGTGCACAGAAGTGTCTGGCCATGTCTGGCCTTTGTTTCCTGGGGTCAAAGTGCATCTTCTGGGAGTTCCTCCACTCCCCTAGGCCTCATTCAGAAGTAATGTAGCAGACAGGGCACATCACTCCCCTCTCTTCAGACTTTGTGCTCACCCTAAGAGACCCTTCCTACCTTTCACACTTTCTCTGTTTACCTGTTGCCCAAGTTGGGTAAGTAGTTGTTCCCAAAGTGACACTGCAACGTGAAAGATGTTACACTCACCGCAGCACTACTGCGTGCACATGCTAAGTGCACCATGGTATCTCCCTTTCAATATATCTCCTCCTCTCCTTGAGAACTCTTTGATGTCTGATATAGACACCATCTCATAGGGATTATATGAAGCTTCCTGTGGATAAACGTTGCTCTGGAGGTCGCGATATGAAAAGCCAACATAAAGTTTCTTTTTTTAAATATAATCAAAGTTTATCGAGGTGTTCTGGTTCACAAATATTTTCCACTGAACCCTAGCACAGCAATTCAGAACGTGCAACTCATTCACTTTGACAGACAGACCAATGGCGGTCTGCGTGCGTTGGACTGTACAGCCGAAGAGACTCCCTGGGTGGGGCTGTTTGAAGTGATAGTGTCAACAGGATCTAGCCGCCTGAATGACTTGGCCGCGGCATGTTTTCGAGTTCTCCCGAGTGCATTCTGAAGAGCTACATGGTTATGCTTTGTCAGTTGAGCCAGGACCCGTGCAGTATTTACATACACTTACTCTCACGTCTCACTCAACGGTGAATGGGGAGGGAGAGGCAATGAGGCGTGGAAGTCAAGTCCATGGCCTTTTGGGCTCCAATGACCAGTAGCCTGTCGAATGCAAATAGCGGCTGAAACATCCATCCTGGAGCGAACCGTCTTGTGGAGTGACAGGCTGGCTATTGTTGGTCCCGGCCGAGGGTCAGGATCCTACTTCACAAGCGCCTCAAAGAGGCCGAGGAGAGTGGGAGCCAAAACAGCGTCTCGGGGAGAGGGTGAGAGTTAAAGAGAGTTAGGGTGGAAACCTGAGCGAGTGAACAGAGGGAGGAGGGGGAGAGAACGTAGCCCTGTGTTGGTTCCTGCAGCCACTCTAGGTCTACACTCTCAGGTGACAGGTCCGTAGTATACAGTAGGGCCGATCGCATAGCCGGGCTGTCATCAGACAGGCTATTTCAATCTTTCAGTGTCATTGTATCTTTCCCTTTCGGGTACTGTAAGGAGTGTTAGGATTGTGTCTAACCTCCACCCCGGCTGAATGCTGTGCCGTGGGCATGTGTTCTCCAAGTGATCAGACTGGCGGAGCCCCTGGCAGCTGGGCAGGGACATTGAGTGCCCCACAGTGAGTCCTCTGTCCTGGCAGAACAAATGGCGCTGTTGTTTGGGTGCAGACAAGTTGGCACAGGGGACATAGGCCAGACAGGGACGGCCAGATACACACCCAGCGGCAGCATGCCACCCCACTGGGCAACCCAAACAGAACCTGACATGGCATATCTGGGGGATTATTATTATGGAGGACAGCGATCTTGTTGAAATGCTTTTTACATTTACAGCGAAATAGTTGAGGGAACGGCGAGCACCCCTGTTGAACTCCATTAGTTCTGTTGGTATTATATCACTGCAATCCAATTGGTGGAGTTTGCTATTCTACTCATTATAATCTGAATGTTTAGAGACAACAAAGGCCTGTTAGAAAAGCCTGGGGATTTATCAATAAAAAAAATGTCTCTATTAATTATTATTATTATTCGGAATAGAATGTTCCATAATCCACATGGTGTGTATAAAGCAAGACAAGCCCTTTACTGGGAAAGCTCAATGAAGTCTCTCAACAGAGCTGTAAATAGTGAGCATAGCCCATGAGTTAACATCAGGAGGTCTGCAGATAGAAGGGCAGTGGATGAATTTGAGTTTGGACATGGAAGTTAGACAGCTATGGGTATTCTAACCAAACCCAGACAATCAAAACACAAAAAGAGGGTTGAATTGCTTCCTGAAACGGAATGAGACTGTTGAAAGATCACCTATTTGTGAGAACAGGAAAAGATATTGCAGAGAAAAATCTGGAAAAGGCTAATCAATAATTTGACATTAGGAGTAAGAACAAAGTTTGGAGTGTGGACTAGAACGGTGCCATCTTCCTACCTCACCGCCAAACACACACACACACACACACACAGGATCATATCACTAATACTATCCCAGAACGTACTCACACACATGCAAACACTCTCTCTCCATGCACTCTAACACACAGGACATTTGCATGGTGGAACTTCATAAAGGCCCATGCAGGAACCTACACCACATGATGCAGACACTGGCAATCTGAACCCAAACGGTTTTACTCCAGAAACACACACCGCAAACATCCTTATCTTTATTAATATATTGAAGCACACTTCTTGGCCATTTAATGTCATATATATGTGTATATTATTATGATTCTGCCTGCCGATACTCTCCATCTAGAGTACACTTATCCACCCTTAGGCAAAGAATATTAATTTACACCTGGCTGGCCTTCAACTATGTGCCAACGGGCAACTCCGTTAACGTGCTGTTATAGGTACAATCTCAACCACCAAAGATAGCCGGATGCCAACTATGCCTTTAGTTCCATTCTGGCACAAAGCATCATCACCTTCAGTCAGACCTTTCAGAAGGGATTTACTGATTATTGTTTTGACATAACCATAACATCTTTTAATATGAGCTGTACACATAATTAACTTTGGGACATTGTGAATGTGTGCTAGATCACAGTCTAATGATAGATTTGGAAAAGGGGGACAACAGCATTGAAACATTTCTCAACCCCGGAATGTGTAATAATTTTACTACAAATAATAAAATATTACATTTTCACAGTTGGTTAACCTACTAAAGTTAGGTTAGGTTAGTTTGCTGGCCATCCCCACCTAGCACCTGTTCTATCAAAGTTGCACCAAGTTTTGGGGGGATAATTAGAACTTTTAATTTTTTTATTTACAATGAATTAACTTTAAGAACTGGCCATGAGAAAGCTTACCCCCCTTGGCTTTCCCAGTTTAATTACTATAATGTATTGCAGTGTACCCAACATATAAAAAAGAATGAACTCAAATTCAGAAATGTGTATGATTTTTAGCAAATTTTGAATTAAACAAAGAATGTGCTTTCAGATATACCTGTTTTAATACCTGCAATGTGCGTTACCTTGGAAGGAGCGATGCTTACTTTTGAGTAAAGGTTTGTGTCATGGCCTAAACTCTTGTCTCAACTCCAGGTTAGTTTAGTTAATTGGTCACGTTACTAGTTAATTGTTTGCACCTGTTTCTTGTTTAGGTTTCACTGTTTATTGGTTGTTGTTGTTCTGTTCCCTTTTGGTATTGAAGCCCTGCTTCAGGTCGGCTTGGTGCCTTACATTATTTGTTGCCAATCTTTTTGAACTTATGTATTTCGATATCCAATATAGCTATTCAAAACTATGTAACTTTGAGTGAAGATGTAACTTAATCTACACAATTTAGTTCAGTGAATAGACTTTTACCTAATCTTGATCAGCTCACAAGCAAGGATAGACGATTTGTATCGAGAATTTAAACAGAAGCCTGCCTGCTGTACATTACAGCTTCTATGTCATTGAGCTCTTTACTTTAACTCTCCATCACTCAGGGATAGACGGTTTGTGTAGTGAATTTAAACAGAAGCCATCTATGTCATTGATCTCCATCACTCAGGGATAGACGGTTTGTGTAGTGGATTTAAACAGAAGCCATCTATGTCATTGATCTCCATCACTCAGGATAGACGGTTTGTGTAGTGAATTTAAACAGAAGCCATCTATGTCATTGAGCTGTTGACTTTAACTCTCCCTCACCCAGCTCATTGATTTGTCTAAGCGTCATATTCCATTTTAAACACAGCACTTCTGCATAACACTGAGGGGGTGATGTACCGTACGTACGGATATTTGCCAGTTTCTGTACCGGTATTGGATTTAGTTGACGTTGACACGTAAAAAAAGTGTGTCGATGTGTGCTTTTTTCGTGGGCCACATTGTAAGAATCTCTCTCGCACACAAAAGAAATGACCACACAGCAAAAGTTTGCACACTTTATTTTCTTTTTTGAATGAAACAAAGCTCTATAGTAAATGTGTGAGCATTTTGTTTGTGTGCGAGTGCTTCTGTGTAAGCGGGTTCAGGTAGTGAGAGTATTTCGTAGACAGGGTTCAGGTAGTGAGAGTATTTCGTAGACAGGGTTCAGGTAGTGAGAGTATTTCGTAGACAGGGTTCAGGTAGTGAGAGTATTTCATAGACAGGGTTCAGGTAGTGAGAGTATTTCATAGACAGGGTTCAGGTAGTGAGAGTATTTCATAGACAGGGTTCAGGTAGTGAGAGTATTTCATAGACAGGGTTCAGGTAGTGAGAGTATTTCGTAGACAGGGTTCAGGTAGTGAGAGTATTTCATAGACAGGGTTCAGGTAGTGAGAGTATTTCATAGACAGGGTTCAGGTAGTGAGAGTATTTCGTAGACAGGGTTCAGGTAGTGAGAGTATTTCGTAGACAGGGTTCAGGTAGTGAGAGTATTTCATAGACAGGGTTCAGGTAGTGAGAGTATTTCATAGACAGGGTTCAGGTAGTGAGAGTATTTCATAGACAGGGTTCAGGTAGTGAGAGTATTTCGTAGACAGGGTTCAGGTAGTGAGAGTATTTCGTAGACAGGGTTCAGGTAGTGAGAGTATTTCGTAGACAGGGTTCAGGTAGTGAGAGTATTTCGTAGACAGGGTTCAGGTAGTGAGAGTATTTCGTAGACAGGGTTCAGGTAGTGAGAGTATTTCGTAGACAGGGTTCAGGTAGTGAGAGTATTTCATAGACAGGGTTCAGGTAGTGAGAGTATTTCGTAGACAGGGTTCAGGTAGTGAGAGTATTTCATAGACAGGGTTCAGGTAGTGAGAGTATTTCGTAGTGAATGTAAACCGCTGTTATCAAGCGGAAATTGTTACGCTGCGCTTGTATGCAAACGGAGGTTAAGAAATACTTGAAATGATTGAATTATGAGGGAGGTTTCCTATAACATCAATACATTTACAGTAGAAGCTCTGTTGTTAGGTAATGTCCATGTGTTGTTTTTATCTGAAGAGCCTGAATGCAGATTCAAGCAGGCATAATGCCAGAGAGCTGAGAGTATCGTTCAGCAAGCCAGAACATTTGAAATCCTGCAATTTTATTTTTTGAAAGACAGAAATGAGTTGTTAATCTAACATATTTCCATGTATTTTTTTTTTTTTTTACTGAGGAATAGAGTCAACACAGGGAAGCCATTTTGTCAAACTTTGGACTTTCTTTGTTCACCTGCAATAATGTATTCCTAACAGTGCTTCCTATCCTGGCTGGAGCCTCTGCCTCCATTTCCTGGCCAGGCCCAAAAAGCCTCACCTGATCAAAGCATGACACGGTGCCCTGAGCCCCTATTGGTCGCATGTTCTCCAGCCCTTTACGCTCCAGCCATACTGCAGACAACATGAGCCTCTTCGTTGGGATCAGTGGACGGGAGCTGCCACTTAAGCAATGGAGCAGCGCTGCCCATTAGGAAGTGTCTGGCGTAGCTAACGGGTTCAGGGTGGTGAGCTGAGCTGCTTTAGAAGGGAGGGATCAGCCTTACCAGACACTGGAATCCAGACTGCTTTGTTGTGACTGTGCTCCATGTGAAAGGGGAATAGGGCAGCAGTCCAACAGGCCGTTTAAACACAGCTCTGTTAACGTGTCAATATGCCACAACCATTTGTCTAAGTGTGGTAAACTATCTCCACTATCAGAGAACCAAGATACAGAACTTCAAATTCTCAACCGATTCAAAAAGTGAAAAACATGAAATGCCTTAGTACCTGGCATTATTCCAAGTTTGGTAGGGTCCAGTGATGGTGTCTTAAGTGTCTTATTAGTGTGTCAGATGATTACCATGAATCAAGACAACATATCGGGTTTGGATAGAGCTAACCTACATTTTCTCAAAGATAATTGGATACGTAAAGACTGTCCTTATCTGTCACATGTCCCTTTCAGACTGCCTACCTGCTCTGTACCCTGAAGGTCTGCAGGTCAGAATGTACACTTAATGTTCTTCAACTACTGCTCTCGTTTTGGCTAGCCCGTTTGGATATGCCTGTTTGGTTCTTTACTGACAACAAAACGTGTCTGCGCACACAACTCTGAAAACACCTACTAGACTCACAGACTAACTCATTTGTCATCAGCGTAAAACAATTTCTTATGATATTAATGTGCCCTCTTTAAACAAGGTGGAGACACTTAACAAACGGACCAAAGCAAAAACAGTAGCATATGTCCTTTTATAAAGAGATTCTCTATGTTAAGCAGCCGACTGGAAGCAGACTTGTCCTCCCTCTAAGCTAAGGCTATCAGACGTCTAAAGCTGGGAGGGTGATATTCCCAGGGAGACCGTTAAAGCCTCTGTAAGAGTGATTGGTTCTGTCTGCCTCCTCAGCACTCCACAATCAATCCAGGGACTTCACCATGTCACGTACAACTAAAAAGTTAAAATACAAGAATATACTGTATGTTCTTGTATTTTAACTCATTTCAGCAATTCAATAAATAAATGAAGAATTTCAAACTATACCAGCATGGTTTTATAATTCTGTTGTATTTGCGTAGCTGAATGGGAAATGCCCCCTCTAGACAGGTTTCCTAAACGGTGCCAAATGGTTGCACTTCCTAACAGCTCTTCACTGCCAGACAAGCCAGTATGATCCTCCCCTCCTGGCCTACAGGTCAGGGAAGTGCCGATTACCCTGCAAGACCTTCATCCTATCCAAGCTGGGCGCTTTCATCTGTGTCGGTGGGTCACCCCTCAAAGCCTTGTTACGGGATTGGCGCTCACCAATTAGCGCAGATCAGAGTCAATTAGCTTTTGGCAAGCCGCCCAGGGTGTCACATGGCACCTGCTTTGTGCTGATGCTACCTGACAGGGCCCCGGAGCGCTCATGTCTGCTGTACAGGGAGCGCCTTGGATGGGGGGGGGGGGGGGGGGGGGGAGACATTCACCAACAATACAAAAAACACAGATCGTCGTTGGTAGTGAAGAAAATGCATGGCCTGTGAAGCGATGTCGACAAAGATGTTCCTGCATCTCTGTCCTTCATTATTTTGCATGCCAGATCCATATCTGAAAGATTATGTGGCAATCCATTGATAAGTAAGGAAGCAGATGAAAACATATGGTCCGGGTGTTCTGGTCAATCCAAGAAGAACGTAGGTCAGCCTCATGGGGGTGTCCGAACACAAAACTGCAACGTGGCCATTTAAGAAAGTTGGGAAGGTTGTCTCTTGAATTTCCTGGATTTTTATCACGCGAACACAGTCACTGAAAACGACACTATAGATTCCAAGGTGGGTGGATGTTATTTGTTAGACTGGGTTCTGTTGTTCTGTTCCTCCAGAGTATCCTTTTGATGGGCCACTATGTCAAAATCCTTTTGAAAAATGAAACCTGAGCAACTAAAGTGTCTCTAATGAAAGAAATGCTAGTGAAGCATGGCTGCTGTGCATTTCCACAAATCCTGACGCTTGTGGAGGCTCAGCCATGCTAACCAGTGGAAGTGGAGGAATACAGTTGCCTTGCAAATGGAAAAATTGGGCCCAAAAAAATAAGTTCACCAGTATAAGACTATAAGCATAAGACTGTTTGTAAATACTAGGATTTGAGAAAGTAACGTTACAAACTTCATCTAGAATACTCACACACTGTGTGAATGTAGACGAACGTTCCGGTAGGCTGCTCCACAAAAATAACAAACCTCAAACACTAAAAGAGTTTATGCAAAAACTCCGGGGGAAATCAATAATTTCCCCCTCAGTGATCCAACGTTTGATTTGTACGTATCATGCAAATAGGTCTACACAAGGATACACAAAGATAACCCCGGCCTGGACCCAGTGATAAAAGGCCCAGGTGATGAAGATGGAGGAGAGATAGGCAGGTGAGGTGGTCACCTGTTCCTGTTCAGTTCTGTGTTTCTTTGCTTTCCTTAGCCTTGTCAGCCTTATCTTTAGTACTGACTCTAGATCTGTATCTCCCTCCTAAACAAAGGAGCAGGAAGTGTTCCATCCATCATTATCACACTCCAGCCATCACTAGGAGTCCACTTCAAATCCACTCTTTCTTCCCCAGACCCTTGTGTCCGCTGTTCCATTGAAAGCCTTCCAGCTGAGAGCGATAAAGAGGAGCATTCCAGTCTATTCCATTCTGCATTGCAAAGGGAATAATAATAATACTATTACGCTTAGTGCATTTGTCTGTGTGTGTGCATGTGTGTGCGTGTGTTGGTCTACAAGTGAGAGATATTGGGACTGTCTGATTTCTTAACGTGGAAATACTGTTGCACACAAGCATGTGCACGCGTTTTGCGCACACACACACACACACACACATACACACCTGTATTTGATTATTCATAAAAAGAAATTCAATTTTGGGGATTTTATTAAATCTTTGTGAACAGTGTCATCAAAATTCAGGAATGATTATGAACTTGTTAATGCCATATTAATACCATGTTAAAATATGAACCTATTGTGACGTTACACCTATTTTTTTTAACTCCAAACACACACATATATATATATATATATATATATACACGTGTGTGTGTGTGTTCTTCTCCTTTTCATATTCTGCTCAGCATGTCAATGTGAGATTTCCTTTTGACCAGGAGGCAAAAGGTTAAAACCCAAACTAATGTCAGCTTCCCAGAGATTATGAGGTTGATGACGAGTTGTTCCATACTGCGTAGCCTATAAACAACTTATTGAAATGACCCAAAATATATTCTAAATCACGACCGTGGTTACAGAACACCAAAACATTTTCAAAACTCTGGAATGTGAGCTTTTTTCATTTGCTTCATTGGAGAAGGCCTCAAGATAGTGGTTATCAGATGATTATTTTTACTTAAAATGTAAGACGTGTATATGAGTGATAATGTATGGTCTTCAAATAGGAGTTGAAGGAGTGAGTTGATTCTGCACTGAGCAAAAGCACAGCGAAGCCCCGAGTTGTCACTGCAAGGTTGTCGCCTCGGAGTGGTGTCACAACAGCCTGTTGGGCCCCCTGATGATGGGGACGGGATGATCCTCTTATTGTCATGGAGAGTGGTGAGGCTGGGACACAAAGGTCCAAACCTTCTTTAGGATCGCTCACCAGACAGCCACTGTCCGTCCAAAGGGGGCTTTCACAGACTACACACTCAGACGGACAGACATCCTGCAGCAGTCAGCCACCAATACACCTCTAGCAATTTATCCCAAACAAAGACGCATTTTCTTTTGCACATAACGGCTATGTTTATGTCAGAAAGGTTAAGGTCACCATCATAAGTGTATGTGACAATGTGCTACCTGGAATAAAACTGGTTAAAAAGAGGAATGTATTATTTTATTCTTCTCTTTCCCCTTTTCAAAAGAATGTCTGTCCCACCTTGGAGGAGACTTGGCGCAACAGTTTGTTGCATGGTGTCTGCCTAAAGGAAGGCTTTACTGAGCTCTTCTTCTGAGGTATCGAATGAATGCTTCTTCTTGAACTGACACACACACACACACACACACACACACACACACCAGCTCATTACACCTCACCATCTCCACTCAAGTGGAATAGCACAGACCTCCCCCATTAGTTCCCACTCCCCAAACTCCCTGGCCAGGTCAACTGGGAGATTAAGATCCTTCAAACGGGGTCACGGAGGTCAATGATCAAACGGTGGGCCAGGGCCCGGCCCCTGTAACCCCATTACGCCCACTTTATTTAAGGGACCCGGATAATGGAGACAAAAAGACCAAGCACCCCATAACAGCCACCCTGTCGCCCTATCTGGGGTAGCCCTGATCTCTGACAGCTCCACCATTAATTGAGTGAGAAGTTTCAATTGATTTGTGGTGGATTACCTATATATATATATATATATTTATATTAATAAATCACCGTTCAGTCTCTCTCCGAGCAGTTGGGTCTGGGTAGTTCAGCACGGGATCTCATTAAGAGCCTCACTGTGTTCTCCATCAAATTCTTCATAGCTTTGAGCTGCTGGTTTGATGGGTGGTCTTGGAGGAATAGTTCTTTCGGGAGCTTAATCGCAACTCATATAATTATACAAAGCTATAAATACAAATTTGGATACCAGTTGATCTAAGTACAAAGTCCTTTGTAACAGGCGGCACAATACAAAACAATATTAAAGAAAACAATACAAATATGAGAAGTGAGCATTATATAAAAAGCTACATAAAAACAAAGTCCCAGTATACTAGACAGTGTCTATGGCATTCATAGGTAGCCTAGAGCGTTAGCCAGTCAGACATTTTTCAAGTCTAGGAACACTGATGTCAAAAGCATTATTGCCTTTCGATGAGCTAATTTTAACCTAAAGCCAATTTCCAAAGCTTTGTCAAAGGATTGAAGGTTGTCCCTATTATTGTTATTATTGTGATGTGATGATATGTTATATTTATCTAGCTAAGCACAGTTGTCAGTTTTGAACTCACAGATGAGGCAATTAACGGTATATTGAAGAAAGGATTTATTTATTCCTTAAATTAAATCAAATTAATAAATTGTTTGATGTCAATTAACCGCTTTATCATATACATGTCGTCATTTTATGAATAGATCCTACATAACATTTACATTGCAGGAGCTTAATCTCATGACACTGATAAATTATGACACCAAATGTGATGTGTTAACTAAATATATGTTGGAAGCCAACCGCGCATTTGACAAGAAACACAACCCTTAGCAACCAAAAACAATATACTTGTATTTTGGCTTTTATAATGTATAGGTCTTATTGTCAGCTTAAAGTATAATTAGACATTTTAGTTTGTAAACTATAGCTGCTAGCTGACTGGATCACACAGAGAGCTAGCTAACATAGCTAACGTTAATGTGTTAGCTTGCGTCTTCATGCAGGTAAGTAACCCTAAGAGCAACTTTCCCACACCCAGCAGGCAATAATGTAATGTCCCTTCACATCTGCAGGTTCAGCCGAATAGCACATACAGCCAACATTCAAGATTTTCTTTGAACATTTCAAAATAGCTTACGGAAACTGGTCCACTGCATCACTCCAGCTTCATGAGTGTGGTGTTCCAAAAAAAGTAAGCGTTATCTAACAACATTACGGAGTTTGCTGCGGTTTGCACATTAGTGAATTGTTTTCATTGTGTTTTGGGTAAACTGGGCTGGTTGGTGGCTCAAACTGGTGGGGCATGTGGGAAATGCAACTTACTTTTGGAAGATTGGTAATGACTTCGAGGGAGATGAGGAAGTGGCAGGACAAACACTTCACAAAAACAACCAACGGTAAGAAGCCCAAGTTTGCCTGTTGTTGTTAATGTGGCCTTAACAATAAAGAACGGATTGTGAATAATTATTTTCACTTCTATTTCTAAAGATGGACTGATGTATTACTTTTTATTTGCTCTGTCTACTGCATTTATGGCCCAGCGCAAATTCTATACGTCAAATATTGACCAGGAAGGCTGATTTTAAATCACTCCATGACAGCCATTTGGGAGCGTCTGTCCATCCTCCTGATCTTCTCCATCCTCCCTCCATCCCCCCCACTTTTCAGCTTCGTCCAATGGCCGCCGCCGCTGGTCAAGCACACTGCTGTATTGATTGCAAATGATTTCGCACACAGCAAATGACTACTCAACTTTTCACCATAAAATGACATTGAGATACCGTCTAACATACGTGCCAAGAAGTATCTACAGCCTGTTGCAGCGATGAGAACAGTTTTCCGGGTTAGCCATTCCCGTCCTCGCCCTTCCCAAAACGTCAGCTCTCCTTGCCCGTTCTCTAGTCCCTTCTGCTTCCTCCTGTAACGCCACTTTTCTTTAGCCAGCACAACTCTTGCTCAACGTCAAAATCTCAGTTGCGATCCGTTCTTCTTCCATTGCCGGGTTTACAATCCCTACAACTCTTCCCTCAGACATCAACACCAGCCAGCAAGCGTATTTAAAGCAAGAGCCAACATGGGCACAGTCCATTAGACCTAGCCATTCAAACAGACTGGCTTTGTTGAGGTGTTAGATCAACCCCCCCCCCCCTAACACCCCCATCCTCTCCCCTAACACCCCCATCCTCTCCTCTAACCCCCCCCCCCCCCCCACTAACACCCCCATCCTCCCCCCTCCCGCTCCCCCTTTGCTGTAGCATTGAGGGCTTTAACAGGCCTATTGAGTCTTATTAACTCACTCTAGTGGTGCTGGAAACACCCAGTCCCAATGCCACACTAACAGCAGGGAGGCCAAACAGCGCTAGTAAATTAGAGAGCTGTGTGTTCAGACCGAGGCTGCTTTGAGAACACAGGACCATGTACAGGGATTCTAGTGATTACAAGGGATGTAGAAGCCGCTAGAAAAGGTCGAGATATGAGGTAAATAAAATGTGGATTTATTAAGCTGACATTTTTCTAGTTGGCTGTTCATTATCAAAGACTGAAGGCCAGTGAAAGATCTGGAACATGCTGAGCAGCTACTGTCCTTTGAACAGAGCTGTCCCTCAAAGGCTTATAATGCCCGCATGGAAAAGCAAAGCAGGAGAAACAACAGCAGCCGCAACATGCTAAACTCATAACATAATCCAATCAGATTCTGGGGGGAAACATCACATCAGTGAGGCTAATCTCATCTAACAATTTAGATCACAAGATGATTTGCAGAAGCACCGGTTAGGTTTCAAATAGAAGCAAAACAGCCGTAATGTTATGCATCGTGTAAGGACTAGTATCTTATGATGTAAAGGTTTCACATAAAAATACCACATTTTCCAATCGCTTACATCTAGTCCGGAACATATCTCCAACTCTTGAACATGGAAAACAGTGATCTTACCCGATAACAACCACAAGTTATCCAATTACTTCAGTCCAAGGAATCAATGAAATTGTTTGTGCCTACTGTGAAACAGCTTCAGAGATTAGGCCTTCAAAATAAAAGGCTTTGCAAGGCCAGATAGGTCAAAGACACCCTGCCTTCCTCTAGATGATGCTCTAGATGTTAGTGTATGTTTCATATTTTGCACACAGGGACTGTTTCTGAACAACCAGACATTCAATATGAATCGCATTTTTCAGATTTGTCATTATGACACATTATGAACATGCATGCGTTCAGCAAAATATCCTAGATTTGACATTTGAGAAACCATGCCAGTGGCCATATACTCTTGGTGGTAGGACGCGTAGGACGGTGTGTCTGAGCGCCCACTGCGCTTAGCCAAGGACAGTAAGTAGGGTTGAGCCAGCGTCTACAGGGGGCCTTTCCAAACAGGCCCTATCAGACCCGATCTTCCTAAAACATTTAGGATGTTTGCTTTTAATATTTTTTTTTGATCAGAATAGTCTCTTCTGTTTAGCTTAGGTGATTTGAGTTTGAAAAATGTGTGCTCAGTGGCCATCCTACAAAAGCTTTCCAAAGTCTTGTAATCGTTTTAGATCTTTTCTCAAAATGAAATGCAGTTGCAGCAAAATGTCTGCTGCTATTTAATCAAGACATTTAATTGTAGCATTTGTTTTAACTGGGATAGTAAATGGCTGTTTTCTTTCGCAACTCCTATTTCTGAATGTGCCATAAGCTAAACACTATTAGGACGACAAAAAGTTCCCCAGATCCCCAAGATGTTGGCCACGGATCAAAAGTGTTGGGACCCAGCCAATACATGTTCATAAACATCTTTAGATCATTTTCTGATGAATTCACAAGGCCTCTGTTAAACCAACCAAGCTTTGAGTTTTCAGCCTCAGATGAATCAACCATTCAACTTGTTTAGGCCTTCAAGACACACCTAAGGTGCCTGTCACCTTTGACACACTCCAGATGATTTTTTACAAACTTGTACTCAATATGAAGCCCCCCAATCAGGAGAACATTTTGCCAACCGGTTTTCAATTAATATTGCAAGATATTCCCAAACTTTTCGCAGACTAAACGCGGCCCCTAATGAGATTTTTCAGAATAAAATATTGTAATGGAGGATCATAGATCCAAGTGATCCAGTGTCGTCTTCATGGCCCATACACATTCACATCAGTGCAATGGCATATATTCTGTAAATGGAAACAAACACATTTCCAAGAACAGACGTTTCAACCATAAAACCCTTTTCCAAAGGCCCCAAATAGTTGTTTTACTTTACTCTGGCTGACTCCCAGAGTCTGTGGCGTATGAGGCATGTAACCTTGGTGAGAAGGGAGAGCAGGAAAACCAACACTGAGGGTAAACTGTTAGGAAAGACCCCCTGTGGACGCTGAGCAAACGTTGTGTTAACATAAAGAGGGTTAACCCTCTTTCCAGCAATGAACGGGACTCCATTTTTACAGGGGAACATCTAACTTTACCTTAAGTGACCTAATGAAAACTACGCAGCAGGCTGGGTTGCTTTCTAGGAACCCGGGCCTTGGTTCAAGTCATCCTCATTACTCTAATTAGGTTGAAAACAGTCAAGAGAGGAGAGAGCCCATCAAGTCTTTTTGTTATTACACTTATCAAAAGGGAGTCTGGTATTCTGCTAAGGTTACCACTCTCAGGCATTCTTATCAAAATAAATAAATGATTGGTCAAGTGTAGTTTAAACCCGACATAGTAGACATTTGGAAAGGTTTCTCAAAGATCTCAGACAGTTGAAACAAGCAGTTTTGCTGGAAAGGCCTGTTTTCTTTAAAGTAAATCATAAAACACTTGTTATCCATAGATTTTACTCATTACTTCCCAATTATTGCCAATATTTCATCTTAAATTAAAAGCCATAATAGCTCATTTTAATTTTGTGTTCAAGATGAATTAGGGAAAAGGTCATTTAAATGTCTAAGTGCCTTCCTCTTTTAGTCCTTAGGGAGTAACATGCGGTTGACTTTTTGTGTAGTAATTTGGAGCCAACATCCACCCACCCAGGTTCAGAGTGCCATAACTTTATTTGTTGTTGTAGGTAATTGGAGGAAGAGATGTACATGCCAACAAAGTGAGTCACCTCCACGTTTTCTCCACTCCTAGCGTGGGTCAACTTCAAGAGGAGGGAAAATAGACAGAATTTTAGTGCATGTTACTTCCACTCCTAGCGTGAGAAAACCTTAAGGGAGGAAAAATAGAAAGACTTCTAGTGCCAACTGCCAATACTGTATCTAAAGATGATTTTCTTGTGAACTACTGGTGTTGGATTTGTTATTAACACACACAAAACAATTATTTGAAACAATGTAACACAGTGTGACTAAAGTAAACTGTGGTTTTATTTCACCTCCCTTCCTCAGGAATAATGTACACTTCCTTGTTGGTGTGGAAAGTTTTCAAAATAATACAGTACATCCAAAATGGCCATGGAAGTATTCTACCCAGCCTCCTCTTTGTATCAAACGTACGTAGTGTCATGACTGATATAACAATGAACTTCCCCATGTATTGCCCTGGGCTGGTAATTCAAATAGCCTAATTCAAATTACGGCTTCATGTCCCGTCATGACATCTTCTTAATGTTTAGTGTGTGCTTCTTGTCAGGATGGGATGGAGTAAGGATGTGCCTTTGTTGTCACAGCAAAGAAAGGAAGCCAGGTTTCTAATACAAGGCTAAACATTTTGCTAAGCGTAAACAAAAGCTAGAAAAGCAGCCCAATAGTAAAGTTGTAAAACATGCATTCAAATTATACATTTTTCATTAGCCCCCCCAAGACCCCTGAGTATTTTAAACAATGTCCCAATTCTCTGTCATTGTTGTGGAGAATCTAAATGAGCAAAACTTCATCTCCCTTTCATAAATATAACATTAGGTACTCTTAAAGTTTGATTTTAAGGCACTATCATTCAGCTCTCGAGCTATGAAGGTATCTCATTACCAGCAGGTTTACAGTACATTCGTCAATCCACCATTATTACTTGCCGTTGATAATGGCTGTTTGTTTGTCAAGGCCATTTTTGTATTTTAAAAGCCTCCATTGGGACTCCATTACGCTAGTGTTAAATGACCCTCCGTGTGTGAGTGGACTAGACATAACATGCATTCACATTCACCTTGACCAAGATGTTGATGTTTGTCACCCATCACACATGGTGTTTCACCTTTCACCTTCAACCAAACAAAAACATGTCGCTAATCACACTCTTTGCTCCTAAAAGTTGAGCTACAGTCAAAGCGACCCCCTTTGAAGTGCCCGTAACAGAAAACAGGCCCCGTTTTGGAGTTACACTATCGCTATGGGGATGGGGCGGGGGCGGGGGCGGGGGGGGGGGGGGTCTGAGGGAGGCCTCCAGTAATAAAGCCTGCTTACTTCATTGGTTTAAAAGTGAGTTGGAGGACGATGCAAACCACTTGAGATGTTGACACACTCATCAAGTTCGAGTCTTAGCCTTGTCTGTCCAAACCCAAACAATTTCCGTTGCTTACCCAGGTGTTCAAGTGCTAATGCCTTGTGCTGGATAACATTATAGCTTTTCACCATTGCTTACCAACTTGATTTGAAACCGATACTTTTAGGGAAACAACAGCCATCACAACAGAAATCGCACCTGCCAAAAGGTTACCTATCTTCTGTAAAAGAGGGTAATGTCAATAAAACATAAAAAATGGAATGCTTACCAAACCCCCTTACTGTCCATTTGAATAGTCACTACCTACCACCAACACAAACAGCAACCTTTGTACACTGGCAACTGCACCGACCCCTGAAATTGTTATCGACTTAAAAATGGTGTTCACTAAATGTTTCTAGAGGTTAGACAGGTCTGTCAAACGTGCAACAAGGTACTCCCATTACCCCTTGACAGCTTTATAGAGAAAAAAAATGTACTCTGAATTGATCAGGTCAGATATCTACTGTAACATTAATCAAAAACAGAAGACAAGGGTAAACAAATCACCCAGTATTTGCATTTACATTATTTATAGAAAGTTTCATCTAAGCCACTATTTGTAGAACACTAATTGTGAACGAACGCCTCTTCAGATTACTAGTCAATCTCTAACAGCACCATGAAGGAATTTTGGCCTTCTCTTTCCTCAGAACTGAATCAACTGATGCCCTTTACAATGTTAGGCAATGTGGCACTCAAGTTGAGCATCGGTTGTAGAGGCACATCAAGATCCCATATTGAAAGGAATTCCTGAAAAGCCAAGGAAAATCAGTCTGGAAAGTATTTCATGAGTAACATATAGGGTTGCAAAAGGGTTGAAAATTTCGGGTAAATTACCAGACAGTTTCCGGTAAATTTCCATGGGAACTTTAGCTCGGGAATTTTGGAAATTGCATATTAGAAACTTTCGATGGGAATTGTGGGAATTTATGGGAATAAATGGGAATTTATGGAAATTAACTGGGAATTGAGGGTAATTTAATGGAAAGGTATAATATTCAAACATACCTATTTGTTTTCTTAAAAACAGACATCCATTCAAAATATTACAATTAAAACAGATTTATTCGTAAGTAGAACTTTATCAAGTGTTACATATTGTATTGAACAATCAATTATTTCAGAACAAAAACATGAATCTTGAGTTAAATATTACTCACCCAACCCATTCAAAAATTAACAAAAATGCACCCCCCAAAAAATCTCACCAAAGTCCCATTCAAAATGTTAAATGAAAAGAGCCCCTCTCACTCTCTGAAAAAGTCCCATTCAACATGCAAATAAAAAAGCATCTTCCCTCAAGCTTCTCAAGCCTAGCCTCTACAATTTTGCTAAACCCTTTCAGGCAGTGGGCTCTTCCTGGGTGTCATCAACATCTTCCATGTCAACTTCCTCAACATCCAACTCTGACTCTTCCTCTTCAGTGTCACTGTCCAGCCTTGTTGAGGATGGCTCTGTGTCAGCCTCAAAGAGCCTTAGGTTAGCCCGAATACAAACCAACTTTTCAACTCTCACATTTGTAAGCCTGTTGCCCACCTTTGTGTGCGTGTTCCCAAACAGGGACCAGTTCCTCTCTGAGGCGGCTGATGATGGTGGGATCTGGAGTATGATGGAGGCTATAGGAGCAAGGGCCTCAGATCCACAAAGTCCCTTCCACCAAGTGACTGCAGATATAAGCTGGCATGACTGCCAGATTCCATCCCCTTCCCAAAGGCCTTGCTTTGTTCTGTACTTTGCCAAACTGCCAAGTACTTTGCCTTTATCAAGGCCCAGGTGGTCAGACATGGCTGTAATCACTCTGTAGGCACTGTTTATCTCATCCCCGGAGAGTATGTCCCTATCATATTTTGGGTCCAGCATGTACGCTGCTGCATGCAACGGCTTCATGCAGAACTCCCGGCGCTTTTCAAACAACTTGACGACAGCAGTTTCCTCTGCTTTAAGCAGTAGGGAAGTGGGCAGGACTGTCTGGATATCTTCCTTGACGTCTGTAAACAGACACTGGACATCTGATAAGATGGCACCATCACCCTCTATCTTGGCTATTGCTGTTGCAATAGGTTTGAGGATTCTCAGACTGCTAGACACTCTTTCCCAGAACACATCATCTAACATGACTTTCTTGATGTCACTTTCGATGGCTGCAGTCTGGGATATGGCCATCTCTTGCAGGGACTCCTTTCCATCCAGAATACTGTCATACATGATGACAATGCCACCCCATCGTGTGATGCTGGGGAGCTTCAGTGTGGTACTCTTGTTTTTTTCCATTTGCTTTGACAGATAAGTTGCTGAAGCTACATGTTTGCCCTTCACATACTTCACAACTTGCTTCGCTCTCTTGTATAGAGTGTCCATTGTCTGCAATGCCATGATGTCTTTAAGGAGAAGATTGAGAGTATGGGCAGCACAGCCAATGGTTGTTATATGAGGGAAGGTCTCTTCCACGTGTGCCCAGGCAACCTTCATGTTTGCTGCATTGTCAGTCACAAGTGCAAAAACCTTCTCTGGTCCAAGGTCATTTATGACCATTTTCAGATGATCAGCAATGTAGAGGCCTGTGTGTCTGTTGTCCTTTGTGTCTACACTCTTGTAGAATACAGGTTGAGGAGTGGTGACAATGTAGTTGATAATTCCTTGTCCCCGGATATTTGACCATCCATCCGAGATGACTGAAATACAGTCTGCTTTGTCAATGGTTTGCTTGACCTTTGTTTGCACTCTGTTGAACTCTTCATCCAGAAAATTAGTAGATAGCATATGTCTGGTTGGGGGGGTGAATGCTGGCCGGAGAACATTAAAAAACCTCTTCCAGTACACATTGGATGTCAGCATCAGGGGTGAGCCAGTTGCATAGACTGCACGAGCGAAACACTCATCTGCATGTCTCTTGGAAGGTCCATCCATAAAATCAAAGAATCCTCTGATGCCAGAGGGACCAGGAGCTGATGAGAGGGTACCTAACTCTGATGCAGCTGACGCAGACTCATTTCCCCCTGGAGTGGAACTCCTGTATTCTGCATGTTTTGAGCCTTGAGGAAATTTGTTGCACTTTGCAATATGCTGCTGCATTTTTGTGGCATTCTTCACATATTTCTTTTCACAATATTTACACATAAACAAAGACTTTCCTTGAACATTAACTTGTGTGAAATGTCTCCACACATCGGATGGCGCACGTGGCATTTTTCTGTAAAAGATGATAACAGTAAGAATACTAATGCAATTGCATGAACATAGTTAGCCTAGCTAAACAACTGGAATAATCTTACAAATATTTCATAATTGATAAACATCTTGCAGGAGGCAGAAAAAAAACAGCATCAGATTTGAAGTAGCTAGCATCTTGATAAGATAAAGTAATTTACCATCTATGAGGCTATGCCAGCTATAGCTTATTTGGCATCTACCTCAGCTTCTAAAGCAGCTAGCTATCTACTGCATGAATACATTTCTATGTGATATTTGTAAGTTAAACAATAGAACAACATAAATACATTTGTTAAATATAATATCATCAAAACTTAGTTCACTCTGTGTAGTCCACAGGCTCAAATGTGTGGCTTCAATTGTCTTGTGCTCTGGGCTCAAAAGTGTGGTCCAGGATTCTAGAAATCACCTGTGCATGTGATGGAGGAATGCACAGTGCATATAGGGGGCGTGGTCTCAATAGCCCTGCAGTAAGCAGTGTACTTTGTGTGCATGTGATTGAGTAATAACAGATATCCAACTCTACTTGCATGATATCTGGTTGTTTGAGTCAGGATTATGCTAAAATATATTTTCCCCAACTATATTTAAGTTCCCTATGAAGAACATACCTTCAATTTAGTAAATTCCCGGTTTATTCCCGTTAATTCCCATAAATTCCTGTTAATTCCCATAAATTCCCCTTAATTCCCATGAAAAGTTTCCAACTTTGAAAATTCCCGGAATTTTGCAACCCTAGTAACATAGCAATGTTTAAAAGCTTGGACACACTGCCACAATGGTCAGCCAGATCTGACAATCTGTCACATTTGACATATCTACACAAAAAAGATTAACATGAGCATTACATTTAGAAATACAACTCAGCTTGATACTGCGGATAGTGTAAATAATATTATTATCATTCTTTTTTTATTTTATTTTTTTGTTTTTAAAGGAGATGTCACTCGTCAGAACATATTTTTTTTATTTCAACCACATGCAAGCAATTGAATGGTAATGAGGAATGAAGTCTTCAGTGCCTGTGCATAGGCAATCCTCCTTCCTGCAAACACAAACTACACAGACTGAGGCAAAGGCCTGAGCGCTCAATTCGGATGTATTGCAATTTTTTTTCCTTTGGCTCTTCACCTTATTTCTTAAATGTGACCAATATCTGATTCCGGTGTGAACTGGTCAAGGTCCTGAACTGAACCAAATACCTAAGACATCCCACGCTGCACGCTGTCCTACGGAAGTAATCTGTAGTCTGTGTTTACAGCATAGAGCTGGAACACAACATGGTTTACGCTTTCAGTGATGTTAATGTCGCATTACACAAAATCAGACAGTGTGACCGTGATTGATTTCCTCCCTTTCAGAAACAGAAAAGGACGGTGCAGTTAAACATTCCCTGCATGCAGTATCCCATGTTCAACTGTATGTCCCCTAAAACGCATGGCTGAAAACAGTGCTTTAGCCCTGACAGCAACACGGAAACACAATGTGATGACTGCTGCTTATTATGACTACTGTGTTATTTCATCAGCTGCCATTGAGAGCCCCACACACACAGTGAAGTGTCCTGTCTAGACTTGACGTCAGTGACACACACATTCACAGGCACCATTAACGGATCCCTCCTCCGTGTATCCCCTGTTGCCCTTTCCACATAATCCCATACCTGGCACCAGCTTGGAGAAAAAGCTTTTCCGACTGTCGCTACATGCAGTGAGTGGGTGGGGGGCGGGGGGGTGACATATTGTATCCCGTCAGTGTCGATCCAGTCTGCAAGACACACTTGTGTGTGCCCTTCGTGGAGAGCAAGGGTACAAAATAAGATCCTGTGGTCCAGATCCAGTCTGAGCTCTTGAACACTAAAAGGTTAAGGTTTACGTGAAACTAAATCTAGTAAAATCCTCCATTTGTTTGTGTAAACTGACACAAACCATCTCAAAACCAACTTACTCAAAATCTACTTTTTGACAGAACAGATTTTGAAAGTGAAAATGCACTAACAATCTCATGAGATGACTCAGGGACACAGCCAAATAATACATTTAGCATGAAAGAAAGCTAGAACCTTTAAAGTAGTGAGCTGCCAGTACAACAATGGCAAAAGAAAAGTACTAAACAAACAAAAAGCTTAAAATACACCAGTAAGTGAGATGCGTTAAAACGTAGTAGTCCGCGCAGTGAGAATATCGATAGACGTCCTGTCACAGCGGCACCTTTGGATTTGCATTGACCTGGTTTGACCATTCTCTCAGTTTCCCAGAACACTGTTCTCCAAAACGCATAACCCGACCTGGCAACTGTAGCTCCAAGGGACAAGGGGTTGGATGAGTCAGAGTCATGAGTCAACCAGATCTCTGCGTAAGCGCCTCCCTCTGCATGGTGGAGGCTGGATCGTGACCCCACTCACCTACTTCACCGCTCCCCACTTCCCCACATGGGATCTTAAACAGGAAGAGCTTCTGAATTTTTCTGACCTCATTTAAAGTTTGGGTTTGATTAGTGAAGGAAAAAGGTGCTGTGTTCTGAAAGTTTCAGGTCAAAAGTGTTTCCACATTGAGTCTGGCAGAAACCAACAATCCATCCAAATTAAGCATGTAGTTAGTGGACCAATATATATTCTGTATATATATATGTATATATATATATATATATATATATATATATATATATATATATATATATATATATATATATAAACTAAATATACATACGTGACATTTGGAAACACCCTTTGCAGTAAAGGAAATATTCTACCAATGTAGCCTAGCGCAGAATAATACCAATGTGACTTTACAAAGGTGTCTTTGGTCAAATAGAATATCCAGGCTATTGCAGCTGGTGTCTGAATGGTGGGTAAGTGGTGGCATCTTTATGTTCAGGTCCCTAAACTATAAGACAAAGACAGGGCAAATGGGCTGTGTCTCCTTCATCCCCCTTGCTTCCATGTTAACCACACACAAATATAAAACTGACCTGCAAATCTGTGACGGGCCTACCTTTTTCTTCAGTTCCTTCTGGGTTTTTTGAAGTTTCTCCAGAAGTCCAAATCTTTCCTTTCCGTCCCCTTTTTTCTCTAACTTCCTTTCGACTGTCCCTCTCAGCTGTCAAGTGTCTTTTTAGGTCGTTGTTAATAAAGTCCCAAACCTTCTTTTCAGTGGCTGATGGGCACTTCACGTTAGGTTTTGGGCCGATTGGGCCACCTTATCCCCTTGTCTTTCGGTGCTTGCCTGCGCCGGCTCAGTGTTGGAGTTGTTGATTTGATTTGTGTTCAGCCGTTGGCCTCCATTCAGCTTACGTGCCTGACTTCTTCAAAAGTACAGGTAAATGTCCTGCCTCTTCTAATGGCCGTTACAGTTGCTACCTTTCCCCAGCCACACGGGCAGAGCTGGTGAATTTGACCTACGACTGATTGGTTTCTGAAGTGCTTCTTGTGCTCATCATAGGCGTTGCATTGCTGAGAGTCAAAACCGTGTTATCCAAGTACCAAGTAGGTGGTTGAAGGCTAGCCTCGGCTCCAGTTTTCTACACATTGGTTTGAAAACATGGGGAATATGAATTAATTAATAAATTCATTAATAAAAAATAACGAATTTAGGATGGAAGTGGGCTTTAACTCTACTTTGTGTTGAACACAAACTTCTGGCAACACAGAAATCCGTTTAGCTTCAAAGTTTGGCTATTTCTGTACCAGGTAGTTCACGTTTTCGTCTTACATCTAGCGTAAAACGAAAACGTGTACTACCTGGTACAGAAATAGCCAAACACAAACCAGGAAGAGTGAGTGACGTTTATAAGTGCCAATCAAACGCGTGCCTTCTAGACTCAAAGGCCAAGGCCCTAGTCGGATCGTATAGGAAACTCTCCAGACCTCCAGTTGAACTTAAAAGAACGAGATTTCATTAGTAATTACCAGTGGTGGAAATATTACTTTATGTATCAACTTCATTACTCCAGTAAAAGCAATAGGAATAGTTTACTTCAGCAAGTGTGAGATTGTTGGGTAAGAAAACTATTTGAGGAAGACTAATCAAGTAGTATGTCTTTTTTTTAACATTACCATTAATAATAATCACTTTGTCAAAATCAAACACAAAAACACGTGTATTACAGGGCGACAAAAAACATCAAACAATAGTTATTTTGCATAGTATGCATTTTATTTTATTAGAAAATGGTGAAAACGTTTAGCTCTGCTTATGTTTCTCCCTTAATGATAATGTTTAACAAGTGCTATAACCGGTGTTTGACTACAAATATGAAAATGACAGTGATGCACAATTCTACACATTTGAACTAAAACCTTCAAGTTCTCCTTGTGTCCATTGATTGACTCAAGGTTTAGTGTGTCTATGCTCTAAAACATTGAATGTAATGTATATACATCTACTGTATGTGCTTAGGTTTCTGCAGCTGAATGGCTGCACAGACTGTGTGAAATGTTTGTGTCTGCATTATGCACTGGGCTTAGTTTGATTGGCCACTCATGGCCACCACAGGCAGACCTGTCACTCGATGAATCACAGGCTGTGACTAGCGACCTGCTGTGAGACGTTAAGGGGCAAATGCAGTGTGAACCGTGAATACAATCATTAAAGCTTGTGTGGAAAGATCCGTATTCAAAACTAAAAAGAGATCTCTTTTACTGGCAACACCAAACTGTCCGTCACCAGACTAAACAAGACAGAGCCTTTGCCTCTCTCTTAATTGACGTTGGTACAGGCTGCCTGATGGTGTATTATTTCATTGTTAGGCTGGCAAACTTTAAGTTTATTTGCATTATGGCATAGTATTGAGAACGGTATTTTTGATGTTGTTAAAATTATGATTTATTGAAGTTATGATTTGAACATTGTGCAACATTATAAAACGTAATATATATAATAATAAATTATTTAAGCATTATAGGAAGGGTGTTTTAAAATGAACTTCTTGGATTAAATAATTAGGGGAGATTCACCTTTGGATTATGTCTTTCTTTGTTTAGGATACTGTTGAGATGTTTATCCAAAGGACAGGGCTGGACAGGGCAGGCCAAATACTAATACACAATATAAATGTCAAACCATCTGGATTTGAAATTGATTCATTGCTTTGTGTTATATTTGATCCGTATTATTTCTTCTGTGCTGGAGGTATTTTATGTTTGTAAACAACGTCTTGCTTTTACATTTTCATTTTGACATGTGCGAAATACAGATGCCATAACATGTAAATAACACAGCTTTGGAATTTTTAAAATAGTATTTAGTCGCTTTTGGGAGCCATGCTAGCGGTTACCTAAAGCTTATTATGTCGCTAGGGTACTTTTAGGACTACCACCATCTTAATACTGGACATACGGATATAAAATTGATATGAATCACCTTGTCTGACTAGGGGTACGTTGGGGCATATCTTATTTCCACAAATGGTGAACTATCCCTTTAAGACCATTTTGGTTATTTGTCTCTGCTTTTATGTATTCATATGATAATATATGGCAGTTATTGGGTCAGTAAAGACGACAACAATAATAATAAACTTTATTTATATAACACCTTTTGAAAACAAGTTGCAAGGTACTTTGTTTCAAAATGCACAGGATATGGTGTTATAATGTCCATTATGCCTTAATCCATGTTGGGCCAAAAAAATATTTTGTAAGGATTTGGATGAGAGCAGATATGTCATTGGGGTCTTCATGTGGGCACCTTTCATCCCGGATGTTTCATTAAGTTGCGCCCATGACACCTCCAGAAGGCTTCAAGGTGAGCAATGACGTCTCAGAGCCACCCTCCGATATATCTGCTCTCGGTATGGCCAGATAATCATAGAATAAATATCCTATACACACCTCCAACTGCTGGCTTAAACATGGAACGCTCAGACAGCTGAAAGATTAACCTTAGAAATGAAATCAACCTTCATCACTTATGTAAATACCTTAAACCAACCTTCATCTCTTATGTAAATACCTCAAACCAACCTTCACCACTTATGTAAATACCTTATACCAAACTTCATCACTTATGTGAATACCTTAAACCAATACCCTATACTCACTCCCAACTGCTGGCTTGAAACATGGAACGCTCAGACAGTTGAAAGATGAATTATAAAAAAACGTAAACCTCATGACTTTATGACCTTATACTAATACCCTATATCCACTTCCGACCGCTGTATAAGAGCAGATATTACAATAAAAATACAATAAAATAATAGAAGAGGATGTGAAATAAAATACAATACAAATAGATAAAAATAAACAAAATTGTAATAAAAGAAATAAAATAGGTCGATAGCCAAAGCATAGGCTATGAAATAATACATGAAAAGATAAAACTGAGTTTTAAGAAGCTCTTTAAAAGAGGATACTGAGTTTTAAGAAGCTCTTTAAAAGAGGATACTGAGTTTTAAGAAGCTCTTTAAAAGAGGATACTGAGTTTTAAGAAGCTCTTTAAAAGAGGATACTGAGTTTTAAGAAGCTCTTTAAAAGAGGATACTGAGTTTTAAGAAGCTCTTTAAAAGAGGATACTGAGTTTTAAGAAGCTCTTTAAAAGAGGAAACTGAGTTTTAAGAAGCTCTTTAAAAGAGGATACTGAGTTTTAAGAAGCTCTTTAAAAGAGGATACTGAGTTTTAAGAAGCTCTTTAAAAGAGGATACTGAGTTTTAAGAAGCTCTTTAAAAGAGGATACTGAGTTTTAAGAAGCTCTTTAAAAGAGGATACTGAGTTTTAAGAAGCTCTTTAAAAGAGGATACTGAGTTTTAAGAAGCTCTTTAAAAGAGGATACTGAGTTTTAAGAAGCTCTTTAAAAGAGGATACTGAGTTTTAAGAAGCTCTTTAAAAGAGGATACTGAGTTTTAAGAAGCTCTTTAAAAGAGGATACTGAGTTTTAAGAAGCTCTTTAAAAGAGGATACTGAGTTTTAAGAAGCTCTTTAAAAGAGGATACTGAGTTTTAAGAAGCTCTTTAAAAGAGGATACTGAGTTTTAAGAAGCTCTTTAAAAGAGGATACTGAGTTTTAAGAAGCTCTTTAAAAGAGGATACTGAGTTTTAAGAAGCTCTTTAAAAGAGGATACTGAGTTTTAAGAAGCTCTTTAAAAGAGGATACTGAGTTTTAAGAAGCTCTTTAAAAGAGGATACTGAGTTTTAAGAAGCTCTTTAAAAGAGGATACTGAGTTTTAAGAAGCTCTTTAAAAGAGGAAACTGAGTTTTAAGAAGCTCTTTAAAAGAGGATACTGAGTTTGTCTGCTTGAGATCACCAGGCAGATAGTTCCACAGCTTAGGGGCCCAGACAGCAAAGGCCCGGTCACCCTTACAGAGGAGTCAAGATTTTGTAACCAGTGAGACAAGTAGTCAGAGTATGAGACAAGCTCAGATCCTGAAATAATTCCTCTATGGTCTCCCATAAAGGTTTTATTAATTGCTTAAACAGCTTGTTATTCTAAATACTTGGGGGGGATCCCAGCGAACACAGAAACACAAGATGCCAACACCCCTGCCATTCAAACCACAGCCACATACAGTAGTATTCACACATACCACACACATAGAAACACATGCTAGGGCACACACACTAATACGCAGCTGTTAGTAAGCCCCACTTTGGGGTGAATGATAATAAACGGTAGAACTCCCATTCGTCATTCCGTCTTGTTTTCTTTTTTCTCTCTCAGTCCGCCAAGGCAGTCACGTGATTTCCGATGTGTGCAGGGAGAGAGGAAAGTGTGTGTGCATAGGCAGAGGTGGTGGACAGGGGGGTCATTTAGTACCACAGGCACGCACACACACACACACACACACACACACATCCAGACAGCACAACAGCCAAGACAGCAAGTGGACAGTGCCAAGCCAGCCGACTGCCTGGACAACACTTGTGTTGAGGGCTCACTCCTGACCTTTGGGAAATGACAGTGCTTTAAATGGTGTCCCTGGCACAGTTGTACCACTGAGAGATCTCTGTGTAAGGCACACCGGCCACAGTCATAACACCCTGAGCAGGAGGGGTGGGGGAGGGGTGCAGGGCCAGATTCATTCATCCTCATTCATCTCTTACCCTTTCAGTTGTTGTTTTTGCGACTTTGAAGCTGGGGGGTGGGAGGGGGGGGGGAGTAGAACAGCAGTGCTGCCTGGTACAGTCAGAGGGCCAGGGGGGGGGCAGGGGGCGCCGCATGCCATTCTCGTTAAGGGGTGCAACAGACATACCACCCACAGGTCGTTCAGTGGACTCTGTTCATGTTCCGACCGCTGGGAGGGTAAACTTTACCTTTACCGTTTGGATCAACCCTCCTTAACATTTCTCCCTCGGGTCTTCTGTGCACACTGTGTATAAGAAGTGCCAAACCATTTGGAAGTCTTTTAAAAAACAATTCTGTAGGATACCAACAGATCCACAAACAGGCACACACGAGCACACAGAAAAAGACTGCTTTTCATTCTGCTGAAGTGGGAATGATAAAAGGCAGTACACTGGATGCTGAACAGCGATAAAAAAAAAAAAAAAAAAGGCAAATCCAGGTCATGCTTGAAACAATAATGAGAGCTAGTGTATGAAAAGACAGTCACACTGAATAATAAGTTACCTTGTTGTCAAAGGCTAAAGTTGTGTCTGGTAAACTAGAGTGTGACGCACTTGTGTGCAAAACCACAATAGAGGATTGGACTTGCGGATGTGACAATTAGGGATTATTTGCTAATTACTATTTGGCTGGCATAAGATCCCTTCGCCCTGAAGAACTACCCAATACGCACCCCTCTCGACCTTTCACTCATCCACATATCTGTCTGGCCCTTCTGTCTAACCCGAAGAATCATCCAACTAAAGCATCGCCTACATGCACAAACACAGACACGTAAACACAAACGCAGACACGAACAGACTCAATACAATAAAGTGATGCTAGAGCGCCCCCAAGCTTTTCGTGAAAACACACGGCCTCCTTACAAACTAAGCTTGTAATTACCCAAAGTAATTGAACAAAACCCAAACGTTTTTGGACAGATATAAAATGTTCACCCAGAGAAGTTCAGAACTAATAATTAGGTGGTGCTCTGTGTTATTGCAGTGGCCTGCCCCAGTACATGAGCAAGCCCACCTCTTCTTCATGAGGGATGTTGAGGGTGGTCCAGGGTCTCTCAGCCAGGGTTACTTGTGACAAAACAAGATACCTTCAGAATGTCTAGTGTGCAAGCACCAGCTCAAGTAAGTGATGAAGCATTGCCTTCTTGAGTTGTCTTAAATAAGCTGGGGAAACTGATTGAACAGTCTGACCGTACAAAGGTGGCCACATGCCAAACAACAGTGAATAAAGTCATAAAGGATGTTTTTTTTACTAACTACTTACTTAAATTGGAAGTCCGTCACCTAACTGTGAAAATGTTTTCACCTCTTGCATAAACAATAACAATAAGATGATAAACGGTAGCAGTGATAATGAGGTCATCTGAACAATATTAATGAGAGTTGGGGCTCATAGAACAACGATAACAACAAACCCAAAGGCTGAGAATCTTGGGAGATGGAGGCTGTGACCCGAGTGGCCTGGTGGCCAGATCAAAGGCTGAGACTCAGCCTTGGGAAAACATCGGGGCTGAGTGAGGACGGGATATCTGTCAGGAGGCGTTTCCCACTGGGCTCTGGGGATCGGGTTACCTTCCAAAACGCTAACATGAAAGGGAGGCGACACTAATCCACATACACAAGAACCTTTCGAGGCCTGTACCCACCACCTCCTTGTCCTGCCCCCCCCCCCCCCCCCTCCTCCACCACCACCACACACACACACACACACACACACACACATACACACACACACACATCCTCACCCCGGCAAAGCCCTCCACCCGACAAAATGGGGAACAGTCTCTCATACAATAAAAGAAATAGTCCCTCTGTACTGTCACCCACTGCCTGCCCAGCAGCACCTTCCCGAGCCCCCCCCCCCCCCCCTCCAGCCCACCCTTGCCCCGCTGGAGCTCCATCACAGGGGATTAGAGGAGGGGCCTGACATGGCCTATTGTTCTACAGGGGCTACCTTGGGTGGCTCTGCCACCGCACTGTAAAAAAAAAACACCCCACTGTCTTTTAGTCATCCTTTCACAGAGCCAGCCAGACGCCCTGAGCCCTAAACATCCACAGACAGGAGAGAGGTCGTGTTTGGGGAGGTGAACCCTGAGCTCCTCAGTAAGCCAGGGGTGGGGGGGTTGGGGGAGGAGGGGGGGGGGGGGGGGGGCTCGGGGTGGTCAGCGCTGTAAATCTTGATGTCACTGACTGGAAGGCCGTTGCACACCATTACCATAAATCTGACAAACGCTAATTTGATGGGAGGCTGTATCTGTCTGGGCAGGGGCCAGTCTAGACAGTCCTATTGAGAGGTCCTGCAGCGTGCCTCTGTTTGTTTCCACCACCCTTTGGATAAGGCACAAGCACCCACATGGTTCACACACAAACACACACACATAACACTCGAGGTTTCCAAAGCTTTTGTAAACACGTCGTCACTGTCCCCCGCACCAGCCTGCGCCATAATCCTGAACTAAAAACTCTTTCAAAAGCACTGTCCACTCACCCATGGCATTCGCAGGAGAAGATGAATACTAATGATCGTACCATACATAGCCTTCCTGTGGTAAATCCACAAAGGTTAGTGAGATACGGTTGGGACTGTTTCCCCATTGCCAGGAATAGCTAGACAGTGCAATAAGCAGAGTGTGTGTGGGGGGGGGGGGGGGGGGCTCCAAATTAGAAACCATAGATATGTGTTTTCATATTGAATTGCCCAAACTGTAACTGCACAGAGCCATTGAAATGGCATTGGAATGATCTCGGCACCCTCAGACCTGAGTGGTCCACACTCAAAATCTACAATGTTTCATGCAAATCCTGGTGGAATGCCATGTGACATCGTGCACCACTGTTTTTCTTCTCTTTTGTATTGAATAACCGTAGTTCTAATACAATAGTTGTATTTGCATTTTGTGTATCAAAGTAAGAGGAACAAGTTCCACCGAGGAGAGCTCTAGATTTTAACTCTGGAGTCCAGCGAGCCCTTCAGATTTCCATAACCCTAACCCTAACTCTAACCCTAACCCAAACCCAAAACCCACATTTCTAATAGTTGGACTATGACTGGCCCCTCCTAGAAGCTTACTCTAGTTTTTCACCACACACTCTGCAGCTTATGTTCTAATTTTAATTTCATGCTTCCTTGAATCAATGATTGTGTTTGATCTTCTGTGTGTGCACGGTTAAGGTTCCTACCATGGCTCCCTCTGAGCCCTACATGGCAATCTGTGCAGAGGCCATCGACTTTGAGAACATGAACCATAACTACTCATCTGTATGTTGACTCATTGAGGACTCCAATGGAGGACCACAGCTACAGTATCCCTTAGTACTGTAGGAGATTAAACAACACATCCAAATTAAGAGGCTAAGTAAGGGTACGTTGGATTGTTTATTTCACACTTAAAGGGAGAAATCATTTGGCTAAAGTGACGATGGGGAAATATGATCCAAACATCAGATACTATGGACCTCATGAGAGGCTACCGAACATTAAGTCAACATGTGTCATGTGTCTATAACTGAAGAGACACACAGTGCAGGGCATCACTGGAAAAGTACATTACATTGGAAAGAGAGGGAAAGAGAGGCCCTCCCATTGGAATGTTTTCCTGTTGCCCCCTCTTCATCCTCAAGAAAGTTAGGGGGTGAGATGGTGACGGTGGTGGGGGGCTGCTGCATTCACAGACACAGGGCACCTTCACTGCACATGCCATATATAGATGCTAATTAGGAGGCTTCTGAAAAAGGCTGCCATTGGGAGCCAGCAAAGAATAAAATGATTGTAATTGGGAAGGGTGAATAGCACAGCTGTATTAGCATATGGCGACAGCAAACCCCTAGGTTTCCTGGGCACAGTGTAGGGCAAAAAGATGTTTTTCTGCAATGATATAGAGGATCAAAGCCTTAGGGGCCCCCTTTTGAAGGTCCTGAAACGAATGTGCAAGGACCAAGGGGGGCGGGGGGCGCCCCATCACAAAAACATAAAAAGGTTGGTTGGGGGGGACAGGCCCTTGCTCAACTTACATTAGTTATCAGCCGTTTTCATACATCTATCTATAGGTGATGGACTCGGTTTAGTAAAACACAATCTTAGGGCCCCCCTTCTCTCCGACTCAAGGGTGGGAAAGTTTGTATATTTCCATTACACTTGAAAAGCCTCTTTCCAAGTACCATTTCTAGGCCCCACCAGGACAAAAAGGTTGGCCGATGAACTGAACAATAAATCTGTTATTATACATTGTTCTGCAGCTAAGAATTAGGTTGACATGGGGCACACTGGAAAAGCCTTTTCAATGCAAATATACCTCCAGAATATAGAACGCTTTGATTCCTTAATGGATGGGACTATTTCTCACTGCACATCATACAAACAGTCTGAGAACGATCATTTATTGCATCCACGTTGACCCCAGAATAACACAGCGAATCCTTCTGGTACCAAAACTTCAAAGTCTGAGCCCCATAGAGAATTGTAAGATGGATACATTGAAAAAGCAATTCATTGCTTTTACGTATCATAGGGTACTGCTCAACCAATGGTGTCCTTTTGATTTGATATAATATACAATTATACAGGCAAGACAACAACTAGGAATGCCTCTTTGCCCTTTTACTTTGCTTTACATATTATGTATTTGCTGGTTGTAAACTGATTTTACCTGCTCTGCCCTGTTGTGAAATGTTTTAAATGGCTCCCATAAAAATATGATGTGGCCTTTTCCTGTACTTTTTCTTCTTACTTTAGTTAAGGTATGTTCCAAACCTACAGGACCCGAAAGATTAATATACAGCCAACCTCCAAGAATCATCTTTGAAACATGTTTATCACAATTGACTAACACGTTTTATACTTTTTCAAATAATTGTCAGTTAGATCATGTAGATTTTGATAAAACTTGCAATATGTGCTTTTTACATTTTCTTGTAACAATAAATTGTCAATGTAGTTGGGTGCCTTGCTATGCTCCTAACATATGATAATCAAAATATGCATTTTAGATTAAGTACACACTCAGAAACACACTGTGCACTCAGAACATCTGGTTGATTTAGTCTGTCTCCAGAAGATCACTGGGCCTGTGTTCATCTGGGAGACTTTTGAACATTTTGGCCCATTGAGGGAAGTTAACCAGGCACATTGTTTTAACCTTTGACGAGGAGGCTCTGTGTGATTCCCAGGGCTTGCTGTGTTAAGGGTCAATGGCTTCAATAGGCCTTCATTAAGCACAGTTAGTGTCAACAGTTAATTATGTAAATGAGCCATCTCCATCTGGGTTGTTGCTCCCAATCCCCCCTCTTTCATCCTTTACTGCCACCCCACACACATAGAGGTACAAAAAACACTCACACACACACACATAGAGGTACACAAAACACTCTCACACACACACACACACACATAGAGGTACACAAAACACACACACACACACACATGCACACACACATATAGGTACACAAAACACTCACACACACACGCACACACACACACACATAGAAGTACACACAGACACTCACACACACATAGATGTACACTCAGACACTCACAAACACAGATTTACACACAGACACACACACACACACACACACACACACACACACACACACACACACACACACACACACACATAGAGGTACAAAAAACACTCCCACACACATAGATGTACACACAGACACTGTCACACACACACACACACATAGAGGTACACAAAACACTCACACAGACATAGAGGTACACAAAACACTCACACAGACATAGAGGTACACACAGACACACACACACACACACACACACACACACACATAGATGTACACACAAACACTCACACACACATAGATGTACGCACAAACAATCACACACACACACACACGTCGATGTACACACACACACACACATGCTTCCACATACTTATTTGTTTTCTTTTCCTCACTGTGTCCCATTTCCTGTCAAAAAAAGCAGGCAGTGATCCATCCATAAATGGATACCATTGTGGTCTCCAATGGCTTTTCTCTCCATCAAAGAACTTCTGGAAGGTTCTTGCAGAGTGAAGCTGAATGCCCAAGCTCTACTCTACAAGATGAGTGGTTTGGGAGCGGGGGGGGGGGGGGGGGGCATGGCCCCCCCAAAAAATAAACACACACACACACACACACACACAAAAACTCTTTCTAAACAGTCATTAGGCAAAAATGCATGACAGCCAAACTCTGCCATTGTTTAACTGATGGTAGCAGGGCCTTAACCCCTGTGCCCTGCCACCCATCCACTGTCTGCAGCGGGGAAGCCTTCAGTAATTAATAATCACATGCTTTAGTCTGCTGTGATCTGATTGGCAGAGCCTTTGTAATGCTACCCCTAGCCTAGTTACCAAGGCGTACTTTATTGTAAAGGCTACTCCATGGCCCTCAAACCGCCCAGGATCTTTACATTTGAAAGAAATGCACGTCTCCTCATTTACTACTCAATGTTTCACAGTGAGACCCCCAAAACATGAAATGCCCCAAAACGGAACATGTCTGTAGGTCAATGGACCATCACCAGGAGAGACCCTAAGCCACTTTTATTCAATACAACACGTTGTGTTTACTGGCCTAGGCTAGGCCTCTTCTACCTGCCTTTCAACCAACCGGCCAACCTGTGGGCCAACCATCTTCCACACCAATGCCAGGATTCTGGATGGCTGTTGGGATATTCTTCCTACTTATATTATGTATTTATATGTATATTTTAGTACTAGAGGCTCCTCTGTGTTTAAGGGGCCCCACTCCTTCCCCCATTGGCCTGTCTAACTGACGGTTTCCACATGCCACATGTGCCTTTGGAGCCTTTCCTTATTTCTATCATCTTGATTTATTTTCAGAATTCATTTTTCTGTAGACTAATGTCACATGGTCAACGACTTCTTGAAATCCTCGTAAGAATCAATCTGAAGCAGATTGTGGCACTGCCTGGGTAAGCCCACCCAGCTGAAGCTCTGGGAGCTGTGTTCCTCTTGTTACAGGTGTCCGAAAAAATATCAAGATGCAAGACACAGGAAAGAACGCCTCACTATACAACAACCCTGTTGTAAATAAAATGATGTTCAGTTCGATATTCCATCCTGTATCTAAGCGTCTTCATTATTATTTCCCATTTCCATGCATCTTGATCCTAATTATTGTTATTGTACGATAAAGTGTTTTCTTTCTTAAAGATCCAGGATCAGAACAAATATTGTTAAAGAGAGCACTGAGACTGTCAGCCATTCATAATGCTTAGAGCAACATTGACCTCTGGTGTTAGGACAAAGAATCGCTCTCTATTTTAGAATGGGTGGTCACAGTTACAGAGCAATACTCTGCCATTGAAACTTCTTGACAAAGTAAGAACATTACACTGTGTTATCGAATGTTTATATTTTGAATCATACTTAGATAAGTGAAAATTAAACTCTACAGACAAAGAAACAAGTACGTCTTCAGTATTTGTATCTAAAATCCTCATAGTATTAGTTTATTCATAATATTAACACACAAGAAAAAAGGATTTGCTATGTGACATACTTCAGGAAGGAAATGTAATCACAATGAGTGAGTTTTTTTTCTTTCTTCAAGCTGTTCAGGAAATGTTTAAATACAACTGGTGCCATCAACTATCTTGTGTACACCTTCCACTTTAAAAAAAATACAAATAAAAAATGTCAATCTGGTGCACAGATCAAAACGATTTAACTGTTTTGCTTTTATCAGCTGAGAAATATCTCAAATCACATATTTTCATTTTATACTTGCATAATTACACTGGCTTGCAGTGAACTTTAGAAAAAATATATCTTTTGAAACCGTCATGTGTTGAAAGTAAATGTGTGCTGGGCGAAAGAGTGTGCTAGTAGTTGCATGGGTGTAAGGTAGTGGTGTGGTGGATTGAGCCCAGGCGCAGAGACAAAGAGCAGACTGACTGTAGCTTGAAGCCAAGGAAGCTGGTATAGTTTACTTAGACAAAGTCCTCAGTGCAACACAGTAGAAAAATACTGTTACAATGAAAAGGTCCTCAGTTAAAAAAAAACAAAAAAAACTGTCGAGTAGAATAAATCAAACAAGCTATCAAAATTATAGATTCATAAAGTCACAATATGTATCCTTCATGGAACACAACAACCTGGCAACAGAGATTACAAACACAGGGCTTTACACACTAGTCCACACAGTTGTTCCCAGTAATTCCCCTCAGTGCTCAGGCAGATCATGACAGACACACAACCACAGTGTCCTCTGGTGGCCATGGCAGTTTCTGTCACAGAGTCCTTACCCATAGATAATGTCAGACAGTGCCCCCCAGTGGCCACGGCAGCTGCTCTGAGCCCTTACACATGGGGTCAGGTGGGAAGTCAAGATTATCTGTTTCTCCTTGATCTGGGCTGTTCAATGCACTAGGCCTATTTGAGAAATCTATTTTACTTGTTGTATGTTTGTTTTGTCGGGTTTTTTTCTGCGTTCCTGTGGGATGCTCCATGTGGGATGTTCTGGTGGGATGGGCCATTGTAAGTTGCCTGACACAAAAATAAATTAACTTACAGATGGATTTTGTTTGGTCTATTGTACTTCTACTCTCTAGTCCACAAAATGGCAACCTCACATCATCCAATATACATCATTATCCAGACCTTCGATAAAAACATAAAACGTGAAATTAATAATTACTCCATCTTTCAGCGTTCTGCGTATCTGCTTGTTCTAAAAACAGAATCCTATTTACACAGCACACCCCCGGCCTAGATGGTCTATCCTTAATATAGCCTGGCTCTCCCTGTGCTCAAGTTTAGTTTTCCACTCTTACCCTAGCCTCTCTGAGCCCAGGGAGCCATGGAGGGACTCACTATAACTCACTGCGTCGCCTGCCCCGTACGCCACCAGGCCTACTTCGAAGGCAGAGACTTGGACGACTGCTGTGAGGACCATTTTCTGTTCGCGTTACCCGGACCGTCTCTGTCAATGAAAGACTTCCAGCCGGCGGGAGGTAGTGATCCGTCGTTGAGGCCTGCTTACCAAGTGATGTTGGACGTATCACAGTTCAGGCCAGAGGATATCTTGATCCAAGTGTTTGAGGGCTGGCTGCTGATCAAGGCCCAACACGGAGTCAGAATGGACGAGCACGGTTTTGTTTCCCGGAGTTTCACTCGGCAGTATGATCTGCCCGAGCAAATCAAAGGAGGCAGTGACTTGAGGGCCCTGCTCTGTCATGATGGAATACTAATTGTGGAGTCAAAAGATTGAGTGGCAAAAACTTTATAAGGACCAAAACTCTTTGCTTTGCAAAAGTAAACATGCCTATAAAAGGTTTTATAGATTTCGGCTTGGATTCCTGTCTGACTGTAACATATTGCATGGGTTGTAACCGCTACTGATAATTTGTTATGATATCACAATCAATGCTTTTTATTAAAATGAACATTGTCCTTACAACTGAAACACAGAATCCTAGCCATGTTTCTTTTACTACTCCAATGTTATTTAGCCAATTGACTGATTACTTTAGTAATGCAGTTCTACATATTGCACTGCCTTCATCGAGCTTTGTGACTTTTGTAATGTAACTGTGAAGGAAGCGTCACAATAGGACCACAGTGTTATTTTCAGAGGGACAGATAAAAGGTGATCCTACTGTTCCCCTCACTTAGGGGACATCTGAGAGCAGTCAGCTCTGGGATCTGTGGAAGTGAGAGCTTTATAATACGGTTAGGGAAACTTTCAGATAAAACGGTAGCGATTGTGCAGATTTTTCAGATCAAACTTGGTCAATGCTATTTGAGTCCTTAGAATAATTACCACCCACATGTTCTGCTGTCCAAGGTCTCACTGAAAGTTTGAGTTATAATTGTGATATTTTCAAGGCCATGTATCAAGCAGCTTTAGAATAGATAAAGCAGGGTTCATGCATATTATTTTGGGAGAGGTCAACATAAATATGTAGTACACAAGTACTTTTCTGCGTGTAGGTATGATGGGCTTTCCTACAATTTAAATTCTTAAAGTGCCTGTAAGCCAAAGGATAAGAGATGGGTCCTTCAGCAGGGCATTCCAAAATGGAAAAATAGTTAGGTGAGGGGTGACACTGTGCACTTATAATTATGCAATAAATATGGCCAGTGAGAGAAATATCTTGTTTGTCTCCACCTGTTTCCTGGTCTGTTACTGGGAGGTAAAATAAACTATCTCTAAGTAAAGTCTCTGCTGTGTGACTCCTTATTGTAGGCATGTTGAGCTACATATGCAACCACAAAATAACAAGGATAGCAACCAGGATACTAAAGAGTGCCTTTACCTTTTAAACATTCAAATAATCACATCCAAAAGTGCATTTTATATACATTTCCAACAATAAACTTCATGCCTCCAACATTACAAACCTGAATAAATAATTTACCTGATATAAAAGCCTATTGTCTTAAGTTGCATGGTCTGCTTGTTTTACAGCCTCTGGCCCCTGTGCAACATATGAATGTAGGCTAAGTATTACAGTTATTTGGAATGTCAACAAATCCCACAGACCTTTGCATGGTATTTAATCCCCCTAAAAGTAGGCGTTGTATCTACGTTCTAGACTTGCTTGAACGACACCCATGTAAACGTTTTCACACGTAAACCAGAAGTGCATGACGACGCCGACTAAACGCGTCATCTAACCTCATAAACTTGGGCTTACCATTTAAAATGTAGATCTACTGTAACAGCCCTGTTTGACTCTCGGAAAAACGAATGCACAAATATAGACGCAAAGGAACAGCCTTCACCCGTAGTGATTCGTTGGACCATCTTGTAATCACTGACCGTCAGATGTAAATACACCCCGTTCGTGCTAGAGGACAATTGCGCTACAATATACCTCAAGAAATTCAACGACTGTATTGAAGGATGAAGACAGCGTTCAGGGATAAAAAAAAAAATCTTACACAGTTTGTGGGCTTATAAAAAATGGTTAAGTAATGAGTCCGTGTCCTTCTGACAGCACCTCGATCTGTTGTGGTCGCTAGCTCGTTAGCTTAGTTGCAGTATTGTATTTTTTATTTTTTGCAAACTAGACAGTTCCACAACCAGCTTAGCTAACGTTCGGTGGATATGGCGCTGAAGGCAAGGGCTCTTTATAATTTCGACTCCGAAAACCCTGGAGAAATTTCGGTTAAAGAAAACGAAACCGTAACTATATACAGTCAACAGGACATAGAAGGTTGGTTTGAGGGAGTAAACAGCAAAGGTGAAAGGGGTCTTATCCCTGCGTCTTATGTTGAAATTATAAAGAATGACACACTTTCTGCTTTCACCGTTAACGACAACAGTGGCACATCTGCCAATGCTGTTCAGGCACGGTACGTCAATATTCCAACCGAAGGCATAGACGGTTCTCATAACAACGCTCATAATGCGCCTGGACCGCTGAACAGCTATCAGACAACTCAAGGAAGCGATGAAGATTGGGACGATGATTGGGACGAAAGCTCGACTGTCGCTGATGAGCCAGGTTTTGTGGGTGGAGGTCCTAATTACTCGGTTGGGAATAACCCATCCCTTTCGATCTCTCGAGGTGGTGTTCAGCAAGCAAGGAGTTCTGCCACTGTTGGTAGGAACTTGAATAGATTTTCAACCTTTGTTAAATCAGGAGGGGAAGCGTTTGTGCTTGGTGAAGCAGCTGGATTTGTGAAGGATGGGGATAAGCTTTGTGTTGTAATGGGACAGTATGGCCCAGAATGGCAGGAAAATCCATACCCATTCACCTGTACAATCGACGACCCCACTAAGCAAACTAAATTCAAGGGGATGAAAAGTTATATTTCGTACAGGTTGACGCCTACACACACGCAAGCTCAGGTTAATCGAAGATACAAGCATTTTGATTGGCTGTACACCAGGCTGGTGGAGAAGTTTCCGGTCATATCCGTGCCCCACATCCCTGAGAAGCAAGCCGCAGGACGCTTTGAAGAAGACTTCATCACTAAAAGGAGGAAGGGGCTCATTTGGTGGATGAACCACATGCTGAGTCACCCCATATTGGCTAAATGTGATGTCTTTCAACATTTCCTAACCTGTAACAGCACAGATGAGAAAGCATGGAAGCAGGGGAAAAGAAAGGCAGAGAAGGATGAGCTAGTGGGTGCCAACTTCTTCCTCACAATCAGTACACCAGAGCAACCACTTAATCTAATGGAGGTAGAGAATAAAATAGATGGATTTAAAGTTTTCACCAAAAGGATGGATGATAGCGTCATAACTGTTAACACCACCCTCAATGAATTTGCCAGGAAACAGATGACTGGATTTAAGAAAGAATATCAAAAAGTTGGACAATCTTTTAAAATCCTGAGCCAAGCCTTTGAAATGGACCAGCAGCAGTACTCTGCTGGTCTTAATCAAGCAATCTCCTTCACGGGTGATGTCTATGATACTATTGGAGAGTATTTTGTTGAGCAACCCAAACAAGACCTTGACCCATTTATGGATCTGTTGGCACTCTACCAGGGACACCTTACAAACTACCCAGATATCATTCACGTTCAGAAAGGTATGGGCTTTTGCCAAATTGCAGGCAATGGCCTCTGTTATGTGTTTATCTGTGTGGGCATTGTATGTTATGTGGCAGGCCTAATAACTATAGCACTTACTGTGCCTAACTCAATATATTTTAGTAGAGTAAAAAAATAATTAAAAACTACTAGCCCCAATTTGATTGTCCCACCATAAATAACTCAGTGTTGAGCAAGACATCCATTGCTGCGATTGCGTTTTAAGAGAAATGCTTAAGATAGAACATGAGTTCCAAAACATCCAGCAACTGGTTTAAGCTGCGCTGAATGCCCTTCACCTTAATTAAGTGACGCATTCTAGAAGACGTTTCCCGTCAAAGATGAAGCCCTCATGGGTGGACCTCATCACCTATTGCAACACTTGACGTGGCTTTCTTACCCCACCATTTCCTCAATGACACAGCATGCATGTGGTAAGGCCTGTGGTTAGTCAGTCTTACCCGAAAGTTACCTGACCTCTGTGCATGCATGAGAACCTCTGTGACAGCTTGCTGGAAAACAGGTTGAACTCTCAGTATGCCCTAATTTGTACTTTTTTTAACATTCAAAAGTCAGGTTAGAGTGCTTACAAAATCAGTTGTGCTGTTTTTTGTTAATTATGCTTCTTTACAACACAAATCTGTTTAAGTATGAAGTATGTAGAATTAACAGCACACAACTTAAAAAATGAAGAGACTTCAAGAAACCCACAGCATCGGAAAAAAATATATCTCTGTATTGCATGTAATCAGCAATATTGATGGGATTATTGCTTTTGAAGTCTGTAACCTGCTCTCTACAGGCGGGGGGGAAATTATGAAGTGTTAATACCCATTGTAGTTATTATTCAAAGGAAATATAAATTCTCAAGTAATTTAACCTGGTTCAGTAAAAGTCCTTGTTAAGGCATGTCCTCAAACGTTTGTTTCATCTTCATCAATATTTTTTTGATATATTGATCAAACTACAGGATCATCTCTCCCTTTCTTTCTTTTCCTCCACAGGAGCATTGACCAAAGTAAGAGAGAGTGAAAAGCATGTTGAGGAAGGTAAGATGGACGGGACCCAAGCAGATGGCATCAACGAGCGCTGCAACATCATCTCGTTTGCCACCCTGGCTGAGATTCAGCACTTCCATCAGCTCCGCGTGCGCGATTTCAAGGCTCAGATGCAGCACTGCCTACAGCAGCAAATACGATTCTTTCAGAAGATCACGGGCAAGCTTGAAGAAGCACTACAGAAGTATGACAGTGCATAAAAACGCTTGATCTGTTTTACGTAACCTCAACGTCTGCTTAACCAGCAAAGCCTTGGTTGACTAGCGGCTAGTCACTGGGCAACTAAGTTTTCGAATGGAAAAGGGGCCGCAATTGCAAAGCAATGGTAACATTTTCACCAAAAGCCAACTTTGCAAGCATGTTGGCAAAAAACGGTATAGATTAGATCGATAATAAAAGAACACATTTATGTGACTGACTCGACTTAAGTAAGGCCCTGCCTTATTTAACGTTCAAAGTTTTATTTCGAACAATCTGAGCATTGTCAGAGCTTTTTGTATCCTTTGGTAGGTGGAGGTACAGTTTGGGGCTAATGTGCTATTATTAAAATTACACTCTGGAAAGAATATAATTTAGCGTGTCACTGCTGCTTTGCCAACAATGCACATTTGAAGAAGTTTTTTCAATACTTATTCACCCATTTTGACCCCAATTAGTGACTTGCATGGGAAGTCAGCACTCTGTCTAACAGCACTGGTTAATTGGTAACCAGCAGCCTTATAATTAGCTCTCATAATTAGCATGACAAACTTTTATAAGCGCTCACCACAGCCCTGTGCCTTCTGCATTGTTTTGTTACTACTTACTAAAAATCTTTGTATAAATATATTATGTATAATATTTTCTCAAAATGTTTTTTTACAAGGCTCAGTTTGTTTCTACAGTTTTGAATATTATTTATTGGTTTCCACATTGGGAGAACTGTTGAATGCATTTAGGACTGCATCTTTGCAAATGGCTCGAAAGGCAAATGTGGGGAAGAACACACAGAAGGACTGGAGGCCATCGAATATCACGTTCAGATGACATTCCAGGAACATGGGTGAAACAATCACTGGTGCTTAGGAGGGAAACCTGGAAAATGAAGGGAGTTACTGAAATTTACATTTTCTATGTTTCTAAAATCGGAGTTTACGTTTTATTTGTTTTTTTTGCCGTAGGTCTCTGTAAACCTGGATTTGGTGGTCATAAGAACTTATGTAGAGTTTGCTTTGCTTCTACTATTTTGTTTGACACAATATTGGATGTCTGTTACATCGTTGGCAACTGAAAGCCTTGCCCAGGTGTTTTGACTGAGTCAGCAGCTTTGTTTTATTCCTCCCTAGTGCACAAACACAAAGACCAACAACCAAATGCAATTAGGTTTGGCACATTGGAAACCGATTATGTTAGTCATAAAATGGCTCTCAACCAGGTCTGCAACAATCTTTTCTGATTTAAAGGGGAAATGCTGCCCACAGAAGGAAATAAGGGTCCCTACGGTGACCAATCTCACTAGTTACCTGTGATGCCCACTCATCTGTTTAAAAAATCTAAATAAAAACGCTCACTAATGCACCCTTCGATTCTGACAGCCCAAAACATGTTGTCCCCACTTTTTGTTTACGTTGAAAATGTAGAGCAAATCCTTTGAGTGAATCTGTTGGTTCATATGCTGGTTCTTTGTGAATAAAGGTCAAAGCCTTGCAGGCAGTGCGTGCTCTACAGGGAAAGATGAAGGGCAAATAGAGCAGCTCTCTTTCTTGATGCAGGACAATCCTTTTCCAAGTGCTGACGAATATGAAAGCCATTTTGGTCTTTGGCTGCTAAATTGTCCAGTCTCATTACATTGTACCAACCAATCCTGTCACTCGGTTCCAGTTTGATATTTTAACACTCACTCATAGTTTTTTTCATTGTGAAAATGCCAAGTAAAGGGAGGTGAGGCCTAACTACATTCATTGGGTGCTGGGTTAATGAGTTTGATTGCCTCGGGTTTACCAGATTGTATTGCTCTCAGCAGATGAATCTTTAAGGTTTCAGCCAACATATAATGCCGTAGGATATGGGTGTTCTGATTGATACATTGCTGCTTGCTCTACTTTATTGTGACATGTTAGCAGTGCAAAAGGAATGCTGCAATAGATGAATGTTGCTTCTTTGGGATACATTTCATAAAGCAACATTACTTTGGAAGTTTCGTTGTTCATTTGAAAACCGTAAACTGCAGGTTAATTGTTTCACGGTGTGTTATTGCCTGAATTCGAACATCAGGTTTTGTTGCACCATATTTTGTTAATAAGCAAGGAGAAACCTTGGGTTGCAGTCATCTGGCACCTTAACCTATAACCTCTATATTAAAGGAAATACACCACCCAAATGGCTTTTCTTTTTTTTAACACAAGCTCAATGCTGGTGCTTTAGGCCCCACTTTTTCTTTTATAGTTCGAAGTTTAGGCCAGTGGCTCCCAAATTGTGGGTCGGGACTCCTTAGGCAGTTGCAAGAGGATTTCCAAAATAAAAAATGAAGTTTGTATGATAGCAAATAATAATAAATAAGCTCCCTGGTCCTCTAAGTTTATTGGTAATTAAAGACAGATTTCATGAGTTTTGAACGTGTATCAAATTTGGGAAGGATTTTGATAAAGGCTACAAAGCATACCACTGTGTTGGATTTGTTAATGTTTACAATCCATGTCTGCTTTTCGCTAATTACCTAAACCATGAAACCAAAATCTGTAACAATTATGTTAATAATCTGTTGAATAGTGACTTTGAAAGACTGAAATCAATAGCATGATATCACTGTTAAAGTTGAATTAAATTACAAAAAAAAGAGATGTTCATGTCAAATTAGGCTACAAGTTTATTTACAACACTATGCATATTTTTTCCAGCCTACAGTATTTAGTATTTTTAATGATCAAGATGGTTTTCTAGTGTTAGCTCAGTCAGCTGAATTTCTGGAAGTTTATCATAAACAATGATGTCGACTGCATGCATCACTCACCAAACCTCTCAGTCAGAAAGGTGATAATATTAGTGTTGACAAATAAGATAACATAATTGAACCTTTCAATTTGCTAAAAGTAGGTGTTAGGTCTATATTCTAGACCAGCTAGAAGGAATTCACTGGGATGACTGGGAATTGTGGTTTCTGTTTTCAATATGAACTCTTATCCCTAAACTTTACCTCACCGTTGTGTGAACAATTTAGGCATACATTTGTGTGACTTATAAAACCTGTGAGGGTACTGACTTGACATTTCGCTGGTCTTTTTATAAGTGACTTGACAGCTCCCTTTCAGATGGCATGGTTACAAACATAGATGTAAAACCAGTAGGCTGGTGTTGATAACTCTTTCCTATTCTTTCAGGGAGATCTTTTTTCACTCTTGTTATTTGTCTTCTTTCTGTTTTCTTGGATAATCTTTCAGTAATATTAACGCTACTAAGCATTGCAAGGAATTATCTCATTTGTGCATCACAGCATTTTACTAAAAACCTGATCAGACAGCAAGGTTGAGAAGTAGCTTTTTAATTAATTGATAAAAGCTAGCACAGGTTATGTTAGACAAGAAAATGAAAATGATAACTCCCCAAAAAGATCTGGCAGCAAAATGTTTACCAATAGGGGTACAATACTTTCGTTGTACTCTGCTGACATAACGCTGACAGGGAATACCGGGTAAGTGGAGCACAAAGCCTGGCCTGTAAATGGCAACAGTTTCAACAAAGTGGGATCTGTTATAATCTAAGAATGGGGGACACAAAAATATCCCTTCATTAAAGGTTGTGTTGTGTTTACATTTTAAAATCTCTGCCATGCATTGTTGGCAAAGCGCTGGCTAAATCAACTATTATTATGAATTGGATCATGGGAGCTTTCGAACGATCTGTCACAGGTGCAGCAGCTGCACTTCATCAGTGCAATTGGTCTTATTTCACACACCTGTGTTTCTGTGTATGTACGTTTCCTTTTCCCTCACTTTATTGGGCCATTATTGCATTTTTTCGTTTGAACCAAACAGAACTGAAACCCCAATAAGGAGAACACAGGTCATTAAAAATAATTTATTTGAGGTGCAAAATAACTGCAGTTTAGACAACAATGTCTTCTTCAAAGAACATAAGCCACGTTGTACTTATCTTGCCTCATGGTCTTATTACAGTTTTTCTCAATTGCTTTGCAATATTCTCGAATGACAGTTGAAGTCGTCAAAACAATGTGAAATTCCTCACAACCTTTTGTCTGGTGTACAACAGAAAGAGCCTTTCTCATTCTTTGTTACAATTCAGGCACATGACTAAGCACAATTTGAATTTTTTTTGTTGTATGTCTTTGTGATCAAAATAGATTGTTTCCTCTCAGTTGAATAGTTTTCCTCTCCAAAATATGTTAAAATGACTTGATTCTGTAAGTCATCCCATGCAGAATAGTCCATCTAATTGTCAAAATCAGGACAAGAGCGACAGTCTCCAGTTATTCCCAGCACTGTAACTTCATTTTGTTACTGTAGTAGGGATTACCGCATATAGTAGACCTATGTTTTGTTTCCACAGTACAGTATTTATAGGCTATATGTTTTTTGTTCTGAGCAGTGCTGTGTACATTCAGTTATTTGCAGTTTAGCCTATTATACTGTGTTATGACCATTGCAGGAAATGTACAGTAAAAGTGTTTTCGCTCACATGACATGCTCACATAAGTGGCTTCTACTTTACAAAGTGAAACCTTAGACACTTGAAATGAGCCTCTGAATAGTGTTCACTTTGATACACAATAGCAGTTAGCTTCAGAAAAAGAACAGTCTGGAACAGTAGGCATTCAGTGTCAGTGAAAACATGTAGGATAAGACCGTTTGGAAATTAGTCCACTGTCATTCTGACAAAACATCTAAACAGGCGATCTTCGGTCTGATAATTCCAGTCCTACCAGATACGGTAACTCCAGTCCTACCAGATACAGTAACTCCAGTCCTCAATCACTGCCTCAGGTATGGCAGGCCAAGCTAAGCGTAGTGGAGTATGCGATTGCGTTCTACTTGCTAAGTGCCAAAAGCAGTGATTCTTGTTTATAAAACGCTTGGTCTTTGTATGAATTTATAGGAATTGATGTTGTCCGAATTGCTCTCTTATGGTATACTTCTACATATACGTTAAGGGTTTACAATGGTTCCTATTGAGTTGGATGTATTGGGATGTACTTCATTGACCTCACCTGGGGATGTTGACTGTGTATTGCCAAAGACCACGCTGAAGAAGGGCGTCTTGCCCGAAACGTTTGTGTGGTTCAAATAAATCGAATACTTGTCATCTTGCCTTCTTACATGCCTACCTGCAATTGGATCTCCTCCACTCATCCTTTACACACTCAAGTGGAGAAGGACTGTGCCTTTTGTGTCCACAGAACCTGGGTTTGTGACCATTCAAAAGTGAAAGGAAACGGCAGTCTTTTAGAAATAGTAAAACGATAAATGTTTTATTAATCACAACATAGTTTATCATTTTCTAATATGTATTTGGAACTCAAAGTTACCTTAAAGTGATCCTAAAAAAGTCCATAAAAGTTCAACCAGTAGTAGTATAACGGAAACATATTAATATCATATTCTATCTACATGAGTTTACAAAATCTGCCGTCATTCACGTGCATAAACAAGCAAAAAGTGTAACCATGCTTTAATAAAAATGTAATTTAACAAAAATAATAAATAAAAAAGCACCAATAATAGAAGGTCTCTTTTGCAGTAACTTTTTCTCAACATTAACATCAATATATCAAGTAAGCAGACCTTTGAATATGTTAATGTACACACATATGCAGTACCAGATATCTGCCCACATTTTGCCAGTGCATGTTCAATGACATACAAGCGCTCACAATGGACTGGCAACTGGGAAGCATCTGGTAAAACAAGGATGACAGTAGTAGACTAGCTGCAAGTGCTAATTGGACATAACCAACAGAAAATAATGGATACATGATGGATATAAGTGTGCCACAAGGACTGATCTGTGGTGTGTGGCTGATTTTGTGATTTGTGGCCTAAATTTGAAAGAATGCAGATGTACTTTCTTAACTTGTTCACAAAATGATTAGTTAGAACCCACAATTATAGCAATATTTGTTACCAATATTAGGTTCTAAAATGCTTTCAGGATCATTAGCTTGCATTTTATATTATGTTGTATTCCAAAGCTAGCCTCCTCTAAGCTCCCTCTATAGAGTGGTTTACAACAGTATTGCTAGTTACAAGTTAAACTGACAAACTCCTAACATCAGTGCGGTCTGCAGTGAGTTTTTAGTTTAGTTTGGATGATTTTCCTTCCAGGAAATCAATGCAGCAAACAAAACCACAACACCATGATACTGTTTGGAAAAGACAAACCATATCAAGAGAAATATGTACTCTATTTGAAGTTATTTTGTCTGGGAACGCAGTCTTTTCATTTTGCCTTCCATTTCAAATTATATCTATATTACAACCGTTTTTCATGAAAAAAAAGGGGAATAATAATAAGCCCCTAAAGCTGCTCTTTTGACAATCCGTAGTAGCTGATTTTGGCGCCCCCTACTGTTTGCTTGTTGTATCTATTTTCCCTAACTCAAAGAAGACATGCATTTGTATGTATTGGGAATTTGCATTCGCAGTACGATCAACGACTATGAAGACGCCAAGATAAATCTTTTCCTAATTTAGTGACGTACTTTCTTGTGCCATAGAGCTATTCCTTACAGTTTAGCGGGAGATCGTACCCGGTGGCAGACAAAATGAATATTCAATATTGAGACTTGTATTAACAAGTCTGCGATTTTTTCATTCTCCCATAGACATCACAATGGTCAATCAGGAGAAACGTATTGAAAATACGTTAATACAAAAGAAGTTGCTTGAGCAGCTTTAACTTTTGGTGATGTTTCTGCATCAGCGCATTCATCACAGAGGTAGTGAATGCAAAAATAACTTTACATTGTGCAAGGCTGTATTTAGTAAAAGATGCATAAATCTCTCAGTTTAGCTGCTCTCATGCTCTTCACATGATGATAGGTACCTCATAAAAGTAGACAAATCCTTAAAAGTGGTCTTATTCCATGGGTATACATCTAAATAACATCTGTCTTCTGACAAATGATCATTTAAAAACAATAATACAACCCCAAACTCAAAACGTTATTCTATTTTTCCAACATGTTTAAAGTTTTTCATACCCAGTACTGATTCTTCTGGAGGCTTGGACTAGTGGTTCTAATGAACTGATCAGAACTCCGATCAGTCTTGTTCCGGAAGCCTAAATGTGTCGATGACTCACCGTTTGGGGCAGTGGCCCACTGAGGTTCCAAACCATCAAAGCTATCAGGAGGGTGAGGCCTTAATGGAGTGACCGTCACTAAGGCCACTGTGGTGCTTCTTTGACCCTTATAAGACTGAGTACCCGGCGCAACGGGATTTGGGGAGTACTTAGCCTTAACAGGGTTCTGCTTCCGTTGCCTACTGCGCTGAACCAATACAATTAGTACAACAAAGATAACAAAGAGAAGTAAGAGGGCCAACAAAGGCAGGATGACCAGAAGGGGATTGGAGCTCTTCTGAGGGTAGGACTCCACTCGAACTGGTGTGTTCTGAAACAAAATGTCCTCCCTTCCTAGTGTGGGCTTGCTAAGAGTAGTCGTGAATGAGTCGTTGCCGTTGGAGATTCCCCATCGGTTGCGCTGTTTAAACTTCTGCTGATTCCTGTCTGGTGACCGTGTGGGTAAGAAGGAGGTGGCTGTCACAGCCCTTCCAACTGAAGTCGTTTGGTTGAAAGTTTGAAAAGATGGCATGGTTGTCTGGACAGGAGTCTTTGTAGTATCTCCAACTGGATCATAAGGTGTTATTGTGAACTGAAACTCCCCTTTAGCAGGTTGGATGTCTCCAGCTGTCAATATAAATACGAGGGAGTCATTCAGCTCTTGAACTGTAGTCATGTTGGCATTCAGCTTAATGGCTAACTTTCCCTCCTTTAGATCCTGATAGGAGAAAAACTTCACGTCGACTTTTTCGCCCTTTTGGGGATTTCTTAAGAACACTTTACCATACTTTGGCTGGGAAACCACTTCAAATAGAGGGTCACTACCACTTAAATTAGCCAGAACAGAAGCATTTAGAAACCCTGTGTTTAGTGGTATAAGGATTCCGTTGGCAATTTTAACCTGTTCTGCCAATTGGATTAGGGGTGTGACCGTTATGTTGAGCACTTGGTCTGTCAGGTTTGCCTCTGAAGTATAGGTGGTGAACTCCAAGCTGTCTTGTCCAGACGACAGGTTCACCATTTGATACCGCAGTCTTCCTACCCGTAGATCCTCGTCTTCGAACTGGGTTACTTCTTGGTTGCCAATTAGAAGTTTTCCAAACGTCGGCGGCTTTGTGACACGGTATCGAGAAGTCGTGTTTTTCCCGTTGGTTTCGGCCGCCAGATTCTCTGGCTTTATCAAAACTGAAGTCTGACTTTGCTGCAGGAACAACCCTGTGTTGTTTACCAACACAATGGTGATCTTGTTCACCTCCAGATTGAATAGTTTGTAGACAGGTTTGTGGTGTCCATCTGTAACACTGAAATAAAATGCCCCTGAGGCAGGGCTTCCATCATGGATGAAGTACACACTTCCATTGTTGATTTGGGCCTGGGTGAAGGAAACTAAGGATTCGTTCAGTTTTCCTCCGAGAGCAAGGTATCCGTTGTTCGGCGCGCTGATCACAGAATACTTAATATCCTCTGGCGGATTGTCCAAGTCTTCAACCTGAAGGTTGTTAGGCCCTAAGACAACGGTGTCTCCTTGGACTAGCGTAACACTAGGGGCTTTTGTCTTCAACACTGGGGGCTGGTCGTTCACAGGGAGGACGGTGATGTTAAACCCCTCCTCCAACACATTCACGTCGTCAACAGGGCGCTGTGCTGCTTTGCCTTTGGGGTTCAGCCAAGTTTCAAACTCAAAGCTATCGTGGGTGCTCTCAGAGTTGTCGTGGTGATATGTGATTCCGTACTTGTTGACAATGAATTGGGAGAAGTTCGGTTTTTCTTTGGTGAGGTTTCTCTCGCCCACGATAATGACCCCGTGCTGAGGGAGAGACTTGACCTGATACCAGATCTCATGGGCACTCCACTGAGGGGTTGGCAGCTTATACATGAGATTAGAGGCATCCAATTTAGATTTATCGATGACAACGCTCTTGCCCTCTGTAACCACAGCACCTGGGTAATAAAAATAAATCACATTTAAAACCATTGTATCACGACACATACTCCATACTTTTTTTAAATCACAGCAGATCGGATGAAACGAAAAGAGGGTTTGAAAACACTGTGTGTGATAATCTCCCTAAAGGTATAAAAACGAGGTGTTCATAATGTTCATCATTTATGTTTCATAAACATCTAGAAAAAACATGTCATATCTAAATGTGCCCCTTTACACATACAGAGCAGTATAATCACCTGTGTTTGCTAATAGAAGTGTTTTGCGGTCAGGTCCAACGTTTTCATAAGAGATATCCATCCAGAAGGTCTGGCTCTCCAGAGAAGCAGGAGGAGACGCTACAGAGAAGGTCATGGAGTCCATGGCAGCCCATCCCACTGACTCCACGGGGCTCTGGAGGAAAGCAACCTCCCTCTGGTCCACCTGGGGCAGACAGAGGAGAGAGATGACCCACCTTAGCCCCTTCTAGATCTAGCTCACACCTTTAGAGGGACAGGCCCTCAAAATCAGCAAGCCATAATACACACACCCTGGATATCGTGCCATGTCAGTTGTATTTGTTTGTTTATTCTTTTTTTTGTAAAATATTTATGCTGCTCTCTTGGCCAGGTCACTCTGTAAAAAAATTGATTTCAATCTCACTGAGAATTTTACCTGGTTAAATAAAGGATATATATATATATATATATATATATATTTATATGTATATATTAAAGGCCCTCAAAATCAACAACCCATAATACATAATCACTAACACAGAAGCGGTGGAACATCAAAACGCTCGTAGGAAGGTAATAATACCGAAACGTGTCAGCGTTTCATTTTCGATGTCTGCTTCCATAAGTGTTTCATCATCCCATCCTTTCTTTCCAATATTACTGTGAATGTGCTACCTTTTGTTTCTATTTACAAAACCTAGATAATCAAACCCAGTTAGCAGTTTTATGGCCAACAATATAAGTCACAGCTTTAAAGTGAGGGTATGCAAAGGCAATGCATTTAAGAATCATTTTTCATAACAAATTTAAGTTATCAATGCATTACGCACAGACTGCTATCATTGCCGATAACTAAATCTGAGCTCTAGGAGTGACTGAGTCGCTGAAATCAGCTGTTCTGTTTTTTATCGCTTAATCAAGCAAACTTACTCTTCCTGATGGACAACCTGTTAGTCAGGTGGTTTGGGCTGCAGACAGCCATTTCCATCAGTTAACTGTCATTTTGGCGGTTTGGTCTTTTGAGTGTGCGGCAAAGGAGTGGTACCACCCATACAGCATTCACCATTGCCTGCCCTAGCTTTAAAATGTGCTATCAGGAGAGCAGAATTCCTTAGCTAACAAACCATTCAGCTACACAAGAACTCCGGTTGATTTTATTCTACATTTGTATTTGTTATAATCTGACAGGGTTAACTGTGTTTGAAGATTCTTTTTGAAGCACTACTTTTTACTTTTCCAATGGACGTTAAGAAAACGGCCTTACCATGTGTTGTGTGAAGACAGAGATGTCTTTAGTGGAGTTATCAGCCTGCAGCTTCACCAGTCTCCCTAGCCTGGGGGGCCGGACAACACTAAATGTAACGGTACGGTTAGCAGTGCTGCCTCGGTCATTGGTCGACGCTTGCAGATCCTCCTTTGTTATTGCCGTTAAAGAACCTGGGAGTGGGAAAAAAAGGAAGAGGCCATGATGGCATCCAAAGAAACCATTGTAGTGTGGCATAAAATCAGGTAAGTCAAACCTTTCAATACATTGGCTAACTTATATGTGTGTGTATAGTATTTGCAGTGGTTTGAAGCTATTTGAGTGGATTTATTATTTATTTGAGTCTTTAGTTAGCCAATTCATTGAAATGTTTGACTTACTAGTAGAGTATATATAGTATATATTTCACTATAACATCATCTACATGAATGTTGTCCCTCCCCACCCAAATCACACAAACATGTCCACTCCTAAGCTGAAATACCTTTTAATATTATATAATAATTAATATTAGGCTTTCACTCAGAGTTTTATATAAGAACTCCAAATGCATGTACTCTAGGTATCAGAAGTCAACAGTAAAAAGCTAACCAGAGAAATGCATTGTAGAAGTTCATTTTGACTCACCTGGAAAAACTTTGAGATGCCGGTTTACCTCCAGGTTCAGGACTAACGCGCTAGCTGTGATGCTGAAGATTTGTCTGGGGGCAAAGTTCTCTCCGTCGTTCACCTGGAAATTGAACCCTCCAGACATTGCACCTGATTTGGGGGAAGAACGTTACTTTTCGCTTCTGTGAAACAATATGTTTTTGAAAAGTATTCCCTCTCCCTGACACTCCCCACTTCCTGCTTTGCGATGAAAACAACTAAATTGATTCTAGGTTAATGCTTCACACATGTGAATACTCTTCAACTAGACTTAGATATTATTAGGCCTCAACACAAGTTGATACCCAGTCTACCCTTTATACAATGGCCTCTTTGTGAAAATGTATACTTTTATACAACACATACCACTTCCAAATTGGCAAGATAAAAACATTGCACTACCGAAGCCAAACGCTGTCGATGTGACTCACAGACCTAACGATAGTTACTGTCATGCAAGTTAATTCGGCCAAGGAATTCTTGTTTTTTTTGCCTTTCGGAAGCTGTACGTCTGACTCAAAAATTAGTTCGCACCAGTGTGAACAAATAACAGCTGTCCATGGTCTATGTCTTCCTGGGTGAAGTTAAGCACAGCCTTCATGGGGACCTTCTTTAATGCCAGGTGGCCATTGCTGGGTGGAGTCACCAGGAAGTGAAGCTGATCTGGGGGTGTGTCCACGTCCTGGGCCTTCAAATCCTCACTGCTGAGTTCTGTAAGAGACTCTACCCAGACCTAAGAATACACAAACACAACATGAGACACAGTGTTCAAATCCTCACTGCTGAGTTCTGTAAGAGACTCTACCCAGACCTAAGAATACACAAACACAACATGAGACACAGTGTTCAAATCCTCACTGCTGAGTTCTGTAAGAGACTCTACCCAGACCTAAGAATACACAAACACAACATGAGACACAGTGTTCAAATCCTCACTGCTGAGTTCTGTAAGAGACTCTACCCAGACCTAAGAATACACAAACACAACATGAGACACAGTGTTCAAATCCTCACTGCTGAGTTCTGTAAGAGACTCTACCCAGACCTAAGAATACACAAACACAACATGAGACACAGTGTTCAAATCCTCACTGCTGAGTTCTGTAAGAGACTCTACCCAGACCTAAGAATACACAAACACAACATGAGACACAGTGTTCAAATCCTCACTGCTGAGTTCTGTAAGAGACTCTACCCAGACCTAAGAATACACAAACACAACATGAGACACAGTGTTCAAATCCTCACTGCTGAGTTCTGTAAGAGACTCTACCCAGACCTAAGAATACACAAACACAACATGAGACACAGTGTTCAAATCCTCACTGCTGAGTTCTGTAAGAGACTCTACCCAGACCTAAGAATACACAAACACAACATGAGACACAGTGTTCAAATCCTCACTGCTGAGTTCTGTAAGAGACTCTACCCAGACCTAAGAATACACAAACACAACATGAGACACAGTGTTCAAATCCTCACTGCTGAGTTCTGTAAGAGACTCTACCCAGACCTAAGAATACACAAACACAACATGAGACACAGTGTTCAAATCCTCACTGCTGAGTTCTGTAAGAGACTCTACCCAGACCTAAGAATACACAAACACAACATGAGACACAGTGTTCAAATCCTCACTGCTGAGTTCTGTAAGAGACTCTACCCAGACCTAAGAATACACAAACACAACATGAGACACAGTGTTCAAATCCTCACTGCTGAGTTCTGTAAGAGACTCTACCCAGACCTAAGAATACACAAACACAACATGAGACACAGTGTTCAAATCCTCACTGCTGAGTTCTGTAAGAGACTCTACCCAGACCTAAGAATACACAAACACAACATGAGACACAGTGTTCAAATCCTCACTGCTGAGTTCTGTAAGAGACTCTACCCAGACCTAAGAATACACAAACACAACATGAGACACAGTGTTCAAATCCTCACTGCTGAGTTCTGTAAGAGACTCTACCCAGACCTAAGAATACACAAACACAACATGAGACACAGTGTTCAAATCCTCACTGCTGAGTTCTGTAAGAGACTCTACCCAGACCTAAGAATACACAAACACAACATGAGACACAGTGTTCAAATCCTCACTGCTGAGTTCTGTAAGAGACTCTACCCAGACCTAAGAATACACAAACACAACATGAGACACAGTGTTCAAATCCTCACTGCTGAGTTCTGTAAGAGACTCTACCCAGACCTAAGAATACACAAACACAACATGAGACACAGTGTTCAAATCCTCACTGCTGAGTTCTGTAAGAGACTCTACCCAGACCTAAGAATACACAAACACAACATGAGACACAGTGTTCAAATCCTCACTGCTGAGTTCTGTAAGAGACTCTACCCAGACCTAAGAATACACAAACACAACATGAGACACAGTGTTCAAATCCTCACTGCTGAGTTCTGTAAGAGACTCTACCCAGACCTAAGAATACACAAACACAACATGAGACACAGTGTTCAAATCCTCACTGCTGAGTTCTGTAAGAGACTCTACCCAGACCTAAGAATACACAAACACAACATGAGACACAGTGTTCAAATCCTCACTGCTGAGTTCTGTAAGAGACTCTACCCAGACCTAAGAATACACAAACATAACACTGTTGAGTTCTGTAAGAGACTCAACCCAGACCTAAGAATACACAAACACAACACTGCTGAGTTCTGTAACAGACTCTACCCAGACCTAAGAATACACAAACACAACATGAGACACAGTGTTCAAATCCTCACTGCTGAGTTCTGTAAGAGACTCTACCCAGACCTAAGAATACACAAACACAACATGAGACACAGTGTTCAAATCCTCACTGCTGAGTTCTGTAAGAGACTCTACCCAGACCTAAGAATACACAAACACAACATGAGACACAGTGTTCAAATCCTCACTGCTGAGTTCTGTAAGAGACTCTACCCAGACCTAAGAATACACAAACACAACATGAGACACAGTGTTCAAATCCTCACTGCTGAGTTCTGTAAGAGACTCTACCCAGACCTAAGAATACACAAACACAACATGAGACACAGTGTTCAAATCCTCACTGCTGAGTTCTGTAAGAGACTCTACCCAGACCTAAGAATACACAAACACAACATGAGACACAGTGTTCAAATCCTCACTGCTGAGTTCTGTAAGAGACTCTACCCAGACCTAAGAATACACAAACACAACATGAGACACAGTGTTCAAATCCTCACTGCTGAGTTCTGTAAGAGACTCTACCCAGACCTAAGAATACACAAACATAACACTGTTGAGTTCTGTAAGAGACTCAACCCAGACCTAAGAATACACAAACACAACACTGCTGAGTTCTGTAACAGACTCTACCCAGACCTTAGAAAGAGACAAACACGATAAAGACACAGTCTTGCTCTTTATTGGTGGATTGAGAGACACTACGTAAACCAACTGTTAACTGAATCATTACTTTATATTGTTGTTCTTCAACATTCTATTTTGAAGGAATGGAAGGTGGATGAAGTGCTTTATTTGATTAAATTAATCAAATTCACCAAACATTCTGTTAAATTCATTTACATCTAGTCATATAATCATAATGTAATCAAGTCCATCTTTAAACTCTCTTAAAAGTGGTTACTGAGTGCCGTATTTGTTTTGTATAATGCTGGAGCCGCCAGAGATCAAGGTACCCTGCTCCAGTCCCTCAAGAGCAGAAGGCCCCTGACGATTTACAAGCTTAGGTTCCTAGAAGAAGGTGGACTGTGAGGGATGGCCTTCTCAAGAGGAGGATCTGGTGGTCATGAAACTGCTGCAGGTATAATATGATCATATGGATCCCGATAGCCTGCCAAGAACATCAGCTCAGGGTTGTCCAGTGTGGTTGTTATGTGCAGTATAATATGAACTGTGTAATACTGTAACAATCTAATCATGTATTAAATTAAATCTTCGGAAACATACTTTACTAAAATATAATGTAGGTATTATGGTATATACTATGCTTATACACACTGGTTTAATGTTTTGTCTTTTAATATCGTAATTGTATAGTAAAACATAAGCATATGTGAGGGTTGGGTTGGCATCTGCCCAGTAGAGGGCGCTGCAGCACCATAGTGGGGAGGCATGTCATGATATTGGAGAGTCTGGTTCTACATAAAGAAACGGAAGATTCCCAGCATTGAATGCAGTGTCTAACTCGGCCTGTGGCCAGAATCTTATAGCATATTCATTACATTATATTTGTATAAAAGTATCTGGTATCGTTCATATTTGAATAAAGTGTTTGATTTATCAAGAACTGCACCGCAACGCACCCGGGGATCTGGACAAACATGTAATCCAAAAGCAGCTTCCAGCCCTAAAACATAGCCGTTCAATAGCGGAGCAGACAAGTATGTTTTGGACTCTGCGAGTCGGGGCCAGCAAGCCACCATGGTTAAAATGGCCCCCATGGGGACAACTTAAATGAGACTAGCTTTACTAGAACACACAGGTACTGAAACGAGACTAGCTTTACCCATAGAACAAACAGGTACTTCAACGAGACTATCTTTACCCATAGAACAAACAGGTACTTCAACAAGACTAGCTTTACACATAGAACAAACAGGTACTTCAACGAGACTAGCTTTACCCATAGAACAAACAGGTACTTAAATGTTTGGCGGCAGCATTTGACCCTCAGCAAACAGCAATTGAAACAGAGCAGCACTCACTTGTAGGACCCTGTTGGCTGTAATAACAGGAACCTCATCGTTGATGGCAGTGATCTGGATGAATACTCTCTCGGGTGCACTGTGCTTTCTCAGCACTGTGTCATTGGCAACAACAGTAAAGCTGTCTTCCAATGTTTCACTGCTGTCATGGACATAGTAAATCATTTCATTGTCCACCTGAAATCATATTAAGGGCACAAGGTTGTAGGTTTTACCTTTGATACCTAAATAGGTCATATTGAGGGTTAAACAAGTAAAGATTTTAATTTAAACTTAAAAATATTATAAAATGTGTCTAGATTGTTTTAACATACAACATTTAAGAAAAAGACAAACTACTAGAAATATTGAATTAATATCACAGTATAGTCTGGTGGAACCCAAACTATTTCAGACAGCTTTTATAGCTTTTCAATTATAGAATAATTATTACTTTAACACAAAAACAAAAATGTATGTACAACATTACATGATGAGTTTGACAAAAACATAATTTTTGACAAATGAAAAATCCAGATTAAAGACATATTTGCTAAATTGTTTTAAAGTTGTATTCCCTTTCAGCAGTTTTTATTTCCCTTCACTTTCATTGTTATGGGTTTATTTAGTATGAAGGTGCACACTAATAAATTTGCAAGGCCTTGCCTAGTTTTGATGTCTATATTCTTTTCAACTGTAAAAATCAAACATGTCCGCCTCTTTCAAGTATACAAAAGGATCTGTGTATGAGGCTGTAGAAAACACTTCGATGATAATGTTGCACAGTGGCAACTTTAATTAATATGTCACTACTTGGTTTAAGCATCAGCCACTGCTTGATATTTTCCTACAAAGGTAAGCAAACAAAGAGGAGGTAACTGTCATAATTTCTACCTCGGACAGAGAGACAGAGAGAGAGGGGAGGGGGGGGTCTGCAGGCCAAATTGGTAGAATTAACCATAGTACTATTTGTACAGCATTGTTGTCAACCGGGTTTCACATAGCTTTTAAAATCGTGCCAATTTGAAATATAATAACCGTAAAGACAGAATAACGGAGATTCTTACCTGCCTCCTGGTAAACGATGTAATGGGTTTGCCGGGGTAGCGAGTATATTCAATGTGGCCATGTTGTGGAGGCTCAGACACATTATAAAGGAAGTTGAGGCCAGAGAAATGCAGACTGACTACATTCAGCACTTCCTTGGTCAAGGCCTTGGAGCCCCCCTCTTTCACTGTGAAGTTGTACACCTGGAGAGGTATGAACTTTGGAATGATGTCAACAGACATCCTAATGTTGCTGACCTCTGTGACCCCGTTCGTGGCAGCCAGAACAAAGGTGTCATTCAACTGGTTGGCTGCCATCTGCATGTACTGGATGTTACCAGCATTTACGTCTTGCTGGGAAAACGTCTTGATGGGGTACTGTTCAGATCCAATGTATTCCCCTTTAGCTTCATCAAAGCATCTAAGAAACCCATGAGAGGGGAAAATGTTTACCCTGAATACAATCTCTGATGCCAGGTTGTCTTCATGAGTGACCTGAAAAGATCAACATCGCTTTGATTAAGGGGTAAATTATGTATGATTTACATGAGATTATTATAGAACAGAGAGAAGATTTTACAAATGTTTTATTTTTTACATAATGTTACATGAATATTAATTTCATAATTGTTCCCTAACATAAGTGCATAAGAAAAAAGTAGGTAGATGTTTGCTTGGAAATGTATACTTGTAATCAAACTGTTTCGTTTGGAGAAAATTCACTTTTCAATAAACACAAAAACTCCCCTTTATAAAATGTTACTTTGATTAAATGAAACACAACTGGCAGATATGTTTGTTGTTTTTTTTTATGAGAAAACGCTTACCTCCAGTTTAGTGACATCAATCTTCACAGGTTTTCCTTCATCCACATGTATAATATTGTTCTGCTGCACAATTGGAGGTCTCTGGTGGCTTTCGAGGTAAACTTTGACATTGACTTTTGCGTCAAGCTGCAGGCCTTTAGCTTGAACTCTGAGGCTGAAGGAGTCTGCCAAGTTTTTGCTATCGTCGTGGTGATAAGAGATAAGTCCTTCATTCAAATCGTCTTGTGTAAATGAGCCCACCTTTGCCTTGTGGTAAAAGAGTCCACCATTTTGGGGGGCTTCATAGACATTATAAATTACCTCAGCATCACTGCGGATATCTAAGTTTGAACGGACGCTAAAATTGCCAGGAAGGAAAACCACTGATTGACCCTTCTGGACCAATAGGCCGGTGTTGTTTTCAACCTCCAAGAAAGGCTCATCAGCGCTAACGTCCAGGAGACTAGAGACAAAGTTCTTCCCGTCTGACACAAAAAGTACAAATCTTCCAGAATTCCCTCCTTTGTGAATGAATAAAACACGCTTTTCATCCAGGTCTTTTTGGCGAAACTGGAACAACCTTTGTGAAGTGTCGTTTACCAGTACTAGGTCACCCACTGGGATTCCACGGCGGGTGTAGAAAAGCTGACTGTCACTAAAGTCTGAGTCAGCATCATGGTAACGAAGATCCGATGAAGTTAGCAGTCTCTGTCCGTTGCGCACTACGTGAAACACTTTATCAACTACACGGACAGGTTTTTGGTCATTAACAAGCTGAATGGATATGTTGAACTTCCCTTCTTGGGCCCCAATTTCCTGCGCCAAGATTGAAGACTTGAACTCTTGATTTTTAGATGCTATGAAAGTGAAATCATCTTGAATTGTTTCGCTGTCATCATGGACATACAGGATACGTTTCTGTAAGATATCTTGGTTGCTGAAAGTAAGAATGTTGTTGTAGCTCTCGGTGGAATTCGAACGATTGATTCGATTTAGCTTTCCATTTTTAGGACCTGTTACAATGGAATAGTACATTTCCTTTGTGCTCAAGGTTTCTGCAAACAGTTCATCTTTAGTAATAAGTCTACTTTCTCCCTCAAACAATGACAGACCAGAATTTCTTATAAACACACTATTGGCATCTGCTTTTATAGATATTAGGAATTCATAGCTTTGTGAGTGGGCATGTCTGGAGTACACATGAAATCTAAACGTATCGTTGGTATCTTCATATGGCCTGTCAATAAGTTCATATTGTAGTTTTAAATCAGATACATGTCTTTGGCTAAAAGAAGAGTTGCTCTTTAAGACCACATCATCAAGGAGAAGCTGTCCTTTCTTTGGTTGGGAAAGAACCCTAAAGTAAAGGTCATCTTCAGGTAGGACAACCCCTTCAGATCTTGCATATAGATGCTTGGAGTCCAGTGTCAGTTTTCTAACTTTATCAATGTGTGCTACTGCATTCTTTACTAGAGAGTAATTTATCCATTTCACAATGACAGGGAAAACTACTTCTGTGGTCTCCCTTGAAGCCACAGTTACCTTGCACATGAAGTAATCTGTATCATTAGCTGTCTGGACTTCTTTGAAAGTACTAGCATACCTAAAACGATCTTTCTCTAGTAATTTCTGAGAAAATGAACTTGTGAGTTTCCATTCACCACTCGAGTGAAGTCTTTGAAGCTCTCCAAACCTAGGGGGCCTAATAATATCATATCTAATGTCTACAACCTGCCTCACAGCATTTGTCTGAACAGCCAAATGCCTTGAGCCAATAACAAATGCATCTCCCTGAGTGATTTCAAGGCCAGTGTTGTTGGCAATTTTATACTCCAAAGCTACGGCCATGACCCTAAGTACCACTGTGTTGCTCACCTTTTCTCCATCACTGACTCTTAGTGCTATCCTAGAGTTTCTCACGCCTGTATGAACAAAGTTAACCTGAAGGTCCTTAAGGTCTGAATAGGAGAAAGTGGTCACTGCCTTGCCAGGGTTGCTTTGAATCTCCAAGAAGCCTGAATCAATATTAAGATTTCCCAATACTGAGAAGACAAGGTTAGTATAATTGCTGTCAATGTCTGTTGCCTTTAAGACTTCTGTGGTCAAGTGTTTTCTGGAATTCTCCAGTAGCACAAATAGATTCCCCTCAGGAAGACTAAGTTCTGGAGCGTCATTCGTAGGGGTCACAGTTGCGTTAAAACAGAACATTATAGTCCCCTTTAAGTAATCAGGAACTTCTTTCCTACTACTGGAAAAGACAGAGAATATGAAGAAGTCCTCTGGGTCCTCTGAGCCTCCGTGGATGTACATTACCCTTCCATGCCACAGGTCCAGCATGCTGAAGGTGTTCTCCTCCTGGTCCTCAACGTCCAGCCTTATCTGACCATGCACTGGCTGCTCTTGGATTCGAAACAGAATTTGAGACTGTCTGATCCCAAGCCTCTTAAAGTCCAAGAAGACCTTTATGTGCTTGGATTCCAGGGATGCTCGGCCACCCTCGGGAACTACCAGGCTCCTGACCTGCACGAAATTAGACCCATACTTCCTGTCCAGACCCATGGCAAGAGTTGACATTTGGAGCACTGATGTGGGGGTTGTTGGCGCTACAGGGCTGTGACTCAAAGTAGCAAATGGTTCCGGTTCTTTCTCTGGCTCACATCCAACAGAGATGTCCTTTGTTACTATGGCATTTGGAATGCCCGTCGTTACCCCGTTGACTTTGATCTGCTGCAAACAGCCCTTCAAAGAGCCTCCTCTGACACGTTTCCCAGACACGGAGACCAGCCCAATCTTTCGGACCTCGGATCTTATACCGTCATCAACACCACCCACGAACAGATATCCTTTCAGTTTAAGTCCTTCTGTGACAGTACCGATGTTGGTTTTCATGGTCTCCATGTCCACAGTAAGCTGAAGGATTTTCTGGTTGAAGAATAGCTTGACTGAATGCCATGTTTTGTCATTGATAACCGTAGGAGATTGGAGCTCAATTTTGGTTTCACCGTGACCTACTGTGGCTACTGGAAAGCCATCCTGGATCTCCAGTGCCACAAAAGCCCTGTTGCTGGCAGAGTTGTATAGGATTATCCCATCTTTTGCTGAAGTATGCACCACGCATTCAAAAGAACCTTCGTGATGGGCATTCCATCGTGGTAGGGAAATGTAGGCCCTCGAACTGAAGAAGCTTACTGGGTCATCCTCATTTGCAAAGAATTCTGGACTACAACCCAAAGAGACTTCATGGACAGTCTTTAATCCAGAGTAAGGTTTCAACGAGGACAGTAGGTCGTGCTCACTGAAGACTGCCTTGTCAATACAGCCTCGAAAGCCAGTGAGGCCACTGGGCAGATAGAGTTTGTCCAGGCCTCCTGGGCCGCCGACAAAGAGCCCATCTAGGACACTGAGCTCTTCCAGAGGCCCAGCCATGTTCAGACTACTCTGCCAGTTCCTGTCCACCGTGAGGCTGAGATTGTGTGGTTCATGGAGAACGTCTACGGTGTGCCAGGCCAGATCATTTAACAGAGTGCTTCTCTCCGACTGCAACTCGTGTTCCCCAGATCCAAGGCCCAGTTTGACCTGATACAAAAGAAACAGAAGAGCAGCTTGATTCCAGAAACATTAGGATCATCCTCATTTATCAACCCTTCAGACAAACCATGGCAGGTTTTTTGAATAGATGATAATAGTAGTTTTAGTTTTAGGAGAGAAAACGAACTAGAACGAACATAAAATAAAAATAAAAAATTGGCAAACAATCTGAGATATGGATTGCCAGTAACATGAATCCATTACTTGCCTAAAATGTATGCATCGTAAAAAAAAAACTAAAATAAATAAACAAGTGCGCTCATAACATCATTTCATAACAGCCATTTGGACAGGCACTTCCATGTATTTGAGAAAGAATATTTTCAAATGTCACGTGAAGTGAGATTGCCTCAAAGCAGGAAGAGCAACATTGTCTTATTTGTTAAAGGGTAGTCACCATCTCTTTCTTGGATGAGATATGCCTGTGATTCAGACAGTACAAGTGTATGCAACACACATAGCTGGCACAATCCCCTCTCTAAATATGAAGCACATTAAAAATAAAAGACAGCACATGATCAGTTGAGAATGTTTCCTTATCATCTTCGTGTAGTGTGTATTAAATAGTTTTTTCTTAGACATTATGCACATAAAACTGTAATATAGCTTTACTATTTCAAATATTACAGAAATAGAAAACACAATATATGATTTTTATAAGGTTATAAGGTTTTTAACAAGGACAAGCCTTTCATAAAAATGGTTAAATAGAATAAATTGTAGATTTCATAAAAGAGTTCTGTATGGATTAGGTTTCTCACAATCATAGGGTAACGGTTTTGAGAATTCAAAAGTAAAATTTGCTGGTAAGCAATATTGAAAAGCAAAGACTAGTATTGAAATAGAAATTATCCTAATGAAACTTGTGGTGCTCTACATATAAAGAGAGTTTAATAAAAAAAGTAACCATTTTATTTAATTTTTTGTCATATTCTTTAAATTATTTAATACTTTTTCGTGTATGTATAGTCTATGTATTTATATTATATTCCCTATGCCATAATGTCATTTGTCTTCAAATAGCAGTTGTCTGAGTTCAACAACAACAGCACAGTGCTTTGTTATTTTCTGCATTCTTTCTGGGTGTCTCAGATAAGCACCCACTGGGGAGACTGCTTTGGGTTGAGTGATGGACAAGGTCAGCTGCTGGTGAAGGAGACCGTAGCTGGAGGTGGTGCTTATCTGTTTGTGTGGTTGTATGTTTGGGTCTCTTTCTATGCAAGTGAGTATGCTTAATCTACAAAATATATCTAGTGTGTGCCCATTTCTATCATAAAAAAACGCAGAGAAGTTGACGCATGCTTATGTCACAAGTCGCTTACACTACTGCAACATTTTATTCTCCGGTCTACCAAGCATGTCAATTCAAAAACTACAAATGGTTCTGAATGCTGCAGCCGAAGTTCTTACTACGACTAACAAGAGGAAACACATCTCTCCTGTCCTCTATGGTCTCCACTGGCAACCTCTATCTTTTAGAATAGATTTTAATCTATTCAATGAGTATGTACCTGGCAGGCCCCTACGATCCTCTACTACTTCTTTGCTGGTAACTCCCAAGGGAAGGAGGAGTGGAGAAGCATCTTTTAGCTTTTTGACCCCAAAAAGGAATTCCCTTCCAAGCATATTCGAGAGGCTGAATCAGTCATTTGTTATAAAAGGAATCTTAATTCAGGCTTTTAATTTAACAAAGCCATGGAAGATTTTTAATTATAGTTTCGTTTTTATCATGTCATGACAAGCGCATTGAGCTGCACGCTGTATGACATGTGCTAAACAAATAAAGATTATGATTATGATTATGGTTGTAATAATAATAATAATTATTATTATTATTTAACACTAACACTCGATATAAAGTGTGCCGTGCGTCTGTACCGACCTGCAGGCGCCCATCATTTAAGTTCACCAGGAAGTAATCTGTCCTGCCAGCTGCTAAGAACAAGAGGCCGTTGGAGGAAGATGTTCTGAAGGAAATATGGAGGGAGTTACGGCTGGACAAATCCTCTGCCTTGAGCTGCACAAAGCCATCGCCATAGAAGGTGGCTGGAAGAGACAGAAACAGGAATGTACGTGATTTATCTTACTTTAATATATTACTTATACACTGTAAGAAATTGCACTTTTGCAATGAAAGGACATTTGGTATGACAATTTTGGTAGCAATCAATCTAAATTTACATTTAAAACAATCACAACTTGGGTGAATGAAGAAAATATGAAATTAGGAAAAGGCCAAGAAAAGAAACCTCCACACTGCTCCTATAAGCACAGCCTCAGCTTCACAAAGTTAAATGGAGGTTTTCCCCGAAATGGGGGAGTTTAGGGCACGCACAGACATGCTCTGCCCGCTCTAGAACCTTCAACCCGAACATGAAAGAGCCTGTCCTGCCTAAGTGGTCGAAGGCTCCATGCTCCAAACAGAGTGTGGTGGCCGACCCAGCTGTTTTTTCCGCGGTTTGTTTTTTCATATTCTACCCCCCCTGTTATTATGGATTAGCCTGTAATCTAAACGATGAGTAACATACCTCAATGCTTTCACAGCCACTCACAGTGCCTGGGGACAACGGCTAACCCCAACACTGTCCTTTTTCATGTTCACTATGTCACTAAAGCAGAGAGAAAACCCCTCTGCCGTTTTTATGGGCCAAAGTTGCACGTTTCTAAGAGGGCATAATATTCAAAGAAATTGCATCCATAATTGTGCATATTCGCTCTAGTAGGCAATTAAAAACCTGACATGCAGGGGTACAGTTTATCAGTCTATTTAAGCAGGTCTGTCATGTTATTTCTGCAGTGTGAAAGGCTGTTATTGGCGTCTGTTTATTTTCTTGTTGTGGATGTGGACGATGATGACTTTCGTATATGAATGATTGAGCATCAATGTTGCAAAGGTTTGTTTCAAAGTGGGTGAAGAGATAAAAACAAATACCTTCAACAAGAAATGGCTATGATTGATTTGCTTTAATCCATTTATAAAAACACATTAAAATACAGGCCATATTTTCATTGAACCGTAAAATAGCTTATCCCCTTCAAATAGATTATCATTTGGCTCCCCTAATCCTGTAGATGAAGCAGTTTTTACTTGAAATCTCCTCTCGACAAGGAAATATTAGACAAATGTATAACACATACATCTACCTCTATTTCAGGATATTTACTTTCTTTAGAATGTATCTGCACTAATGATGTATAAAAATACTACTTCTTCAAAAATAGTGACCATGTGGTTCAACTTGAGTACAACAATGAACTTTTAGGTAAAAACCTGGAAATAATACATCTGTTTTACAAATACGACTGCCAGTGCAATAAAGGCCTTGATTCTTCAGTAACAAAACTATACTGTCTGTTGTTAATGTATTATAAGTGCACTTTATTAACATGTGACATGTCCATTGCTGCAGTGGGATAGTCAAAGACTGAAGTCCTTTGGCTGTTTGCCTCAACCAACTGTAGAAATGGTGCTGTGTCTTAAAAGGAGTGAACCAATCTGGGCCTCAAATTGTTTAAAGTTGTTAATTTCATTAGTTTTATGCAGTGATTAATAAAAAAATATATACAATTGCTGGCATGAAAATGTACTTAAGAACTATACCTTAAGAAGTTACTAACTGAATATTTTCCGTTATTGACAGATTTTCTTTTAACAATAGCGGGAAAATCTGAAGGCCAGGGCCATTTCTAGCTTTTGGAGGGCCCTAAGTGAAAGGTTGTTTGGTGGGCCCTATTTTGTGAAGCTATTGTAGGGGAATTCCAAACCCCCTAAGGTGGTCCAGGGGCATGCATTTAACAATTAAATGCATCAATCTGGTGCACTTTAAGAGATCCGTGGAAAACATATGCATATAATTGTTTTCACTCAGCACACAAGGTGGTTGGTGAAGAATACATCATATTCACTTCTAGACAGAAAAAAATACAAAAATGACTGATTGGGGGGCCCCTGGTTGCTTTGGGGGCCCTATGCAACCACATAGTCCGCATATAGCAAGAAACTGCTCTGCTGAAGGCTGTCTGTCATTTTGATGGATTAGAACACCGAGGGTGATCTACCTAACTTTGAGTAATTCACACCCCTGTCCAGTTGGTGGCGAGTGTGCATAGATCTATTAATTAGCTATTGTCTAGTCTTGTCTTTGATCTCACGTGTATGACCTCGTTATCTAGCTGGCTTTTGCTCATTAGGCCTACATACCATTGAAAAATATCGCCATAATGAAAAAGATGGAGGGATATAGTGGAGGATGAAGGACAGCAAGTGTAAATAAACATGGGAGCTAACCGAATCTAACCATGCAGGGATGTTCATTAAAATGTTAAGTGGACATGCATAACTATGTCAGGAAAGGGCCAAACGACTTAAACATGTTCTCCGCTATCATAGCCATAGGGAAATGACGTGCTCTTCCTAAATTGGTGGTCAAATTAAAACATCTAGGAGCAGTTGCCTAGATACAAGAAATGGGCCAATTCACCCACTGGGTCATCTTACCCCACTCTCCCCTACTAGTCAATCAATTCAATTGTTAAGAAAGCTTATTTTTTATGCATTAGCTCTGCTGTACCCATTGCAGGGGGTATAAGTCTATCCCCCATATATTAGAAATGTACTTGGCCAATCCATATCTATATTCAGATTATCAACTTAACCCTCACCCTAATTTATTAACTTTCTTTTTAAAGTGGAGGAATAGGATGTTTCTGTGGATTTGTAAAAAAGGAAATGAAAGATTATTTAATTTTCGAAATAATCGTCAATTAACGTAACGTAACGTAATGTAACCTAGCACAATCTCAACACAGCCCTTGTACTGTAACCACCGTACCTATGCGCTACCGACGTCATACATTTTGTTCTAAGAAACTATAAATAAACTCATAATCAAGACGATGGTAAATATATCTAACAATGTCTAAATAGGTCGGCTGAAATAATCGCATTCTTACCTCCTAAAGCCAGTTCGCATATGAGCGACCACCACAGCAATCCGTGAAACAACTTGAAGTTTACTAATACAAAATCCATGTTCGCATATAGCCTACAGTCCGCTCATCCAGTGTAGAACAACAGTTACATTTCAACAGTGTAAAACATGCCGTCATGTAATCGCAGTCTCTTTCTTGAAGTCAGGTTATTTAACTTATACTAACAGTTTAGAAGTGCCTCAGTTCAGCCATGCTATTTCTGGGGCTAGACCTCAGTGGCGATGTTATTAAGCTACTCAGCCACTCAACTGGGAGGAGTTTTCAATGCACTGCCATAGTTAAATGCAGCCATGTAAAGAGTGGGGTTTTGCTTGAGATGGGGTCATCCAAACTGCCAGGGATTTATTTTTATAAACTCAAGCAGCATTCCTAGCACTTTGACATTAACCATAAACCATTAATCAGAAAAATATCTTTCATAAATAAACAACAAAATTGCATCTGCAGGGGATAAACAGTTAAAATATTCAGTTATGTTGGCTAATTCTGTGGGTCTTAACATTTGGGGAAAATATCACTCCATGACAATGTGTGCCATTTGCTGCATGGCATCATCACTCAGATCATTCACACACCCAGAATAAAGCCAACCGTCCTATCTCTAACTACGACAAGAGACAACAATCCCATCATAGCAGTACAATGCTATAAGCAATGATGCCTGATCACTGATGTGAAAGCACGCCCATAGAGATACAAGTGCCATCTTTCACATCCCCACATATACAGTAGTGCCTCCCGCTCACCTACTGAGTATCTCTGTTCTGTTGGGTTGAGCGCTCAAGTAAAGGCGATCGGCCTCTCATCCCCCTTCCACATTGGAAGGCCTTTTCACACATGCAGTCTTATCCGGGAACGTGCAGGAACGGTTCCGGCGTTGGGTCATGTGTGAATAGGAGCAGGGGTTGATCGTGATCCAGCAATCCCTTGGCATGTGTAATAAGAGGCAACACGGCGTTGTTCCGGAACGAAGCTGCATGTGGGAATAGTGAAAATCAGTGGCAGTGCTGGAAAGGTTATCCCCGCAATTTACCGGAATCTATGTGTGAAAGGGGCTTGAGACAGCACTGCCCCCAGGACTGTTACTGAAGTGTTGCATGTGATGACTGTAAGCAGTGCAGGGCATGAGACACTGAAGTGAGCTAGCACATGAGAGGAGGGCATGGTATACCCACTACGGGAGTCTATGCAGTGGGGCTTTGGTTTGAGAAGTACTGTGGCAGGAACTTCAGGGAAGAACCTGTCATGCCCATGAACAAGGCAACCTGGGCTGGAGAGCATGGCAGAGCGATGGCATGAATGGCATCCACATCGGCCTGGAGAGGGGGCACGCCATCCGCTGACAGACAGGCCGACACTCAAACTGAATCTCTTGGACAGCAAAGACAGACTTGTTGCCTTTGAGAGTTGGCATGTGCTTGGAAAGGGCTGACTAAACCCAGCGCAGTCACTCATCACGGAAGGCAGACGTGGACCCATGGATGACGTCAACGTTGAGGTAGATGGCTACACATGGTATGCCTGCCTGCCTGCCAGTACAAAGACCATCACTTTTCTGAAAGCTGCTAGGTGCCAAGCTCAGCCCAAAGGGCACCCGGGGGTAGCGAGAAAGAAAAAACACCGGCATGTGTCAGGAAGGCTGTGAGGTCCCTGCTCATGGGATGGAAAGGCACCTAAAGATATTACATTTCCCTGCTGACTCAACTAGAAAAGCAATGCTAATTGTTGTGTCAACGTCAAGTCATCTGGTTCAAGCTGAAGTCTCTCTCGCACTTAAGTGTTGACAGTGTGCTCAATCACTTGGTCATGGATCCTTTTGACTTGAACAGCACCCAACTTGTACGAGCTAGCTACACCCCTCCGATTAGAAACATACTGACTAACAGGCTCACCGGGAGTCTGATGCCGCTGTCTAAACACAAAGCTCAGAAGCAGAGTACTTTTGGATGCAGCAAAAAAGGTCCACAGCCGCATCTGAAAGGGGGTTGAGACATCACTGCCCCCCACATTGGACTGGAGAGGGGAAGGCTGTGAGGTTCCTACAGCCGCATCATGTGCGACAGCTGTCCCCAAAGTTCCTCCATAACATATTTCGACAGAGACCACTGTATACTCGTGCACGTCGCCACGTATCATCACGAACGATCATCATCGGAAGCCTGATCGACGAACACCCGTGAAGCTTCCACTAATGCCAAACAGGCGCTCGTGAATCATGGACTGCCTGCATTCAGAGTCCTATAGAGCCGGATTCAGGCACTTGCCGAGCTCCCAATGATCAGTCCACACTAACACCTGGTGCCATGCTCCTTCCATCCTTCCAGGAGGCAGCTTCCTGTCATCCAATACCAAAGGGTCTGGTAGGCAAGATAAACCTGAGTTTCAGACCACAATGCAACTGCTTGGGAACGTAGGGCTGCTGGGAAGACTCAGGGTTACATTGGAAATCAATGGAACTCCCGCCGCAACACACCACAACAATGCAGACGGTGTGTATTTATAACGGTCCTGATTCTCTGGGTCCTGACTTTTTGACCCAGTTCACCCCGGGGTTCCTAAATTTATCATTAAGGGAAATCCATAAACCAAATCCTAACTATTACTCAAACCAAATGACATGCCCAAAAATTTGGCTGAATTTAGCCAGTACAATAGTGCACCACATTTGATTCTGCAGGCTTACACTAACCAGCAACTTGAGTTAGCAGAATATAATGAAGTGATCATTAACTGAAACAGTATTTACAAAAATATCACCTATTTTGCGTCAGCTATTGCCCAAAGAAGTCTGCTACTGAGAAAATTAATTACACCTGTATCAGTAGTTCAAATACTACTATGTGAAAATTCCTAAACTATGAAGGGCTCACTTGCGATAGCGTCACTACAACGTCATTGGAGTGAACACTCCAGAGTCGTCTATATATAGTTCACCGAACTATGACTAACTATTGCGGCTCTGAAAAGAGTGGAGGAGAGGGAAGATGTTAGAATTGGTGTGCCGAAAAGGTGCCAGATAAAATGCTCTGCAAAAAAATCTATATATGTTCAACTGTCAACACTGCCCTTCTCAATGTCTTTTTTTTATATGATAGGGCCTATGCAGCTCCAGTTAATGTCCAACGGGGTCCAACAAAAGCGACCCTGTGAAAAAAACGGGTAATCTTTGAACTATTATACTAGGTATATGAGATTCAACCGACATTTATGACTATCAATGGCCACAAGAAAGCATCAGGATAGGTTAGGCCTACAATGATTTGAAGAATTGTACATTCAACGAGTAGATTTTTTTTAAATAGCTGCTATGCATGAAATGAATGCATTTTTTTCTGAGAAGCGAGGACGTTTGGTTGAGGGAATTTTTATTGGGGGTAGTGCCGACTAAATAATCAATTTTAAACTTATTTATCCATCGTGATCAAACGAAAGGCATGTCGAGATACAAATAAGTTGCATACAGGATGTAAAACAGGCTACTTGCGGGATTGTCCACCAAATCTCCAGCAAATAAAGTGTTATAATGTCCACCAGACGTCAGCATTGCTTTTCATTTAATGAGTTCTGTTTAAGGAGGATGCTGGCACCTGGGAGTGACTGGACGAGGGAGGCTGTGTTGTTTGGATGTTGAGGATTAAAGATGGCCACCAGCAGAAGGAAAAAGAGCTGTAACAAATTTGAAAATATGGATTTACTTATGACATAAGGATTAAAGAAACCCCTCAATACACTTGATTCCTTGCTGATTTTTTTTAACTCAACCATTTTCCTGGATTATCACAGTGTGAGTGGCTGACGTTAAACGAGCTAGGCTACTGGTAAGTGGAAGGCTAATTCCAAAGGCATTGCTAATGCTAACATAGCTGTAAAACGTTATGTGCTTGTAACGTTACTTTGCTATCTGGATGGGTTGGTTGAAATACTTTACTTATTGATCAAAAAATTGCAGAACCGTTTCCGAGCAAGGAGTTTAACGATACACTCGGTACCTTGTTGTTTTGCGTTAGCGTTGTCACTCTGGTTAGCTATTAAATCATGTAGGTAGAAACGTTACTAGTAGTTGCATGAACACACAAAAATCATCTGCTAATGACACGGTAGCTAGCAAACTAGAACGTTTGTCCGATCGTTTTATTTTCACATACGAACTAACCACTGCACCGGGATCGTTTACGCTTTACTGAAAGTCAGCTGGCAGGCACAGCAGTGATAGTTCACGCACTAAATCCGCATTTGGCTGAAAGGAGAGTATGACTAAGAGTCCATGTATGTGACTCCGCAGTACACAAATCGTGTTTAACTTCATAGCAAACAAAAATGTGAGTGGACCTGGGAGCGACACAGAAATCCCATAGTACACAGCTGTTGTGTTGTTAGTGGCTACCGTACGTGACGTTAGTCCAGAAGTATGAAATTATGGAAAACTTTAAATATATTATCGTACGGAGTTATATGAAAAGAAGATAGGTGATGCTGTCAATCAGTGTTTAAGCAGTTGTGAGATTTGCTCCGAATTAATTGGTGTCGGACAAAATACCTAATGTTTGCGTTTGTGTAGACACCTAACGTTACGGAGTCACGTGTAACATGGACTAGATCTAGGCTACTTCGTCATAGTACGCTTTACTGTGCAGGGCAGCCATGGCTTACCCTTTACTAACTACCTAACTAGCTGAATAATATAGACTAGTGTTAGACTAGTCATAGTCGTACCAAAGACAAAACATAAAGCTTGCGTTCAGGGCCCGCACAAACAGTCATATGACAGGCAGGTGGGCTAGCAACGTACGTTCTCTAGCCAGGACGGTACGTAGCTAGGGCGGACAATAGAACGCAGTACCTTACTAGCACTGCGCTGGACGGTAATGACAGTCTGGCTCAGCGTGATCTAAAGTCAAACGCTAGGCAGTACATATCGTACGAATGTTGGTTTAGCATGTCCTGTGTTCAGGGCTGGAATGTGACTGGTGTTTTTTTTATTTCCTTTTTTTGCTGCTCACACTTATAGTTTGTTGTCAAATGACTTATTTATGATGAACAACGACTGCAATGTAAACTGTCTTTTTTGTTTCAAGTTCTCAGCATGTGTACTTTCGTCTGATTCATTTGCCTTAGGGCTTTTTTTCCCAAATTGGATTGATTAGACATCAGCAAACATGACTCTGATCTTGGTTTAAAATAGGTATTTATCAAAAATTACAAGATGGAAATATAGAATATTGAAATTAGTGAAGCAAATTGGTCTCTACCACTGAACTATTAAAAGCCTGGAGGGGGCAATTCTTAAGCCTAGTAATTAAAGCCTTTGTTTTCAATAATTAAAGATAATAACGCTATTCTTGGAAAGTCTTAACTTCGATTGATGACAGGTTCCACAAGAGACAGAATCAGCGAAACTGAAACTTCAGAGTCTGCCTGTAAAGTCAATAGGCTGTGGTCAGGCAGCTATTATAATAGGTAGGTGAAACCCGTTTTCCCTTTTTTTTGTGATTTAACAGTCACATCTTCTAATTTGTGGTTTCATAAACGTTTGTTAATAAACAATGGGAAAAAAATCTGATTTTCTTAAAGTGGCAGTTTTTGGGTCAAAAAATGTTTTGAGTTGTTGCTTCCGTGACCACCCTGTGTTAGGGAATCCAAAACATCTTACGACTTTGACATTAGCATTGGCAACTTTTTTTATCGTGATGCAATAATAGTTAATTTGCGATTTATGGAAAAACACATTTCTTTTGCATTTTTAAGTCGTTAACCAAATGTTAAACGGATAGTTCAATATTTTGGTAAATAAGATATGCCCCAACTTACCCCTATTCAGACAAGATGATTGATAGCAAATTTATGTCCATACATTCAGTATTGAGTTAGTTCCGTGGTAGTCGTAAAAGTAGCCTAGCGTAGCAGTAAGCTCGAGGTAACAGCTAGCATGGCTCCCAAAAGTGACTAAATACTCCCTAAAAAAAATCCATTGCTGTGTTATTTACATGTTATATTTTCTGTATTTTGTACGTGTCGAAATGAAAACGTAAAAGCAAGACGCTGTTGTTACTACATATATTGTCAATGCATATGTTCATGGTCACCACTCTACTTCCAATGTTTGGTCCCTCACCTACCAGACACAAGGTGAAACAAAGGTTCCGCTTTACAATAGCTCCAACCGTCAATCTGTTTCAATAACAACAACGTCCTGCCTTTACATTTTCATGTAAACTGCTCTGAACGCTAGGTTTTCAATCGTTTATTTTTTCAATTTTTTGGGTGAACCTGGGTTTCTTTACATGGTCATCTTCTACATACACAGCACTGCCAGCAGCATAAAGAAACAGGAGCTAAAACGGCTTGTTTCAGACGGAGATAAAATGATGTGCCACATGAATGACAAATCAAAGAAAAATAAGCATTTTTTTTTTACTGAAGCATGAAAAACTACTCAAGTGGAGTCCCAGAATAAAACGAAAAGAGGTGAAAATGAGCATAATAGGTCCCCCTTAAAAAGAAAAAAGACGAAGATGCAGTAGAATAGGAAAATGAAGAGTGGTAATATCAGGAAAGTGTAAAGGTAATCCCTAACATCTGGTGCAGTTTCAGGACCGCATTTCTTGGACTGTAGTTTTACGCGACAGTGCCACCTAGCGAAGTGGATTACAGCAAAAGTGCAACCAAAGCAGTATTCCGCCCAAATACTAGGGTACCTTCTGTTTAGCTACTTATCGTTTTAAAGTCTTTTTCCACCCTAGCCTTGGTTTCAGCTTTCTACACATTGGTTCAAAAGCCTGGGGAAGTTTGACAGTCAAAGTCTCTATGAAGGGGGTGGAGACTAGCAACTTGTTACTATTCAAAAATATACAATCAAGTATTGAAATGGGTGGAGCTTCAAAGACAGAGGTGTGTTACTGCTTAGGTGCTCTCCTGTATTGGAACAGTGTCACACAAACCAGGAACCTGGTGTATCTTAAAATGGAGAGGGTTTTGCCAAAGAGTGAGTGACACTTATACGTACCAATCAAACGCATGCCTTCTTATTTGGAAGGCCCTAGAGAAGAGAAGAATTGTCTCCAAGCCTCCAGTTGAGTTTGAAAGAACGAGATTTGGAGGAATGGCCACTCAAGACTAATTCCACCCAAATACTACTTTCTGTCTTGCAATTCAACTTAGGTGCTAAGAGTTGCATGCTGGGCAATTTGTGTTATTAGCATATTTAGCTTATTATTGGGTAAAGTAAGCATAGAATTAAATGCTATGGCCTTTACAGTCACTAGATCCCTACCAGATATTTGTCAGCATGTTCCTTAGGGTTAGACATAAAGACCAAAGAGTATCCGATCATTGAAATTATGTAGGCCATCTTTCCACTCTTGGTAGTGGGTTCCACATTGATGGCAAGATTTGCAGTCGGTAGAGACACCTGGAAATCCAAAGGTTCGACAAGAATTCCAGCACAGTTTACAACACACAGTAACAAATTGAATGATTACTGAAATTGGAGCAAATCGACCACAGCATATCGTAATAAGATATGAATAGATCATTGACCTACCTGGAACAATACATGAGCTGGTGAGGAGTTTGGGCTTTTGTGTACTGAGGACTGGGTGACCTAGGGGCACATGGCCTGCTGGCACACCGTCTCCTCTGGAATGAGCTACCTTGGGGATTCTTTTTCCACTGATGGAAGCCGTAAATGTTCTGGAAGAACAGCAGGTAACGTTTGGTACTTCTGAACATACTGGACCATGCCTTTTATCTGTTGGTGGATAGTGTTCACCCAGATCAGCCTCATCGTGACCGTCTTCGTTCCACGTTAATGTGGCTGTACTCAGGCATTCCATCTTCTCAGCACTCTGGACTTTCCTGAACTGTTCACTGTGTGTGAAATAAGTGCCATGGTGCTATATATATATATATATATATATATATATATATGTATGTATGTATGTATGTATGTATGTATGTATGTGTATATACTGTATGTATGTATATGCCATGTCGCTATATATTTGTGTGGGCATGATCTCTTTGTCCTTGCACAAGGACAGTGCCATAAATTAGTTTTCGTACGACACCATGACTCTGCCCAACCGACTGTTATATGAAACAGTTCATCGGCTCATAAATGGAGATGTATTTCTTGGACAATGTTGGAGTACACAGACAGAGGTGCATGGTTCTCTTTGGTGTCGCCGATGGAGGCAGACCTTCTTTTTATCCTTGCCAAACCACTTGCAGTTCACCATCTGGCCTAACTGTTCCTTCATGAAGGACAGGAGAGGAGGCGTAGGATGGAAGGGAAAACAGCAGCATGTAACCGTGCAGATTTACTGAGCAGTTGCAAAAAAAAAAAAAAAAAAGGAACAAACACTTCAGAGATGAAGAGTGAGGCAAAGAAGCTTAGGTTACCTTAATCAAATGCAGAATCTGAGTCACATTTTAACAGTGCTGGACTTAGTAGGAGAAAAAATATACAATAATCTTTTAAAAACACGATATACATGCCTAACTATCAAACTATCGAAAGTGATCAAACAATACAACATATCAATAGATCGCTTCAGCCTTAAACAATGTGCTACTAACCTACCACCACTAGGGGCAGCAGAGAGGTTGGAGGTGCCACTGGCAGTACCAATGTGCCACTGACTTACCACCGCTAGGGGCAGCAGAGAGGTTGGCCGCCCCAAGATACCACATTAGTGCAGTGTCCCAAATCACATCCTCATACTTTTTACTTTCAGTTCGTACTGTGCCTGCCCTACGTATTGTTGCATGCAGAATGCATACAATTGGGACATACTACTTTGTCCTAACATTAAGCCTTGAACTTTAACCCTCTTGCTCTTACATCTGTCACAGTCCGTAGCGCTAAATGAGAAAATGGTGGGTGCTACATTTTTGCACTGTCGTTGCACCATCGGGACGGCCCAGCCAATGTGCTTCGCAGAGGATTGTTTGGCATACTGGATTGGACGTACTATGCATTAGGACATACTACATTTTTTTCTGGGATCCTAAATCGGATGCTAGTATGGGTATTGAGAAACAGCCACAGTGTCAGTGTGCCTCTGACCTGCCACCACAAGGGGCAGCAGAGAGGTTGGGAGCACCAAGCAGCAACGAGCAGCAGCAAATGGGCCGCTGCTCCAGAATGATTGCTGCCACGGCCTCAGAATTTCATGCAATGTCATGAAGTTGCAATTACAAAGCTCTGCGGAAATATGCTCCACTGAACTCTACCGAACGGTCTCTCTCTCTCTCTCTCTCTCTCTCTCTCTCTCTCTCTCTCTCTCTCTCTCTCTCTCTCTCTCTCTCTCTCTCTCTCCATTTTGAGCAACTGGAACAGGGACAATATGTCACTTGGGAAGTCGTGACAACCAAATAAACAACAGCAGGCCTAAGGCTTTTCCCCGGCTCTCAGAGTGACACACACTGTTAGACAAGTCGACAGGAAGTAGTAGTGTTTGGGTTAGGGTCAGAGTCCACTCTGCTCTAAGCATCAATGGGCCACCGGTCCCTATGACCGAGCCTTAAAAAAACAAGAAAAACAAAGTTCTCACAGGCCAGGCTGCAAACTGAGGCAGTGCCCTCTGTAAGTAGTGGGTCGGAGAGGCATTATGTATGAATAAATAGATGTCAATAAATTTGTCTGTTTTGCAGTCAAGTTTAATTATGATTATTCTTTTTTTATATACATATATATAAATATAAATAATCTTTTGGTGTTCATGCCAGCCGCCGCTTGTGCACCACCCAGATATAACAGAGCCCCCCCCAACTGCTGGTAGAAACCCTAGAGGAAACACTGCTAGGATATTATACATAAGTAAGATCCTTGTGGATGAAAAAAGGATCTTCAATCCAGGGTGTGTGGTCCATTGCCAAATGTATGCATGTACTATTGTTTCCATATGATCTAATAATATGTATTAAGTAATTTCACTTGCTCAGTTTTGAAATACTTATTTTATCATGTAGGCTGTCATGAGACTATAGTGAAACGCATTAATTTGTGAAATGACCTTTCTTTCAGGGGAGTTAAGATGTTACGCCCCAAAATGGACACAACAAAAATCAAATGACATGCAATTTAGGCCATAGGGTTCCAGATCCAGCTCATTATCAGGGGCAAGCTTACATGGCTCTTATTGGTGAATGGTTTTGTGTAAGAAAAACGTAGAAAAGGAGAAACTTTGTTTCAGATTGGAACAAACAAATTCCTGAATCGCCATGATATATACGCTACAGTGAGCAAAGGTTAACCCAGAGCAGGACAGTCCCTGTGGCAGCAAACAAACCAAGTGAAGCACTATAAAGCAATGTAGGCCTAATGATGAGCAATGTAGCCCTAATGATAAGCAATGTAGGCCTAATGATAATCAATCTAGACCTAATGATAAGTTATGTAGGCCTAATGATGAGCAATGTAGTCCTAATGATAAGCAATGTAGGCCTAATGATAAGCAATGTAGGCTTAATGATAAGCAATGTAGGCCTAATGATAAGTAATGTAGGCCTAATGATAAGCAATGTAGGCCTAATGATAAGTAATGTAGGCCTAATGATAAGCAATGTAGGCCTAATGATAAGCAATGTAGGCCTAATGACAAGTAATGTAGGCCTAATGATAAGCAATGTAGGCCTAATTATAAGCAATGTAGCCCTAATAATAAGCATTGTAACCAGCTTGATCTAATGGGGATTGAGAAGGGACATTTGTAATCCAATGACAGCAACATCAGATCAGGTTCAGTCGTTTAATAACAAGCGTTAGAACACAAGACGGCAAACTTTAAAGTTGTAAAATGACCTGGTGGTCTATAACCTTTCCTCTTGAATTATGTGACCATGGTTTGATTTTGGACAGAAAAGGATTCTTAGCTACAGGTTCAGTCCCAGCTTGCAAGGCTGCGTTACACTAGGCACAACAGACTGTTACCAGGCCGAGAATGAACATTCTCATTTGTGTCTGTAGGAATAATTTTATAATAAATGCTTTCTTTTTATTTAGAAATGATTAAAAATACATGCTGGCCACCCATCACTAAAATAGACCGTGCAGAAGGATCAGTTATTTCATCGTTGGACAGGCGGGTTGTAAACACAAGGAAACACTATGGCCATGTCCAGAAAGCTGTCCAACATCGCCGGAACATCTGGTCAAATGATTTCTCCAGTTTCAATAGAATAGCGGTTATGGTTCACTCTTGCTGGTTGAAGTCTTTATCTGTCTCGCCTGGGATGGGCCAGTCATCGCAGTAAAGATCATCTACGTTCTTTCCTCTGTTTTGCCGTGGTAACAGGCTCTAGCCTGACGAAGCATCTCAAGATGAACATGGTGAAGAGGATCATGGGCCGCCCCCGTCAGGAGGAGTGTAGCCCCCAGGACAACGCGCTGGGCCTGATGCACCTGCGCCGGCTCTTCTCTGAACTCTGCCATCCTCCCCGACACATGACCCAGAAGGAGCAGGAGGAGAAGCTCTACATGATGTTGCCAGTCTTCAACAGGGTGAGATTCGCTTCGAGGGAAAACCTACACTGTCTCCGATGTTTTACGAGAATGATAAACTGAGTCATCATTCAAGATGTTGATGTGTTGTATTCATTGCTGGCGATGTTACATAATTGTACATTATACTCGCAGTTGTGCAGGTACAGTTCTAACCTATTTATGATGTGGAGGATGTTTCGTTACATGTTTCGGTACAAAATTGTACAGTAGCTTTGTCTTTTGTCAGCTGGGAAAATCATGCATTTATTATAATTTTTTCTTTCCAAAGAGGTCTGTAAATTAACCACGATGGTGTCATCTGTGAACTTTGACCAGGTATTTGGGAATGCCCCCCCAAGCACAATGACAGAGAAGTTTGCCGATCTGCTGCAGTTCACCACTCAGGTGTCAAGGCTCATGGTGACTGAGATCCGACGGAGAGCGTCCAACAAATCCACAGGTAAGGCGCTCAGACTCGATTCAAAGAGCCAAGAGACAATTTTGGATGTTTCTTTGGATTTTGTTTTACCGCCCACCTGCGTTATCCTTCAAAATTGTGTTGAGTGGGCATATTTCCAAACTTGGCTGGCGTTTCTCTGTTTGAGATGTATAGTATGCTGAAATTATAACTCTGTTTGAGATGTACAGTATGCTGAAATGATAATTCTGTTTGAGATGCACAGTATGCTAAAATGCTAACTGTTTGAGATGTACAGTATGCTAAAATGATAATTCTGTTTGAGATGTACAGTATTCTAAAATGATAACTGTTTGAGATGTACAGTATGCTAAAATGATAACTCTGTTTGTTCTCCCAGAGGCTGCTAGTAGAGCTATCGTCCAGTTCCTGGAGGTGAACCAGAGTGAAGAGGCTAGTCGAGGCTGGATGCTGCTCACCACCATCAATCTGCTAGCCTCCTCTGGCCAGGTGGGTACCTCACTGTATTTACACTAGCCTCCTCTGGCCAGGTGGGTACCTTAATAATAATAGTCCTTCAAGCCTTTTGTCTGCAACGTTTGATTTAGACAGAGAACAACAAAACATAGATGACTTTGCTTTATCTTGTACACCAGACATTAAATTATTGTTCAACCCAGAATGTAACCAATCATACTTTCTCAGCATTCCTTTGTTTTATCTAGAACTAATGTTTAATTAGTTACCCCCCCCAAAATTATGACAAAAGAACATACACATCTGAAATGCACCATTTAGGTGAGCATGGCGATTAGGCCAACATTCATTGGAAAGTCTTCAATCGGGAGGTCTTGAGACCCTTGTCATTTTCTCACAGGTTACAGGAGAGAAAGTACATGTAATAAGCATGTTTTACATATTCTAAAGGTGCATTCCACTTAGGGTGCTATCTCGCGCTTCCCTGAAATGTGTTTCATGATTTCTCGCAAAGACTCCGTCCACTCAACCGTTATTTTCTTTTTTTTACCATAAATTCTACAAATTAAAAATAAATTAGGCATTTCAGGCAGCTTTCTTCCCAGTTTTGGTTAAAAAGAAATGGCATGCTCGTTTGAGATAACATTGCCAGCCCTGGAAGATTAAAGAACAGTTGAATAATGAACCAATAAGACATTTTGATTTTATTTCTGGGTAGTAAATATGGCCAAGCATGATAAAGAAGTAGACTACCGAAATCAAATAAAGGTGCAGAACTTGAATTAACAAATTTGTACATACATTTGGACCCCCCTCTGTTGTCCATATATGTCCATATATTCAAATAAGCTTGTTTCTCTTTTTCTTATGATACATCCCAATTGTGGTCTGTTTGCCTGTAAGTCACAGGCTGTGAGAGTGAATTAATGGTGATATCTTATAGGAGAAATCCAAACAATGGCCCCCTGGCACCCACCATACTGTTTCATGTCTGTGGTAGCACAGAAACAACCTTTCTAAGAAATCCTTGTGACATTCATTCTGAAGCTCTGTTGAAAAGCAGAACCCTCCCCCTTCTCCTCTGTTGGTCTATGTGTCTATTCATCCCTCAAACCCATTCATCATTATCTTTATCTTTCCTGAATCTCTCTCTTTCTCCCTCCGTCCCTCTCTTTATCTCTGGGACTATTTGGTTTGTTTTCTCTGTTTTCTATGCATGGGCTGTTTGCTTTGTTGGCCCGGCTCGGTGCAGAGAGGGAACCCGTGAGGGGAACAGGCCGCCATCCGTCTGTTCTCCTCTGACCTGGGAAAGGAGCCATTTTATGCTCATCTCTGTCACTCGGCTGACGAGGCCCACCTGTGAAGCCAGGGAGCACGTGGTCTCACCCAGCTCACCCTGTAGTTCTCCTCCACTACCATGCCCCTGCATTCCCCCTGGACCTCTCTCACACACACACACACACACACACACACACAAAAAGCCTTCCACCTGTGAAGCCAGGGAGCACGTGGTCTCACCCAGCTCACCCTGTAGTTCTCCTCCACTACCATGCTCCTGCATTCCCCCTGGACCTCTCTCACACACACACACACAAGTGAAGGAATGTGAACTAATCCTTAATCCACTCCTAATGACCACTCCTCAAATCATGGTCTGGTTGTCCAAGCAGAAGACGGTGGACTGCATGACGACGATGTCGGTGCCCTCCACCCTGGTGAAATGCCTCTACCTGTTCTTCGACCTGCCTCACATGGCCGATGGGCCAGGGAGCACCCTGCCTCCAGGCCAGCCCCCACCTCCACCCCCGCCTCCGGGACAGCCCCCTGCCCAGACCCAGCCTGAGCTGCCCCTGGCGGACCGCAGGGCCCTGCTGCAGAAGGTCTTTGTCCAGGTCAGTCTACAGCCCTGACACATGCCGACAAGGAATTACGGTCACAGATATTTTTATTTTAAAGACAGGAAATGTTGAATTGAGTTTGTGGGTGAATAGCGTACAGACTCCATAAATGTGCTCTCATTAATATGCCTCTGCTGTTTTCTGTTCCGATATCTCACTTTCACTTCCCCTTTTTCGACTGTATCTCTAACTCTGGTCTTCTAGTGAACTGCCAGTGTTTTATTATCTGCCGCTGTCGTGCTCCTTTGCACGTCTGTGTTTTCATGTGTGGCCCTCCACTGTTCCCTGGGTGGCATTCAGATCCTGGTGAAGCTGTGCAGCTTTGTGTCGCCGGCAGAGGAGCTGGCTCAGAAGGATGACCTGCAGCTGTTGTTCAGCGCCATCACGTCCTGGTGCCCGCCTCACAACCTGCCGTGGAGGAGGAGCGCTGGCGAGGTGCTCACCACCATCTCCCGCCACGGCCTCAGCGTCAACGTGGTCAAATACATCCACGGTATGGGGGGGGGACGGGGGGGTGATAGGGCAGGCAATTTAGGTTTCAACCAAAGTCTGGATTTCATGCTATTTATGGCCAGTTCTCAATTTGAATCCTTGATTTACGTTACGTCTAAAAATGAACTAACTAAAAACAGACAGATAATTCCAATAACTGTATTGTTTATTGATTGATTTATTTGACCCTTCATTTCAACCTTTACTCTTCCAGGGAAAAAAAATATTGAGATGAACATTTTTGGAATTGGGATCACAGAAGCCATAAAAAGCTTAAGAAATCTCAACACATATGATACACTTACATGTCACACTTGTAAGAAAACATTGAATCACGAAGAAACAGACAGACAGACAGACAGACAGACAGACAGACAGACAGACAGCACGTCTTTTAAATTGAGTGGACCCCATTTGACCATCCGCTGTACGTTGCCCTCCTGCTCCAGAGAAGGAGTGCCTGGCCACGTGTATCCAGAACATGCAGCAGTCGGACGACCTCTCGTCTCTGGAGATCGTGGAGATGTTCGCCGGCCTGTCCTGTTTCCTGAAGGACTCCAGTGGAGTGTCGCCTGCCCTGCTGGATGACTTCCGCTTGTGTCAGGGATACACCTTCCTCTGCGACCTCATGCTCAGGTCAGTGTGTATGGAGGATGCGTTGAAGGGAATAAATGGTTATACTCACTTTAAATGAAACCTTATTATTTAACGCTAGGTTTCATTTTTGGCCTGTAAATGCTTGTAGTTAAACTTGCCACCCAAGTTTAAAAGAATTCGGCAACATATACCCCCAAGTGAACGGCCCACTGTGTTTTTCACACTGTCTCTTTTCTGATAACAGACTAGAACAGTCCAAAGAGGATGACTCCAAAGACGCCCTGAAGGACCTGGTCAATCTAGTCACCAGCTTGACCACCTATGGTTTGGCTGAGCTGAAGCCAGCAGGGCTGACCACTGGAGCCCCTTTCCATCTCCCTGGGTTTGTTCTTCCTCAGCCCTCTGGGAAAGGTCAGTGATCCGCGCAGCTACAACTGACACTCTTTTTAGCCGTTATTTCTGTAGGTTTAAAATGGGTAATTATTGTAATATTAAAGTTCAAAATCTATGCTCATCTATTCACGCACAAAAGTATCAATGTCGACCATGAATTTGAATCACTTAAATGAAGGAAGGATAATTTGACCCATCTAATGCCCATTGAAATCCATAAGAATGGCAGAACAAATTCGTCCATCGAATCATACATATAGAAGAGTGAGCCTACAATATCTTCACTAAAGTTTTGTTACAAACGAATATTAAATATGTCTTTATTTAACTTTTTGTTCATTAGTTCATACTTTTTCTCCCTTAAAATGGGCAGAGTTTGATGAAATTGTGATGCTGTTGCTACAATGTCTACCTGGTAGGGATATAAATGTAATATGAATATAAATACTTTCAAATTGAAGATGACCGCCTTCCGTTTCACCAGTCATGGTTTTATTTTGAATCGAATGCACTCTTTATTTGCAGAATTGTTCCAACTGAGCCACATTGGAGGGTTAGGGTTAGGGTTAGAGGGCAGTTCATGGGCAGAGTATGAGTATTGTGCCACATTGGAGGGTTAGGGTTAGGGTTAGGGTTAGAGGGCAGTTCATGGGCAGAGTATGAGTATTGTGCCACATTGGAGGGTTAGGGTTAGGGTTAGGGTTAGAGGGCAGTTCATGGGCAGAGTATGCGTATTGTGCCACATTGGAGGGTTTTCTAGCGTTTAAGATTATTTGTGGATCATGGTGTTTTCTGCCCGGCAACCCATAAATGCCATTTTTGCACAGTGTCTTTCTAACTGTTAACTGTTTAACTGTTGGTATGTGCTGCCTCTGGTTCTCACCGCCTGGGTTCTTCCATGACTTCTCGGAGGAGTCTTCGACGTGCTCTTGGAGTAATCTTGGTGGGACAGCCACTCCTGGGAAGATTCAGAACTGTTCTATGGCTTCTCTGTTTGGAAATAATGGCTCTCACTGTTGTTCGATGGAGTCCCAGAGCCTTAGACATGGCCGTGGAGCCCTTAGCAGACTGATAGATCTCTTTTAGTCTCAGTTCTATTGGAATCGCTTTTGTCTGTCTGTCTCTTCATATGATGTTAAACAGTCTGTTTGGTCTTTATCTCTCCGCTCGGCTGCAGGCCACGCTGTGCGTAACATCCAGGCCTTCACCGTGCTCCAGAACGCCTTCCTCCGCGCCAAGACCAGCCGCCTGGCACGCACCCTGCTGGAGGCCATCGGGAACATCTACAGCACGGACCTGGCCAACTACTTCATCCTGGAGGCCCAGCACACGCTCTCACAGTTTGCCGAGCGCGTGGGGAAACTGCCCGAGGCCCAGACCAAATACTTTGAGCTCCTGGAGTTTGTGGTGTTCACCCTCAACTATGTCCCCTGCAAGGAGCTGTTTGGTGTGAGCGTGCTCCTGAAGTCCAGCACGTCGTGCGCCTGCAGCATCACCGCCACCCGGACCCTGTTGAAGTTCAGCCGGCACGACGCCGTCTTCAGTGATGTCTTGAGGGAGGTGGGCCTGCTGGAGGTGCTGGTCAACCTGCTCCATAAATACGCAGCCCTGCTGAAGGACCCAGCCACACAGCATCAGCAGGCCCACAATAACGAACAAGGTGAGATGTCCAGGAGGTGTTTCGACCTCTTCAGCCAGCTGCTCTGCCAGCCTTTCGGTTTTCTTTGCTCTCCTGTCTGATCGTGTCATGCACATCCACAGGACCAATGTGTAGAAGCTTATCACTAGACTGGTACTAGTACTACTAATACAGGGTTCCAGACTGCCAACTATTTGGTGGCATCTGCCACCGTAAATCTGTCAGTGCTGCCACTTGACCTTCATTGTTGTTGTTTTTTGTGTGTTTTTTTACTATTAATATTTAAATCCTTAAGTCATATTTTGGTCCAACAGTTGGCCGATTTTGTTGAATTATTTATCCTCCTCCTTTGAACTGCCCACTGGCTGCATTTCTTTCTGTCTCTTGCGCAGTATAGTAAACTATGACGGCCTTCTCCTACACAAAGTAGCAGCCTTAGCTTTCAGGTTGTAGGTCGTCGTTGCCAGTCACAAAACATGAAGAAAAGGAAGCTTATTGACACCTTTTTCAGCACTAAAATGCCACCACCACAGGTTTTTGTGCTGAAAACCTTAGTGTCAAATGTTAGCCTGGAGCCCTGCTAATAGTAGCAAGACGTGATAATATTCATAATTGTATTCTTTATGTGTCCAAAATGGCGACAGTCTAAAAGAGTTGCGTGCCTACACAACCTGCATAACAAGGGTTGGGTAACCTCTTAACGTTTCTCCCCCCCCCCTCTCTTTCTCTTTCCATCCCTCTCTTCTCCTCCTCCTCTCTCTCTCTTTCCATCCCTCTCTCTTTTCCTCCCCTGTCTGTCCCTCCCCATCCCTCTCTCTTTCTTCCCCCCCTATCTTTCTCTTTCCGTCCCTCTCTTCTCCTCCCCTCTCTCTCTTTCCATCCCTCTCTCTTTTCCTCCCCTGTCTGTCCCTCCCCATCCCTCTCTCTTTCTTCCCCCCCTCTCTTTCTCTTTCCATCCCTCTCTTCTCCTCCCCTCTCTCTCTTCCCATCCCTCTCTCTTTTCCTCCCCTGTCTGTCCCTCCCCATCCCTCTCTCTTTCTTCCCCCCCTCTCTTTCTCTTTCCATCCCTCTCTTCTCCTCCCCTCTCTTTCTTCCCATCCCTCTCTTCCCCCATCCCTCTCTTCTCCTCCCCTCTCTCTCTTCCCATCCCTCTCTTCCCCCATCCCTCTCTTCCTCTCCTCCTCTCAGGGGACTGTAAGAACAACACAGCAGCAGAGGAGCAGAAGCAGTTGGCCTGGCTGGTGATGGAGACTCTCACTGTCCTACTGCAGGGCTCCAACACCAACGCAGGTGATGACACACACACACACACACACACACACACACTGTGTCCTGTCTCAGTGGTAGTCCATAGCACTGCTCTTGGCTAAGTAAAACCAAAATCCTGGATGCACACACAATATACATCTGTACAAAAATATGGACTTGTAGTATGTAAATGAACGTTTGACAGGGCTGTAGTCCACAGTACTGACCCCCTGGTGTGCCTCCTTCCCCAGACCTGTTCAGGGAGTTTTATACATCTCTAAAAAGATATGGACGTGTAGTATGTAAATTAACGTTTGACAGGGCTGTAGTCCACAGTGCTGACCCCCTGGTGTGCCTCCCTCCCCAGGCCTGTTCAGGGAGTTTGATACATCTCTAAAAAGATATGGACGTGTAGTATGTAAATGAACGTTTGACAGGGCTGTAGTCCACAGTGCTGACCCCCTGGTGTGCCTCCCTCCCCAGGCCTGTTCAGGGAGTTTGATACATCTCTAAAAAGATATGGACGTGTAGTATGTAAATGAACGTTTGACAGGGCTGTAGTCCACAGTGCTGACCCCCTGGTGTGCCTCCTTCCCCAGGCCTGTTCAGGGAGTTTGGCGGGGCCCGCTGTGTCCACAACATCGTGAAGTACCAGCAGTGTCGGGAGCACGCCCTGATGGTCATCCAGCAGCTGGTGCTGACGTCTAGTGGGGACGATGACATGGGCACACTGCTGGGGCTCATGCACTCTGCTCCGTCCACAGAGCTGCAACTCAAAACAGACATCCTGCGGGTACAGAGAATACAATGGCCAAATGAACTGCTACTTAACTTAACTACTGCTTAGCTACGCTGACTTGAGCCTGCACTACAATAACTGCTTGTTCAAAAAACAAAAAACAAAGCCTGTTTCTGGCAGTACGTGCTATTGAGTGGCCTTGTGTTGAAGGGTTAGCCCAGTGGTCCTCCAGGACCCCCAGCCATTCCAGATATTGGATCTTTCCCAGTGCTAGCACACCTGGTGTAATTAGTCAAAGCCTTGCTGTGGGGGTCTTAATTACACCAGGTGTGCTAGCACTGCGGATGATCAAACGTCTGGAATGGCTGAGGGTCCTGGAGGACCACTCCTAACGGAGCCCTCCAACCCCTGTAGTAACACTGAGCATGTTTGGGCCTTGTTTAATAGGTATTTACTGACCAGTCTGACCCAATACTAGACCAGGTCAAAATACCAATAAAAGTCAAGTTTCATGTTCCATTTCTGTCACTTTGCCCTGTTATTTAAATGCTGCAGGAGTAAACCAATTCATACACGATTAGCCTGTTCATTTCCCTCCCCAAATGTGCGGTACGGTTGCCGCGGCTCCCGGCTCCGCTCCCTAACCCGTCCGTGTTCTGGCCGTAGGCTCTTCTGGCCGTGCTGCGGGAGAGCCACCGCACGCGCACCGTGTTCCGCAAGGTGGGCGGCTTTGTCTACGTCACCTCTCTGCTGGTGGCCATGGAGCGCTCGCTCTGCCAGCCCCCGCGCCAGGGCTGGGAGAGGGCCAATCAGAACCAGGTCTTTGAGCTGCTGCACACTGTCTTCTGCACCCTGACGGCGGCCATGCGCTACGAACCGGCCAACTCCCACTTCTTCCGCACCGAGATCCAGTACGAGAAGCTGGCTGACGCTATCAGGTGACGCAGGGCTTTTTTGACTGATGTGGATTGGTTGTTCCTGTGAAGTGTAGGCAGCTTTTTTGTTATGTCCTATTGCTAACGTCATTCTTCTATATTGCTGTTTTTTTTTTTTTACAGACGTTAGGCTTCCTGTGCTTTTTGGCAAAGTGACATAAACAAACAATAAAGTCCATAAGCCAATGAATGCTGCTAATACTAAAATGGAGTCCTGCCCTATAGGTTGCTGGGGTGTTTCTCGGAGGTCAAGAAGTTGTGCCCTACGGCGGTGTTTCCCTCCAACGCACAGCCCTTCCAGAGGCTCCTAGAGGCAGAGACTGTGTCTGCGGGGGCCCCTGGAGACAGTGTGTGTCCCACCCTCAAACACTGCAGTAAACTCTTCATCTATCTCTACAAGATGGCCACGGATTCCTTCGACAGGTTATTCCCCCTACTGACAATAGTATGCATATGTCTGACGAAGACTTCTGGAGGTTACCAAAGCACACAAATACTTAGCACATGTAGTCATCTTCCAGTGCCCAGGTATTTTGCGTGTTTAGTAGGAAATCATTTACCAAATTAGGAGGTACTTGTGCAGTTACGATATAGCTCCTTGTTTTGTGGTTGTGCACAATATTGAAACTACAGTGGCCCTGAGGTGCCAAACACAACAGCGTTAGTCAAGCAAAGAAAAGTTGAATTTGCTTTAACGCTGTGGTGTTTTGGCTCAATGTTATGTTTTCAGCTTTTGGTTGCTTCGCTAATGTTGTTGTGTTTGGCACCTTACGGCCACCGTATGAAAAAATGATGTGATAAAAATTATTGTTTACAATTCATAGTGATGAAAGCATTAAATCCTTTAAATGAATGTAAATTAACTTTAGCTTTAATGCACATAGATATATTTCAAAACTATTGCGCATTTTATTATTATAAACATAATAATTATTATAAATAATTTTTCTCAATTTCTCTTATTAGTAAAACAGAATGGAAGGTAACGTAGGCCAGGAACATTTGAAGAGCTTCTGTCAAATCTTTAGTACTAGGAGCCAAACCTTCTGCTACAGCAACGTTGAAACTATTGCTATTAAAATGAAAGTATTGATCAGCGTGGTTTTGTAAGTGGCTAGGTGGAGTCATCACTTTCAGGACCTACACAATGCTTAGCCAGTGTCGTGAGCAGAGCGGCCCATGGCCGGTGTTTCTGCCCCCCACCCCACTGGTGTTACGTCGTCTGGTGCATGTGCTGCAGCTCCTGTCTGCTAGTTCTGCTGGCTGTGCTAAAAACCCTTTGAGCTTTCTGACTAACGGCCTCTTCCTCTCTTCTTCTCTTCTCTTTTCTTTTTCTCTTCCTTCCTCTGTCGTTTGGCGCTGCCTGGCTGTGCGCTTGGGTCTGGTCTGACTGCATGTGTGTGTCTGGGTCTCGTGTGTGTGTGTGTGTGTGTGTGTGTGTCTGGGTCTCGTGTGTGTGTGTGTGTGTCTGGGTCTCGTGTGTGTGTGTGTGTGTCTGGGTCTCGTGTGTGTGTGTCATGTGTGTGTGTCTTGTGTGGGTACAGTCGTGCTGAGCAGGTGCCCCCCTGCCTGACTCACGAGACCTCCCTGCCCTCCCCTTGGGGCACGCCAGCACTCGCCAGGAAGAGGTAGCTACAGTACACCTAACCCTGACCCTAACCTATAGCACCCCACCCTAACCCTAACCTATAGCACCACACCCTAACCCTAACCTATAGCACTGAACCCTAACCCACAGTACACCTGACCCTAACCCTAACCTATAGCACCACACCCTATCCCTAACCCTAACCTATAGCACCCCACCCTAACCCTAACCTATAGCACCCCACCCTAACCCTAACCTATAGCACTGAACCCTAACCCTAACCCACAGTACACCTAACCCTGACCCTAACCTATAGCACCCCACCCTAACCCTAACCTATAGCACCCCACCCTAACCCTAACCTATAGCACTGAACCCTAACCCACAGTACACCTAACCATGACCCTAACCTATAGCACCCCACCCTAACCCTGACCCTAACCTATAGCACCCCACCCTAACCCTAACCTATAGCACTGAACCCTAACCCACAGTACACCTAACCCTGACCCTAACCTATAGCACCCCACCCTAACCCTAACCTATAGCACTGGACCCTAACCCACAGTACCCCTAACCTAACCCTAACCCACTGCACTGAACCCTAACCCTAACCCTAGCCTATAGCACTGAACCCTAACCCTAACCCACAGCACTGAACCCTAACCATAACCTACTGCACCGAACCCTAACCTTAGCTCTAACCTATAGCACCGCACCCTAACCCCAACCCTAACCCTGACCTACAGTACACCTAACCCTAACCTATAGCACCACACCCTAACCCTAACCTACAGTACACCTAACTCTAACCCTAACCTACAGTACACCTAACCCTAACCTATAGCACCGCACCCTAACCCTAACACTGACCCTATCCTACAGTACCGCACCTAACCCTAACCTATAGCACCACACTCTAACCCTAACCTACAGTACCACACCGTAACCCAGACCCTAAGCACTGCACCATAACCCTAACCCTAACCTACAGCATTGCACCTTACACCTAACCGTAAGCACCCTAACCCTGACCACAGCACTGCACCCTAACCCTAACCACAGCACTGCACCCTAACCCTAACCACAGCACTGCACCCTAACCCTAACCACAGCACTGCACCCTAACCCTAACCACAGCACTGCACCCTAACCCTTCCTCCAGCTCCTCACTGCCTGTCTAGCCTTTTCTGCTTCTCACTTCCTCTTTACATAGTGACCTAACCCTAGTCCTGCCTCATACACTAAAACATAAACTTATTACAATGTACAAACGAACCCATTAACATCATACACTAAAACATTAACGTATTAGTGTATACAAACGAACTCATCCACTGTGAGCAGCACTTAGCTCAGTATATTATTTAAAGACTGGCACTTTGTTGGGTAGTCTCTCGCCCTGAGATCGGACTTGTAGGCCTTGGCCAGACTCTCCTTTTTGAAAGTAATCTCCTAAGTAAAGGCGAACCCAACAAGCTGCCTCAGAGTTTGATGACTACTCACTGCTAGCCATCTTAATAACTTAAAGGTCACATAATCTTATGAATTCTGTTATAGGTCTTTGATAGTTTTAGCTATTTTTCATAAGTAAGCTGAATGTGAATAAAATGCTAGTTTAACTATGGTTTTTACCCTTTTATTTCTCAGACATCATTTAACATCTGAACAAAATAACGTTGCTAATAATTGTTTTCATAACAAGGTCTAGCATCCCTCTCTGAATTCATTTAACATGTTATGAATGGAAAACGTTTACTAATGGAAAGTATCCTCCAGGCAAAGAGAGGATTTCAAAGGCCCTGTTAAATTCACGTTTAATACACACAGCCCGTCAAAAGCACACTCTAAAGCTCACCCCACCCAGTGATATTAATACTAATATATATTTATATTTAATAACAAATCGTTTTATTCAGACACGCTGAAAAGATGACCACAACAAAAAGCACTGAGCCTGAAAGCACAACAGCCTTGGATCTCAGAGCTGCTTTGGATTGCCGCTCTGTTGGAAATGCCTCTATTGAATTACTTCATTGATTGGTCTTATTATTTATTGCTGACTTGATGCAGTTTGATCACTGAACAACTCCTCTGATGGCCCCCATCTAGACACGGTTACTACGGCTCCTCTGGCCCCCCTGCTCCCGTTAAAGTGCTGTCGGACCTGAAGCTCCACCTGACCACGCCCTCCTACTCGCCCTGCTCCTCGGACACCGTGGTCATCCACCCGGGGGCCGGCCTGGCCATGCTGGACCTGCTGGCCTCCATCACCTCCGAGAGCCAGCCTGAGGTGAGCCCCGCCCGGCCTCTTTGGAGACCCCCCCCCCCCCCACCAACTGCCTTGTGTGACCTTGTCCCTCTCTGTTCCCAGCATGCTCTGGACCTGCAGCTGGCGGTCGCCAACATCCTCCAGCTGTGCGTGCACAGCGAGCGCAACCAGCAGGTTCTGTGCGAGGCCGGCCTGCACTCGCGGCTGCTCCAGCGCTGCGGCCAGGCCCTGGCGGACGAGGAGCACCCCCTCCACCCTCCCCTGCAGAGGATGTTTGAGAGGCTGGCCTCCCAGGCCCTGCAGCCCATGGCCCTCAGGTACACCACCACCTAACCCTAACCCCTCCACCCTCCCCTGCAGAGGATGTTTGAGAGGCTGGCCTCCCAGGCCCTGCAGCCCATGGCCCTTAGGTACACCAACACCTAACCCTAACCCTAGCATATACCAGCATCTAAACCTAACCTTAAGTCTAACCTATGCAGCCTAAGGCCCTCAGGTAGACATACAGTTCCAGTCAAAAGTTTGGACACACTTTCTCAGTCAACTGAACGGGAAAGTGCGTCCAAACTTTTGACTGGTACTGTATACCAGCCTCTGGAGAACTGACCGCTAAGCTAGAAAAGAAAATACCTTTCAAGGGTACTCCTCCCTTAATGATGCGTACCTTCAAAGTCAGTAAATGCTGCTACGCTTTCAGCATTGAGCTGCTGCTTTTTCAACTAGATAAAGATATGGTGAACTAAACTGCACTAGAGCTTTGTTCTTACTTCCACTATCTTAGAACATGTTTTCCATTCCTGACAGCCTCTTGTTTGGATTCATTGCCGGGACTAAGGGGCAGATGTACGTACGTTAGAGAGCGCAGTGCAAACAGCAACTTAGCCAGGCCGCACAGGGCACACGCTGTGCCTTCTCATTTTTTCATCTGTTTTTATCTGGTACCTAAACACCAAAGCAAGTTCCTTGCATGTGAAAACCTACATGGCAATAAAATGTATTCCGATTCACGTCAGATGTACCAAACCTGCGGCTGATCGCATAATCAGCTATCTCACTGGCCTTTTACCCATGGAATGGGCCTCCGAACAGTGAATGGGCCATGTAATGCCATGCTTGTTCACATATTACAATGGAGCAGGTTATACTGTAGATCTTTAGAAACTAACCTCTACAGGAATCAAGGTAGCAGTAATGGCGGGGGCTTGTTTTAAAGGTGTGTTTGTTTTCAGGGAGTTCCTGCGGCTGGGGGACCCTCTGAACTGTGGAGCCTGGGACAAGAACCTTCTCAAGCAGTACCGGGTCCACAAACCAAGCTCTCTCAGCTATGACGCTGAAATGAGAAGTAAGCCCTCGTTTTCCATCCATCTTTATTAATATTATACCTACTTCCCCTCTGGGAGTCACCATCAAAGTCAAACACTATTTACGAGTTTCTTAGATAACTGATAATAATTTGTGTTAAGCACTCAAAATGTTAAGGCTTGGCGTCATCTTTAATTTATAATAATAATAATAATAATAATAATAATAATAATAATAAAATGTATTTATACAGCGCTCAAAGACGCTTTACATCAAAAGTGATCATAAAGCGCAGCCCATTAAAACATAATAAAGAAGCACAATAATGTCTAATAACATTAATCACACATTAAAGTATTTCTAAAAAGGTGAGTCTTGATGAGGGATTTGAATTTTCTTTGTCTTTATGTAATTGACTCCTTTTCCTAGACTTGACCAGTGAGTGTCTTTATGTAATGACCCTGTTAGTCTGTATCTGACCTCTGACCCTGCTAGTCTGTATCTGACCTCTGACCCTATTAGCCTGTATCTGACCTGTTAGTCTGTATCTGACCTCTTACCATGCTAGTCTGACCTCTGAACCTGTTGGTCTGTGTCTGACCCTGTTAGCCTGACCTCTGACCCTGTTAATCTGACCTCTGACCCTCTTAGTATAACCTCTGACCCTGTTAGTCTGTATCTGACCTCTGACCCTGTTAGCCTGACCTCTGACCCTGTTAGCCTGACCTCTGACCCTGTTAGCCTGACCTCTGACCTTGTCAGTGTGACCTCTGACCCTGTCTCCCCCCACAGACAGTATGACCATGTCAGTCTGTATCTGACCTCTGACCCTGTCAGTGTGTGTCTGACCTCTGACCCTGTCTCCCCCCACAGACAGTATGACCATGTCAGTCTGTATCTGACCTCTGACCCTGTCAGTGTGTGTCTGACCTCTGACCCTGTCTCCCCCCACAGACAGTATGACCATGTCAGTCTGTATCTGACCTCTGACCCTGTCAGTGTGTGTCTGACCTCTGACCCTGTCTCCCCCCACAGACAGTATGACCATGTCAGTCTGTATCTGACCTCTGACCCTGTCAGTGTGTGTCTGACCTCTGACCCTGTCTCCCCCCACAGACAGTATGACCATGTCAGTCTGTATCTGACCTCTGACCCTGTCAGTGTGTGTCTGACCTCTGACCCTGTCTCCCCCCACAGACAGTATGACCATGTCAGTCTGTATCTGACCTCTGACCCTGTCAGTGTGTGTCTGACCTCTGACCCTGTCTCCCCCCACAGACAGTATGACCATGTCAGTCTGTATCTGACCTCTGACCCTGTCAGTGTGTGTCTGACCTCTGACCCTGTCTCCCCCCACAGACAGTATGACCATGTCCATGGAGGGCTTTGGTCCCGACAGCGTCTTCACCTCGGTGGGCGAGGACAACGGCCAGTACCGCATCAGCCGCAGCCTGGTGCGCTCAGCGGAGGGCAGCACGGTGCCCCTCACGCGGGTCAAGTGCCTGGTCTCCATGACGACGCCCCACGACATCCGCCTGCACGGCTCGGCGGTGACACCTGCCTTTGTGGAGTTTGACACCTCGCTGGAGGGCTTTGGGTGAGGCTGCAACACGGGGACGCATGCAAGCAACATGGCCGATTGAAATGGAAACACAGAGGAGCCAACAGAGTCCAGTGAGGGGTGGAATAGAAGTTGGTTAAACATCTGCATTGTTTATGGGATTATTGTGATTAGAGTCATTTTTTCAAGTTTGCTTATGTGTTGTCATGCAGTTAGGATGTCTAGACCTTCTGCTCGCATAGTATCTCATGGCTCATTTCCAGTGGATAGGACCCTTGAAACCGTTATGTAACGGGTTTCAACCCGGTACCTAACCCTAGATCTGGTTTGCATTTCCACCGCTACCCTAAAATGTAGGTGGGGTTCATAGCTAGGTAACCATATAGTGACATATCATATTCAATGTATCAGAGACACAGAGAGTAAACAAATGAAAGCAATATCATAATAGATGATATAGAATGTTTAGCAGTTTTTCTTCTCAGTATGCACACGGACATATGTGCAAGAAATATAAAAAAGAACGTGCCTTCGTTGTGAGGCCCTTTCATATTCTCTGTCGTGATCAATCCGATAGTTAAGAATTACTTTTTGGTTTGCGAGTCCTTTGGAGTGTTGATTCTGTTGACCAATCACCGGTCCGCCCTGTGTTAGCTCCACCTTTCCATACCGGCTCAGTGTGCTAGGAACCTCAACGGAAGGTTCAGTGTGCTAGGAACCTCAACAGAAGGGTCAGTGTGCTAGGAACCTCAACAGAAGGTTCAGTGTGCTAGGAACCTCCACAGAAGGTTCAGTGTGCTAGGAACCTCAGCGGAAGGTTCAGTGTGCTAGGAACCTCAACGGAAGGGTCAGTGTGCTAGGAACCTCCACAGAAGGGGAGCGAAAACCAGGGCCGAACAGAAGAGTTATTTTCTGTACCATCCACAACCTTTGCCAATTTAAACGCAAAGTAACTGTTCCGATACGTAACGAAGTGATACGGACCGTATCTGACAAGCCACGGTATTTTCCCCTGTGTCCTTGGTTATTCCTTTTTGAATTATTGTCAGTGTTTCTGTGGTGCGACTGTTGACCGTCTTCTGGTGTGGGCCGTCTGTTCCCTCCCTTGGTCTGCAGGTGTCTGTTCCTGCCCAGCCTGGCACCACACAACGCCCCCTCCAACAATGCCAACGCAGCCGGAGTCAGTGACGGCACAGTGGTCAGTGGCATGGGGACCGGTCAGTACCTGTCTGTCTGTCTGTCTGCCTGTCTCAGGGGTCAGTGATGGCACGGTGGTCAGTGGCATGGGGACCGGTCTGTCTGTCTGTCTGTCTGTCTGTCTGTCTGTCTGTCTGTCTGTCTGTCTGTCTGTCTGTCTGTCTGTCTGTCTGTCTGTCTGTCTGTCTGTCTGTCTGTCTCAGGGGTCAGTGATGGCGCGGTGGTCAGTGGCATGGGGTCTGCTCAGTCATCCCTTTGACCCAGTCTTACTCAAACTCAAGTCTCCCTCAATCTACCCTGGGTCAAATGATCTTCCTCTTTCCTCTCTCACTTCCTCTTTCTCTCTTCTTAACAGCAGTATTTTCAGACCTCTCTCTTTATATCTAGCCTGTTTAAGCTAAGTATAAGATTATTAAGAAGAGCATGACATTTCAGTAAGTAAAGGAAATGGAAGCAAAACAACTTTATTTTAATTCTCACACACACACATGCACACACACACACCCACACACACACACACACACACACACACATCCAGATATAAATATAAGACAAGCGGATGTAACTTTGTCTAACTTTTTTACTAAGGAAAAGTGATTTTCACCCTGAAGTACCCCACTGTAGATTTGGGACCCCATTTGGGATTCCTAATTTAGACGGAGGCTTTGGGCTAAGGTCCTGATTCCTAATTTAGACGGAGGCTTTGGGCTAAGGTCCTGATTCCTAATTTAGACGGAGGCTTTGGGCTAAGGTCCTGATTCCTAATTTAGACGGAGGCTTTGGGCTAAGGTCCTGATTCCTAATTTAGATGGAGGCTTTGGGCTAAGGTCCTGATTCCTAATTTAGACGGAGGCTTTGGGCTAAGGTGCTGATTCCTAATATAGAAGGAGGCTTTGGGCTAAGGTGCTGATTCCTAATTTAGACGGAGGCTTTGGGCAAGGTCCTGATTCCTAATTTAGAAGGAGGCTTTGGGCTAAGGTCCTGATTCCTAATTTAGACGGAGGCTTTGGGCTAAGGTGCTGATTCCTAATATAGAAGGAGGCTTCGGGCTAAGGTGCTGATTCCTAACTTAGACGGAGGCTTTGCCATGTGCTTTGCGTCCTCTCTCTAAGTCGTCTCCCCCCCCCCCCTCTCTAGGTGAGCGCCTGTTCCCCCCTCCCTCCGGTCTGAGCTTCTCCAGCTGGCTCTGTGTGGAGCGTTTCAGCGCGGCCCCTCACAGGCACCCTGTGCGTGTGCTCACGGTGGTGCGCAGGGCCACGTCCTCGGAGCAGCACTACGTCTGTCTGTCTGTGGTGCTGGCGGCCAAAGACCGCTCCCTTATCGTCTCCACCAAAGAAGAACTGCTGCAGAACCACCGTGAGTGCAAAGAACGATGGGACAGTCCGAGATGCATGTCAACACCTGAACCATGTCTATGCTGAGACAGCGCTCAGGCTTGTCTGTACTGGGCAGGAGACTTCAACTGGGAACTGTTTTTATTCTCAGCCTTTTATACTGGCTTATGTTTACAGCCTGGTTAGACTGGGCCTTATCTCACGAGATCACATTTGATTTCAGGATGCAGCCAGGCAGCAGTAAACCTATTCAGATTCAAAATGTTATGTAAATAAATACATCTGAATGTTGCTTTTCTATTGCCGTTTAAAACGAGTGTAAACCAAGCTACTCGGACAGTGATCCATCTGAGGAAATGACCACACCGTTTCCCAACCTGTTTTGCTCCTCGTAAAGCGGAGGACCTGAGTGAGGAGTCCTCCTTCTACGAGATCCTGCCCTGCTGTGCTCGCTTCCGCTGCGGTGACCTCATCAACGAGGGCCAGTGGCACCACCTAGTGTTGGTGATGAGCAAAGGCATGCTGAAGAACAGCATGACCAGCCTCTACATTGACGGACAGCTGGTCAGCACCGTCAAGGTGAGGTCCTTATCAGCCGCGGGCTAACAATGGCCGCCTTTTGGCTTTGACTTGAGGCCTGAGCTTCTCAAGCTATGAGTGGGAGTGGGTGACTGTGCACTAAACCTGTGTTACTTGACTTTAGTTGCTTTGTATGTTTAAAGCTATTCTTCTCTATCTATGAGTGACTGTGTGCACTAAACCTGTAAACCTTTGTTTAAACCTATTTTCCTCTATATGTGAGTGACTGTGTGCACTAAACCTGTAAACCTTTGTTTAAACCTATTTTCCTCTATATGTGAGTGACTGTGTGCACTAAACCTGTGTTACTTGCCTTTAGTATCTTTGTATGTTTAATGTCCTCCCTGTCCCTGCCTCAGCTCCACTACATCCACAGCGTCCCGGGGGGCTCAGGCTCTGCCAACGCCCCGGTGTTGAGCACCGTGTACAGCTACATCGGCACGCCGCCCGCCCAGCGCCAGATCTCCTCTCTGGTGTGGCGTATGGGGCCCACCCACTTCCTGGAGGAGGTTCTGCCTCCCAGCAGTGTGGCTACCATCTACGAGCTGGGGCCAGAGTATGTAGGCAGCTTCCAGGCTGTTAACGTACCATGTAAGTTGGCTCACTTGCTTATGACACTGTTTTGGTCACATGCATTGTTGAAAAATGTCCCCACTCTATGCACGTTTCAGCTGTCTTTGTTGACAGCATCTGTCTTTGTGGACAGCATCTGTTTTTGTTGACAGCATCTGTTTTTGTTGACAGCATCTGTTTTTGTTGACAGCATCTGTCTTTGTGGACAGCATCTGTCTTTGTTGACAGCATCTGTCTTTGTGGACAGCATCTGTCTTTGTGGACAGCATCTGTTTTTGTGTTCTACAGCTTGTTCAAATGGGAGTGATGTAACTAGATTTTACCATCAATAAAAGCAAACTTTCGAGGGAGAAGTACCACATACATATGCATCTGTGGGGGGAAAAAATGTGTTTGAGTAAAACTGTACATTTTTGTTTTATTCTATAAATTAGACAGGATTTCTCCCAAACTCTTACTAAATATATTGTTACTAAGAGCATTTATTTGCAAAAACATGAAAAGTAAAGATGCGTTGTTTTCCAACCTCAATTAAGGCAAGGAAAACAAGTTCATATTTATTGTTTGAAAAATAAATATGAACCCCCCCCCCAGTTTTGGGAATATTTGGCATTTTCTGTAAATAAATGCTCTAAATCACACAATATTTTAAATTGGAATTTGGGAAATGTATAAATGTATAAACCAACATTTTTCATTTTACTCAAATACATACCTGTAAATAGTAAAACCATAGAACTGGTCATTTTGCAGTGCTCGTTACATTTTTCCCAGTAGACTGATGTATATTGTGCCCCCCCCCCCCTGCAGTTTCCCTCCAGACTACAAGACTCCTCTCCACAACGTGATGAGTTTAGACATTTACAAAAGGGCCTCACTAGATGGCTTGCTTGAAAGAATAGGCAAATAGCTGACCAGTGCAGCTTTAGCAAGCCTAAAGGCAGCAAATTATTAGCAAAAACTAAGGCAAAAAGCAAAAACTGCATACCTTTGACCATTGAATCATTGTCTTTGTCAAGTTTCCCACTTCTTGAATACTAAAAGTTTAGCTTCAGTTAGACGTTTCATGGCCAGATTACCATTCTAAGAGTCTAGCCTGAGACTGACACAAGAAACCAAAGAAAACGTCTGTGCCGTGTTTATTTTGATCTGTTGTCGTCTTATTTCAATCAAGGTAATTTAAGGCCTCACTAGCCCGAACTCATTTACTAACACCAGGGCCCTCGCAAGATTTAGGGCAACTTCTATTTCCAACAGCCATAAAGCTATTTCCCTGAAACAATAACCATTTAGGTAATCCAACAGCCATAAAGCTATTTCCCTGAAATAGTTTCTGCTTCCTATCCCTAGAATAAAGAGCGGATACCAATTCACTTTTTACAGTGGAGCAGTAAATGTTTTCTCTATGGTGCGTGCATTTTGCTCACCTCTCCACCGCCCCTCCCTAGGTAAAGACTCCAAGGCTGAGTCCACTGCCCCTGCCCCTGTAGCCTTGGTGCCTGAGGAGAAGGTCTCCTTCAGCCTGTATGCTCTGTCTGTGTCCTCCCTGACCGTGGCCAAGATCCGGAAGGTCTACAACAAGCTGGACAGCAAGGCCATCGCCAAGCAGGTCCGTACACACACACACACACACACACACACACACACATTATTGGCCTGAAGGAAATGAGCCTCCATACTGTTTTGTTATCCATGCCTTTCTTTACATGACAGTCAGATGCTCTTGGCCGTCTCACTCATAGAAATATATGTCTATGATCTCACCGCTTATTACTGTGCCTTTCAGATGAAAAATCACTTCTGTTACAAATGTGTGCTTGTCCTGTAAAGAGCACTGAGCCTAAACACACAGCACACCTTCCAAAAGGCCCTTCTTCTCACGTAAAGAACAAACGGTCTGTTCAGATACGGCACATACTACAGATACCACAAACACCTATTATTCAGAGTTTACACATGTAGGTCAAAGTAGATGGGGATGGTACTACTCTGTTCTTGTGTTTGTATATGTTTGACTGTATTGGAGTGTGAATCTGTTTATAGATGTCTTACTGCTCTGATCTTGTGTTTGTATATAATGGGTTGTATTGGAGTGTGAATCTGTCTATAAATGTCTTACTGCTCCGATCTTGTGTTTGTATATATTGGGTTGTATTGTGAATGTGCTTCTGGTTCTCCTCAGTTGGCTGTGTCCTCTCATGAGAATGCCACTCCAGTGAAGCTCATCCATAATGCCGCAGGTCATCTCAACGGCCCAGCGCGCACCATTGGAGCTGCTGTCATGGGATACCTGGGTAAGAACATGTTATTATATTCACTATTCAAACTTTGCACCAACTACACACACGTTTGCACTGAAAGGGGTCTGGATTGTCTTGTGAATAAAACATAATGTAAGACGTTAAAATGACAATAAAACATAATGTAAGATGTTAAAATGACAATAAAACATAATGTAAGATGTTAAAATGACAATATAACATAATGTAAGATGTTAAAATGACAATATAACATAATGTAAGATGTTAAAATGACAATAAAACAAAATGTAAGATGTTAAAATGACAATATAACATAATGTAAGATGTTAAAATGACAATAAAACAAAATGTAAGATGTTAAAATGACAATAAAACAACATATGTTGGTATCAAATGCCATACATAAACGAATGTGTACCATATGATTACAAATTCCATATATAAATGACTGTGTACCATATGATCACAAATTCTATATATAGATACTGTATATGGGTGCCATGTGATCTCTAGTTCTATATATAGATACTGTATATGGGTGCTATATGATCTCTAATTCTATATATAGATACTGTATATGGGTGCCATGTGATCTCTAATTCTATATATAGATACTGTATATGGGTGCCATGTGATCTCTAGTTCTATGTATAGATACTGTATATGGGTGCTATGTGATCTCTAATTCTATATATAGATACTGTATATGGGTGCTATATGATCTCTAATTCTATATATAGATACTGTATATGGGTGCCATGTGATCTCTAGTTCTATATATAGATACTGTATATGGGTGCCATGTGATCTCTAGTTCTATATATAGATACTGTATATGGGTGCCATGTGATCTCTAGTTCTATATATAGATACTGTATATGGGTGCCATGTGAACACCAAGTTATAAAACCTGTGTCCATCCCTTCCATGGAGCAGGTGTGCGTGCCTTTGTACCGCGGCCCGTGGCCACTAACCTGCAGTATGTGGGGGGCGCCGCCGCCATCTTGGGCCTGGTTGCCATGGCGTCGGACGTGGAGGGTCTGTATGCTGCGGTCAAGGCCCTGGTGTGTGTGGTCAAGAGCAACCCCCTGGCCAGCAAGGAGATGGAGCGCATCAAAGGCTACCAGGTGGACGACATCATCACTTTAGATGGACCGTAACTAATGTCAAGTAGATACAACATCATTGTTTATAACAAGCCTTCTGTTTAGAGAATGGTTTTGTAGGTGTCACTACTAGGAAAATAGGATGGCATGTATTTAAAGTCAAATGTTCCCAAAACAAACTCTGCTCCTTGAGGATTTCAGAGGATGGAATATGTTCCGCTTTTGAGATTCTGTGTCTGTGTCTGTGTCTGTGTCTGTGTCTGTGTCTGTGTCTGTGTCTGTGTCTGTGTCTGTGTCTGTGTCTGTGTCTGTGTCTGTGTCTGTGTCTGTGTGTGTGCGTGTGTGTAGCTTCTCGCCATGCTGCTGAAGAAGAAACGGCCACTGCTCAACAGTCACATCCTGCACCTCACCTTCTCTCTGGTGGGCACGGTGGACAGCGGCCATGAAACCTCCATCATCCCCAACTCCACCGCCTTCCAGGACCTGCTCTGTGACTTTGAGGTCAGGGGTCATCACAAAGACATCACTGGAGAAGCTAGTATGGTGCTGTGGGTCAGTGTTTGTTAATATAATAGTAATAATAATTTTGATGGTGTGTTGTTTTTCGTTGATACTTTAGGTTTGGCTTCATGCACCATATGAGCTGCACTTGTCTCTCTTTGAACATTTCATTGAACTACTCACAGAATCAAGGTGAGTGCTTCTTTCTGGCGACAAACGGTGTTTTTCCACTTTAAACGGTGACGTATGGAGTCATCCGGTGTGTTTGTCATCGACATCTCTTTGTCTCTGACCCGCCTGCAGTGAGGCAGCCAAGAACGCCAAGCTCCTGCGGGAGTTCCAGCTGATCCCTAAACTGTTGCTGACCCTAAGGGACACCTCGCTGTCCCAGCCCACCATCGCTGCCATCAGCAACGTGCTCAGCATTCTGCTGCAGGGCTTCCCCAACCCATACGACCTGCTACGGTATGAACACACCAAATACACAACACCACACCAACCCATAAGACCTGCTACGGTATGAACACACCAAATACACAACACCAACACAACCCATAAGATCTGCTACGGTACAAACACACCAAATACACAACATGTGGTTATAAAAATACAGAATCCCCAAATCAAGTTTAATATTCGATGATTTTTGTAACTCATTGATGTTCGTTTCTAGGGTTAGTTATTAACCAAATCCTAACCTGATGTGACCTCTTAGATTTGGGCAGTTCATCTCCTCCACTCTGCCCACGTTCGCGGTCTGCGAAAAGTTTGTGGTGATGGAAATCAACAACGAGGAGAAAATTGATGGAGGTAATGTTACAACAATAACAAAAAGGTCTGTCAGACTGGCAATTTTATGTAATTAAGCAAAAAATATCGTGCGATTTCATATACAATATATCATATTGTTACAATGAGCCACAATGTATTTATAGTTGTTGTTATATTACTTTGGCTTAGAGTAGTAGATTAGCTCTTTCATTTGAATGTGAATAAATAGTACATTTACCAGCCAAGTGTTTCAACACACCTAACTGAACAGATGTTTCTCTGGATTTTAAAAGCATCTTCGTGTAAAGGGTTGAATGTGTTTAAAATTAAACGTTTGAAATGCCTTTATTAGATAAATCAAACTTTTATAAATTGTGAAGTTAATGCCTCGGGTTGAACTTCTTTTAAAAGCAAACCAAGTTTTTTGTAATGCCCCCCTACAAGTACTTCCGATTAAAAACTCGGAAATTTAGAGGGGAAAGATGTTTAATCATATAAATTCTATTGAACTGGCCAGTAGAATGATACTGGTGTGTTGTGTTCAGGTAACGATGATGATTTCTATTGAACTGGCCAGTAGAATTATACTGGTGTGTTGTGTTCAGGTAACAATGATGATTTCTATTGAACTGGCCAGTAGAATGATACTGGTGTGTTGTGTGCAGGTAACAATGATGAATTCTATTGAACTGGCCAGTAGAATGATGCTGGTGTGTTGTGTTCAGGTAACGATGATGATTTTGGGGGCCTCCTCTCTGCTAACATCATCTTACTGAGGAACAGACTGCTGGACATTCTGCTCAAACTGCTCTTCACCTCCAAGGAGAAGTGCACCGTCAATGCACAGTAGGCTCATAGATGAACTCTTCTGTCACATGGTTATCTACTTTTGTTTTGTTATTCTTTCCATGTTATTTGCTGTGTAATGCTTATATGTTCTTTTATTGTGTGTATATAGAAAATAGATTTGATGTTAATTTGACTAGTAAATTATACCAATAATGATAATCCCTTAGCAAACAAATGTTATATTTAAAATACAGATAGAACTGGTATGCCCACTCCCATATACACTTCAATCTAACTTCCACCACATAACTCCCCTATGTATCCTTCCACCTCATACTGTAACTCCCCCTATGTATCCTTCCACCTCATACTGTAACTCCCCCTATGTATCCTTCCACCTCATACTGTAACTCCCCCTATGTATCCTTCCACCTCATACTGTAACTCCCCCTGTTTGTTGCTTCTTGCAGGGCCTGTGAGGAGCTGGTGAGAACGCTGGGCTTTGATTGGCTGCTGATGTTCATGGAGGAGCATCTCCACTCCAGCAGTGTGACGGTGGCGCTGTGGATTCTGGTGGTTCTGCTCTCCAACCAGCCCATCCTGACCCGCTTCAAAGAGGGCCTGAGCGGGGGGGGCTGGCTGGACCACACCGACTCTGTCCTCACCAATAAGATCGGCACTGTACTAGGTGAGCAGAGGGCACACCTGAACTATTTAAGTCAAAAGACCGTTTCAAATTGTAAACACCAGGATAGATAAAGGGTTCTACAATTTTCAAAATGGAGATCATCAACTCTGAGTAAGGGTTATTTGATTATTAGCATTGGATGTTTTGATCATGGAGACTTTCAGCGTAGGATGAATTACTAAGGATATTAAAATAAGCCCATACCTTTAATCTGGATGTTTGAAGATAAATGGTGTTGTTTCACCACCATAAGGAGGCTGTACAGAGTCTGTATATTGGCTCATCAAGTATGTACAATGTAAATTGAAAGGGTCCTAAAATGGAATCCTGAGGAACACCCTTTACAACCACAAGAAATTCATACATCAATTACTGTAGCTTGAAATCTATACCAGAAGAAGTTTTGGAACATACGGAAGGTCCGTAAGGTGAAGCTTTACTTGTTACCTGTTATTTTAACATTGGACATACTTTTTTTGTTGTTTTTATAGAGATTGAAATTGTGAGACTATAAGTAACAATGTTTTGGCATTTGGCTTTTTTTCATGCATTAATAGGGAAAATATAGAAAATGATGCGTTTCAAGATATTTAGAGATGTGAACATCAGTTCCCTCTATCCTTTCTATTGAATGAGTCCCTCCCTTTTATTGGGTGGTCACTCCTGTGTACCAATCAGCAGCACACTGTAATCTCACTCACCAGACAGTCTGCCTCTCTCTGGCGCTCCGCTCCGTCAAAGTTGGCCTTCCCTCTCTAAACGGAGAGCCATGCAGATAATGAGGAGAACAGCCTTAGGTTGGTCTTGATGTCCTAGCTACTCTGTGAAGTATCTTCCCAAGTAGTGAGGGGAGCGACCCACCAGTGTAGTCTGCATAGTCTACAACCCCACGTCAGTCTGCATCGTCTACAACCCCACATCAGTCTGCATAGTCTACAACCCCACGTCAGTCTGCATAGTCTACAACCCCACGTCAGTCTGCATAGTCTACAACCCCACGTCAGTCTGCATAGTCTACAACCCCACGTCAGTCTGCATAGTCTACAACCCCACGTCAGTCTGCATAGTCTACAACCACACGTCAGTCTGCATAGTCTACAACCCCACGTCAGTCTGCATAGTCTACAACCCCACGCTCTGCTGCCCAGTCAAACACTAGAGAGTCTCTGTCTCCTGCTTAGGCCAACTAAACGCTAGTCTGACTCAGCAGGACAGGGGTCTTCATCCTCTTATAGTCACCCTCAAATGATCACCGTCCACAGCAGTTGGACATCTATGGACTGCTGTGCCATGTCTTATGGTTGGTCATTGTATAAATATAGACGGCTCTGGAAACAAATCTGACCACTGCAAAAATCTTCAGTTTCTCTGGTTTTACTATTTGGATGTATGTGTTTGAGTAAAATTTATGTTTTCGCTTTATTCTCTAGATTACTGACAACGTTTATCCCAAATTCCAAATAATGATATTGTCCAACCAGAGAAACTTTGCAGTGGGCTCTTACATTTTTTTCCAGAGCTGTATTTCTAATGAGTTAAATAATCCTATATTTGGGTGAACAGCAGTGAGAACATTTGGCATATAAAACTTTTTGTTTTATACTTAGCAGAAATATTTGTCATTTGAAATTCCATTAACAATTTTAGTATGTTGGCTTCAAATGATTTTAGACACTTGATTATGAGTTATCTCACACATGCTGTTGCTGTGTTTGCTGTGTAAAATATCAGTCATAAATTTAGCAGTCAATTCTTTGACAATCAGTCTTTACCAATAAATACAAATCTCAGACCACCCGCTGTAAACACAATTGAAGACCCTTGCCATAGCACCCTGCCTTCCCTGGTTCAGCCAACAGAACGAACACACACACACACACACACACACACACACACACAAGGCCATAATACCCTGGGTCCAAAGTTGCTGTGGTCCTGCTAAAGCTCCAACCCGCTCCACCAGGCTTCAACGTGGGCCGCAGTGCTGGCGGCCGCTCCACCGTCCGAGAGATCAACCGAGAGGCCTGCCACTTCCCCGGCTTCTCCGTGCTGCAGACCCTGCTCCCCAAGCATACCAACGTCCCAGAGCTCTACTTCCTGCTCATGGCCTTGCTCCTGCAGCAGCCCGTCACGGAAATGCCAGACTGCCTGCAGGCACATGTTAGTACGACTTTACTACTTCGACCAATCACGATCCTTTACAAAGTACGACTTTACTACTTCTACCAATCGCGATCCTTTACAAAGTACACCTTTACTACTTCTACCAATCACGATCCTTTACAAAGTACACCTTTACTACTTCTACCAATCACAAACCTTTACAAAGTATACCTTTTCTACTTCAACCAATCGTAATCCTTTACATCACTGTTATGTTACATTCTGTAGGGGGGGGGGGTTCAATATGATGGAGTGACGTCATTTATTGATCTGGCCAGCTCCCCAAAGACACGGTCATTATGTAAGTGTATCATTATGCATGGGTGTCTATTAACCTGTGTCTTTCCATCTCCTCCCCCCAGTTTGACCTGGACTCCATCTGGACGTTTATCTTTGGTGTTCCCGCCTCCAGTGGTGCCCAGGTGGGCTCCATCCACAGTCTGTGCACGGAGGCAGCCTTCCTCCTGCTGGCCATGCTACGCAGCATGCTCAACCTGGTCAGTGCCACTCACAGCAGCATAGGGCTGGCCTTTCCACGGTCCAAAATTAACAGGGTGGAAATGAATTCAACCTGGTCAGTGCCACTCACAGCAGCTTTAGGTTGCTCCTTCCACTGTCCATAAGTAACAGGGTGGAAATGAATTTTGAATTCATCCTTTCGTTTTGAACATGCAATCTGTAACAAACACTGCTCCACTGTTAGTTTCATGTTATCAAATGTTCTGACCAGAGAAATAGGCTCTTTACTTTTGTTTGAATTGTGCATATACCAGTGCAACAACTCCAGATACTGATTTGATTAGGTACTGGTTTGATTAGTTCATTAGTTCATTAATTCATTCACATTATCAGCCTCACAGAGAATACAATAATTGATGTATTACCATTATTGCCTTCACAATAGGTGTGTGTATTCTATACATTGCAGAGACTATATGGAAATATGTATTAGTAATAAAGCCTTAAAATAAATGAGTATTTCCTTCTCTGTGTCCAGCCCTGGCAGTCTGAAATATGTATTAGTGGCAGAGCCTTCAGAATGAGTTAGTGTTTTCTTGGGTTAGGGTTAGTGTGAAATAAGTTAGGGTTTGCTGTATATACAATAAGTGTGTGTTTGTGTGTGTGTCTAGCCCTGGCAGTCTGAGGAGGAGGGCTCCTGGCTGAAGGAGTACCCCGTCACCCTCATGCAGTTCTTCAGGTATCTCCACCACAACGTCCCTGACCTGGCGCCCATGTGGCACAGTCCTGAGTTCCTGTATGCCCTGGCAGCCTCCGTGTTCCCTTTCAACATCAGGCCGTACTCTGAGATGGTAACTGAACGTCTTCTTAAGGTTCTCTCTGTGTTTGTCTGGGAGGGCATGCTCTCAACATCAGGCCGTACTCTGAGATGGTAACTGAACGTCTTCTTAAGGTTCTCTCTGTGTTTGTCTGGGAGGGCATGCTCTCAACATCAGGCCGTACTCTGAGATGGTAACTGAACGTCTTCTTAAGGTTCTCTCTGTGTTTGTCTGGGAGGGCATGTTCTCAACATCAGGCCGTACTCTGAGATGGTAACTGAACGTCTTCTTAAGGTTCTCTCTGTGTTTGTCTGGGAGGGCATGTTCTCAACATCAGGCCGTACTCTGAGATGGTAACTTAAGGTCTTATTGAGGTTCTCTCTGTGTTTGTCTGGGAGGGCATGTTCTCAACATCAGGCCGTACTCTGAGATGGTAACTGAACGTCTTCTTAAGGTTCTCTCTGTGTTTGTCTGGGAGGGCATGTTCTCAACATCAGGCCGTACTCTAAGATGGTAACTTAAGGTCTTATTGAGGTTCTCTCTGTGTTTGTCTGGGAGGGCATGTTCTCAACATCAGGCCGTACTCTAAGATGGTAACTTAAGGTCTTATTGAGGTTCTCTCTGTGTTTGTCTGGGAGGGCATGTTCTCAACATCAGGCCGTACTCTGAGATGGTAACTTAAGGTCTTATTGAGGTTCTCTGTAAACCCATTGTCCCGTTATGCCAGGTAACCGACCTTGACGATGAAGTTGGCTCCCCCACGGAGGAGTTCAAAGCCTTTACAGTGGATTCCGGCATGAACCGCAGCCAATCAGAGTACTGCAATGTGGGCTCCAAGACCTATCTGACCAATCACCCGACCAAGAAGTACGTCTTTGACTTCATGCGGGCGCTGATTATGGACAATCTGTGCACCACCCCAGCCAGCAAACAGACACCCATCCTAGACCTCCTTCTAGAGGTGAGCCTTGTCTCGTTTGGTTCCAAGTAACACCGCCATGCCACGAGTAATTATTATCTTCATATGTTTGATCTAAAAGGGTTTGGTCATATGCCTTCTGACTGTGTGTGTGTGTGTGTGTGTGTGTGTGTGTGTGTGTGTGTGTGTGTGTGTGTGTGTGTGTGTGTGTGTGTGTGTGTGTGTGTGTGCGTGCGCGCGCCAGGCGTCTCCGGAGCGCTCCACCAGGACCCAGCAGAAAGAGTTCCAGTCTCACATCCTGGACAGCGTCATGGAACACCTGCTGGCTGCTGACGTCCTCCTAGGTGAGAGACATGTGACCAGAGGTGTACCAGCATACTTCCTGTAGTCCAGAGGTGTACCAGCATACTTCCTGTAGTCCAGAGGTTTAACAGCCATGCTTCCTTTTTGGTCAGAGGTTTAACAGCCATACTTCCTGTAGTCCAGAGGTTTAACAGCCATACTTCCTGTGTGGTCCAGAGGTTTAACAGCCGTACTTCCTGTTTGGTCAGAGGTTTAACAGCCATACTTCCCGTGGTGCAGAGGTGTAACAGCCATACTTCCTGTAGTCCAGAGGTTTAACAGCCATACTTCCTGTGTGGTCCAGAGGTTTAACAGCCGTACTTCCTGTTTGGTCAGAGGTTTAACAGCCATACTTCCCGTGGTGCAGAGGTGTAACAGCCATACTTCCTGTAGTCCAGAGGTTTAACAGCCATACTTCCTGTGTGGTCCAGAGGTTTAACAGCCGTACTTCCTGTTTGGTCAGAGGTTTAACAGCCATACCACAGCACAGTTTAACAGCCAGCCATTCCTGTGTGTTCCAGGTGAGGACGCGTCCTTGCCCCTCACCAGCGGGGGGAGCTACCAGGTCCTGGTGAACAATGTCTTCTACTTCACCCAGAGGGTGGTGGACAAGTTGTGGCAGAGCATGTTCAACAAAGAATCCAAGCTGGTGGTGGAGTTCATAGTCCAGCTCATAGCCCAGGTGAGACCGGGGGGGCTGCTGAGGGGGACTGGCAGGAAGTAGACAGGGGTTCCCTGTTCTAAACTACATATTCTGTAAAACGGAATAATTCTGTTAACTGGAACAATACCAATTACAAACCTTTGGAGTTTCATACAGAGTATTACAGGATAGTGCATGCTAGATATTGTTGTGTTTAGGGTTAAATTCATACAGACAGCTTAGTTGATGTTTGAAGCAGACGAAACAATAATTCTGTTTATACCTAATCATTGAAGTCAACAGAAAAATTATGGAGCATCTATTGCATTGCTGTGTTTTTCAGTTTTCTTAAACTTGTTTTGCTGTTTGGAGTTTGAGTTGAGAAATATAAAGAATTACGCAGACAATCCTCTCAGCTGCATTTTCTCCTTTGGCTAAGCTTCTTTGACGTGTGAACACTCATTCTCTTTCTCCCCCCCCCCCCCCCCAGTCCAAACGGCGGTCCCAAGGCCTGTCCCTGGACTCCATTTACCACTGTCTGAACCGCACCGTCCTCTACCAGCTCTGCCGACCCCACAAGACGGTGCCCCAGCAGGTGGCCCTGCTGGACGCGCTCAGGGTGCTCACCGTCAACCGCAACCTGGTGCTGGGGCCCGGGAACCACGACCAGGAGTTTGTGGCCTGCCTGGCTCACTGCTTCATCTGCCTGCACACCGGGAAGTAAGTTGGAAAGGTTTTCTCTGTCCCGAGGGAAATTCGTCTCAGACATGAAGGCTGCCAGCATAAAAAGATATTAAATTATAGTGCAGTAACAGTTACAGACAGACGGTGCATAGCACAACAGTGTAGACAGAAGTTCAGAGTACAAAGCAGTCATCCAGAAAATAATGGTGTTAGGACCTTTGTTAATGTGTATGGGTAGTTTGTGATCCATAGAGGAAGGTTATTGGGAGATTGCCTTGTGGGTTGACTACTCTAAATATGTATTATGGCCATGTGTTCACCAAATCTGATAAGTGGTCGGTATTTTCAAATGTGTTCTCAATACCGTAGAGAAAGCCAAAGCCAAGCGTCTTCATTTTTACTTTGAGTGTGTTGAGAGTTTAAGCTGTTTGTTTTTCTTTATACTTTCTATATGTGTGTCTATATACTTGTCTTTTCTACCTTTAATACTTCTCGAATGATTACTTCTTTTCAAATTGTCATTCCAATTAAAGTAATCTGAACATAGTACATTATACTATAATTACACCATTTGTATATTCCTCTGTTTGGACTAGTTGAGAGGTTTGATAGGTCATGGTGTGGAGGAGTAATGTGTGATAGTAATATAGTGTTAATGACGTCATGACTGTTCTGTGTATAATAGTGTTAATGACATCATGACTCTGTTCTGTGTTTAATAGTGTTGGTGTGTGTCTGGTCTGTGTATAATAGTGTTAATGACGTCATTACTCTGTTCTGTGTATAATAGTATTAATGTGTGTCTGGTCTGTGTATAATAGTGTTAATGTGTGTCTGTTCTGTGTCCCAGTAGTGTTAACGTGTGTCTGTTCTGTGTCCCAGTAGGTTTAATGTGTGTCTGTTCTGTGTCCCAGTAGTGTATAGTAGTGTTAATGTGTGTCTGTTCTGTGTCCCAGTAGTGTATAGTAGTGTTAATGTGTCTGTTCTGTGTCCCAGTAGTGTATAGTAGTGTTAATGTGTGTCTGTTCTGTGTCCCAGTAGTGTATAGTAGTGTTAATGTGTGTCTGTTCTGTGTCCCAGTAGTGTATAGTAGTGTTAATGTGTGTCTGTTCTGTGTCCCAGTAGTGTATAGTAGTGTTAATGTGTGTCTGTTCTCTGTCCCAGTAGTGTAGAAGGCTTTGGTCTGGAGGCAGAGGCTCGTATGACCACCTGGCACATCATGATTCCTGCTGAGAACCAGACCGATGCTGCTCAGAGCCAAGACGTTAGTGAAGGTAGAGGCACATAATGTAACCTAGGTCCATGTTAACGGTGGACTTACCGGTCAATAAGGCATTCTAATGATTCATCATTTATTGACAAGTAATCATCGATTACCTTTGGACTTAATAAGGTAAATAACAGGTTTCATTAAAGAAATGTATTTTTAAATGATGGACATTTGATTGACATTGCATAATTGCTTGTACTAGGTTGTAGCTCAGTTATTGCATCAAGTTAATGGGTGTTAAATGATTACTATTAACGGATCTATTGTGACAACCATAGACGTTTAGCCATACATGATTAATATAGTACCATATGCTATATATCTAACAATCTAATATGATACCATATGCTCTTATATACACTGTTCAAACCTCTAGAGAAGCAGACAGCTTTTCACTGTGGTCTAAAAGTAATCAACAGCCACTACCAATTTGTAACTGAAAGTCTCAACTACATTCTTGCATGCATTTTTTGATGTGTGTGTGTGTGTGTGTGTGTGTGTGTGTGTGTGTGTGTGTGTGTGTGTGTGTGTGTGTGTGTGTTTCCTTACGATGTGTTTGTTGTACCTAGGCCGCCAGCTCTTGCTGAAGGCAGTGAACCGTGTGTGGACGGAGCTGATGCACAGTAAGAGACAGATGCTGGAGGATATCTTCAAGGTGTCGCTGCCCACCAATGACAGGGGGCATGTGGACATCGCTACAGCTCGACCCGCACTGGAGGAGCACGCCCTCAAGAGCTGGCAGAACCACCTGGGTAAGAGGGCACACACACACACACACACACACACACACACACACTGGAGGAGCACGCCCTCAAGAGCTGGCAGAACCACCTGGGTAAGAGGGCACACACACACACACACACACACACACACACACACACACACACACACACACACACACACACACACGCGCGCGCACGCGCGACTCCTCTGGCACAACCCTACCTCTATAGTGTATTTATTTGGTGGATCACGTTTACAGCAATACTCTAACTATTAGATTCGAAAACAGACCCAAAAATGCTTCATGGACAATTGTAGGTTTCTTTACTATCATACATTTCCAGTTTTTTTTATACTAAGACAGCTTGAGACGTTTATGTACATTATTAGAAAGTTCAGCCTATGCTCCATGAGCTTACCATGGTGGACCAACTTAAGCTGGTATTCCACAAAACCCTGGGTTCACATGCAAAGTTGAGCTTAAGTGCTTTGAACCCGTTCAAACCAGGCGTCAGTCACACGAACGTTCTGTGTTCTTAACATGCACAAAACAACGGTGTCCTCAAGTTACATTTACTGCTCTGCTGAACAGAGTTGTCATAGTATTAGGTAACTAAACGTTTGACAGTTTTACTAAAGTTTTAATGTTGGTTTTTGTAAAGCAGTCAAACTGTGTGACTTGGGTTGGGTCACCCTCATCGACCCCTCCACAGGCTTCACCAGCCTTTTTGTAAAAAGGTCTTCATGTTTTTGTTTAACTGCACTTTGATATGTGTTTCTCCATGTTACAAATAGTTTTTGTCCTAGTAGTTTGTACCTCCCCTTAAAAAAGGCTTTAGCTCCTTCCTTCCAAACCTGGAATCCGGTTCAGGATTATGTTTTCTGTATTTAGTTTCTGGTCCCTTCCTGTCAAATTCATTTGGTTTCCTTTGTTACACTCTGCCCGTTGTTCTCTAGACAACAATGCTGTGGTTCCACCATGTGGACGTTGTCTGATTGAGTAACCCTGCCCTCTCTATCCATTAGTATGGTCTGATTGAGTAACCCTGCCCTCTCTATCCATCAGTATGGTCTGATTGAGTAACCCTGCCCTCTCTATCCATCAGTATGGTCTGATTGAGTAACGCTGCCCTCTCTATCCATCAGTATGGTCTGATTGAGTAACCCTGCCCTCTCTATCCATCAGTATGGTCTGATTGAGTAACGCTGCCCTCTCTATCCATCAGTATGGTCTGATTGAGTAACCCTGCCCTCTCTATCCATCAGTATGGTCTGATTGAGTAACGCTGCCCTCTCTATCCATCAGTATGGTCTGATTGAGTAACGCTGCCCTCTCTATCCATCAGTATGGTCTGATTGAGTAACGCTGCCCTCTCTATCCATCAGTATGGTCTGATTGAGTAACCCTGCCCTCTCTATCCATCAGTATGGTCTGATTGAGTAACCCTGCCCTCTCTATCCATCAGTATGGTCTGATTGAGTAACCCTGCCCTCTCTATCCATCAGTATGGTCTGATTGAGTAACGCTGCCCTCTCTATCCATCAGTATGGTCTGATTGAGTAACGCTGCCCTCTCTATCCATTAGTATGGTCTGATTGAGTAACGCTGCCCTCTCTATCCATCAGTATGGTCTGATTGAGTAACGCTGCCCTCTCTATCCATCAGTATGGTCTGATTGAGTAACCCTGCCCTCTCTATCCATCAGTATGGTCTGATTGAGTAACGCTGCCCTCTCTATCCATTAGTATGGTCTGATTGAGTAACGCTGCCCTCTCTATCCATCAGTATGGTCTGATTGAGTAACCCTGCCCTCTCTATCCATCAGTATGGTCTGATTGAGTAACGCTGCCCTCTCTATCCATCAGTATGGTCTGATTGAGTAACGCTGCCCTCTCTATCCATCAGTATGGTCTGATTGAGTAACGCTGCCCTCTCTATCCATCAGTATGGTCTGATTGAGTAACGCTGCCCTCTCTATCCATCAGTATGGTCTGATTGAGTAACGCTGCCCTCTCTATCCATCAGTATGGTCTGATTGAGTAACGCTGCCCTCTCTATCCATCAGTATGGTCTGATTGAGTAACGCTGCCCTCTCTATCCATCAGTATGGTCTGATTGAGTAACGCTGCCCTCTCTATCCATCAGTATGGTCTGATTGAGTAACGCTGCCCTCTCTATCCATCAGTATGGTCTGATTGAGTAACGCTGCCCTCTCTATCCATCAGTATGGTCTGATTGAGTAACGCTGCCCTCTCTATCCATCAGTATGGTCTGATTGAGTAACGCTGCCCTCTCTATCCATCAGTATGGTCTGATTGAGTAACGCTGCCCTCTCTATCCATCAGTATGGTCTGATTGAGTAACGCTGCCCTCTCTATCCATCAGTATGGTCTGATTGAGTAACGCTGCCCTCTCTATCCATTAGTATGGTCTGATTGAGTAACGCTGCCCTCTCTATCCATCAGTATGGTCTGATTGAGTAACGCTGCCCTCTCTATCCATCAGTATGGTCTGATTGAGTAACGCTGCCCTCTCTATCCATCAGTATGGTCTGATTGAGTAACGCTGCCCTCTCTATCCATCAGTATGGTCTGATTGAGTAACGCTGCCCTCTCTATCCATCAGTATGGTCTGATTGAGTAACGCTGCCCTCTCTATCCATCAGTATGGTCTGATTGAGTAACGCTGCCCTCTCTATCCATCAGTATGGTCTGATTGAGTAACCCTGCCCTCTCTATCCATTAGTATGGTCTGATTGAGTAACGCTGCCCTCTCTATCCATCAGTATGGTCTGATTGAGTAACCCTGCCCTCTCTATCCATTAGTATGGTCTGATTGAGTAACGCTGCCCTCTCTATCCATCAGTATGGTCTGATTGAGTAACCCTGCCCTCTCTATCCATCAGTATGGTCTGATTGAGTAACGCTGCCCTCTCTATCCATCAGTATGGTCTGATTGAGTAACGCTGCCCTCTCTATCCATCAGTATGGTCTGATTGAGTAACGCTGCCCTCTCTATCCATCAGTATGGTCTGATTGAGTAACGCTGCCCTCTCTATCCATCAGTATGGTCTGATTGAGTAACGCTGCCCTCTCTATCCATCAGTATGGTCTGATTGAGTAACGCTGCCCTCTCTATCCATCAGTATGGTCTGATTGAGTAACGCTGCCCTCTCTATCCATCAGTATGGTCTGATTGAGTAACGCTGCCCTCTCTATCCATCAGTATGGTCTGATTGAGTAACGCTGCCCTCTCTATCCATCAGTATGGTCTGATTGAGTAACGCTGCCCTCTCTATCCATCAGTATGGTCTGATTGAGTAACGCTGCCCTCTCTATCCATCAGTATGGTCTGATTGAGTAACGCTGCCCTCTCTATCCATCAGTATGGTCTGATTGAGTAACGCTGCCCTCTCTATCCATCAGTATGGTCTGATTGAGTAACGCTGCCCTCTCTATCCATCAGTATGGTCTGATTGAGTAACGCTGCCCTCTCTATCCATTAGTATGGTCTGATTGAGTAACGCTGCCCTCTCTATCCATCAGTATGGTCTGATTGAGTAACGCTGCCCTCTCTATCCATCAGTATGGTCTGATTGAGTAACGCTGCCCTCTCTATCCATCAGTATGGTCTGATTGAGTAACGCTGCCCTCTCTATCCATCAGTATGGTCTGATTGAGTAACGCTGCCCTCTCTATCCATCAGTATGGTCTGATTGAGTAACGCTGCCCTCTCTATCCATCAGTATGGTCTGATTGAGTAACGCTGCCCTCTCTATCCATCAGTATGGTCTGATTGAGTAACCCTGCCCTCTCTATCCATTAGTATGGTCTGATTGAGTAACGCTGCCCTCTCTATCCATCAGTATGGTCTGATTGAGTAACCCTGCCCTCTCTATCCATTAGTATGGTCTGATTGAGTAACGCTGCCCTCTCTATCCATCAGTATGGTCTGATTGAGTAACGCTGCCCTCTCTATCCATCAGTATGGTCTGATTGAGTAACGCTGCCCTCTCTATCCATCAGTATGGTCTGATTGAGTAACCCTGCCCTCTCTATCCATTAGTATGGTCTGATTGAGTAACGCTGCCCTCTCTATCCATCAGTATGGTCTGATTGAGTAACGCTGCCCTCTCTATCCATCAGTATGGTCTGATTGAGTAACGCTGCCCTCTCTATCCATCAGTATGGTCTGATTGAGTAACGCTGCCCTCTCTATCCATCAGTATGGTCTGATTGAGTAACGCTGCCCTCTCTATCCATCAGTATGGTCTGATTGAGTAACGCTGCCCTCTCTATCCATTAGTATGGTCTGATTGAGTAACGCTGCCCTCTCTATCCATCAGTATGGTCTGATTGAGTAACGCTGCCCTCTCTATCCATCAGTATGGTCTGATTGAGTAACGCTGCCCTCTCTATCCATCAGTATGGTCTGATTGAGTAACGCTGCCCTCTCTATCCATTAGTATGGTCTGATTGAGTAACGCTGCCCTCTCTATCCATCAGTATGGTCTGATTGAGTAACGCTGCCCTCTCTATCCATCAGTATGGTCTGATTGAGTAACGCTGCCCTCTCTATCCATCAGTATGGTCTGATTGAGTAACGCTGCCCTCTCTATCCATCAGTATGGTCTGATTGAGTAACGCTGCCCTCTCTATCCATCAGCCCATGAAAAGAAGTCCATCAGTCGTGGGGAGTCGGCGGCTCCGCCCAGCCAATCCAAACTGTCCAGGGTCAGCAGCGGCTTTGGCCTCTCCAAGCTCACTGGAGTACGACGCAGCAAGAAGGAGAACAATATCAACAGGAACAACATGTCAACACAGGTATACACACACACACACACACACACACACACACCTCAGAAACAACATGTCTACACAGGTATACACACACACACACACACACCTCAGAAACAACATGTCTACACAGGTATACACACACACACACACCTCAGAAACAACATGTATACACACACACACACACACACACACACCTCAGAAACAACATGTCAACACAGGTACACACACACACACACACACCTCAGAAACAACATGTCAACACAGGTATACACACACACACACACACCTCAGAAACAACATGTCAACACAGGTATACACACACACACACACACACACACCTCAGAAACAACATGTCAACACAGGTACACACACACACACACACCTCAGAAACAACATGTCAACACAGGTATACACACACACACACACCTCAGAAACAACATGTCAACACAGGTATACACACACACACACCTCAGAAACAACAGGTATACACAGGTATACACACACACACACACACACTTCAGAAACAACATGTCAACACAGGTACACACACACACACACACACACCTCAGAAACAACATGTCAACACAGGTATACACACACCTCAGAAACAACATGTCAACACAGGTATACACACACACACACACACACACACACACACACACACACCTCAGAAACAACATGTCAACACAGGTATACACACACACACACACACACACACACCTCAGAAACAACATGTCTACACAGGTATACACACACACCCTTACACAGGAACAACATGTCAACACAGGTATACACACACACACACACACACACAGCCTTACACAGGAACAACATGTCAACCCAGGTATACACACACACACACACACACACCCTTACACATCTCAGAAACAACATGTCTACACAGGTATACACACACACCCTTACTCAGAAACCACATGTCTACACAGGTATACACACACCCTTACACACCTCAGAAACAAGCTGTCGTGCATGATGTTTCAGTGAAGAGGGACTAACTATTCTTCAAAAAACTATTTAAAAAATGTGGTCACCAAAGTTTAAATGTCCTTAAACACACAGAAAATATAATCAATTGAAATATGAATTTGATTGCTACTATTTTGTCCTGTTTGCATTACCAGGAAACCTTCCAGTGGATGTTTACCCACATAGCTGTGGTGCGTGACCTAGTGGCTATGCAATACAAAGAATACCAAGAGGTAAGATACCCACCTAGTGGCTATGCAATACAAAGAATACCAAGAGGTAAGATACCCACCTAGTGGCTATGCAATACAAAGAATACCAAGAGGTAAGATACCCACCTAGTGGCTATGCAATACAAAGAATACCAAGAGGTAAGATACCCACCTAGTGGCTATGCAATACAAAGAATACCAAGAGGTAAGATACCCACCTAGTGGCTATGCAATACAAAGAATACCAAGAGGTAAGATACCCACCTAGTGGCTATGCAATACAAAGAATACCAAGAGGTAAGATACCCACCTAGTGGCTATGCAATACAAGGAATACCAAGAGGTAAGATACCCACCTAGTGGCTATGCAATACAAAGAATACCAAGAGGTAAGATACCCACGTTCATGAAGATATCTCTATCAGAACCAGCTAACACGTTTTGGTCGGAAAAGGTTTTGGGTTGAGTGACAAGCTAATGAAATGCTACACCAACAAAGTTGTAGTTATTTTGCTCAGAAAAGTTCTGCCACCCTCATTGTAATAACAGATATGTTCTGGTTATACCTAACAGTTACAAATTGCATGTTTGCTAAATTGCTAATGTTATCTCTTAGTGCTGTTTTGAATAGCAAAGCACTTGGCTCTGCACGTGCAATTAGACATTTGTCCAAAGATGTGCCACCCTACGTAAATGGCCACCATTACCCCTGGCATTCGCTCAGCCTGGCTAGATGCGTTCTGTAACCGGCGGTCTGGTCCAGCTAAAACCAGAGGTTCCATTCCCCTTTAGACCCTCTGGCTTGTCGTCCACCAGAGGCAGCAGAACGCCCTGAAGTACGTGACTGAGGAGTGGGCGGCCATCGAGTACGAGCTGCTGAGGGAGCGGGGCCTCTGGGGGCCCCCCATCGGCTCCCACCTGGACAAGTTTGTGCTGGAGATGACAGAGGGGCCCTGCCGCATGAGGAAGAAGATGGTCCGCAACGACATGTTTTACATCCACTACCCCTACGTCCCTGAGCCGGAGCCCAACAGCAGCTCAGCACAGGTACCTGGCTTTCTCCGTCCAAGGCCATGTTGACTGGCCTGCTTTTAACCGTTTGAAACCATGATCAATACGACCAGCCCATGGTTTGCTGTGGCTATTTCACAACCAGTCAGGTGTCTGTATTTGCTTGGGTTCACTCTTTGCTTTAGAACCGTTTAAGAGATATTACCATTCAAATAGGAAACAGTGCCCCGGCTTGTGAAAGGATTGGCTCCTTAAATGGTCCAGCCAAGGCTTGTCGTTTGGTGTGAATGGAGCTTCTGTTTCTTTCAGACATGTTTTAAGGCTCATCATTTGACCTACACTTCTTTTAATTTAACTTTCTAACACGTTACTTATTTTAATTTGACCTATTAACACATTTGTTTGAATTTGACCTAATAACACATTACTTATTTTAATTTGACTTAACACATTACTTATTTTAATTTGACCTAATAACACATTATTTATTTGAATTTGACCTATTAAGACATTTATTTATATGAATTTCACCTATTAACACGTTATACATTTTTTCCTTTTAGTTTTAGTTGGTTAGTTAGGTTTAAACAGTTTGAAACTCTATTTGTCATGTGTTTAACCATTCCCCCCCCACCAGAAGCCCGTTCGGTACCGGCGAGCCATCAGCTACGACAGTAAGGATTACTACATGCGCCTTCTCTCTGGAAACCCTGGCATGTACCAGCACTCTGTGGAGCCCAGCACAGAGGGAGAGACCACCCTGCGCGAACCGGAGCATGGAGAGGATACCATCGCTAGGGTCAAAGGTCAAGACACACCCACACAACTTATTGCTTTATAGCCCACAACAAAGTTATGTGGTTGGATGAGATTGGAGACAGTTTATGTACCCAGAATGTTCCTTTTTCTGACAGAATATTTCATACCTACCTGTGTGTGTGTGTGTGTGTGTGTGTGTGTGTGTGTGTGTGTGTGTGTGTGTGTGTGTGTGTGTGTGTGTGTGTGTGTGTGTGTGTGTGTGTGTGTGTGTGTGTGTGTGTGTGTGTGTGTGTGTGTGTGTGTGTGTGTTCCAGGCCTTGTGAAGGCCCCTCTGAAGCGCTCTCGGTCCACTGCGGACGGGACTGATGAGGATGGGCAGGAGCAGCTCCAGGAGCAGCTGCTGGAGTCAGGAGGTCTGGACGAGGAGCAGAGAACAGACAACACCTCCTTACTCCGACTGCTGGAGGAGGGAGAAAAGGTATGCAGTCAATGTAACAGACAAGGATGTAATATAAACATTAAAGGATGTAATTTAAACATTAAAGGATGTAATATAAACATTAAAGGATGTAATATAAACATTAAAGGATGTAATATAAACATTAAAGGATGTAATATAAACATTAAAGGATGTAATATAAACATTAAAGGATGTAATTTAAACATTAAAGGATGTAATATAAACATTAAAGGATGTAATATAAACATTAAAGGATGTAATTTAAACATTAAAGGATGTAATATAAACATTAAAGGATGTAATTTAAACATTAAAGGATGTAATATAAACATTAAAGGATGTAATTTAAACATTAAAGGATGTAATACAAACATTCAAAGGTACATAGTAGGTACATAGTCAATATAACATACAAGGATGTAATTTAAACACTAAAGGATGTAATATAACATTAAAGGATGTAATATATAAACATTAAAGGATGTAAAATAACCATTAAAGGATGTAATATAAACATTAAAGCTAAGTAGTCAATATTATAACAGACAAGTATGTAATATAAACATTAAAGGTACGTAGGAAATACAACATACAGATTTATAAACATATATTTCTTATGGATCCTTGCAGCTGCACCTTGCCATTTGAGTGATGTCCTATACTGCCTGTCTCCGTGTATGTTTCCAGATCCAACACATGTATCGCTGTGCCCGAGTCCAGGGCCTTGATACGAGTGAGGGCCTGCTGCTTTTTGGGAAAGAACATTTCTACGTCATCGACGGCTACACCATGACCGTCAGCAGGGAAATCCGAGACATCGATACCCTCCCGCCCAAGTATAACTGTGTTCAATAATGCTTTGATTGCTTTATTGAAAGTAGAACCATACACCACACATACAATTTACTGAAAGAACGTCGTCATGAAAAGATGGCTGACGGAGAGGACGCCAACGGTGATAGGAAGGAGAATTGTTGCATTTGTGGGCCGGAGTCGTACAGACAAGAAAGACAGGAGCTAGTTCAACTGTGGAAGAAAAGTAAAATCATAACACAATCAATGAACAACTGTGTCTGTGTCTGTCTGTGTGTCTGTCTGTGTGTCTGTCTGTGTGTCTGTCTGTGTGTCTGTCTGTCTGTGTCTGTCTGTCTGTGTCTGTCTGTCTGTGTCTGTCTGTCTGTGTGTGTCTGTCTGTGTGTGTCTGTCTGTGTGTGTCTGTGTGTGTCTGTGTGTGTCTGTGTGTGTCTGTGTGTGTGTCTGTGTGTGTGTCTGTGTGTGTGTCTGTGTGTGTGTCTGTGTGTGTGTGTGTGTGTCTGTCTGTCTGTCTGTCTGTCTGTCTGTCTGTCTGTCTGTCTGTCTGTCTGTGTCCAGTCTGCATGACGCCATTATCCCCAGAGGAGCCAGGCAGGGCCAGAGCCAGCTGAAGAGGACCTGCAGCATCTTTGCCTATGAGGACATCAAAGAGGTGCACAGGAGACGCTACCTGCTGCAGGTGAGACGTGCAATCACTTAGAAGGTGGACCACAAAATCACTTTATGGAAAATGTACCTTCAGAAAAATGTAAAACATAAATGGGACAAAGTACAACAAATGTAACTGTAGAAATACATTCCGTCCCGCAGGCTTCTTGTAGTCAATATATTTTAAATAAAACATGGTGTTTTACTGTTTTTCATGTTTCATAATTTCTTGGTGGGTTCAATAAAGATTAATACAAAATAGAAAGTATTTCCCCCATTTTATTTTTTACCCAACAATTTATCTTAAATAAATTATTAAAGCAATTGACAAAGAATATGGATCAATAAGAGATCAGAATCAATCAAACCCTTTCAGTTCAAAGCTGTAAACACTCAACATGGAATGGACAGGGTTTATGAGCGTCCTATTGGGTTGGTGGATCGAAGTGTGTATCTAACTCGCTGTCCTATCTAAGCCAATGGCAGTGGAGGTCTCTAACTCTCTCTCCTTCTCTCTGCAAGCCAATGGCAATGGACGACTATAACTCTCTGTCCTTTCTCAGCCAATGGAAGTGGAAATCTCTTAACTCTCTCCTCTCTGTTAGCCAATGGGAATGGAGGTCTCTAACTCTCTCTTGTCTGTAAGCCAATGGCAGTGGAGGTCTCTAAGTCTCTGTTCTCTCTCAGCCAATAGCAGTTGAGGTCTCTAACTCTATCTCTCCTCTGTTAGCCAATGGCAGTGGAGGTCTTCTCAGGAGATGGGAGGAACTACCTGTTGGCCTTTCAAAAAGGAGTGCGCAACAAAGTCTACCAGAGGTACTCCCTCTTCATACAGTCCAAAATAAAAACAGGCTACCTCTTATTCTATGTGTTATTGTTTTGTGTTTGACAGAATAATGTTTGGATGGTTTTGTGTCTCCAGGTTCTTAGCGGTGGTGCCGTCTTTAGCAGACAGCTCTGAGTCTGTTTCCGGCCAGAGACCCAACACCAGTGTGGAACAAGGGTAAGCCGTCCCCCATAACGTAGACTTATGCCTTACAGTTTTTGTTTCTATGCAATATTTAGAAATCCACTTTTACTCCCTGCTTTGTCATCATCCACCTCTATTTCCTCTCATCAGCTCTGGACTTCTAAGTACACTGGTTGGCGAGAAATCCGTGACCCAAAGATGGGAGGTAAGCGCTACAAACACTAAATAAACATTAAAAGCCTTTTCATAATCTAGCACGGACTGTTAGATGACCGAGGCCCTCTCTGTGTTAGCGAGGGGAGATCAGTAACTTCCAGTACCTGATGCATCTGAACACCCTGGCTGGCCGCTCCTACAACGACCTGATGCAGTATCCCGTCTTCCCCTGGATCCTAGCCGACTACGACTCAGAAGTACACAACGCTGACATCCGGATTCATGGATTCAAATGCATTATGGCTGCCATGTTTCTCTGGCTGTATTGATGCTCTGCCCTCTGTGATCCCTTCAGGAGCTGGATCTGAACGACCCAAAGACCTTCCGGAACTTGGCCAAGCCTATGGGCGCCCAGACTGAGGATCGCCTCACCCAGTATAAGAAAAGGTTCAAGGACTGGGAGGACCCCACTGGTAAAACCATCCCACATAATACACACGCCAAAGGTTTCAGTACATTGCCCATCCACAATGCAACAACATACAATAATATGGTGAAGGTGGTACAAGTTGTGTACTCTGATTGTGAGCTTGGCATCATCCCCTTCAATTGGAAGGAAACTAGGCAGGTCAAACCTAATCAACGTAGTGTTGACAGAATAAGAGCTCTAGAATGGAGCGGTGAAGTAAATAGCACTGCGTAGCGTTGGAAAACTGTTTGAATGGACACAAATACAGAGTTTTTGTTTGAGTCTAAAGTGATAGATCAACTTTTGGGGAATTTTGGGATATGTAATAACAACAACGTCTTGCTTTTACATTTTCATTTCGACACATCCAAAATACAGAAAATATATCATGTATAACATGTTCAGAACTGTGCTAGCTAACCATGGAAAGAGGCTCAAAAGTGACGTAATGTTGGCTAAACAACAAATGAGAATATATGACTGTTTAATCCCTAGACCTAAAAAAAACATGAAAGTGGGTTTGAACTGCCTATTGATACGTTTTTGTCATTATAAATGATACTCAGGAGACTTGTGCAGAAATATACACTCGTTTTTTGAGTTTGTATTGAATAACTATTACAGCACAGCTCATAGCAATAGAGTAAACCAGAACACACACTGACCTGTATTATTTCTTCTTCCTGTGTGTGTGTGTGTGTGTGTGTGTGTGTGTGTGTGTGTGTGTGTTTTTCAGGTGAAACCCCAGCCTACCATTATGGTACCCACTACTCCTCAGCGATGATTGTGGCGTCTTACCTACTCAGAATGGAGCCTTTTACACAGATCTTTCTCAGGCTACAGGTCAGACTCCACAGCCATATGGGATTGATATCCAAACAATAGTTACATTAAGTTAGATTACTCATTTAGGGACTTCATAAAATAGTTTCTCCTTTATTCACCTCTTATTTAAGCATTGACAAAGTATTTATTCATCATCAATAATAAGCTTACAAACTTGTATTGAGTATTAGAACAGTTAGTAGATCATCTTGAAAGAGGTTTTGCCAATGAACTGATATACTGTGATGCCTCTGTAAAATGGAATCAAATAATTGAATATGATAGAAGAATTAGAAGTGTGTGTGTATATATACATATATATATATATATATACAGTGGAGCCAAAAAGTATTTAGTCAGCCACTGATTGTGCAAGTTCTCCTACTTAGAAAGATGAGAGAGGTCTGTAATTTTCATCATAGGTACACTTCAACTATGGGAGACAAAAATGAGAAAAAAAATCCGGGAAATCACATTGTAGGATTTTTAAAGAATTTATTTGTAAATTATGGTGGAAAATAAGTATTTGGTCACCCACAAACAAGCAAGATTTCTGGCTCTCACAGACCTGTAACTTCTTCTTTAAGAAGCTCTTCTATCCTCCACTCGTTACCTGTATTAATGGAACCTGTTTGACCTCGTCATCTGTATAAAAGACACCTGTCCACAGCCTCAAACAGTCAGACTCCAAACTCAACCATGGCCAAGACCAAAGAGCTGTCGAAGGACACCAGGAAGAAAATTGTACACCTGCACCAGGCTGGGAAGAGTGAATCTGCAATAGGCAAGTAGGTTGGTGTGAATAGATCAACTGTGGGAGCAATTGTAAGAAAATGGAAGACATACAAGACCATTGATAATCTCCCTCGATCTGGGGCCCCACGCAAGATCTCATCCCGTGGGGTCAAAATGATCATGAGAAACGTGAGCAAAAATCCCAGAACTACACGGAGGGACCTGATGAATGACCTGCAGAGAGCTGGGACCAAAGTAACAAAGGCTACCATCAGTAACACACTACGCCGAGAGGGACTCAAATCCTGCAGTGCCAGGCGTGTCCCCCTGCTTAAGCCAGTACATGTCCAGGCCCGTCTGAAGTTTGCCAGAGAGCATATGGATGATCCAGAAGAGGATTGGGAGAATATCATGTGGTCAGATGAAACCAAAATAGAACTTTTTGGTAAAAACTCAACTCGTTGTGTTTGGAGGAAGAAGAATGCTGAGTTGCATCCCAAGAACACCATACCTACTGTGAAGCATGGGGGTGGAAACATCATGCTTTGGGGCTGTTTTACTGCAAAGGGGACAGGACGACTAATCCGTGTTAAGGGAAGAATGAACGGGGCCATGTATCGTGAGATTTTAAGCCAAAATCTCCTTCCATCAGTGAGAGCATTGAAGATGGAACGTGGCTGGGTCTTCCAGCATGACAATGATCCCAAACACACCGCTCGGGCAACGAAGGAGTGGCTCCGTAAAAAGCATTTCAAGGTCCTGGAGTGGCCTAGCCAGTCTCCAGACCTCAACCCCATAGAAAATTTGTGGAGGGAGTTGAAAGTCTGTGTTGCCCAGTGACAGCCCCAAAAGATCACTGCTCTAGAGGAGATCTGCATGGAGGAATGGGCCAAAATACCAGCTACAGTGTGTGCAAACCTGGTGAGGACTTACAGGAAACGTTTGACCTCTGTCATTGCCAACAAAGGTTATGTTACAAAGTATTGAGTTGAACTTTTGTTATTGACCAAATACTTATTTTCCACCATAATTTACAAATAAATTCTTAAAAAATCCTACAATGTGATTTCCTGGATTTTTTTTCTCATTTTTGTTTCTCATAGTGGAAGTGTACCTATGATGAAAATTACAGACCTCTCTCATCTTTCTAAGTAGGAGAACTTGCCCAATCAGTGGCTGACTAAATACTTTTTGGCCCCACTGTATATATATATATACTGTATGTATGTATTGGTAATGAATCCCTCATTTCACACAGACCATAATAAATGCGAAAATACAGCTATACTCGTGGAAATTATTTCCATAGCATTTGATACACGGCCTTTCAGCAAGATAGTATTAATATGTGTCCAAACAACAATGCTAGTGGAATTTAAAATTGTTCAGCATGAAGAACTTTAGAAAAATAGCTCAACTAATCGACAAAAGTTTTATTTCTTACTTAAAGGGATAGTTTAGATTTTCGAAAAACAACTAAACGGCAAAACGATTAAATTAGCCAAAATTAGACAAAATACAGCACATAATAAATATAAAATATAATAATATACATATTTGAAACACTGTGTATTCTTGGCTCATGTGTCCTCTCTGTTCAGGGGGGACACTTTGACCTGGCGGACAGGATGTTCCACAGCGTGCGTGAGGCATGGCTCTCTGCCTGCAAACACAACATGGCGGACGTCAAGGAGCTCATCCCGGAGTTCTTCTATCTGCCCGAGTTCTTTCTCAACTCGAACAACTTTGACCTAGGTCTGCCACCGATCCGCATTCGTTGTATTTATCCTGATCTGTTATGTCGTCAATTGTTTCTAAAGGATGATAGATGTGTGTTGTAAAATGGACATTGGTAAATAATACAACGTCAAAGTTATGATAAATGTATGTGTTTGAAATGACTACGTTTTTTTTCATTATTATTCTAAATCACTCTCCTACTTCATCGCTTCTTTGTGTACGTGTGTTCCCTTCAAAGGAAGCAAACAAAATGGCACCAAACTGGGAGATGTCATTCTGCCTCCATGGGCTAAAGGAGACCCTAAGGAGTTCATCAGGGTCCACAGACAGGTAGGAACATATACCAACAGTTATAGACAGGTAGGAACATATACCAACAGTTACAGACAGGTAGGAACATATACCAACAGTTACAGACAGGTAGGAACATATACTAACAGTTACAGACAGGTAGGAACATATACCAACAGTTACAGACAGGTAGGAACATATACCAACCGTTACAGACAGGTAGGAACATATACCAACAGTTACAGACAGGTAGGAACATATACCAACAGTTACAGACAGGTAGGAACATATACCAACAGTTACAGACAGGTAGGAACATATACTAACAGTTACAGACAGGTAGGAACATATACCAACAGTTACAGACAGGTAGGAAACATATACCAACAGTTACAGACAGGTAGGAATATATCCCAACAGTTCATCTTCAGTCACAGACAGGTCAATTGGAAATTGGGGTTGGAAAATCAATAGCTAAATTGCCAGGGCTGGCCTTGAGTACACAAATTCGCAAGCCTGTACTGGTAAAATACAACAATTGAAAATGCCCAAAACAATGCATTTTGCTTGGCCACCCATGGTTGACAAATGTAGAAGAAGCCACTCTTTTAATACAGTGGACAAGCTATTGTTTTTCTCTATCTGTACTCTTCTGAATGCTTATATATATATAATTATTATTCTTGAAACAAAATGCATGCACTGTTTATATGCACAGCTGCACAATGATAGGTTAGGGTGTCTACAGGTACACACAGATTCTGCATAGAAATACAAATTAAGCAACACTTTTTAGATGTAAATCAGGAGAGGCGACAAAGTCATGAATTACCAAGGCTGCTAACCTCAACCCTAAAGCACCCATCTCCCGCCTCCGCCATGAATTCGGAATCCACCCGTGAAAACAAACCTACAGCTCGCCTCTCTGTGTCATCCTTTGCATTACAAATGTAGTTTGCGTTCGTAAGAAAAGTGGATTGTGTCTGGTGTATCTGTGGTCCGGTGTATCTGTGGTCATGCCTGCCTGTCTGTCCTGTGTCCAGGCCCTGGAGTGTGACTATGTGAGTGCCCATCTCCACGAGTGGATCGACCTGATCTTTGGTTTCAAGCAGCAGGGCCCTCCGGCCATTGAAGCGGTCAACGTGTTCCATCACCTCTTCTACGAGGGCCAGGTGGACATCTACAACATCAACGACCCCCTCAAGGAGACGGCCACCATCGGCTTCATCAACAACTTTGGACAAATCCCTAAACAGGTACCGTGTCACTTCCATACATTTGTTTGATCACAACTCCGGCATTGTGTATTTTCAAACTGTTGTCGGACAATGTCGCACGCTTTGCAAAACATGAAAAAGTCACAGAACTGTTGTCATCTGAAGTTGAAAAGCATTTATGTAGTTTTGAGGACTCAGATAAAGCAAGCATTTCTAAAAACATGTCTTTCTATTGTCTGTGTAGCTGTTTAAGAAGCCTCATCCTCCGAAGCGAGGGCTTAGTAAATCGAATGGAGAACTAGTGGGCATGTCTACCTCTCTCTCGGCTGACAAGATCTTCTTCCATCACCTGGACAACCTTCGGCCCTCCCTCACACCCGTTAAAGGTAAACCACACGCCCAGTTCAGAACATACACACAGTATTTATCAGAACAACAAGCACAAATACATGTCTTATTTAGAGATTTTGTTTATTTGTAGTGCATGAGGAAGACCTAAAGTATGAGCACATATGGTTACTGTTTATAGCTGTTTGTCCTTAGCCTTGTCCATTTGTGGAGCTCAGTCTATCCTGGTTGTGGAGCTCAGTCTTTCCTGGTTGTGTTCTCCAGAGCTGAAGGAGCCTGTGGGCCAGATTGTCTGCACAGACAAGGGCATCCTGGCAGTGGAACAGAACAAGGTCCTAGTGCCCCCCGCCTGGAACAAGACCTTTGCCTGCGGATACGCAGATCTCAGCTGTCGACTGGCCAACTACGAGTCTGACAAGGTGATCTCACAGACACGTGCACACCCACTGTACCAGTGGTATTCAACGTCAAACATTAGATCAAAAAATCGAATGGGAAAACTATTCAAGAAGTACTTTCAAACCAATGGTGATATTCAGATCTCCAAGCATAATAGCATGCATAGGCATGATTACTGTCAGGTAACTGTAACAGAAATTCACTGTTTTGGAATAGGGTGACAATATATACAGGTGATTTCAAGATCATTCTCAAGCAGTGAAATCTCCGAATGATACAGAATTACTTCTATAGTTTTTGTCCTGACCATTGTTTTTGCACTGATTTACCAACTGTCCTTTCACTGCCTCCTTGTCCTTCAGGCTGTGATCGTGTATGAGTGTCTGTCGGAGTGGGGCCCGATCCTCTGTGCCATCTGCCCCAACCCTAAACTGGTCATCACTGGAGGCACCAGCACAGCCATCTGTGTGTGGGAGACTGGCGCGTCCAAGGAGAGGGTCAAGACACTCACACTGAAACAGGTAGGCGCTTTTAACAGGTAGGCGCTTTTAACAGGTAGGCACGGTAACCAGGTAGGCGCTTTAAACAGGTAGGCACTTTAAACGGGTAGGCGCTTTAAACAGGTAGGCGCTTTAAATAGGTAGGCACGGTAAACAGGTAGACGCTTTTAACAGGTAGGCGCTTTAAACAGGTAGGCACGGTAACCAGGGTTAATGGGACGTTTTCAGAAGTCTATGCAGTCTAACCTAAACCTCTCCATCAATGTTCAGGTCTAAATATTAGACAGGTTGCATGGCCTTTCAAAGTGTTCATGTTTCGGGGGCTGAGTTATATCGCTGTCTCATGGAGATGCTGCTTGGCTTGTTTTGAGGGATTGGGGGTGTACATCAATGGACATTCCACGGATCTCAAAGCTGTGATGCTTCCACGTCCTGTGTTCTCCCCCAAGGCTTTGCTGGGCCACACCGATGCGGTCACATGTCTGACAGCGTCCTCTGCCTACCACATCATCGTCAGTGGCTCGCGGGATCGTACCTGCATCATCTGGGACCTCAACAAGCTGTCATTTGTCACCCAGCTCAGAGGACACCGAGCTCCTGTTTCCGCTCTGTGCATCAACGAGCTCACGGTAGGCGGGCCACGCGATCACGCAGACCTGTCCTCGCCTTACATACTAAATGTATTTATGTTGATTTCCAAAGCAGGTCTGATAGCGATGTTTCCTGAATTATTTGAGGTTTTGTTAGGGGAAGGTTGGCGTTGCTTGTATACCTACTACGGTCCTCTTAGACCATTTTATCTAAATATATCCATGTCATTTTGTCTTTCAATATTCCTTTGGAAGGGTATTTGTTTTTGTTAGTATACATTTTATACAGTATAAATGGTTAAACAAGTTTATATTTGTACATTGGGCATTTTTCAGTAAAAATGTAATTTTGATAATGCTTAAGACGGCTACACATATGCTTGCTAGGGTTTCCAAGTTATGGCTAGATCTAACAAAGACCAAAAATATGAACATATTACACACTCTCTGTGTGTGTCGGATAATTGATTTGATATAACTGTTGCTCAGCTACAAGTCACTTAATCATTTGGGACCAAAATACATTTCTGACATGCTAATACAGTATGAACCTTCTAGACCCCTCAGGTCATCTGGAACAGGTCAGAGTTCAAACTGAAAAAGGTGAAGCAGCGTTTAGCTACTAAAACCTGGAGCCAACATCCACAAGATCTGAGACTTGTGGATGTTCTCAATTCGTTTTTGCCGAGTTGTTCCTTCTGAGCTATTTTATTTCTCTTAGGACAAATGTTTCTTCTATCTTTCTTAGTCTTTTATTTTTTCCTTGTATGTTTGCTTTCTGCACATTGAATTGCCTATGTGTATGAAATGTGCCATTCATCTGATTTGAGTTAATGGCGTGGACGGTTAACAACAGCTAATAAGGAGGTAAACGTGTGCGTGTGCGTGTGCGTGTGCGTGTGCGTGTGCGTGTGCGTGTGTGTGTGTGTGTGCGTGTGCAGGGAGACATAGTATCCAGTGCAGGGACCTACATCCATGTGTGGAGCATCAATGGCAGCCCTATCGCCAGCGCCAACACCTTCACAGGGCGCAGTCAGCACATCCTGTGCTGCTGTGTCTCAGAGATGAATGAATGGGACACACAGAATGTCATCGTCACTGGACACTCCGATGGTGTGGTCAGGGTAAGCATGTTCTTACTTGTGTCCTAATTATTATGGAATATGAATAAATATTGTACCGACTCGCATACGCTGGCGTAAACTCTTTAGTCATGTTTGTTGAAATGTGAGTGCTACGTGATCCGTAGAAGTAACTTTCTTACTTTTGTACCATCTGCAGTTCTGGAGGATGGAATTCCTCCAAGTCCCAGAAACCCCTGCTCCAGTGTTAGTGGAGCCCGATGTGTCAGACTGCTGTGCTGAGGACAAAATTGGTAAGCCACTCTATTCCACAAGAGTTTGAGGCATGGCTAACAGATAACTTGACTATAAAACTCAGAATCAAACTCCTCTAGATGCCTTCATGTGTGCAATCCCTTGATTCTCCTGCAGAGGGCCGTGAAGCTCACAACGGGGATGATGACAGCAGTGACTCTGATGGAGAGGAAGCCCGTTTAATCCTGGAGGCCAAAGCACCCCCTTGTGGCTCTGCAGGCAGTCAGCCAGGCAGCACCGTCCACAGACCCAAATGTACTACTCACTTTATCTTTAATATTAAAACTAGTTCACTGCTGGCTTTGATTAGCCACTGCCCCTCTCTGCTTAAAGTTAATTATATGATTATAAAATGTTTATACTTCTAGGCTGGGTTTAATTAATAGCCAAAATCGGGTCTTTTAATGACCTCAGACAATATTCATTTCATTTTCCAAACATTCCAAATTTGAGTGTTGGTCAGTTGTCTTTTAAGCCTGTTTTCCTTCTTCCTATGGAGTGACCCGTTTTAAGCCTGTTTTCCTTCTTCTTCCTATATATCCTATATATTGTATATATTGAGTATGTATATATTGTATATACATATTGTATTATATTCTATATATTGTATATATATATATTCTATATATTGTATTATATTCAATATATTGTATATATTGAGTATGTATATATTGTATATATATATATTGTATTATATTCAATATATTGTATATATTGAGTATGTATATATTGTATATATATATTGTATTATATTCCATATATTGTATATATTGAGTATGTATATATTGTATATATATATTGTATTATATTCAATATATTGTATATATTGAGTATGTATATATTGTATATATATTGTATTATATTCTATACATTGTATATATATATTGTATTATATTCTATATATTGTATATATTGTATATATATATTGTATTATATTCAATATATTGTATATATTGAGTATGTATATATTGTATATATATATTGTATTATATTCTATATATTGTGTATATATATATTGTATTATATTCTATATATTGTATATATTGTATTATATTCAATATATTGTATATATTGAGTATGTATATATTGTATATATATATTGTATTATATTCTATATATTGTATATATTGAGTATGTATATATTGTGTATATATATATTGTATATATTTTATATATTGTATATATTGCTCCAGGTCCGAGTGGCCGTACCGGGGCCTCATGGTCGGTGGAGAGTGGCCCTGGGGACTCCAGACGCTGGTCTGACACCCTCAGCATCGACGAGAAGGACGGCTTTGTCTTTGTCAACTACTCGGAGGGAAGCGTTGGGAGCGGCCCTCCCCCAGGGCCACGCCCGGCCCAGCAGCACCACGCCCCCCATCCGCCACAGACACAGCCCCTGCAGCCCTCCACCATCGAGGGCCGCCCCTACCATCAGCTCAGGGCAGGTAAGGGCAGAGCACAGTTCATCACAAAGAAAAGCCTTAGATAAAACAATAATAAAGTCAGAGACAGGACTCTAGACAGAACTCCTGGCAACCGTTTAATTTTGTGGCACTATATTTGCGTCGCCCCCCTCCTTCTGCATACACAAAAGAGAACCCAGGTTCAGAACAGACATGTGAATAGAAGAGGTTAGAAGCTGGACAGCTAATAAGAGGGGGATGCATCCTCCTTTTAAGCTAACATTATCTCTGCTGAAAGACGGACACCAGAGCCCTGTTACAGCCGTCTAGTAACCCCCCCCCCCCCCCAATATCTCCCCTGACTGCACTGCCGTCCTTAACTTCCCCCCCAAATCCCCCATACTTTTCATCAGAGCTATGAATCTTCCCTCTTTCAAAAGGCTTTTGAAGTCGATACTAGGAAAGTTGTCAAATTATTTCACTTGGGTGAAAGTTTCTATGTCCACTGTGGAATTTTCTCAATAGATCTTTAAAAGTGGTTAACCAACCACAGCAATTGTCAATGTCTGAGAGGCTGATCCACCAGTAACTGCAGCAGGTATACGTTCGTGACTGTGCATGCACCTCCAAGATGGCCGTGTTTAAGTGTGCACGTGTGTTGCTTCTGTCCAGGCTACAGATGGGAGCGCCAGCTGGTCTTCCGGAGTAAGCTCACCATGCACACTGCCTTCGACCGCAAGGACAATGCTCACCCAGCTGAAATCACCTCCCTCGCCATCTCAAAGTAAGGGGCCTGTTTCTGCTTGCATCATCACTCTGCTCTTTGTGTTGAGAGGTACTCATCTTTCTCTGTCACTCCTTCAAACCAACGGGGTTATGGGGCGGTCAGTGACTCACAAGCAGAAAAAATAATGGCTTTTACCTTGACATTGAGGTGTAAAATCAGTTTTGAAAGTCAATAGATTGAATAACTTTTTAACATGCTTAAGGTGCTACAGGAGTGTATGAAACAGAATGTTTATTACCCGCACCGTGTATGTATGTATATATATATATGTGTGTGTGTGTGTGTGTGTGTGTGTGTGTGTATATATATATATATACACTGCTCAAAAAAATTAAAGGAACACTTTGAAACCACATCAGATCTCAATGGGGGAAAAAAATCATGCTGGATATCTATACTGATATGGACTGGGTAATGAGTGAGGAACGAAAGGATGCCACATCGTTTGATGGAAATGAAAATGATCAACCTACAGAGGGCTGAATTCAAAGACACCCCGGAAATCAAAGTGAAAAAATGATGCGGCAGGCTAGTCCATTTTGCTGAAATTCCATTGCAGCAACTCAAAATGGTACTCAGTACTGTGTATTGCCCCCACGTGCTTGTATGCATGCCTGACAATGTCGGGGCATGTTCCTAATGAGACGACGGATGGTGTCCTGGGGTATCTCCTCCCAGATCTGGAACAGGGCATCACTGAGCTCCCTAGACAGTCTGAGGTGCAACCTGGCGGCGTCGGATGGACCGGAACATGTCCCAGAGGTGTTCTATTGGATTTAGGTCAGGCGAGCGTGGGGGCCAGTCAATGGTATCAATTCCTTCATCCTCCAGGAACTGCCTGCATACTTTCGCCACATGAGGCCGGGCATTGTCGTGCACCAGGAGGAACCCGGGGCCCACTGCACCAGCGTAGGGGCTGACAATGGGTCCAAGGATTTTATCCCGATACCTAATGGCAGTCAGGGTGCCATTGTCTAGCCTGTAGAGGTCTGTGCGTCCCTCCATGGATATGCCTCCCCAGACCATCACGGACCCACCACCAAACTGGTCATGCTGAACGATGTTACAGGCAGCGTAACGTTCTCCACAGCTTCTCCAGACTCTTTCACGTCTGCCACATGCTCAGAGTGAACCTGCCCTCATCTGTGAAAAGCACAGGGTGCCAGTGGCGGACCTGCCAAATCTAGTGTTCTATGGCAAATGCCAATCGAGCTCCACGGTGCCGGGCAGTGAGCACAGGGCCCACTAGAGGACGTCGGGCCCTCAGGCCACCCTCATGAAGTCTTTTTCTGATTGTTTGGTCAGAGACATTCACACCAGTGGCCTGCAGGCGGTCATTTTGCAGGCGGTCATTTTGTAGGGCTCATCCTGTTCCTCCATGCACAAAGGAGCAGATACCGGTCCTGCTGATGGGTTAAGGACCTTCGACGGCCCTGTCCAGCTCTCCTAGAGTAACTGCCGGTCTCCTGGAATCTCCTCCATACTCTTGAGACTGTGCTGGGAGACACAGCAAACCTTCTGGCAATGGCACGTATTGATGTGCCATCCTGGAGGAGTTGGACTGCCTGTGCAGCCTCTGTGGGGTCCAGGTATCGCCTCATGCTACCAGTAGTGACACTGACCCTAGCCAAATGCAAAACTAGTGAAAAACAGTCAGAAAAGATGAGGAGGGAAACAATTTCAGTGGCCTCTACCTGGAAAACCATTCCTGTTTTGGGGGTCATCTCATTGTTGCACCTCTAGTGCACCTGTTGTCAATTTCATTAACACCAAAGCAGCTGAAACTGATTAACAACCCCCTCTGCTACTTAACTGACCAGATCAATAGCCCAGAAGATTAATTGACTTCATGCAATACTCTGATTAAAAAGTGTTCCTTTAATTTTTTTGAGCAGTGTATGTATATATATATATATATATATATATATACATATACATATACATATACATATACATATACATATATATATATATATATATATATATATATATATATATATATATATATATATATATATATATACTGTATATATATATATATATATATATATATATACTGTATATATAAATGATGAAGCTCTGGGGGAAAGAGAGTGGGTGCAGATATTGTTGCAGACTACCATGGCCCATAGCCCATGGCCCAGACCATGAATAGGGGGTCTGTCAGTGTTCGTTAACTGGGAATGGATAGAAATATAAAAAAAATAGATGGGCTTTACTGAAGATGTGGAAAGGCTGTTTTTTAGAAGGTGTGTTATGTTTGCCCAATTTCCAAAGGAAAAGAGACTGTCTTTCTAAATAATTAACATTTGACTCTAAGATACAGACCTATGTCATGCCAGAAATGTCTGCTGTTGGTGTGGACACAGCAGCTATCCTAGTAGTTGTTTCCTCTGATGGTGTTTTGAGTGAGAGACCAGGGGGTTGCCTCCATTGTCTCCCGGGGTGAAGCCATTCCAAAACACATCCAGGCCAGGACTGCTACCTTCCGGTTCTTTCTTGGCAGCTTGGATGGAAAGAATAGTCGAGAGTAATACATTTGATCAACAGACATGGTCAGCAGAATGTTGTAATATTTAGTTGGCTAATGAAGTTGAATTCATGAACACCTCATCCGAGTGTTAGAGCAGGTCAAAACGGGTCACGTTGTGCATGCTACACGTTGGACAGGCCACAAGGCCTTTGCCCTCACAGCACTCAGTGGGTGATCATTGGGATGGCTTTTGAAGCCAAACAGAGCACGTATAGAGAGTCTGTGTCCTGTGCCAGGGTTGGGGGAAGCGACTAACAATGACATACAGTACTTTCGTCCAACCACCATCAGACTCTGAACTGTTCTTACTGTGTGCCCAGGTCGTTTGTTCCTGTGCACTAACCTGACACATGCTGGGGACCCTTACCATCAGCATGGGAACTAAAACACAAAGTCCATCACATGTTCTATAGCATGCTACACATGGTCCTAGAAGAGATGCTTAAAGTTCCCTTTTGTAAAGGTTTGAAATATGAAAATGCCCCTCCCTCCCTCCATAGGGACCACAGTAAGATCCTGGTGGGAGACGGCCGTGGTCGTGTGTTCAGCTGGTCGGTGAGTGAGCAGCCGGGCCGCTCGGCAGCAGACCACTGGGTGAAGGACGAGCTGGTGGACAGCTGCTCTGGCTGCACCGTGCGCTTCTCCCTCACAGAGAGACGCCACCACTGCAGGAACTGTGGGCAGCTCTTCTGCCAGAAGTAAGAGCATTAACTTGCTGTTGCTTTGTGGTGGACAGGATTGTTTTCCTCATTTGATTTGTGTAGTTGACCTTCTTTTATATGCTTATACTATGTACAGCACTTGTTTTAGCTTGATTTGAACACGTATGAGAACGCCTGTTTTCATCGGAGTTGATGTGATTTTGGTAATTGTACAGTGTGTTGAGACGAAAGTGATGACGCACTTTAAATAAAGTTTGACTTGACTTGTATAGCCCGATGACAGGACAGCCATTCAAAGGCCAGGCAGCACGTGTTCACACGCTCTTCTCTGGGCTTCGCTGCTTTGTTTCTCAGATGCAGTCGCTTCCAGTCTGAAATCAAACGGCTGAAGATCTCGTCTCCCGTGAGAGTGTGTCTGAACTGTTACTACAACCTGCAGCACGAACGCAGCACCGACGATGGCTGCAGAAACTGAGGCTCCTGGTGTCACAGCCCTGCCCTCGCGGAGCCATGTAACTCCCCCTCCTCCTTTCCCTTTGTAGTTGCTTTGTCTGCATTAAGTACACCTGACATCTTTACCCTTCCACCACTGTCCACCTGCCCCCTCCCCGTATTGACACTCTACTAAGTCGCATTAATCACATGGACGTCATGAAGTGACACACTCTAAAAGGGATCTGATTGAAACTAGCAGATTATTCCATACTCGTAATGATGTGTTTAAAACCAACCACAGGGGAACTAAAAGAGAAGAGAGGCTCTGTTTATAATCCCAAGGAAACAGTCATCCTTAGAAAATACATAGAACACGCCAACTTAGGATCTACATTGATAGAAGGAAAGCATGACTTTCAGAAAATAAGATTAACTTGTTTATAGTGTACATACTTACAACTGCCTTTTTAACTAGTTTAGGATAATTAAGGAAAAATAAGTTACTGAGAAAAAATGGCATTGCCTGTAACAGCATTGTGACTAACTTCTATTGGCTTTCAAAAAAAATAAAAAAAATACATTGTGCAATGTTATGTCACTAGTCACAGAATCTCGGAAAATAATGTGGGGGCCTAAGAATGTCAATGATATAAATGTTTGTAGGTTGACATTACTACCGCATCTAGTTATGCAATTACGTCATTTCTTTCTTACTTGTTTACAAGATGTGGTTAGTTTTAAGCGTTGCCCACAGTATCCAGTCATTGCCATCAAAGATATGTATTTTCATTTTGGTCATAGCATGTCACCTGCCCGTTATTGCAATGCTGCTTTGATATATCACAACGTATGTAGTGCAGTACAAGAACTATTGTATACTTTTTTATCTGCCAGGTTATTGATAAATTGTAATTTGTAAGTTTATCTCCTGCCTATCAACACTGTACACAATCATTGCCGTTTTTCTGTAGTTTTCACTAAATCATGTTCTTTCTGATAATGCTTGGAAGATGCAAAAGTGAGTTGCTTGTCATCAAGAAGCATATTGGTTCCAAAAATGTGTCATTCGTTGATTTTAACGGTCAATTCTTTTCACCTTTTGTTTTTATTATGCCAGCCACTTTAACTTAAAGGTGCTATATGTAAATTGAGGGCCCTCTAGCTTTGTGTAGCCAGGCTACCGAGACGCTTTACCTTTGCATTGTGTCAGCTCTCAGTATGTTAGCAACCAGAAAGCATGGTTTAGCTGCGTGCAATTTGGGATTAGAAATTAAAACCACGGTTGTTTCCACTAATCATGGACATTAGTGTTGCTAATGTTCAACTGTCCTGACAGTTGGTGAAACCAATAATATAAAAATGAGTTGGCTAATATATGGAGTGCCGAAAGAAACTGTCGGAAGGAAGTGCCGCCAGCTAGCCCCGTTTGTTTGAGTCTTTGCCCAGTCGAAGTGCTCTCTAGTGCCCAACCTAATGTCGTACTTGCCAAACTCTTACTTTCAACCCCACCGATATGTTAACAATTTCTTATCATGGCAACCTTTTTGATTTATGAGAATAGATGGAAAAATGTTTCGCTCGCTAACGTTAGCTCGCTCTCTAGTAACGGCATCTCTGGTTTGGTTTGCTCTGTAACGTTATTGCGATGCGTACGCGCACAACTAACTAGCAATGTCACTACAGCAAAAACAGTAGACACTTTTCCCCCCAAACAGACATATAGTACCTTTGAAGTCACACTGCCTAAAAAGTGAGATTTTGTTTGGCAATTTTCTACATAAGTGCAATGTTATACATTCAACCAAAAGGTTCTGATGCCCCTGAATACTATTTGCAAAAATAAAGTGTAACTACTCACCACCCTATCACCAGACTCTATAAACGTATCACTGAACATTGTCACTAGACTTACTCCATAAATGTGACTGTTGTACGGGCCGTTTGGGTGGTCCCAGCTCATTTTGATTGATGTATCTGTAGAATGATGCTTTAGTGCCAAACAATTCTACAACTATTGTTTTGAAGCAATTCCCCCTCTACTATGTAGGCAAAACAAGGGATTGTTTGTCCAATTTTCATGTGTAGGCTATTTATTTTTATATGCACATCAAACCCAGTCCTGTAGCATTAGATGATAAAATATTATTGAATATTCTGACTATTGTCAGCTTACTGGGGAAAAAAATAATACAACTATCATTGTTAGGGCTCTGTGTGATTCTCGAGGAAGCTGTACTTTTTAAGTCAATGATAATTAGTGCAATTTATAGAGTGCTTTCGTAACCATAGCAACATATTTGAAGCAGTTCATTTTGCAGTTATGAGGATGAACACAGTACCGTTTTCCATTTGTAGTGCCCTATTCATCTTTTTTAGTTGCTGCGTATATTTAACCTTAGAGAAGGGCTTGTAATCAATTAAGTCAATTAAAACAATACTTAAGTCACTATTTTGAGGTTCTTGGGACCCTGTCAAATCCAATTACTTTTCTCAGATTCCATTCATACTGTTGGTGAACAGTTTTTCAAATCCGTTATGTAATTAAATGCACTATAAACCACACACCTTAACAGTAATATGTTTTATGGATGTTTTTTGGGGGGGCTGTCCCTTTGGACCGCCATGGTAACGTGTCTCAGTCGGAACTAGCAGGTAGTGTGCGGAACTTAGATTTGAACCATAGGCAGTATTACATTTCAAATTACCTAATTAATGACTGATATTTTATTTTATTTTAGTTTTAATGCTTTCAGTCAGCCATTCTGCCTGGGATTCCACAACAGTTATCATAATTGTCATAGGGCGCTACATTTGGAAAGTACTGTTTACTTGCGTGCATGAAATACTTGCTCATGCTAGTCCACTTGCCAACAGTCAAAGCAAAATGCTTCCCATGCATGAAAACAACCTGTAGTATAGGCCTACACCCTTACTTTGTCTTTCGCTGTGTCTAGCAATAGTCCAACCTAAATTATACTTCAGGTCACAGTGTAGGAGCTGACGGTTGGAACAGAGCCAATGGAGGACCAGTTTAGAGCTGTTGAGGCAGACTTTAGCACCTGTGTTAACCTGTCTGAAAGGGAACGTCAACCCTTCCCCTTTTCAGCTTCGTACTTCATGTGGTGGAGCTGCTGTCCTTGTCCAATGTTTCATTCAGAAGGGCCCCTCGATTTGTTGTCAGTGTGTATCATAGTTGTAAATAGAATGTATATGGGCACATAAAGAACCCACCATGCATCTGAAAGTGATGATTGTTGGTCTATACGACAGGCTCTCTGTTTACATTCACAGCCAGTTTCTGAAAGGTTAATCCGTTATCGCTGATCAAATGACTGAGAAGTTGACCTGTCTTCTGTTCGGCGAGTGTGCAAGGGGCACCTATGGTCAAGCAACTGCAACGGGTTCCTCTTTTGTTTAAAATATTATAACATGAAATTGTGTGCTTCTACGCATATCTGATTCAGATACAATATCGTATTTCGGTGAATGGTCTGTGAATGGATTGAACAAGCATAGATCATTTTGATTATTAGAGGCTGATAGTATTTAGCTAGTGTTCTAAAATTCTATATGCATGTGTTTTATTTTATTTTCATTTGATTCCCTCTGTCTAAGATGCTGTGGGCAACTGTGCATTAAAGTGCTGCTTTCATTTATTTCAGTTTTATTTTACTTCCAGTATCATCATCTTATCAAGCTTCAAACAGACATGGCATTAAAATGTTATCACCCCACTGTATAATTACCTGTATTTTTGTATAGTTTTGAGACCTTCACTCTAACTTGTTTTTTGAAAGGGGACCCTTGGTGAACAAGTAAATAGTTATATTATTGATTTTTATTATTCCTGTTTTTCATCTGGTATTGTTTGAATCTCTAATAACATTAAAGAAGCTAGGGAAATAAATTCTGACTGGGCGTAAATATGTTTTGATCTAATAAATAAGAACATTTTGAAGGTGTTGTTACACAAATGCAAGAAATACCATGCCACATTATATGCACTCTTTAATTTTTGATTGTTTACTGTGTATGTACTGTATCTAGTGTGCAATCAGAACATCTAGTTGATTAGATATGTCTGCCGTCAAGCAGTGTGAAAAAGCCAAGTTAACATAAATCAATTGAATTCATTTGCACCTTTATGTACAAAATTGAGATCTATCATGCTTTTTATAACTACGTTGTATGTTTTGTATAGCCTATTATTTTAACAGAAGGATGCATTGAATCAGAACAGATTGAACTGTACAAAGTATTTATGCAACTACTTTTTTTAATTTTTTTATGTGATCATTGTAATTTCTAGCAACACTTGTTATTTTTTGCATGTTAATTATTGACACAGCTGACTTTCTGTTTCAGTGCTTTGTACATGTTTCTTGGCACAAGTAGAGTTGCGTTTCTTTTACATTTTTAACCTTTTTGTCTTATCAGTTATGGAAGTCCTAAGTGACAGGTATGTAATGATACGAGTGCTGGTGATGTGCCCGTTGCTGGGTAAACTTTTGTATGCTTTATGTTAAGTGGTGAAAAACCATTGGAATATTTTAGTAGTCTAGTAGTAGACTGCAAACCTACAGTATATAGTGTGCATTATGTGATAGCTGAATGTTTATGCACATTTGTGTTCAGTAAAAAGGTAGAATTAACCCCACATAAATAATTTTACAATAATGCAATAGATATGGTACTTACTCTTTATTTTAATTTCAATAAAAATTGCTGTTTACCACCAAAATCATGTTTTGTCTATACCGTCATGTTTTATCCAAAATGTTATTTAAACTACAAATGATAAGGTGTTGAATGGGGTAAGACACTTATTATTTAAACAACAAATGATAAGGTGTTGAAAGAGGTAACATACTTTCTATTTAAACTACAAATGTTGAATAAGAGAAGATACTTTCTATTTAGTAATAAGACAGTCACAGGTTCAAATTTGGACCATAGTGGGTTAAGCTATCAAGAAAACCTGTAATGTTCAACATCCTGTAAGCCAAAGCTTCCAACCTAAGTGTGAAGACACGAGTCCTATAAATTGGTCAAATACAGCCTGAAGGCCATTCAGCACTACTCATGTGCTCTGCATTCTGAATGCAATATTCAAAACCAGCACAAGAGGACATCCAGTAGCAAGCTTAGAAATAGCTCACAAACAGGTTTTAACTTCAAACAAAGTGTCCTTGGGCAAGACCCTGAAACCTAAAGCCTGGTTTATGCGTCTGCCTTGGCGTGTTTGCGAACATTCACGGCTATCGTTCGCCAACGTTGGCACAGCAGTTTGCCTTCTAAAGGCAGTGTTGCATTTACTAATCCAGAATGTACAGAAGATAAAGAGATACGGACTGTCACATACAGAGATGTTCCTTGCTATATGTGGTTGCATAGGGTCCCAGAAGCAACCAGGGTGCCCTCAAGCTGTCTTTTTTCCCCCTCTAGATATGAGTATGTATTGTAACCAGCCACCATTGTGTGCAGAGTGAAAACAATGATATGCATATATTTTTCATGGATTTCTTAAAGTGCACCAGATTGATGCATTTAAATGTTAAATGCATGCCCCTGGACCCCCTTAGAGGGTTTGGAATTGCCCTACAACATTTTCACAAAATCGGGGCCCCCAAACAATATTTTGCATAGGGTCCCCCGAAAACGAGAAATGGCCCTGGTAACATATTGCGAGCACTGTTTCATTTCTTTCTTTATTTTTGCAGAGGGGTTGTACAAACGTCAGGATTTGAGATGTTCGTCCTGCACCATTGTTTGTTTGATGGCGATCTGTGTTTGTTCAAAATATTTCCAAATATTCTCGCTTCCTCCTTCCTTCCCTGCGCAACCAATCAGCGATTGTTTGACGCACGGGAGAAAAAGCTACGTGTGACGTGCTGTTAAACCAGGTGTCCCCCTGGGTGCGAATGTCTGCAAAGCGTGGCAATGCCCATGTTAACCGATTGGACTGTACACCAGTTGATGAGTGCTGTTGATGCTCACACATATTGTCTATTGCAATTGCTTAAATGCAAGCCCCTCTTTATTTTTTCTGTCTCATTTGGAAGGCTAGCGGATTGGGATCAGATATCTAGAGGGCAAAGATCAAGAATGAGAAAAGCTCAAAACAGTCGAATGCAATTGTCTCGATGCACTAACCAGAAGTGCACATAAAGAAATGTAGACTTCATGAAGACCAGTGGGACATAAAAGTGAACGTAACATCTACAATGCAAGCATATTGGAACAGCCTATGGTCCTGTTCCAGTAGGTCTACATTATACACGTTAAACCCACTAATAAGTCACAAAGAGGTTAAGTAAAATGTTTCCCTTAACACATGCTGAAAATACATTTTATGTTATTTTAAAAAAGCTAGGCCAATTGTTTATTTCGTCTGTCCACTTGGGATAGTGAATCTACAAGAGCTGAATATGGCGATGTCCATGTAAATCATTTCACAAAGCCATCCCAATTCAAAGCTTTAGTGCGTTTTTGACTTGATAAAAGTCAAACTTGACAGTCTATTTTCGGTCATAGTTGACCGCAAATTGCTCTTAACTATCTTTAGAGCTGAAAAAAAACATCAGATGATGGACTACCGACTGGCTGTACCAAAGCTATTTTACATAACCAGAATAGCTAGCTCAAAGAAATTTACATATCGCATAGAGTGGTAGAATTTTCTTCCCCATTCTTTACTTTCTGAGACCCTCCGGGCCTGATGTATTTCATCAATATTGCAGATCATCAATATTGGACTCATAAGCACCTCCTCTCTCAAAAAAGTTCTGGTTCTACATGCTGTCTAAGGGTAGTGGAGACAATGACACAATCTTTTCTTCTTGCCTGTATTGACCGTGTCGGGATGTGCCGGGTTGTAGAAATGCCACTTCTTTCACGTCAACTATTTTCACCCACGGGTCATCGGATGAAGCCTGACTGCGATAATTAGCCGATGTCTCCTTAAGTGATTCAATGAGCTCAACAGCCTTAAAGGTCAACAGTTTAAGACACTGGAGCATATCCATCAAAAAGAGTCATCTAACATTTTTCAGAAGACTACAAGGCATCCTACGAAGTTGAGATCTATCTAAGCTAAAATCTCTCTAGCTCCTACTGTTCTCTGCGGATTGTTCTCGTGAAATAATCTCCAGCACTCACAAAACAGCAGGCAACCGATCCATATTCCATAACATTGCCCATGTGTCTGTAAAACCAGCGTGTGTCGCTAAGCCGCTGGAGTTCTCTGGGTGCACCATCAAACATGTCCTGCTGCACTTCCAACCATTTCTGATGGACATAAGATCCAGACTTGAAAGGGTCCAGTAGTTCTAACAAAGAAAATAAATTGCCAGGATTAGGTACACTTCTGACTGAGTCAACAATGACCAGGTTAAAACAATGGCCGCTGCAATGAACGTAAAGGGCATGCTTGCCTACTTCCCGTATCCTAGCCGGGACACTTGATTGGACCCTTTGAACCTCTGGACCAGGTGGACTGGAAGTATTTGTCTTACAAAACTGCTCTGTTACAAGCATTTGTTTCTGCCAAGCGGGTAGGGGAACTTCATAAACTTCCGGTTTATCCCTCTTGTATTCAATTTTCTTAGGCTGATGGCTTTTTTATTTCTGGCCATTATTTACACTTCGAAAATCACAAAAGTGTTATTCATTTGTTAAGATTATCTTGCCAAACCAATCTGTAAGTATCATAAACTTATTCATATCATAAGCTTATTTCATGCAACAATCCAAAATCTGATGGGAAAATCTTTGGATTTTTGTCGAGAGAACCCATGGCGATGCAAAATTTAGCGTTGGCCTACAAAAACATAATCCCTGCAAATCGGGCAGCGATAGGCAGGGTCAAAAGCAAGGCCTTCTTTGATTGGCATGCTGCCTCAAACTTAAGGTTTGAAAACTTGACACAATTACTTTCTCTACTAAGTTAATTATGCCTATATATTTCAACAAACAATTTGCGGTTTTGAAGATTTTCAATCAGTGCAATGGAAATAGATGCTGAGGCAACTGACACGAAGCAGATGTTGGTGGGGTAAGCAGTTCAGGTACTGGTAGCGACAGAGATCGTATGGCTCTCGCAAAAAGTATCCACGAATTAAGACGTGCAGGAACAGCTCCTCTGCACATGTTCCCTCCCCCTCTTGTCTGCCGCCGCTGCAGTGGTTGACTTGATTCAGTAACCTGGGTTGCATTTGTGACGTTCTTCATATGAAACACCTCAAATCTGCAGCAAATCGCTCAATTACTTTACCAATGGGGAAGACATGTTATTGAGGTAAATCAAACAAGCCTAAAGCAATAACCTTGATGCCAAGCGAGAGATCACGGATACCGCAGAAGACCAGCACGGGCGTTACCATGCAACATACGATTCGAGCCTAATATTGCAGTGATACGCACCTACAAAACTAACGTAACATTGTTGACTGAGTCTGACTGACGCTTGTGATTACAACTCTTCACAACTCTTTTTTTGTTGTTGTTGTCTCACGGCGGGTCGATCAACAGTTTGTGTGTTGATTTTGGTGCAAGAGCTGGCCTTGTATTGGTAACAGATCTTAAACGGATTAACATTAGTTATCTAATTTGGCTAGCTACTAGCCCGGCAAAACGACTGACATTTGTTAGTCCCTTGCCCTGCTGAAGTCGTCTATGTTTGCGTGTGAACTTCAAATATGACGGAGCTGAGAAAGCGAGGAGTCGGAGAACCTGAGAGTTCCGAAAACATTAGTGACAAGGTAAGATGTCACCATCCTAGCTAAGATATATCTTAAACTGTCTGGCTATCTATTACCTTTTAAAGTAACTAGCTAGCTAATCCTGTCGGATTGGTTTGTTCGCCGTCGATCAGTCAACCAGCACGGCACCAGCTAATGTAACCTAGAGCCAACTATCTGGCGTCAGCAATGGAATAATGCTAACGTTAGCTCAGTCATCCGTTCAATACAATCATTAGCCAAAATGCTATACACATGCAATTAGCTAGAAACAAAGGTAATTCGGAGTCGTTGGCAACTTAAGTAATGTTACGTTGGAGCAAACATTTCGTAATTTATTTCAATGACAACGTAACGATAACTATTCTAAATCTGTGTGATATAACGTTACTTTGACGTTGTTTTCTTAACTTTGTTTGTTTGTTTGACCTGTCTAACGTAAGCTTGCAAGCTTATCCTTTTATTTAAAAATGTTTACCATTCAGCTGAACTCAACTCTTCAAAAGTATGGTCTACGAGTAGCTAACGAAGTAACGTTAGCTAGTGATTAACAACAAGGAACGCAGCAAGCAGGCACCAATGAATTAGCCACTTCCTGTTTGGACTTTGTAAGTGGAAGAAATAACTCCACAACTAATGAATCTTCGACGCTTAAGACGTACTTGCTGACTTACTGTATTTAACTTACTTTTAAGGATTTGTCTTTGTGAGAAAGGAGAGCAGTAATGTCAATTATATATTAATAAACTCTTAATTAATAATATACATTCATTATATGTTCATATAAACCCAATAGTTAAAGCTGATATAGGTCAGTAAGGAAAATGGGTCAAAAGTGAGCAAGAACTTGAAAGCAACAACTCAAACCAACCCTTTGTTTCTTGGCTCTCTGTCATCTCTCTCCAAAGCCACTCCCCCTAACTAGTTTCAAACATTCACTTTTCTGACCTGAGTGAGCTTCAGCAAAACAGTAGGATTGTGCAGTTCAATTTTGACAAGTATGACTGTCAAATCCATGGACAATTCTTGAGTAACAGATCAAATATTGACACTGACTAAAATATATGCATTGACTGCGCATTTATGCAATTAGACAGACAGACAGACAGACAGACAGACAGACAGACAGACAGACAGACAGACAGACAGACAGACAGACAGACAGAAAGAAAGAAATCATTTCCATTGCGTTCGATCCAGTTCGTGTAACACACCCAGTCAACCTCGCAACCTCCTCACCCAAGTAACACCAGTACCAGTACCAGACCAGCTAGTTCCAATGATCAAATATGTCAGAGCTTAGTGTTGGGCAAGAGTGTGGCGAAAAAACCCAACCATGCAAACAAGGTGATTGACATGTAGCTATGCATTCTTGCAGCAACTTGTCCTGATTGGTTAGTGAGTACCGGCTACGGTCAGACTTTTTATTAGATGAAACCAGGGTCTGTGGCACGTACAGACATAGAACATGTTTTTTCCTTTGATACCTTTATTTAAAGGTAGCTGTTTTGATTAAGCAAATAAATGTAAAACGTATCCAGAAAAAAAAGATTCAAAAAACATTTGCCTACTGCAGCTTTAACTGGCAGGGGTGTAGCACTAAATTCTGAGCCCTATACATAAGCAGTCTCTGTGTGCCCCTTTCCTCTCCCTCCCCAATTTTTTTATATATATTTTTTTCTTCAAATTATTGAGTCAACAACTGTACACATGAATATGTAGTGGTTATTAGTCAGTAATTAACTGTTCATACCACATTTCAACCAGTAGGCCGATTAATAATCTGCGATATGTGCGTAAGTGTGCACAGTTTGAAATCTCACCACATTTGAACCCTCTTCTCTCAACATACTGTAGCCTACAATTACGTTACTATGGTGTAGTATCATGCTTTTCTTTTCTTCATGTTATGTAAGTATTTATCATTTTCAAGGTTTTTCCAGGGCTTTCCACAGGGATATTGAGTAGGCAGGCATTCGGAAAAAGTAGCCAGCTAGATGGGTCCGGCCCCCTGATTTTTCCGTGAAAGGCCAAATTTAGTGGCCACCTTGTACATTCTGATGCTACTATTTGATAACATACACTGATCTTAATTATTGCATATACTGCATATTAAAGATTTGCCTACCCGATTGTAAACATGTAGGCTGGGGAATGATTGTAAAGGAGATATAGGCATCTTGTGCGTTTTAACCCACACAGTCTGTAAATAGCTATTCATATTTAGGTGTGAATATAGCTATTCATATTTAGGTGTGAATATAGCTATTCATATTTAGGTGTGAATATAGCTATTCACACCACTTATTGGCTGGTCAGAACTTTTCCCACCTATCAGTACGATGATGACAGTTGACAACCGCCTTGCCCAGAAAGTGGATCAACTCACAGATTATTTAGAAGTTAGCTTAATCCAATCAAATACATTTTATTTGAATAGCATGTCATACATAAAGGCTATTTCATGTGATTTACAAGGCAATGATTTGATTTGAAGGCAATAGCTAATAGCTGGTCGCAAAGTTGGTGCTCCAGCATCAGCAGCTGGCTCACTCAAAATGTGCGTTGCTACTGCTTCAATTTTCACTGAAGTGAGGACATTTTGGAGTTGTGAGGACAAAATTACTTGTCCTCACTTCACTAAATAAAATGTTTTCTTATAAAAATAATATCAAAATAATAGAATAAAATAATAAAATAATGTTCCTTATAATAAAAGCAGCATATTGGATACCAAAAATAGTGTAACATTTTTGTCTTAACAATAAAAAAGTATTAAAAACATTATGGTTAAGGGTAGGCTATGGGTCATAGTAAAGGTTAGGGTAAAGGTTATTGTTAGGGTAAGGTTAAGGGTTAGGTTTATTTTTGCATTCATTGAAATTAATAGTAAAATGACTTTCAGGTCCTCACTTATAATGTGCTACAAATTTGTGCGTGTGCATGTGTGTGTAATGTTTCTACAGGAGGCAGATGGGGACGACCGACTGGGCCTGTCTGGTGATGGCGACTCTAAGGTGGACCCTCCAGATGTCCCTCCCTCCACAGATAACACTCCCAAGTGTCTAAACAAAGCCCTAGAGGGGCTGCCCCCAAGGTACATTGCCCCCTAATGATGAGTCTTATCACACTGCAGCCATACATTATCAGGTTCAGATAACTCAACTGGAACACGTGACCAAACCACCGGGCACCTTTTTATTCCGTTAAAGCAAGAATGAACTTGGTGCATTGCATTTTGGCTTGAAACATTGTCTAGCAGCGTCCCTCCTTGGTGTACTGCATTCCCATTGTCTAGCAGCGTCCCTCCTTGGTGTACTGCATTCCCATTGTCTAGCAGCGTCCCTCCTTGGTGTACTGCATTCCCATTGTCTAGCAGCGTCCCTCCTTGGTGTACTGCATTCCCATTGTCTAGCAGCGTCCCTCCTTGGTGTACTGCATTCCCATTGTCTAGCAGCGTCCCTCCTTGGTGTACTGCATTCCCATTGTCTAGCAGCGTCCCTCCTTGGTGTACTGCATTCCCATTGTCTAGCAGCGTCCCTCCTTGGTGTACTGCATTCCCATTGTCTAGCAGCGTCCCTCCTTGGTGTACTGCATTCCCATTGTCTAGCAGCGTCCCTCCTTGGTGTACTGCATTCCCATTTTTTGTCATATTTTGTATGTTAAGGATGCGTGTTGGCCATTCCGAACACTGTCTATGATTGACTGTGGGCTGCCAAGAGGCAGTGTAGTTCACAGTTATATGTTCGTCATAAAAGTAGCCTAGCGTAGCAGTAAGCTCAAGGTAACCATTAGCATGGCTCCCAAGGTGACTAAATATTCAATTACAGCCCTTAGCTTGCAGCCCTTAGCTTGCTCTTGTTGCGCACATTATCTCTGATACAACGTGCAGTTTTTTAGGGGGAAATAAGCCTTTTTTCTAGCATTTAATTAAAAGTCATATTGCCTAGGCTGAACGCGAATATAGCGATCGTTTGAATGGCCTCTCATGTAAGACAGCCAGAGCCAGAAGAAAACCATGATCTAGCCACTGAGCATTGAAGCCCAGCATGGACGTGAATTTGACCGCTGCGACATTAACACTATCAAATAACTCTTGCAGATGTATAACTGGCTGGACTGTATCAGAAATGTTGCGCCGACTCTGTATGTTCTTAACAGCTGACTTTCCCACCGAGAATGAAATTACATGTTAGCATTGGTATCTGACGTTGGTATGGTAGTATTTTTCGATACCCAATCCGAGTACTGGAGCCCTGGATCGGCCCAATACCACCAAGTAGCATCAGGGCATCTCTAGAGCCAGTCATTGATTACATCAAGGTCACTACCCCCAATTGCTGATTAACTGATTCCAGTTTGTGCATTCTAAGCAACTCCTTAGTTCTTCACTAGCGTCAGCAGTCCATTCATCTCTAGCTCCTTAGGCCACTGCGTCTGTACCAGGGGGCAGTATTTACGGTCAGGGATAGGGGTAGAACGTAGCGGGTGATATTGTTGTCCGGTTGTCCCAGAGGAGGAAGCGCCGATCACTCATATAGGCATCCTTTACATTACTGTGCAACAAATCAACGGTCTTGTTCATAAGAGTAGGGCATTTTACATGCTGATAAAACCTTGGTAGAACCGAAGTCAGAGTGCAGTGATTAAAGTCACCAGATAGCGTTACAAACACATCTAGAAAACGCCTCAGCATTTCATTGGTAACCTGATAAACAGTTTATTTCACTAACTGTGGGTCAGCTGAGGGGGGAATGTAAGTGACCAAAACAAACTCTGGTGAACTCTCACGGAAGATAGTAACAACTAACCACCACAAGTTACATGGATGCGTCACAGGAAGACGCCCACAGTAACAGCAATGGGTGTTGACAGACAAGCACTCTCCCATCTGTCTTTCCCTCACCTGTCCATCCAGTTCAATGTCGATTAGCCAGGCTCTGTTTAAAGCAGAGGCCCCATCAGGCCTGTATTAAGAGCAGTCTGGCAACCCTTTAAGAGCAAAGTCAATGACGATTCACCTTTTCTACATATGGTTACTGTCAATTGCAATTTAGGAAGTTCTCCGTTAGCTGACCATTTACCTTAAACACAGAGTGACACATAACGCTATGCAAAGAACTGGATGGTATGGAGGTCAGCAACACATCTAGGTAGCAGTAGAAGTTACTCACATTCAGGGTGTTATGCAGTTTGGGGATGGACAATGAATATCAGCAGACGTGGTAAGTTTATCTAGCCTGTGGAATTGACTCTGCTCAGTTATGTGTGTCTTATAGCTGGGAAATGGACGTCTGGGGTATTAGTGAATTATTATGGATGTAATTTATCTAGGTAAAAGTTATGTGTATGACGAATAGTCTGTAGGGCATAGACAATGAAGGCTGGAATGGTCAGAAAGGTCTAATAGCACCTCAACACGCACTAAAACTTAGTGCCAGATGTTTGACAAAGACTGGATAACAGTTGTCTGCTTATTAACTCTGTCGAAGGACGTCCATTTGGAGGTTGTAGAACAAAGGTGGGATGTTATCCATTCTCTTGGAAGTAGGCAGGCAGTAGGTTAGACTAGGTCAGACTGGATGCTGTCCAACAGGGCTAGATGGCTGGTTGACATCGTAGAGGAGACTGTGTCCCCTTGGATGGAAAGGTGGTGTTGGTGTTTGGTTGTTGGTTTGAGTCGTGTATTCCTTGGTCAGTCGAAGGAAAAGGCTCTGGTCAACTTCTGACTTGGTCCTCAAGGACAATGTCTGTTGAGAGGGACGGTAGATCTCCTCAAGTGCAGTGTGCCAATGGTTGGGGTCTCTCTCTCAGGGAACAGCATGAAACTAAGGCTTCTGAGGTCTTTACCTTTAGTGTTTATAGATTTCATAGTTCTTTGCCTTCTTCTCTGTCCATGTAAGAAAGACTGTGTTCTAGAATGTAGAGTATCTCCTCCCCTCCCCCTCCCCCTGATGGGTGTGTGATCGCTAAGTCATGACTCCACCAAGGCTCTCCCACGCCTTATAGCAGTCTGAGGAGTTCAAGGGTTAATACAATGCGTATTACTTAATGATTCAACATATCATGACGACATTACTCTGTGGTTCAAATTGTAATATCCCTGGTTATGTTACAACATACTGGACGTATTCCCATTCTATAGAGATTATGCAATAAATGAGCATGCAAAACTACTGTTCTAGTCAAATCACATCCAACAAGGCACTTATCACACACACATACCTATGCTAAATGGGACATTTGAACACATTACACTTTGACAGTGTTTTGAATGATTCGGGCACCATGGTTCTGTGACATGGTCGCTGCCTAGCTGGTTCTGTGACATGGTAGCTGCCTAGCTGGTTCTGTGACATGGTAGCTGCCTAGCTGGTTCTGTGACATGGTCCCTGCCTAGCTGGTTCTGTGACATGGTCGCTGCCTAGCTGGTTCTGTGACATGGTCCCTGCCTAGCTGGTTCTGTGACATGGTAGCTGCCTAGCTGGTTCTGTGACATGGTAGCTGCCTAGCTGGTTCTGTGACATGGTCCCTGCCTAGCTGGTTCTGTGACATGGTCCCTGCCTAGCTGGTTCTGTGACATGGTCCCTGCCTAGCTGGTTCTGTGACATGGTCCCTGCCTAGCTGGTTCTGTGACATGGTCGCTGCCTAGCTGGTTCTGTGACATGGTCCCTGCCTAGCTGGTTCTGTGACATGGTTGTTGCCTGCTGTGTTTTAGGTGTCTCTCCTCTCTGTATCTGTGGTTACTATCAGCTGTGTTACTGGACTACTGAACAGTGTTTCATAGGGGTGTCAACTCCACTACCCCCTCTTGTAAATTGGCAGCCAAAAGGTGATATGTTACATAGTGCAACTATTTGAAGAGAGCCTGGTCTGGTGATCTATGTGTAACGGACACCAATACATAGGGACACTCTATAGCATGAAGCCCCTGCCAGCACTGTGTGCCTCTAAAGGTGTCATGTGCTTACATATTGTTAAGTAACTCGTTTGCAGATAGAAAATAAGGAAAGGAACTGAAACTGCAGGACATCAGCAAGTTCAGCATTTAGGAGGCAAACACATAGGGGCAGAGGGATGTACGTTAGAGGGCGCAGCACAAAACAGCCACTTGGCCAGTTCTCACATTGTGCCTTTTCATTTGACGTCCGATGCACCACACCTGTAGCTGATCGTGTCAGCAGCACATGCCACTGCCCACTTAACATCATTTGCGATGCCCGGTTAAAAAAAAACAAGCAATGGAATGCATGAATGCATGGCTGAGTAGGAAAGGGGTTAGGGTTAGACCCTCCCATGAATGCATGCCTAAGTAGGAAACGGGTTAGGGTTAGATCCTCCCATGAATGCATCCCAAAGTAGGAAAGTGGTTAGGGTTAGGGTTAGATCCTCCCATGAATGCATGCCTGAGTAGGAAAAGGGTGACAATGTTTTAAATCTCAAAGTTGAAATGCTTCTAAAAGGTGCCCTGCAGCTTTAAGGAGTAAGATCTCTTACTATTCTGCAGCTTCATTTAACAGACACTACTAAAATACTTCTAATGGGAAACGAACTCTTCCACTTGGGAAGTAATATTAAGTCTGCAAGAGTTAATGCGTCAACAAGCGAAGTAATCCATGTCAGTTTGAATTTAAGGCTAGTATATACCCAAGTCCCAGGATTCAATTTTTAAAAAGTTCCTTCCAAACTAATTTGCCATTCAGAATTCTTTTGAAAAAGCAAATGAAGTGTGCAGTGTCTGATGCAGCGGTCGGAGGCCTCTTCACAGATGTTTCCTTTTTTTTTCAGATGGAAGAACTGGTGGATACGAGGTGTCCTGTCGTTAGCCATGATATCCGGCTTCTTCCTCATCATCTACTTGGGACCTATCATGCTTATTTTAGTGGTAGGTTTCGTCAACTTGGTTTTATAGCATATACAGTAATTAATAAGCTATGAGCTTGCACTTGAATGTATTATAATTTTTCCTTTTAGCTGTCTAAAATATATGTTGCTGTTTTTTTTGTAGTAACTGAATGCGCCAATCCCCAATGGTACCGTCAACTGTGTGCTGTACCTATTCGTTTTAGACACAGGGGCATTGCAAATCTCACTTAGAGAACATGATTAAACTAGAACTGGATGATCAATCTGAGATAATTATATTTGCCACCACCAAGTCTGTCCATAACAATTTTGACTGTCTGGCTATGCAGACAGGCTGCTAGAAATGTAGAGGTAGGCTCATCTGAGTTTAATAGAGGTATGTAGAGGTAGGCTCATCTGAGTTTTGTAGGCTCACTAAATAGAGCAAAACATTTGTCCCTGTTTGCTTATACCAGCTGAAAAGTATATGGCTGGTTTCCTGCCTAATTTAGAATTGATTTAATTAATTGCTTTTAATGCACGAAACAGTTTATCCCTAGTCTAATTAGCAGAACATCTTCCTTTGTGAACAACACTGCCTTAGGTCTTCCTCAAAGCACTACTAAATCTTCTAAGGTCTAGACTAAAAACATGGTGAGTGAGTTTTTGCCAAAAGGTCTTGCCTAGACTTTGGAACAGTCTACCAAAAGGCCTAAGTCTGTCTGGCTGTTTCTTAATTAACCAATCTCCTAAGAAATACATTTTTGATTTATTTTCATTTTTTTTTTTTTTTTTACAAACAAGCGTTTGGCTTTGTTTGAATGTATTATTCATTTGTATGTTCTTTTTTGTAAAGTTATTGCCTATTTTGTAATATATTCTTCAATTTTGTTTTACCTATGGTTTAAAACAAAATTGTTATATCTGCTATCTAGTTTTTTTTTTATGATTAATACTGTTTTGTTATTTCTAAAGCTATTGTTAATGTCAAGAAGTTTGTACTGCAGTTGCTGATTGAAACATTGTTTGATTGCAACACTAAAACTCACTTTTTGAATTATTTAAGTGATGGGACTCTTGCATTTTAAGGGGCAGCGCTTAAAACAAAAACAAAAAAAGAATTGAAATGAAATTTGCGTAGAGAAATCCAAAATCATATTGCATGTGATTTGCAAAGGCACCAGCCTTGTTTTTTTATTTCTGCATTTTCACATAGGTTATAACCATCCAAATCAATTAACTTGTTATTTAATCTCTATATCTTAGGTTATGACCATCCAAATCAATTAACTTGTTATTTAATCTCTACTTCTTAGGTTATGACCATCCAAATCAATTCACTTGTTATTTAATCTCTACATCTTAGGTTATGACCATCCAAATCAATTCACTTGTTGTTTAATCTCTACATCTTAGGTTATGACCATCCAAATCAATTCACTTGTTGTTTAATCTCTACATCTTAGGTTATGACCATACAAATCAATTCACTTGTTGTTTAATCTCTACATCTTAGGTTATAACCATCCAAATCAATTAACTTGTTATTTAATCTCTACATCTTAGGTCATGAGCATCCAAATCAAGTGTTTCCAGGAGATCATCACCATTGGTTACAGAGTCTATCATTCCTATGAACTGCCGTGGTTCCGGACACTAAGCTGGTAAGCTACCTGGTTATGTGCTCCCTGAGTTTTGGCTTTCTAATTTGTCCTTTACTATCAAGTAGTTCTCTAAATATGTTATGTCCTTTTAGGTTAGTTTTCAATACCATCCCAATGCCAAAAACATGTCATTTTACTTTTACACTGCCATCAACCCTATTCTCGCTTTTTTATTATTTAGTATTTGGACCATATATATATATTCCTTCAGTTAGTAGAAACGTGTCAAACCCCAACTGCTGTTGCATCAGCCTTCATTATTCGAAAAATCTATAAACTGCGAAAAATGTCTTTCTTTCGTTTTGTCTAGAAAGTGTATACATTTGTTACATAATGGTAAATGTTGTTTATGTAAGTTAGATGATGTTTGAAGTGAAGTTAGTTCATTTATACAGTTAGTACGCATGCATACCGTCTGACATGAATGGCTGGGGAAGCGTTCTGATTTGGTGCACCAGGTAATGTGAAGAAAAACGATTTCCCCTTTTTTATTGCAGGTACTTCTTGGTTTGTGTGAATTACTTCTTTTATGGAGAGACTTTGGCTGATTATTTTGGTGCCTTGGTGCAGAGAGAGGAACCCCTTCAATTCTTAGTGCGATATCATCGCTTCATTTCCTTTGCACTTTATCTGGCAGGTAGGTCTAGTCCATCATAAAATACTAATTGCAAATGGCCTTCTTCAAAACAAATATGATCTTTGCACAGGTTCTGCAGAGCACCTAAGAGATTAAAACTTTACGACATTTTGGTTAATCACCAACAGGAGAGGGGCACCTAGCCTAAGATGTTGATGTTACATTTTCCGTCCCTTAGTTGGTTGGCTTGTAAAGAAGATATATTCTTTATTCATTATAATATATAGGACATATTCTGTATTCATTGTAATATATAAGATATATTCTATATTCATTAGATTATATAGGACACATTCTATATGCATTATAATATATAGGACATATTCTATATTCATTATAATATATGACATATTCTATATTCATTATAATATATAGGACATATACTATATTCATTATAATATATAGGACACATTCTATATTCCTTAGATTATATAGGATACATTCTATATTCCTTAGATTATATAGGATACATTCTATATTCATTATAATATATAGGACGCATTCTATATTCCTTTTTCCTTGTCTGGACTGCATTCAGTGTTTCCACAACATGTGGTTAAGGGAGCAAGCCGCCCTGAGATTATTGTCATTACTGGTTCGTGCTGGTTCTTGATGGACAAAAGTACAACCTTTGGTCATTTCTGAAAACAATTCATTTGCCAGCCTTAAAATCTAGGCTGATCAAAGACTCCAAGTTAACTAAATTGAGTTCATGACACACACACACAAACACACACAGATGAAATGTTGGCTTGTTCATGTTATGATGAAATGCTTCAGACTGCCAGTTGTCATTCTATTTAGTCTGTTTGACAGTTACTGCAATAGTAGTGTGTAGTGACAAAAGACTTGAAACAAGAATGAACACTCATCTCTATCACTTCTGGTCTCTGAAATGTCCGCCAACTGTTTAAAGAAATGCACTCCAGTTATATTCCAAATGCTGAAATAGATGAAGTAGAGTATAATAGGCAGAATAACATGACTGTAGATATGTTTGATCTTATTTGGGCTTATTTGCAACTTGAAACAAACCAACTGACTGCATGTTTACTCTTTCACAGGTTTCTGCATGTTTGTACTGAGTTTAGTGAAGAAACATTACCGCCTGCAGTTTTATATGGTGTGTATTAGCCGAGTAACCTCAAGCACTAACTGCCCACTGTTCACCTGCGTTTTCACACTGAATGAATTATTAAGACCTGAAAAATGCATTCTCTACATCATTTTTCACCCTTACAATCTATGTAGAGTTCATATTTTATAGAATGGTTTTAACACTGTAACAGTTTTGCCCTCATTACATTGGCATTCAGTTATCTGCCCTTTAATAAAATGTCACCAACCCCTCTGACCTGCTATTAAAAACCTCCTTGTTGTTTAGTATTGGAAAAGACAAGGTGTTGGTGTGCTGCCTTCACCTTGTTGACGTGTTTACAGCACCACCATTAGGTGGCCAGACCACATCCCAGCCCAAACCAAGCTGTGCTCTTTCCCTGCTGTTTCAGTTTGCCTGGACCCATGTGACCCTGTTGATCGTGGTAACCCAGTCCCACCTGGTGATCCAGAACCTGTTTGAAGGAATGATCTGGTAAGCAGGATGCACGCCCACACCAGAAGAACCTGTCTCTCTACGCTAGCTTGGAACCATTCTCTTTACTGGTAGCCAGCCAATCCAGTTCTTCCACTGATTATTTGAATTATCGTTCACATGCTGCATCTTTTTGTAGGAAAGTATAGAAATATATAACTGTACTATATTTATAATATATAATAGGTTTTGTTCCAGACAAAGGTTTGCTAATCATTGGGAAATGAACATAAGTAGGAACTATTCAAGTGACCCAGGCCTTTTTTCCAGGTTTATTGTCCCAATCTCCATTGTGATCTGCAATGACATAATGGCCTACTTGTTTGGTTTCTTCTTTGGAAGAACTCCACTGATCAAGGTAAATCACAACGGTACCTCTCTGCATTGCACTGAGTAGTTAATAAACTGTGTTTAATAAACACCACCTCACATGCATCGTGTGTTCATATTGAAATGTGCTGTGAACTACTTTTTTGCAGCTGTCCCCAAAGAAAACCTGGGAAGGGTTCATCGGAGGTTTCTTTGCCACTGTGGTCTTTGGATTTCTTGTAAGTGCCGTTTAAAACAGTCATCAGTGGTATCAAAAATATTCAATAAACAGTCTCTGCCCTTTTAATTACAATAGGAATGTTTGACGCTATAATTTCAAAATGTAAATAGTCCCTTCCTAATTGACTACTGTTTTCCTTTTCCTATGTCATCTATATTCTCTCATTTCTGAAGGTTTTCTTACTTATTTATATGTATTTGCTCTACTGTGTCCTCAGTTGTAAAGTGCTTTGTGTGTAGAAAGCACTAAATAAATGAAATGCATTATTATTGTGTGTGTGTGTGTGTGTGTGTGCGCGTGTGTGCGTGTGTGTGTGTGTGCGCCTAGCTGTCCTACCTCCTAGCCCAGTTCCAGTACTTTGTGTGTCCTGTGGAGTTCAATAGTGAGACGAGCAGGTTTGCAGTGGAATGCCAGCCTTCAGATATCTTTGTTATGCAAGAATACACCCTGCCGGCTGCTGTCCACAATGTCCTTAGATGGGTAAGGCTTTAGGATGCATGTCCCTCACATTCCAGGTGATAGTGAGTCCTGCAAATGAGCTTTATTTCATAATACTTTTAAGTGCTGTGAATCAATGTGCCACTACTTAAGTAATGTATTGATTGGATCTTACACTATGATGGAACTATTTGTTTTGTTGCTATACTCCTGATGCATTGTCTTTGTGCAGAAAACAGTGAGACTCTACCCCTACCAGATCCACAGCGTGGCTCTGTCTTCCTTTGGGTCTCTCATTGGGCCGTTTGGTGGCTTCTTTGCTAGTGGCTTCAAACGAGCCTTCAAAATCAAAGTAAGCATGCCACCACGGTGCTACTGACATACACACTAAATATGAATAAAAACAACAACTAAAGAGTTGTAATGCTCCTCTGCTATTTTATTTTATTCATGAACTATTGAGTGCATCTTCATTGATTCTTGTATGAGTAGATAATGTGTGCAACTCTTAACATCATCAGAAACTACAATACCCATACTTTAGTGTCTACCATAAACGACAACTTAGTCTTTTTGGGTTAAAGTGTCTTTGGAGGTTTGGAGATACGTTTAGCATACACAGCTCAAATAAAACAAACTCCAGGTAGCTGTAGACCTTTTGTCTCTCTGTTTTAACCACCCTACCACATGCTTATGCTTCCACTCTTCCTCAGGACTTTGCTGACACCATCCCTGGCCATGGCGGCATTATGGACCGCTTTGATTGTCAGTACCTGATGGCCACATTTACACATGTCTATATTGCCAGCTTTGTAAGGTAAGGTACTAACAAAAGGAGAATTTCCCACCAAACTCTCTGGGGAGAAGTTGTATATAGATTACTTAATAGGCCAAGGAGAATGGTAACAGATTTATTTAGAATGAATTGTGATTGTTCAGGGAAAGGCTGAATATTACTTAGAGTAACTGTACATCCCCGAAGACCTGGTTGAGATTTCAAATGTATTTAAACCTAAATCATATTTAATATAATTAATACATTTAAACCAGGTGACAGCAACAATTATGTGGCAGAAAGGGGCTGTCTTGGTTTTGTACGTTTGCAAACTTTACTGAAGTGAAAAAAAGTGACTTTTTTATGTGGTAAATATATCTGTATATATATATATCTATATATAGTTTTTGACAAAAATCTGATGACACTTTTATATTTCCATATATATTTATATATGTATGTATACATACATATTTATGTATGTATGTACAAAAATGTATGTATTATTATTATTATTATTATTATTATTATTATTAACATTTATTAAATGATCGTTGTCCTCTATATCTCCATTGTTTTACAGGGGACCAAACCCCAGCAAAGTCTTACAGCTACTTTTGGTACTACAGCCTCAGCAGCAGCTCAACATCTTCAACACACTGCAGTCTCACCTGAGAGAGAGGGGCATGCTGCCCCCTGCTGCTGTGGAGGCTCACTGATCGACCCAGAGAAGAGGTGGAGGTGATATGTGCTGCTTTCACAGCCCTGGGCCATCCCCTAACAACTACCTAGCTCTTTTTATTCTATCTCCAACAAGCTCTGATTACTGTGCGCTACAACTAAGAAGTTACTTCCGACGGGTAAAGTTATACTCATCATTCAACAGCAAAGACATTTTGCATTTGGACTTGCATGATTCTAGCAAAAAAGTTAACAGCCTGGTCCATTTTAAGCACTTAGTTGTACCGAAGGAATTTACTTATTAAATAAAAATTGTGGTTATCCAAAGGTAGTTAGACAGTATTTGTCTTTTAGGAAATATTGCACTGATCTTAGCCGGACAAATTTGATCTGACCATAGCATTAGACGTGAACTTCAGCAGAGAGCAGTTTTTTTCTATTCTTTTTGTCCTCTGACTGCACCATTTTTTGATCTCCTCAGTGCTATGATAACTATTATCATAACTATAAGCTTCAATAACGAAGGAGCTTCAAAATCCAGCATGTTCCTACTGTAGGTCTTGAAAACACAGCTGCTGCTATATCTACTCCTTATTGAGTTTTAGATCTAGTTTTATACTGTGCAATAATGCTTGAATCTAGGCATGGTTACACTGTAATGACATAATTGCAATAGCACCGGTGTGTGTGTGTGTGGGTGGGTGTGTGTGTGGGCGGGGGTGCGTGGGTGTGTGTGTGCGCGTGTGTGTGATTAGATCAATATACTGGAAATATATAACCTGTAGTCTGTAGAACAAAAAAAAGTATACCTGTTTGGGTTAAAATACTATATGCAAAATAAATGTGGGTTAACTCGCTTGTAGCCTAGACAACACCTTGACTTTTAGGGAGCAAAAAGAGTGGTTGTTGCTGATTGCAGGTGTGTCGAAAAACTTGAGATTGCAACAGTGTGCTTCCTATAAGTAGTGCAAAACAACGTTTTTTGTTGTAAACACTTGTTTAATTTAAACAACTCTTAAGCTTCCACTGTTTGTGAACTAAATGTTTGTCAAATAGGTACATGGTTTGATATAGTTTTTTGTTTTTGTTTGCTTTAATGTGAAATATTATGGGTTTGTATATCTATAGACAGTACACACAGCCTATGATATTCACAAAGGTGAGTCTATTTTTCAGCAATATTTCTTATGCAAAAAATATTAGAAATGATAAAGGGTTGAGTTTTTATCTGCTGGTTCCATGCAAATTTGAGTCACCATTACATAAAAAATGTGTAAGGCATGGCAGATGCACCACACTGTAATTGTTGTTATAAATTTGATGAATGTGTAAGTTACCTTCAACAATGAAACGTTTAGGCAGCTTGTGCCTAATATTTTGTGACATGATTATTTCCCTCATTTCCAGTCAGCAGAAATCAGAAGTATTTCAGTTCATTTTTATTCTGAAGAAAAATATTGGCTTTCTCTTTTCAGTAAACATCAGCTCATGCATCTCTGCATCCCCACTGGGTACTGTCAGTTGATAGTTTGAGAGGTTGACAAGGAAATAGACCATCTAACTGGTTTATACATTTTTTATTTCTCAGTAGTTTTGCGAATATTGGGCATGGTTTACACCCACACAAATACAACAGCTATTTTTAAATGTATTTTAAGATTCATCCAGATTTGTATTTGTTTCTTTTTTCTATTAGCATAACGGGTGGTGGTCTTCAGATTTTTGGACCAAGTTTACTGTATCTCCTGTTTTAAGCCATGCCTATTGCAAAGCACACCTCTTAGGTGCATAGCAACTTGTTGTGGATGTTATGGGATTGTTGATTAAGTGTTCACAAAATGTAACGGCTGCAAATGGTTCTGTCTTCCATTTTCAGAAAACAAGTATGACCAAAATGATATGATAAGCAGAACTAGAATAGTATTAGCTTCTAATACTATTATAGCTGTAGTTTCTGTTATAGTTTAATCAAGTGTAAATGAAGATAGCTTAATTTATTTTTGAGATCAAATGAATATGATTATGTACTATTAATTCAGTGGTAGTATAGAAAAAAGCAATACCAAAAATACTAGTGATGCTATGCACAGATTAGGGGTTGCATATGTAATTATTTCTATTTTTAATTGCATATATGTGTTTAATTTGCGGTGTGTAAAAGCTGTTAAGTTCTAAAGCTTTGGGTGTGTGTAGATGTATGTTGTGTAAGTTGTACAGAGAATTGTGTGTCTATCAATTCAGAGTATAAGATGAAACGCAGAGTATGAGATGAAATACAAAGACATAAATTAAGTTTATCATATTAAACTGTAATATTAAATGCACATTGATATTCCTTCAGAATAACTAGGGATGTTGTGATGTTATACAGAATATGGAGGTCATTAAATTATCTACTTTTTTCTTTAAACGTGTCTTTCTGAAGGGTTCCTTACCATTTACAGTCAACATTCAACAAATATATTCATTGCTCACATATGTACATCTGCATAGTTCAGGTAATAGTCAAAGAACAGGCTAGTTTATTATTTATTCACTTTTTACATAGAATTAGGATTCCATATTTTTTATCCAAGGCTCAGATTGGGTGGAATGGATCAACGGTACGGAAGCAGTTCATTCATAAGAGAGAGCTCTTTACCACAGGTAAGCATTACTGAGGCAAGCATTAGCTGAAGCTTTTTCAATGCAACAAGCCAGACAGATTAGAAAGAGGAAGCTGATCACGTTATTCACGGCTGCATTGGACGGTATGAGTGGCAAGACTAGCAAGTGTAGAGTTGGCAAACTCACAATTATTGCAAACTCGGCACATTAAGCCACTAGTTAACGGAATGTTTATCAAATCTGCAGTATACCTAATTTGTTGAGTTCAACTTGCAGGGTTTGTCTATCGAACTTCTTCCAATGGTTGGGAGGTACAATTTAGTGCAAAAAGCAAAGTTAATCTCTGGAAACTCATGAGTTACAGTAACAGGGATGAGATATACAGAACATAGATAAACCAAATGACATTGATGAGTGATGATCATTTGATTTGGCTAAGTTCTTAGTCCTCAAAGTGCCTAGAACGATGCAGTCCCAACACTTCGGCTGGTACTGGTGTGCTTGTCCTAGGTACTTTGCTTCTCCATGGTCACGTGCTTTAAGTGTCAAGTGCATTAAATGGCATCCTTGCCTCCTCCTCGTCTTCTAGAACACGTATTAAGTCTGGTCTGTCAGGAGAGAATATGAACTTAAATAGAGCAAGCCCTATGCGAACTAACAACCTTAAAACCAGGAAGGCAAAAGGCACAGAGATCTCCATTAAATGAAAAATAGGCGCACTGAACTTGCTCAAAATACAAGTTAAAACAAAAGTCACCAGTGCCACACATGGATACAATGCTAGCTTAGCCAGCATAAACGTGTGTTCTCGACCGCCATATCTAACATACGGATGTAGTGTCTCTAACTCACTAAACAGTGCTGCAACCCAAATAGCTAGCTGGAATATCCCAGCGAAGAAAATGATGACGCAGCTGATCTGAACAGCTTCCAGTTCGCTGCGGGAGTTGCGGGGAAACTCGTGGGTCAGCTGGTATGCTAATGGTAGGCCCCCAACGAAGGCCAAGGAGAAAGTGTTGAGTAATCCCATGAAACGAGTGGTTTTGGTCACGTGCAGGAACAGAGAGTGATGGACAAACCAGAGCAGGCCAACAGTGGCAAAGGAACCAAAGTAAGCCAGGTACTCCGGGCCGTATTCATGCAGCGCCGCTATCAGGCTGCCCTCAAATTCCTTCTGAACCACAGTTGGATCTGGAACATTGTCTTCACTGAAGAGAGAAACAGAGAGAGGGAGATACAAATAGAAAACTAGAATTAGCCAGGCATGCATGAAATTGATTTGATGTTGAGCAGCAAACATTTGTGAAAAATGTTTAGAACCTCACCCTTAACCCCACCCTTAACACACAGACCATACCCCCATACATAAAAACCCTTAATACACAGACCATACCCCCATACATACTCCTTAATACACAGACCATACCCCCATCCATAATAACCCTTAATACACAGACCATATGTCCAAAATAAGCAGGGTAGCCACGATGGCATACACTCCATCGCTGAAGGATTCCACACGATCTTTGCTCAGAGGTTCATTTGGATGGTACATGTATAGCAGAGGGGAGACTGGAGGCTCTTCTACTTGGCCTGAGGGAAAGATAACAAGTTACGGATGGCTTTTCAGCTTGGGATCAGACACGGTCGTGGTACAGTTACAGCAGCCATTCTAAACAGAGTCAATAAATAAGAGTCGATGCAGTTGAAGGAAATCACTTTCTAGCATTACTTAGACTTTCTAAATGAAAAGCAGAATCCTGAAAGACATTCCAACACATCTCCATAAAGTGTTTTGTTCACTAAAATGCAATCCAACTACAATACAAAGAAGGACTTGAGCTTAGAATGGCCCAGTTTAACCAGGCTGTGTCAGAATACGCAGAGTATGAGAGCTTGCTCGTCAGCACCGCACATACACGAGGAATCTTTCTGCAGCTGAAACCGTTAAGCCTTCTGGACGTGGTGTGGGCTCAATGTAACGAAACATCCGGGATGGAAGGTTACGGTTTGAAACCCCCAATGACATAGCTGCTCTCAACCCAAATCCATTCTAAGATATCGTTTTTTAAAGGGCTCATCTTGAGTTATGGCATAATGGATATTATAGCACTATATCCTGTGTATATTGAAATAATGTGTCAAAAAAATGACTACTATTTACAAAAGCCAGAACCATAGAATACAATGGACTAATTGCACTAATCACCTGCAACACAATCACATTTTAAGCTTTTCCAGTTGTCACTGCTCTCAGTAGGACTTCAGTATATACTACAGTACAGTCAGTTTGAACTCACATTTACATTTTCAACACCTTAGTACTTACCGATTGCTTTTGCTCGACACCACTTGAAACACTGGAAGATGTAGGGCTGGAAGATGACAATGGCTAATATCCCATATGACTGATAGGTGGGAAGAGCACATTGTCAGGGCACACACCGACAGCTTTAAGGCTCAATATTCAACACAATTCTACCTCACTCATTGTTTCCTTGATACATCACAAACATAATTACTTACTAATGGGAAAAATATGAAGGAAAAAAGGCTAGCCAAACAGCACATCAGGGGGACTCTCATGATGACTTTGAGGATGTGGTGTTTGTAAAAGGCTTGGTTCTCAGAGAGCTGGATTTGGCGGTTCAGAAGGAATGGATGGCTGAACGCATACATAACAATCCCAGCCTGTGAAGTAAAGAGACAAGCAGTAGTGTGTAGTCCAAGAAACGGAAGATGTCATTAGGCCTACAAAAGAAGAGCTGTTAAGGATTCTTAACCGTCAAGTGGATTGTACGACAGGCATTTTGAGATCATGTATGTGTTATTTACTATATTAATACTCAATGAATGCACCTGCTTAGATTAAAGGGTCTGAGATTTCTGAGTTTGCATGTGGGTATTATCTGTTAGCTATGTGAGTTGTGAAATGTAGTCAAATGTTCTCAAGTAAAGCATTTGGTACAGATATTTGTAGGACTCATTTCGATTGGTTCTTTCCCTGTTATGAAATTAGGCTATGATCGGGAAAAACTGGGAACTTCTGAAACCAAAGCATTAGACTGGAGTTTCAGACCTCCGTAGGCTCCAAACTGTTGATACTTCAAAACTGAAAGGAGTTCTACCGTCTGCTATGTGGTACCAAAGTAAAGATGTACTCATATTTGTACCCCAGACATAATTGTGCAGGCAATAGCATCCCTTTTTGTTCAAAACAGTATGGGGAGGATTGCAGACAGAGATAAAGAACGAAACACTGACAATATATGTGTACCTGAATGAGATCTATGGCAGTAGACGTGTACCTGAATGAGACCTATCACAGTGGATTTGTACCTGAATGAGACCTATCACAGTGGATGTGTACCTGAATGAGACCTATCACAGTGGATGTGTACCTGAATGAGACCTATCACAGTAGAAGTGTACCTGAACGAGACCTATCACAGTGGATATGTACCTGAATGAGACCTATCACAGTAGACGTGCACCTGAATGAGACCTATCACAGTAGATGTGTACCTGAATGAGACCTATCACAGTAGATGTGTACCTGAATGAGACCTATCACAGTAGAAGTGTACCTGAACGAGACCTATCACAGTAGATGTGTACCTGAATGAGACCTATCACAGTAGACGTGTACCTGAATGAGACCTATCACAGTAGAGGTGTACCTGAATGAGACCTATCACAGTGGATGTGTACCTGAATGAGACCTATCACAGTGGATGTGTACCTGAATGAGACCTATCACAGTAGACGTGCACCTGAATGAGACCTATCACAGTAGATGTGTACCTGAATGAGACCTATCACAGTAGATGTGTACCTGAATGAGACCTATCACAGTAGATGTGTACCTGAATGAGACCTATCACAGTAGATGTGTACCTGAATGAGACCTATCACAGTGGATGTGTACCTGAATGAGACCTATCACAGTAGATGTGTACCTGAATGAGACCTATCACAATGACACAGGCACAGAAGAGCAGAATCCCCAGGATGTTCTCAGGGAACGTTGCCATCAGAGAGAACTGCAGAAGAAAATGTCATCAAATCATTCCAAAAACAACAAACATTTACTACTAATAATTTAATGAACAGTAGCAATGTCAACAATCAATAATGTTGATTTCACATGAAATGATGGCTATTCATTTCATTCATGGATGTTCATTTCATTCAAACATATATTTGTCTTTTACTCAATAATGTACTTACTGTGTATGGCAGAAAGGTTATCAACATCATACAAGCCTGAAACAAAACAAAAATAGGAACATATTCAATAAATGAATTTGTTAAATATTTCTATTCCATATTACTTACTGTTACAGTTCTTACAAGATTCAGAAGAGCAAGGCTATCATCAATCCGTTCAACAACTTGAAATAACCTGTAAAGATATAGGTTCTCAATCAGAAAAAGAAATAGATTTTTTTTTTTATGGAATGCATACTGAACTACACCTGAAGATGATAATATGTTACCTGATATGAGCAGCCCATGCCACAGTAACAATCAGAAACGTCATCAGATAGACAGCAATCTTTGATGACAGCAGAAGTTGCACACTCTTCTTTAATTCTTCATTATCTTTAATTTTAGTATGGGCAACGGGTAATATCTGAGAATCAAAAAAAAAAGTTAGTTTGTCAGACAATTTGTAAGGCAAACATCTGAATCTGAATCACAGACAATTTAGTGGAGTCTAATATAATGCTATAATGTAAAATTGTATGGATATATGGATGTATTTATTTATACTGGGTTGACTGAGACTACTTCTCTTTTGCAGATGCAAATCTCCCCCCAAAAGATTTGCGCACACACACCTCACAGACGTTTTTCCAACACCTCTTCTCATCTTCAACTAAAAGATGAAATGGAATGTGTATGACATTAGCACACGCCATGCCACCTCGGCAACAGCAAACATGGACACATAATAGGTAGCCTACGCTCGCATGTTGTCAGCCCCGTCAAAGCTTTGCATTACCTATTTAGATCCGCTACAAAGGCACACAATGCTAATGTCTAATACAGAGGCTCTCTCTACTATCTGGCTCAAGTCACCCTGGTCTATGAGTTGTATTTCCAGCTAGTCAAACACAGAAAAGTGTACTGACGACAGGGTAGTTGACCATGGAATATGCACATTGTAACCTACATGAATACTGATTGGATTCACTCCAATCTTTACAAAAACATTGCCTTGCCAATTCTCCCAGCAAGCATGCCCTCATTGGCCCACTGTGGGCTTGGGCTAGCCCACGTAAAACCCAAATGGGCCTGGCACGGGCTAGCCCAAACTGAGCCCACATCAACTTTTCCAAATGGGGCTCATGTCATTGTGGGCTGTCCAGCCTCGAAAATTCGAACTTCAAACGGTATTTGAAGACCATTTATTTCCATTCTTCTTGGGAACAGCAACCCAAAAAGTAATCTAAATGGATATAGTAGATAGAAAATAACTATAATTACGGTACATGCCATAGATATGAGTTGAACCTATGTTCACTAACAGGGGTAAACAACACACAGACGAGTTGTCTGTGTGAAAGGGGTATAGAAGCCCTTGCACATGTTCTATTAAGCACCAGTCCATAGACATTGCTACAGGCCTGAAATTGTTTTTGACTATAGACCACAACCCTTAACTGTTGCCACAGCCGAGAGATCTTTCTCCAAACTAAAACTAATTAAGACCTACCTTGGACTCTCTTGCGACATAGTATTTCTCTCTGGATTGTCAACCCTTGGTATCAAGAATCATCATGTGTAAAATCTCAATTTAAAGGACACAATACGGGACTGTGCACCAAAGAATCCAAGGAGACGTCCTAGAATTACGTAAATAGATAAGTTAGACCATTCAGGTCAATTTATTTTATTTTATTTCACTTGCCCATCACAAAAACGTTTCATTTTCATTGTCAATGTTGTTCAGGCTACTTCTTTGTTAATAAAAAACTAAAACAATTACTCTCATTATGTCCTATGTAGAAGAAGCTACTTGATAGTTTTAATCTCAGAGGGAGGGGCCCTGTGTCTTGACCTTACAGGAGAGCCATTCACATCCAGAGGCGTGCCCAGGAGGTGGCCTGGGGTGCCATGGGGCACCCCTGGAATCTAATTGGCCACCCCAGGTGCCACTCCATTACCCTAAACTATGATTGGCTATCTACCCTGTGGGACTTTGTTGGTGGGAGTTAGTTTGAACTGTTTGAGTAATGCGCCAGAGTAGTGTCTAGCCTGCAAAAATCTTGTTTTCTGTTGTATGTAGCCTATTAGGTGCAATTTCTTTAAAGAATACAGTATGCAAGCTTTATTTAACATTTGTATGGTGCCACTCTGTTGTGTTGTGATTGGTAGGTCAATTGATCTTTTCATTTTAGACACTGTAATGTTAGTAATTAAAGTAGATATGGGTATTGGAGATAAAAACGGTAAATGAATGCTATTCCGACGTGTGAGTGTGTGTGTGTGGGCCCTCGTAGCCTACTTCATGCCACCCTGCATATGTTAGTGCCCCACTTGGGCCACCCCAGTCAAAAAACGCTGGACATGCCACTACTCACATCAACGCTTCGCCAGTGGTTCCGCGTACTTTTGTAGTAACAGTGAAATTAAAATGACAGTGAACTTTGCGGGCCTTTTAGCGTAATAAATCATCTGATAAACATTTGTGTACTGCAGATATGAGAGTGTATAGCAAACCATTCCAAAACCAAAAACAAAGGACTTCCATTGGAGAAATTTGTCATTTCGGGTGCACACGCATAGAAACATTCATGTTCACGAAACTTGCGGAAAACAGTATACGTAAAATATGGTATTTCCCTACCATAACAGTAGCAATAATAGAGATAAGTGCGTCACTGTAAGCAAGTAGTCGGTGGGAAGATTGCGTACTGCTATATCCTTCTGTTTCTGGTGTTACACTCTCCATGAGGGAAGAGACGTGATGACTTCTTGTTTTTTCCTTCTCCATTTCCTGGTTATCATTCTCATTATGGCCATAAATTATATCGTCGTTGTCATCACACATAACTGGCGATGCTAATTGTTGTAAAGCAGGTAGCTAGATGACAATATACGTCTTTTCCCCTAGGCTACTCTGATTCCGTCTATTGTTTACAAATAAGAACGACAGCTGACTACGGAGGCCGAAAGGATGTATTCTTGCTTTTTTCTTCATTGCAGTTAGTTATTTTTGCGACGCCTGGGCTGCGTTCAGCCTGACAAAACGTAGCAAAACGTTTATTTAAACGGAAACGGTGGCGCCATGAACACCCTGTTGTGTTATGCAAGCGTTGAAGCGATGGACGCTGGGAAGGCCATTCTTTTCGTTTTTGCATTTAACACACTACATTGGCTGCAACGACTAGTAAAAAGTTACTCAATCAGTGTAGATAAAAAAAAAATGTCTTCTACAATCAAGTCTTAATTTTTCATAGCACATATTTTGAGCAAGCTTTGGTCCACTGAAAAAACCCTGCTGGAGGTTCCAAAATCCAGACTGAAAACCTGGGGATAGAGCTTTTGCCATTGTGCACCCAGACTTTGGAACAATCTACCAAGAAGTGTGTACACACACACACACACACACACACACACACACACACACATTTATATATATATTAATTAATGTAGCACATCATTATATCTCCGTCTGAAACAAGCCGTTTTAGCTGCTGTTTCGTTAAGGCCCCCCTTCCTAAAATCCCACTTTATTCTGATTGGTCAACTTCGCAGAAGCCCGCTCAGGGGGGATCACCCATTGCTGCTGGCCGTGCTGTGACTGTAGAAGTATAAAGAAACCCGGGGAGAACGGACATCAGTTAGCCCTCGAAATATAAAAAAATGGTGTCTTTTATAATCGTAAAAATATATACAAGTGTAACTCTTCTCAAGTTTAAAATCAATAGAAATCTCAAAATGACATAAGATAGTTTGTATAAAAATGACAATGCTGTATTTTATTTCACTTTGGTGTACAGTCAACATTACAAGAGCAGCACGTATTTTACAATAAAATAACCATAGGCACAACAATATTAAAAATAACAATACCCATAAAATAGACAAATTGATTCACACTTGAAAACGTTTTTGTCAATAGTTTCAACGAGAAACTAAGTAGCTGCTATACTTGAAATCTAATTATGAATGAGTCAGATATTATTTGACAGAAGGGGGCTTTTTTTATGAGCGCAGATTATGAGTGAAAACGTTTTTCAGAAATAAAATATGATATGACCCATAGAGGGTGCCAGCTTTAGGAAACATGTTTTAATTAATAATTAATTAACCAATACTTAAATTAAGGCAAAGGAAACAGCACAACTTACATATCTGTTTAAAGTGATACATAATACCAAACACGTACACAGTACCTGAGGAAACTACCTGGTATCAATCAGAATCTACACACATCAAAGTTCAGGGTAGACATGGCCTCCTTGCGAAACAATTCACACTCCAAAAGCTTATAATTCTCTATCGGACACATTCATCCTCCAAGCTACCATGGGGTGATGTTGAGCATGAGCAAGATAACTTGAGGACAGAACTCAACTGATGCATATGCAGGAGTATCTTCCAGTTTACTTCAATAGAACAAAATAGGATGTGAACCCGCAGAGATTTTCATGTTGGCAAAAGAAGGATCACAAAGTTTCCTTTGCATTCCAGTGTGAGGTGTATCAGCTACGTTGACTATAACTATAGGCACACATTCCAAATAGTATCTGCTATCAGTTGAATTGATGAGGAAGTGTGTGAAGGCTTTCTTCTATTTAAAATATCAGTCATACCTGAGCCACCTTTTACAACCCTGCAAATAGAACTCTCGTCCGTAAATCACAACATTTACATAATGCACATTGCAGCTCTTGAAATTGGCCCCAATTCAGACAATACTGTGAATCATGCAGGTTAACACTTCGTTGACTATTCTAGCTAGAAATCCTGACATGATATATGAGAGCATAGATAATCAAGTAAATGTTACCTTTGCTAATAGTGTGTATACTTGAGGAATCTTTAAGGGGAGGGAATAGAAGAGTTGTTGTTTTTTTTTTTTTTTTACTTCTACAGAATATAATTATTGTTGTTTTTGAGACATGCTGTCCTGACAAGCCTGACTTAGAAAACAGAAAGGCACTCAACAGTCCGTACAATCACTAGGTTTCAGTTTCAGCTGTGGTCCATGATTGACCCAATTAGTTTTGGTGCTGTTAGTCAAATTGACAGCAAATGGAAATCTACTCTGTCATAAACAAGAATCAAAGGTTAGAGAAACTAAGTGATGTAAGTTGAACCATACGTCAACAGAGAATGGAAGATAAAGTAAAGATTGCAGTATTGGATTGTTGCATTTCTACTTCCAACCCTAAAGTCCTCGCCACCTGGGTCAATGTTTTACAGCTCCCCTAACACAATGGTTTGTCATTTGACTCCCATTTCTGCCCCTGGTGGCTTCAATCACAGGTTTGTGTAGGGGGCCTTATGAGAGCATATCATTTCGAATGTCGAAGTTTTTGGCTGATAAAAAAAAAGTGTGAGTTTGATGTTTAATGAGGTATTCTGTATTTGGTGAGTTCCACCATATGGCAAACTATTTGGTTACATACATGGCAGTACTGCGTCAACACATATACCAACACTACTTCTTTAAAGCTGAATGTTTTTTAGCCTTTTTTTTTGGTAAGAAAATAAATAAGCTTGAGAATAGTACCCTGTTATTAGAGGGCCTACCAGCTAGTATATTTAAAACAGACTAACTACATGGGTCTAAATCCACCCACTGAGTAGTACGATACAAGCACACAGAGATGACAAAACATTGCTTTTCCTATTTAGATGCTGCCATTTAGCAGTTGAATTAATGCGTTTAGAGGGCTTCAGCCATTTCTTTTCTGTCATAAAGCATCTTTGCTAGTGGTATAACTAGCCAGCAATTTCCTCCTGACCATAATGTTCTTGAGTTATGCCACCTATGCAGATTTGATTGGTTACGGTGACTATGTGTCTTTGTGTATGTGTGTTCATGTCCAAGCGTGATATAGCTGACGGTTTCTGCTGAATTAGTCTGTCTCTGTTAGATTCACTATGCAGACTTTCTTTGAAGAAAGTTAATGAGAACAAATGCCAATTTTCCTCATGAAACATAATTCATCTTTTTATGAGCAATTTGTTTCTCATGATGCCAAAGAATCTTTGATGTGTTTTGTGAGTATGCTGAGAGCCTAGAGCATGTCAAAACTAAGTACAGTACATCAGTGGCCCTTTGTTTGCAAGCCTGCATTTTGGTTAGAGTGGTTGTTTGGTTTGTGACACACTGTGAGAGGATAGGCTAGGTGCCCTGATTGTTAAAGCATAGTGGTAACAGTTCATTTACTTACAATCTTGAGATTCTAAACGTGCTGAACATTAACTTATATGTCAGCTTCCAGTTTGAGGGGTTCGGAGCCTAGAGAGAACGGGGTCAATTAGCTGGTGAACTTGATTGAGACTTCATTGGATGGAGCAGGAATCCTACAGATGAGCCCACAGAGACCCAAGGACGCACCACCACAAGGCCAGACTGATCATTCGTCTTCTACTCCACTACTCGACTTCATTCTCTAAGGCCCCACATCGTCCTGCTAGAGAGGCCATACACAATAAGATGATCCCGTTTACCATTCTCACCTATGCCTATAGAGTCATGAAAACCCGGGCAGAGAGGTTAAGTACGAGCATAAATATAGGCCTCATTGTTTAAGATTCTTATTTTGCATGGCACTGTGTTTGGCTTGATGCAATCGGACTCTAAGAGCATTTGTATTAGAGCATAACTGTGTATGTGAGTTGTGTCTTGGAACACTGTGCATCTTGAGGATGGAACTGAACTAATTCCGCTCCGATCAACTTAGTTTGCAGGCCCCGGGTCAGCCAAGGGCATGGTGTGTAACACTTCATCCAGGAGCTGTAGGGCTCGGTGCAGGTGGACCTCCACCCAGCAGGGGGTGTGCTTGATGCTTTGCCGTGGGTAGTCGGGGCCCCAACCCTTCACAAAACTCAGGCGTAGGATGCACAACCTTCGCAGATCATCCACACCTATCCCTGCTGCTGCAGAGAGGCCTGTGAAGAGAGTGGCAGTTTAAGACATCTCCCATTGAAGCAATGACTGACGACTCCAAACCATGGCAACTCCATGGCAACTCCATGGCAACACGACTAATTAGCTATTATGGATGAAAAGGGCTTAGTAGGTCAGAAAAACACAGGCATTTGTTACTGTAAATATAAGTTTGAGTAATCATCAACCCATATTCTAAGATGAATTGATCTCATTATTGACATCATGGCGTATGTGTTCAGTCTAGTCAGGACTTACTAACTGCCGGTGCAATGCCTCCAACACTTCCTGGCCCGGGGATGTTGCCTGCTACAGCAGCTGCCTGAGCTGCTGCTGCTGCCTGGGCCGTGGCTGCCTGCTGCTGCATCTGTCTGTGACACTGCCTCAGGTCAAACACCTGGAGAGAGACCACACATACATCTGTCTGAGGTCAAACACCTGGAGAGATCTCAGGTCAAACACCTGGAGAGAGACCACACATACATCTGTCTGAGGTCAAACACCTGGAGAGAGACCACACATACATTTGTATGAGGTCAAACACCTGGAGAGAGACCACACACATACATCTGTCTCAGGTCAAACACCGGGAGAGAGACCACACACTCATCTGTCTGAGGTCAAACACCTGGAGAGAGACCACACATACATCTGTCTGAGGTCAAACACCTGGAGAGAGACCACACACTCATCTGTCTGAGGTCAAACACCTGGAGAGAGACCACACATACATCTGTCTGAGGTCAAACACCTGGAGAGAGACCACACACTCATCTGTCTGAGGTCAAACACCTGGAGAGAGACCACACATACATCTGTCTGAGGTCAAACACCTGGAGAGATCTCAGGTCAAACACCTGGAGAGAGACCACACATACATCTGTCTGAGGTCAAACACCTGGAGAGAGACCACACATACATTTGTATGAGGTCAAACACCTGGAGAGAGACCACACACATACATCTGTCTCAGGTCAAACACCGGGAGAGAGACCACACACTCATCTGTCTGAGGTCAAACACCTGGAGAGAGACCACACATACATCTGTCTGAGGTCAAACACCTGGAGAGAGACCACACACTCATCTGTCTGAGGTCAAACACCTGGAGAGAGACCACACATACATCTGTCTGAGGTCAAACACCTGGAGAGAGACCACACACTCATCTGTCTGAGGTCAAACACCTGGAGAGAGACCACACACTCATCTGTCTGAGGTCAAACACCTGGAGAGAGACCACACATACATCTGTCAAGTTCCAGTCATCGACCATCTTCCTATAAGAGGCTCAGTAACCGAGTAAAAAGCATAAATTCTATATTAAATGGTTTAAAGAAGCACTGAGTCATATAGTGATCCTTCACTTAAGCAACAGTGTATTGTTTCTCTAATGCGTTTATGAAGTGCCCTCACTTTTATGTAGGCTCCAGGGTAGATCTTGTGCACCGCATCCCCTGGTGCTCTGCCTGCCTCTCTGTCCAGGTAGTAACTCTGGACAAACACGGCGTGGTCGCTCATACAACGCATCCACACGTCTCCCTCACCACGGCACTCCAGCTGGACTCCTTTCCCTATGTGCAACCTTGACAGACGGAGAAAGAAAACACACACTACGGACTTGAAGTGTGTTTAATCACACGTTGCTTTTCGCGGGGGTTGGTACGACTCATCGAATCTGGCTATCAAAATAAATACGCCACCTAATAGGACACAGAGAAGTAAAACATGGCCGCTCATCCAGCCCTGGTTTTGGATGCAGTGGGGCCACAGACCTGGCTCTCTCGCTGGCGTCGGTGCGGTGTACATTACTGAGCTGACCCAGGCAGAAGCGGTCACCTCCAGAGGGATCCACGTAACCATCCACGGTCACCACGGGACAGCTGGCAGGGACCTTGAACATCTCCCCCACCTGGACGTCCATCTCAAAGTAGGAGATGGAGCACCAGAACTCGGGCCCTGCCGGATGGACACGGTACGATGATCATGTTGTCAAGACAAACACACTGTGTGTGTGTGTGTGTGTGTAATGTGGTGACCAAATACCCCCAAAACTCCTCTGGACATATCGTATGTTGAAAATGACAACAGTATGGTCTCCATAATGCTTTAGTTGTCCGTTAATATTTCAAAATGCTATTGCTTTAGAATGTAATGTATATAACGGCAATGACAAATGTATTGATTAATATCTAGTAATAATATAGTATTTTTTCAGTTTTTTGTTGTTTTGTTTTGTTCCTCTGCAAACCCCAGAAATACATGTATGTTGATTTGTTGATCTTCATTTCTACAATTAAAACACTATATAAATAATTGAATAACATTGATCATCCGGTCTTGAGAGCATGAAATGTCTATGTATTAACTTCTATGCCATGAGGTCTGTGTTGGTAGGTTAGGGTTAGGCTTAGGTCTGTTAGGGTTAGGTCAACACAGACACCTAGGTCTGTGTTGGTGTCACGTGTGTTTACCTGGATGATTAGACACAGGAGGGGGAAAGGATGCAGAGGAGTGATGCTGTGACCCTGAAGAGGGAAGCAAATAAATACTGTCAATAAAACCATAGACTGTCAAATACAAACTGTCAATAAAACCATAGACTGTCAAATACAAACTGTCAATAAAACCATAGACTGTCAAATACAAACTGTCAATAAAACCATAGACTGTCAAATACAAACTGTCAATAAAACCATAGAATGTCAAATACAAACTGTCAATAAAACCATAGACTGTCAAATACAAACTGTCAATAAAACCATAGACTGTCAAATACAAACTGTCAATAAAACGATAGACTGTCAAGTACAAACTGTCAATAAAACCATAGAATGTCAAATACAAACTGTCAATAAAACGATAGACTGTCAAATACAAACTGTCAATAAAACGATAGACTGTCAAATTCAAACTGTGAATAAAACGATAGACTGTCAAATACAAACTGTGAATAAAACCATAGACTGTCAAATACAAACTGTCAATAAAACCATAGACTGTCAAATACAAACTGTCAATAAAACCATAGAATGTCAAATACAAACTGTCAATAAAACCATAGACTGTCAAATACAAACTGTCAATAAAACGATACTGTCAAATTCAAACTGTCAATAAAACCATAGACTGTCAAATTCAAACTGTCATAAAACCATAGACTCTCAAATACAAACTGTCAATAAAACCATAGACTCTCAAATACAAACTGTCATAAAACCATAGACTCTCAAATACAAACTGTCAATAAAACCATAGACTGTCAAATACAAACTCTCATAAAACCATAAACTGTCATAAAAGGCCCAGAACAAGTCCAGTAATAATATAATAATAATAAACAAGACATACACATAGATATCTATAGAAAGCGTAGCAAGCTGCTTTCTGTGAATGTATAGACAGAGCCATTTAATTTAAAAGGGGATCAATATATTTGCAGATTCAGTCTTCACGAGTTTGGTAAACCTGATCACATTTTCTTGCCCATGGCCATGCATGACGTACAGAATTGATTGGGGTGGTGGAGTGGAGGCTGTTGGTGGCCACTCCCATTCTGTTGAGGACCTACGGGGGTATAGGAGGCTGTGCTGCTGCCTGTCCACGTAGCTGCATTTCATACATATTCAGTTGTTAGCCACAGGTCAAATGTAAAACACTTGAAAGCACTTCTTCTCCTATTTTCAAAATAAAAGCCTGACTGCACGACTGGTGGATGAAATGTGCATGCGTATGCTTGTATAGGCATCTTTAACTATTCAACGTTGTGTGGATATTTTGGGGCGGTGAATAAGGTAGTAGTACTCACTGTGGAAGGCAGCTTGTGTCTGTGTGTGTTTGGTGGGGTTGTAACCGTTCTGTCCTGGTGGGGGCTGAGAGGGTTGGGGCTGCTGGAGGGGGCCATGTGTCGGGGTGGAGGGGGGTGGAGTCGGGGTCAAGGGGGTCATAATCTGACCGTGAGGAGAGGCTATCTGTAGCAGACCTTCACTGTGACTCCCTTGCATTGACAGCATGGAACCAGAGCTGGAGGCTGGCCAGTTAAGGAAAGGAGCAGGAGATCAGATTATCAGAAAAGTCCGTTCTGATTTGAAATTGACACATTTTTTAACCTAGTAGCTATCCAGTGAGTATAGCAAATATAAAATGTATGGCTGTACTTGATAGTGATAAATATATATGCAAAATGTAAACATACATTTAAGCATACCATTTAATAAATAAACATTACTAGTGCATAGCCCACAATATCAGGCAAATCTTGCGTAATAGTCTCGTCACAGACCAGCAGCTATTTGACTTAGATGCAATAGTGTACAGTTAATATTCACAACCTATGAAAAGTAAGACGTACAATCATAACATGGACACCCATCTTCTCGTCTGATTGGGAAAGTAGGAACATATCTTATTTCCCAAACAGTGGAACCATGGCGTTAAAACAGCACAGCAATACCACTTTTACCAAGTTGGCTTGCTAAAGTGAACTAGCTAAGCTAACTGGTTGTTGGAAGAACGTTCAAGACATAACAGATCGGAGGCCTGAAAACGTTCGGTAAAGTAATGCTAAGAATTTGATTTGTGTGAAGCTAAGTGCAAGCTGGCCTTCCTTAACTTCCTTTAGGAGGGACGTTAACCATTCCCAGTTGCCTTCACACACATTTCTGGTCATTCCGATTGGCAGTTGTGTTTTACTCATTTTTTGGTTGTGGCCAAAGTTTCTGTTCAACTAACTTATTTAGTGTGCAATACTCTGACCAGGAAAATTCTAATATTATTGGCTAAAATAGTTGCTAAAATTCCACACTAGAGTGCAGGTGTGTTAAATGAAACCAACACATTCAGACCAAAAAGGGACAATAATCGTATCAACAAACATACTAAACAACGCAGGAAGTCCAATGGACTTGATTAAAGTGTCACAAAGTGTCACAATCATGGACTAAAGCTTGAGTTGGTAGAATGCCTTATAAAGTGTCCTTGGGTTTTAGAAAGGCGCTCTTAAATTAAAGTTATTATTATTAACAATGAATGGCCAAAGTTAGAAATGCAGTTTTCTCAAACTAGATTGTTTAGAATAATGCTCAATTCGTAGAATGTATTTGAATTAAAGATGTGCACATGTTTCAAAGCTAAAGAAGTCTTTCTTCTAGTGTTCTGGTATAAATGCACTCTACAAACTCCATCTTTAAAGGCTAGGACAACTAGCAGATTAGCTAAGCAGAACGTCCCCTACCTGCCTCTCTCTTACCTGTGGGGGAGTGGGGAATGCTGGGGTACAGCGTGCTGGCTGGGGGGGCACAGGGTGGCTCGGTGGGGAGCTGCAGTGGAGGGAGGGGCTGGCTGTAGTGGTCAGGGTGGGGCAGCTTCAGACTCCCCTGGTGGTCGGATTGGGTCATGCCAGGTGGGAGGTCCATTTGAATGCAGTCGTGGATGTATTCCTCTTTGATCAGTCTGCCTGGAGGAGCTGTAGGGAGGAACGGTAGGAGATGGGGCAGTTATAAAGATTGCTTTCGCCATACACAACCAAAAGGTTGTGTGTGTAACAAGCAACAGTATGCTGTTTGAAATGAGCAAACTCACCTGTATTCTGCAGACTGAGACCAACTTTTGAAAGTGAAGGTATGTGGAGTCACGGGGAGAGAAAGATAGACAGGAGGGGGGGGGAGTCAGTGGGCTTCAAACGTCCATGCTAAAAAATGCTAATTTGGGAACGATCACTAAGTCACAATTCAATCCAAAAAGTGAAGTACAACCCAAAACCGTCAGAATTCCAGCAGAATGGCGCAGATCTACCTATGCCAGGTGAGACCACTCTCTCATAGTGGTAGGGGTTGACACACACATTGTCGTACTTGAGGTCGAAGGCGTACTGGCAGAACTTCACATGCTTCAGCTCATTCTTGTGAAGGTCTGGCCATCGCCATAGCCGGGCGTAAATCACGTGAGGGAAACCTTTTCTGCCCGCCACCTGAAAAGACATTACAAGGAGTTAGGAGGAAGTTAAGTGGGATAGTTAGTGATAAGGGGTTAGTTAGGTAGTTAAGGGGTCTAGTTAGTGATAAGGGGTTAGTTAGGTAGTTAAGGGTTATAGTTAGTGATAAGGGGTTAGTTAGGTAGTTAAGGGTTATAGTTAGTGATAAGGGATTTGTTAGGTAGTTAAGGGTTATAGTTAGTGATAAGGGGTTAGTTAGGTAGTTAAGGGTTATAGTTAGTGATAAGGGGTTAGTTAGGTAGTTAAGGGTTATAGTTAGTGATAAGGGGTTAGTCTGGTAGTTAAGGGGTATAGTTAGTGATAAGGGGTTGGTTAGGTAGTTCAGTGGGATAGTTAGTGATATGGGTGTTGGGCTATTCTTGCGTTGTTTGACAACCTTTCAAAACCAACTGACTCTCATATTTTTTATTATATTGAAAAACAGAACAACATTCTCCCCAAGTGTAAAAATAATAATTGAAGTTAAAATTTGTAAAATAGTAAGAACGATTTGACCTTTACACTTTTGTAGGCTTTGTATTGAAGAAAAAAATCAAAGGTTAATAGGTTGTTACATTTTGATTATTGTGTTTCTTTTTCGTTTTTTGTTAAGGGAGTGAGCGGTCTATGGGAGCAAGAAAAAAATAGAGCCTTTTTTCCATTTACAAGTAGTACTATGTTTTTGAAATGCCCCCCAAAAATGTCACATGGAAACCAAAATTCAATACTGTGTAGCCTAGCCTATACAGACTGAAATAATGACATCACATCTCCCTCTATGTAAAGAGAATGTCATAGAAGGTGAGACATGATACGGTTCACAAATGGACTGACACACACACACACACACACACACACACACACACACACACACACACACACACACACACCCATCCAATCTCTCCACTCTCTCTCCACTCTTCCATGGCTAGCAGTTTATCAACACATCTTCAGTTACAGTTAGATTCTCATAGCTTTCTTAAATGTGTTGTTCTCAGTGGCAATGTGACGTATTGTCAAACAAAGTCTACTTTAGGAATTATTCATTTTCCCGTCATCTTTTCGAAGTGAAATGTATCTTACTGACAGTTATTTCTGACTTAATCTCTACATTTACGTTTAAATTAAATACCACAACCTAAACACAAATACTACCCGCTAATAGCACACACAGGTCTGCAGCAAAGGTTGAGCCAGTCGTTATCACAGTTCTCAAAGATAACACCATTGCACTCACTCATCTCTGCATATCATTAGCTTCACCAGGACAACACTGCTAACATAGATAGCCTTAGAACTGCCAATGGAGGCACTGGGCCTTCCAGATGTCTGTAACCATATAGCGTTAGCGTGTGAGAATAGTCCTATGCCCAGAATTCATGTTGCAATAGCCACTATAAGCAAGACTTGGTGACTGAAACTAAATATTTCCTATTTACACTAATGTGCCTCTCCTAGGCTGAGAACGAGGACTGTCCAAAAATAGCAGAACTTTCAGTTCTTGATGTCACAGATTAGCAGTAAATTATATCTTGGTATTATCATGTTATGTGACTTGGGCTGTATCTTAGGCTTATAAAATAACGATTTACCCCGGGGGCCATCCTGAATTCAAGATCTCATTTTCAGTGAAGCCCCGCCACACCAAAGCAGCAATATAAAAGCAGATATTTGAAGTGCAGAATTCAAATGCTATAAAATTCAATCAAATATATCATACCTCCCCAAACAAACCCCCAACACAAAAGGATTTTCCAGTGAGCATAAAACACAGACACATACAGACAACAATACAAAATAGAACTGCAAGTAGTGACTAAGGTGGCCGGCAATGTAAAATAAAGTTACTGAAAACACAAAAATGAAGGAAAGAAAGGAAGAATAAATATAGGAAAACAAAGAATAGACCAGGAGAGAAATTAGGGTGGGATAAAGTAATATCCTTTAGTCATAGTAACCTCACGAAATGGAGGGGGTGCAGTAGCAGAGTAGTGTTTACAGTAATAAATGGAGGGGGTGCAGTAGCAGAGTAGTGTTTACAGTAATAAATGGAGGGGGTGCAGTAGCAGAGTAGTGTTTACAGTAATAAATGGAGGGGGTGCAGTAGCAGAGTAGTGTTTACAGTAATAAATGGAGGGGGTGCAGTAGCAGAGTAGTGTTTACAGTAATAAATGGAGGGGGTGCACTAAGCTCATTTGAAAGCTCAAAATAAAAGCGCCCCGGCTGTCTTTACAACGAGCAAATAAATCGACAAGATATTTTAGGCATTTGATGGGGAGAGTCTGAAGATGTTATCTCGTAATTTTGGTGTGATTTGGACATATGGTTTTGGACCTGGACCCTTAGGGTTTATTGGAAAATAGACAGAGTTATGGACTTCATAATTTCTCATGGGTGTCAGGGCATGAAAGTTTCATCTCACTGCAGTGGACAAGTTCTGAAAGTTTCAGACCTGTAGTCCTAATGACCTATTTTTAACAATTTGTTGAATATTAGTCTAAAATACAATTAATTTGGTTAACAATTGCTTGGTTATTGACATGATTTTTAAAAGAGAGCTGTTTATGAATCCAGATCCCAAGAGATTTGTATTTTAATACCAATTAATTACTAGCCAAAAAGGTCCATGAAGCCACCTCTAACTCTCATGAAGCACATATTATTGTATGCAGTCAGTCAACTAAATCAAGATCCATTAGTGAGTTTAGTAGCACTTAAAAACCAGCCTGGATTTCAATTAAAGCTTCTGCAGAAGACATTTGGGTGTTTTGTAGCCTCTTTCCCATTAATACAACAGATGAAAAGGAGTGGACCTAGAATGGAAGCCTAAGGAACTACTTTCTTACTCACTAAAATAATTACAACCACAACAGCTTGGGCTCTGTAATATTTACTACTTTTAATGTATGTGTACATTTTTAATTTGTAAATTATGTCTGATAATTTTAATTGATGAATAAAATGATATCCCTTTTGGATAAATAAATTAAAGCCTAATCCAATCCAATTCTCCACAGTGACGGTTTTGGTTTTCGGCTTCTAAGAAAGAACCTCTTTATATTTATCCCAAAGGTAAAAGGACTCTTGGCTAGTGATGACAATTTAACATGAAAAAGTAAGCACTGGCCAGGAAAGCTGTATTCCCATTGGCCTTCAGTTAAATGTAAGCAAGTGGCCATCATTTTGCAACCAACCCAGTCTTGCAACAAGCTACTGGGTCCTGCCCTGCATTTGAAACGTATATTCATGCTGGAGGCTGACCTGCAGCCGGCCGTCCAGCGTCCTCTGGATGGTGACACACTTGCTGGGGTGGACTCCGTTGGTGGTGATGGCGGTGATCAGGGAGTCCAGCTCCTCCTTCTTCTCCTTCAGTTTCTTCACCAGGCTCTCGATGGCACGCTTGGCAAAGCCCTCGTTCTCTCCTCCCTGCCGGTGGCACATCAGGCTGTGCACTATGCTCAGGCAGGCATCATTACTGCTGGGCGGGTTAACCGACATGATGACACTATGTTCAGAAGAAGACGAAAAATGGGGGGATCATGTATGGCTGGCGACGCGATTGATTTCCAACCACAGATTTGCATTACAGTATTTTCAAGCATTAATGTGCAATATGCTTAAAGGGATAGTTCACCCTTTGGGGGAATTAAGATATGTTCCTACCGTTGACAGTATATTATAAGTGGACATATACAACGTGACATCTCCCATTGGTTTGTTTTGAAGCATCAAGTTTGGCATTTTGGCCATCGCCATCTTGGTTGCAGCGCTCGTCGCCATCATGGTTTTTTTAAACCAGAAGTGACGACAAGTTAACGTTAAACTGTGTGTAACATTAAGTTACAAACTGGGGTGTCAATCAAAAGTTAGCCACGCCCTAAAGCACACCCTGTAAGTTAGGTTAGTCGTATAGTAAGTGAGAAGTAGGTTCATTTTCTCATAGACTTCCATACAATTGCAATGGCTATTAGAAATAATGCAGGTTTAAGAGCACTTCCGCATAGGCTTCACTTTTCAGAGCCGGAACTACACCTGTGGCTCCTACTTAACCCTAGCCAGACGAGATGATTGATATCAATGTTATGATTGTCCATCCAATATTGAGTTATTTTGGTAAGTAGGTCGGTAAATGTAGCCTAGCTTAGCAACAATGGCTTTAAACCAAAAGAACCTGCTAGCACAGCTCCATCAAAAGTGATAAAATACACCTTTGAAAAACTCCAAAGCTGTGTTGTTCACACGTGTAGCAATGAAAATGTGAAAGTGAGACATTGTTGTAATGGGTTACCATCGTAAGCATAGTTTTACCTTGTGTCGTATAGGCAGCCTCTAAACAATAGGTCTGACCGCATATCTGTTGACTTTAGCCGGTGGTACTTACTTAGAGTCATTGTGCTAAGCTAGGCTACATTTGCCTACCTAGTTACCTATGTAACTCATTATTGGACGTACAATCATAACATTGAAATTGACCATCTGGTCAGACCAGGGGTAAGAAGGAACATGTCTTATTCCCCAAAAAAGTTGAACTATCACTTTAGACAAGATAAAGCCTAATGCCACAAACAAGAGAACTTGGTGATTCAATCCTGACATTTTCTTAAGATTACCGTTCATTTGATTGAATGCAGTAATACTATTGAAGGCTTCATAGCACGTCCAATCAAAGACAGATAGTGTGTGCCATCTTTATTGGCTACATAGCTGCGCTGACAATAAGGCACTCTAATTGGCTTCAATTCACCAATCCTAAAAAGGCCCAAGATGCTGCATTAAATGGAATGAAAATGTTCACAACACTGTAAATACAACCTGCTGTCTGCTTGCACACACACAAACACACACCCTCTGCTATCAAGCATTCATCCGCATGAAAGCCCGACTCTCAGACCTCCCAGACCAAAATACATTCATAATGAGCAACATAATTATTATATAAGTATTGGATTGAATAGAGCAACCTTAGTGTAAGTGCCAGCAGTGCTACCAGTACAAGCCAGGGGCACCAAATGCTTCTAACTAAAGAAATGTTAAGCATTTTCCCCAAAGTGATTCGTGTAGAAATAAAATTAAAAAATGCTCATGCACTTGCTAATTTGTTCATTGAGACCATTATATTTTTTTGTATGCTCAAGGAATATTTGACAAAAACAGAACCATGAAACCTCAAAGTGAGTAAAATACTTCCCTACTTTAATTGACCATCTTTTTTTGTCCTACTATTTTTTATTTACTATCTGGACAAAAACACGCCTACTTCTATTCAAAAGGCACGATTCTACTGTACTGGTCAAAGAAGCATACAGTATCTACATGAAGTACAGGTTCCTTGCACACAACAGGTGGCCTATATGTCACACTGTACAGACATGTAAATATTAGCTTGAGTAAATGTAGTACTAATAGCTATACAATACATGAGCATGGTCAATTTAGGGACAAAATACTAGATATTGATTTTGCAGAGTTCTTTACCTGGTATTCAGCTGATCAGACGACATCACAGAGCGGCCAGAGAGTTCATCGGTGTCATGGTTTCTCAGGTCTGAATCAGTCCCTGATAATGAGACAGTGATTAGCATTATATTTGGCCATGCTGAACCACACTTAAACAACTCTTTCAGTTGTTAAAACACACATACTAACAGACATATATTATCTTCCAGACAGCCCTACTCTCCTCATCATCATCCTTAGAGAGGGAGCATTTGTGGGATTCAAATTTACTGCAGCTTTGTATTAACCTTATAACAACCCAATAACCTAAAGGGTTCATAATAATGCAGCTTTTGAAATACTTGGTGCAAAAAAAAGCAAGCAGTTCAAAGTTATGTAGCATCTGAGCGTCTATGCTTCTCTATCGTTTTACATTTCACAGGCCTCTCTATCGTAGCATCATGCCCTTGCATTCCTATTGTAATAAATAGCGAGAGGAAAAACACAATATGGATGCATTATTGACTCATTGTGTACTTTAGCTGAATGTAGACAATATCCAAATCCTACAGTTTAGGAGGCTCGCGACACAAACGTTGCCATACCAAATATGGTCCTAACGCGTCACTAAGTCTGCAACCTAAACATTTCAAGTATAGCAGGTATCAATTTCACATAGAAAAAAAACAGTTTTTGAGATTACAAAGCACTAGATTCCCATACAACGTTGTATTGCATCGTCAGGTGGACTGCTGGAAGTTGGGTATATACAGCTAAATGTAAAATTAACAAAAATGGTTACCGAAAAACATAAATCTACAGCGGTCTAGATATAGACAGTGAGCAATTTAAATCACTCCTTTGCAAATTCAAGAAAAGCATCAGACAGGGCGAGGCTGACTAAAATACGTAAGACAGACACATAATAGCATTTTGTGAGAAAATCTACGGACAAAAATGCTTTGTAATTTTCACGATATTTAGTCTGCATTGAGTAATCTCAAAAACTGCCTGCCCCTGATCTTTCTTTCGGTCTGCTTGGACCATTCGCATGACCAGAAGCCGCTTAATTTCCTAAACTATATATGTTTATATACATACATACATACATTTATACTTACACATTAGCCAGAGAAATGGGAGAATAGACGAGAAGCAGCGGAGAATGTTGTGCACTTGGTTAATAGTGTTCCAATCCTCCTCCCCTCCCGGCTATCTGTTTCTATCCTTGTCGATATCAGACTATCAGCCTTGCTGTCTCCGCTCGTGCATTCTGCTTGCTCCCGAAGCCTCTCCTCTCACTCGGTACAAAAACAAAAGGGGGAAGACATAGTGCGCGTGAGTGTCTCGCTGAGCTTTAGCCAATGAGCCCTCCAGTCTTAAAGTATGCCGGTTCTCGTCCAATCACGGCGCGGCTCTCACGGGGAGGCCTAGCGACCTAGGTCTGTCTGGGTCGCGTCTAGATTGACATATCGGCGCGACTGTTTTTTTTAAGTGGCGCCGCCAAGATTACCCCGCTCCTCACCCCCTTTCCCTGGTAACTCCATTCACTGTGCTACAAGCAAATTGGTCCCAGTCGCCGCTGCTGTTCCATAGCGACAGTGGACAGCTTTACAATCTAGATAATGTGTATTATTCACGTCACATTATTTAATTGATATGAAATTTCTATCCTAATTAGCCATAGGGTACGTATTTGCATATCAGAGATGAGTACTCTGCTTAAGTGGCATGCATTTCTTTTATATGGGGGTGCAAAGCTCTAAGTCTGTTGTCTGCAAACCAATTGTATGACCTTATAGCAGATATATTTAGATAACTCCACTATCTTTATAGTCACAAAACAATAAAATGGAAATGTGCAGGTGGTATTCCACGTGGACTGCTTTTGTTATGAGTGGCATCATTATTATACATTTCTTATGCATGCATGGTAATGATTGATCTAGGCTCTATGTTAGATTGACATTAGGCCTACATTTTTTAGGCCCACACTCATTGTACCAAAGAACTTCAAACTAGTTTTGAGCTAACAAAGCAGAGTAAGCAAGTCACACTTCAAGATTAACATGATTTTTAGCCTGAATCCCATATACATAGTACCAGCAAGGTAGTGCTTGCTTAATTTCTGGCTATTGTATAACAAACATCACATCACATTATCAAATATGATTTGTCTTGGAGGAATAGTGTTCAATAAAATAGTGATACTGTACACTGTATGTTTTGGTGGCCCAACGTGGGTTAGCTTCATTCAGGGATACCATGGAAACGACAGTGGGTTACAGGCTTTCTTTAGGCCTACCGATCAACCCAAAACACATTGTAACGTAGGCCTTTGTTTATTAAGATTGTGGTTAGCCTATGTGCAGTGTAGGCTCACGATGCCAGACCCATCTCCCCACCTCGTTGTGAGCTTATGTGGTACACATAAACATATTCAACCATAGCCGTGTGGACTAAGGCTGTATTTAAATGTAACAGTGGTTTTCATTGACATTGACTGTTGAATCAAATAAATGGTGATCACTTCACAAACTACTTTTGACCACTTTTCGTCTTGACTGACTGATGAGATGGCAGCCACATTAAGGCTTTAGTCATTTCTATCCTATCTCACCTTTACTTGGCTTCAGAGCTATTAAAGAGCTTGGAACCAACATAACTCTTAACTAGAAAAAACTGTTCCTGTCACGTAAAAAGCATTGCTTTTCTGTAAATGTAGCCTATTTTTGATTCCTTTTCATTTAAGTTGAAAAGGACAGCTTGTCATAATTCTAAATTCCTAAAGACTTTTATGCAGAAATAATACAACCCCTCAAAGGTAATACTTTACCCCACTAATACTATGCATGTTTCTTTTATCCACTCCTTTCTAGTCTACATACTTCCTCTATTGCCCTCAGCTCTCTGCATTCCTTTTCCCCACATAAAAAGTTGATCTTCGATTCTCTTCATATTTTTCTCATGTACAAAAACATTAAATGAATGACAAAAGAGGCAGACACACCTTGCATTTGATCCCTGTGGCAGTATTTACAGTTTTTTAATAATCATGAAAAATGACAATCAATAAATGTTGTATAGAAGGCAATAATTTGATCCCCAAAAGCAATTTGAGACAATCTCCTGTGGACCGACCAAACTTATTTTTTTGTAAAGCAAACCATCTCTTTACAGAACATAAAATGAAAACTACAAAGAAAATAACTTCCTTTATGTTTGAGATTACACAGATTCACTCATGTTCTGAACAAGCCAGCGATAAGTCCTGAATCTTATGTCATCCTTATGAAGAGATCTAAAAACTGAGGAGACAGACGTAAAATCTTTGACACTAACGCATTTAGCACACAAGCTTTTGCAAATTTCCACTTTGAGTAATTTGAATTTAAGTGATAGTTCAACATTTTGGGAAATAATAAATGCCCCAACTTACCCCTAGTCAGACGAGGTGGTTGATATCAATTTTATGTCCATACGTCCACTATTGAGTTAGTTACGTGGTAGTCGTAAAAGTAGCCTAGCGATTGCAGTAAGCTCGAGGTAACCGCTAGCGTGGCTCCCAAAAGTGACTAAATACTCCTTCAAAAAATTCCCAAGCTGTGTTATTTACATGTTATATCTTCGGCACTTCGCACGTCAAGACGTTATTGAACTAATGCAATTTGCCAAAATGTTAAACTAGACTGAAGATAGACTGGCGTCCTGTCCAGGGTGTACCCTGCCTTACGCCCTGTGTTGGCTGGGATAGGCTCCAGCCCCCCCGCGACCCTGTAATACAGGATAAGCGGTAGAAGATGAGAGAGTGAGATGAGAGAGAAACTATCCCTTTAAGCCTGTCATTTTGCTATGGCGGAATTTAATATTTGAATACCAGGTTGACTACATCTACAAAAATATTTTCCAACATCCTGAAATGAACTGATAAACCCAGACAAATGTATCATCAGATGCAAAGTTAGAATTTCCAGAGAAGTTTCCATCGTCCGTTTACATGGAATCTCTTATCTATTAATGATTGGTGGTTTTTTATTTCTAATAAAGAAATACAACATTTTAGAAGAAATATACCATTGTTGACTTATCCCAATGAAGCAAGCTGAACACCTCCCTGAAGATAACACTTATGTAAGAATAATTTAAATGAATACACAATCAAATGTGGTTAATTTTTTAAACAATATCTTGAGGCTGGTAAAAATCTAAATGTTGATTCTAACAGCCTTTTTTAAATTAGTCAATAAACAGTTTTTGCCACAATCTACAAGATTACTAGAAGAAACAGAGTACATGGGGGTGAGTGTTCTAGGCAAAATCATGTTACACTAAGGTGTGAGACCAAAGTCCCCAATTCTCTGCTAGCATTTCCATATATGCTACATCCCTCCTTGGTGTGGAGGAATTCAAAGTAGTCAAGGTATCAAGCGGACAAGCAATGCAGGTTTTTTTCTCCAGGATTAGGGGGAAGCAGTCAGGGTTTACTGGGGGAACGCGGGGTAAAGGCTCCTGACGTCTCCAGCATGGTCTTCCTCCGCGCTGTCTCCTTGGCAACGTTATGGTTGAGACGTCTCAGCCGCTCCTTAGAAACCAAAAATATAAAAGTGAGTTTAAGAGTGCTCCCATTCCATGCTTTTAAGACAGAGTGGATGAATGTACATAGACAAGTATAAAAGAAAATAAAGGTATTGTCATCAACATGAAACACTCAGCAACAACAAATTGTGAGACATCCAGCAAAAAACTCATGTGAAAGACAACTTGAAAGATGCACATTTCAAGTCACCCAAGTTAGTAGACTAGCTTATTTAGATGGCTGCCTGTATTCAGGTTATAAGTTAGTAGACTACCTTATTTAGATGGCTGCCTGTATTCAGGTTACAAGTTGGTAGACTAGCTTATTTAGATGGCTGCCTGTATTCAGGTTACAAGTTAGTAGACTACCTTATTTAGATGGCTGCCTGTATTCAGGTTACAAGTTGGTAGACTAGCTTATTTAGATGGCTGCCTGTATTCAGGTTACAAGTTAGTAGACTACCTTATTTAGATGGCTGCCTGTATTCAGGTTACAAGTTAGTACACTAGCTTATTTAGATGGCTGCCTGTATTCAGGTTACTTGGGTTGCTCGTCTTACTTAGACCATATTTAAGATGATTTTCCAAGCTCAAGGTTTTCTTAATTATTTAAAAACAATTATCTCAATCACATAAAATGGGGAAATCATCAAGCTAGATAACATTATAGAAGACCTAGCCATTTTGGAAAGTAAAATGTATCCACTCGCGGGATGCAGCATATATTGATCGTGCAAAACACACATACTAAGAACTTTACCTGCATGCCATTGCAGTGAATATTGATATATATAATATATTATATTCATGCAATTGCAGTGAATATTTATGTATACAGTATATTATATTATATTCATGCCATTGCAGTGAATATTTCAAATTCAGAAATCCTTTGTGCAAGTATGAGGATTTATATTCAAGCAGAGATCATTTAATATTGAAATCAAAATGATCACACACGTATATACATATACACACATACTGTGTGTGTGTATATCTATCTCTATATATCTATCTATCTATCTATCTATCTATATATATATACACATACAGTGGGGCCAAAAAGTATTTAGGCAGCCACTGATGGTGCAAGTTCTACTACTTAGAAAGATGAGAGAGGTCTGTAATTTTCATCATAGGTACACTTCAACTATGAGAGACAAAAATGAGAATAAAAATCCAGGAAATCACATTGTAGGATTTTTAAAGAATTTATTTGTAAATGATGGTGGAAAATAAGTATTTGGTCAATAACAAAAGTTACTCAATACTTTGTAACATAACCTTTGTTGGCAATGACAGAGGTCAAACGTTTCCTGTAAGTCTTCACCAGGTTTGCACACACTGTAGCTGGTATTTTGGCCCATTCCTCCATGCAGATCTCCTCTAGAGCAGTCATGTTTTGGGGCTGTCGCTGGGCAACACGGACTTTTGACTCCCTCCACATATTTTCTATGGGGTTGAGGTCTGGAGACTGGCTAGGCCACTCCAGGACCTTGAAATGCTTTTTACGGAGCCACTCCTTGGTTGCCCGAGCGGTGTGTTTGGGATCATTGTCATGCTGGAAGACCTAGCAACGTTCCATCTTCAATGCTCTCACTGATGGAAGGAGGTTTTGGCTTAAAATCTCATGATACATGGCCCCGTTCATTCTTCCCTTAACACGGATCAGTCGTCCTGTCCCCTTTGCAGTAAAACAGCCCCAAAGCATGATGTTTCCACCCCCATGCTTCACAGTAGGTATGGTGTTCTTGGGATGCAACTGAGCATTCTTCTTCCTCCAAACACGACGAGTGGAGTTTTTACCAAAAAGTTCTATTTTGGTTTCATCTGACCACATGATATTCTCCCAATCCTCTTCTGGATCATCCATATGCTCTCTGGCAAACTTCAGACGGGCCTGGACATGTACTGGCTTAAGCAGGGGGACACGCCTGGCACTGCAGGATTTGAGTCCCTCTCGGCGTAGTGTGTTACTGATGGTAGCCTTTGTTACTTTGGTCCCAGCTCTCTGCAGGTCATTCATCAGGTCCCTCCGTGTAGTTCTGGGATTTTTGCTCACCGTTCTCATGATCATTTTGACCCCATGGGATGAGCTCTTGCGTGGGGCCCCAGATCGAGGGAGATTATCAATGGTCTTGTATGTCTTCCATTTTCTTACAATTGCTCCCACAGTTGATCTATTCACACCAACCTGCTTGCCTATTGCAGATTCACTCTTCCCAGCCTGGTGCAGGTGTACAATTTTCTTCCTGGTGTCCTTCGACAGCTCTTTGGTCTTGGCCATGGTTGAGTTTGGAGTCTGACTGTTTGAGGCTGTGGACAGGTGTCTTTTATACAGATAACGAGGTCAAACAGGTTCCATTAATACAGGTAACGAGTGGAGGACAGAAGAGCTTCTTAAAGAAGAAGTTACAGGTCTGTGAGAGCCAGAAATCTTAATTGTTTGTGGGTGACCAAATACTTATTTTCCACCATAATTTACAAATACATTCTTTAAAAATCCTACAATGTGATTTCCTGGATTTTTTTTCTCATTTTTGTCTCATAGTTGAAGTGTACCTATGATGAAAATTACAGACCTCTCTCATCTTTCTAAGTAGGAGAACTTGCACAATCAGTGGCTAACTAAATACTTTTTGGCCCCACTGTGTGTGTGTATATATATATATATATATATATATATATATATATATATATATATATATATATATATATATATATATATATATATATATATATATATATATATATATATATATATATATATATATATATATATATATATATATATATATATATTCCACATACAATATTTTTATATATGTTAGGGCTGTCAAAGGTTACGCAATGATAATGCGTTAAAACCAAATTAGTTTTACCCCTACTCATTTTTTTTGATGAGCGTTAAAAGCAGGCTTAAGTCAGATGGCAACAAGCAAGCAATGGGTACATTTCAATGGAAAGAGCCCCTACAAAGCCCTGCCAGATGGCTCTGTTGACAAGACCAAAGTTATTTGCAGTTACTGTCGATGTCAATTGAGTTACCACCAGAGGTGGTATCATCTGGTCTTATTTGCTAGCCAAGCAGACCACTAATACATACAGCCCTGTTAGCCCCAAAACATCTCGCTTGCGGCAGACCACACTTGACAGTGTACGAGTGATCTCTTTCATACTGAAGTATTGTAAAAATGTAGCTAACCAATACACCTGTCGTACAATGAGTCTGTTTTTTGAGTTCGTGACTTCAGCTTGAGTTTGCCACTAGTTATGAGTTGATAATATTGGCAAATGCATGACCTGTGTGGGTCCCTGGATTGTTTCGGTCCATGGTTTTGTGTCAATGCTTAAAATGACTACTGCTATGTAGTGTGAATATTAAGCAGTGTGAGATACTTAGTCATATATTACTACGTGATGTTAAATTTAGCAGGCTTGAGTTTGCCATATTATTTGGCCATATTGTTTATACCAAATGCAGTACCTGTAATCTTGGGTTTTTGGACAATTTTTGATGGATTATTAATTGATTTCCAATAAAAATACATTTACATAAAGCATGCATATATTGTCCACTTCCATGTCAAAAAGAGCACTAAAAACCTGAAAAATGTCCCTTTGCGGTAAATTTTTATGAGATACAAAAAATGTGTGATTAATATGCGATTAACTAGGGACGCATACGAGTAATAGTGATTCAATTAATTTTCCCTGTAGACAGTCCTAGGGGTATATAAAGCTTTGAAGACACTGACCTGAGCGTTCTGAAGTATGTTGTTGACCAACACCACCCTTCTTCTGGCATTGAGCAGCTTCTTCACATAAGGGTCGAGGTCTAAAGCTATCTTCTGGTGCTCATTTATTCTGCAAAATTCTGAAACAAACGTTTACACTTATTTTACAAATCGCCTTAGCACTCATTTCTGAATCTTGTGGTCAGTTTTTAGAATTCTAGACACAGACCTCTGAATAGATAATGAAAATGCACTTTTTGTGAGAGGTGGTTTAAGGGGACGTGGTAGAGGACAAGGCCACATACCAAGACAGCAGCAAAGAAAGAGTGTGTCGAATGAAATCCAAGAAACAGTTGTAGACCATGTTGTAAATCACTGCATGACCCTGGCTAAGGCAGCAACCAGACCTCAGAAGTTCAACCGCAACCTCAATTATCAGAACCCTTAAGTCCCCAGCATGCACTTTACTCACATTACTATAAATGGCCAAACTACTGTATATTGCAGGCCACAGAGTGGATGACGAGACTGAAGGTGTTCATTTTGTCTGCAGTATTGAGACAAGGCCAATAGGGGGAGGAAGAGCCCGAAGTCTCAGTGACCAACCAGATCGGGCTGTGGTCCATTTCGTTAAGGCCAGAAATTGCATTTCCCCTCAGAGAACGTCAGTAGCACATCGTTGGAAATGACGACATGATCAGCCATGTAAAATGTGAAGTCTGCAGACTATTGCATGCCTGCTGAAAAAGCCTCAGGGTTTCTGTAAAACAGCTATACCTGATCCTGTACGGTAATACTCTCAATTCATTTTTAAAGGGTGATGATGCTGATGAAAACCGTCACAAATTCCTCCTTCCTCTAACTGCGGTGGCTAGCAGGCTTAGGTTATCAAATAATAGGTCCACATATCTGTTCACTTTTGATGGAGCCATGTTAGCCTGTGCTACTGGCTTGGCCATTGTGCTAAAGCTAGGTTACATTTACCTACGTACCGGTCAGAGAGGCGGGTGACATCCATAATTTACACAACAAAGACTAAATTTACCCACATTGGCCGACTGGCAATTTGTCCCTGATGATAAATTAACATCTACACCTCTATTCATTTAAATCTGAATAAATTTGTTTATGAACAGCTGGAGTTAGGCTAACTTATTCGCTAGTGTCTAATTAATTTAATATAAATTGATTTACAGACAAGTAATTACTACCCAGGGACAATCAAACAATCTGGACCACTTGTTGAAACAAATAATTATGTCAGGGCCTATATGGCATTGCATGAAATTTCATGAAAATTATTCTGAAGGTTACTTCAACGATATTAAGGTTCAGTGCAGCATTTTGTTCCACAGCCTGTGTTGCAAGTGGGCATGGGTTCGAGTAATGTGTCTAAAGTTTTGTAAAATGACAACAAGGTTTTGACATTTCTGCTGAAGCGATTGGTTAGCAAACAATGGAATATTTTAAATTTTGCTTACCTGTGGCTAAATTGTCTATGTGTTCTCGCAGTTCCACTTGACTTTCTCTGGAAAACATCAAAGTTGGGAATATCATATAAATGCTTATATCAGAGCTGTTTGTAACTTGATAAACTACTGCTACTACTACTGCTGCTGCTGCTGCTGCTGCTACTACAATCAAATGGAACATGTGTCCACTACAAGCTGCAGTATGTAAGTTTGAATTTCTACGTTTACTATATACCTCTTTGAGGATGTCATTAAATCAAATGCTCAGAGAGAAGGTGAGCTCTATATGAGCATGTTCAGCTTTTCAAAAATCTAGGGATGCCCACATAATACTAACCAATCAGGAGAGTTTTTGCAAGGAGGCACAACTACCTGCTTGTCAATCACCTGGGCTGCACAATGGAAATGTTGAAAGCATTACGAAATTATTGAAGGGAGGGGTCAGGAAGAGGGATAGGAGGGGCCAAAGGGAATTTTTTTGTGTTTTGATTCAAATTCTTGCTATTTTTTCACACCTCTCTAGACTTGCATACTGCACCTTTAATACAAATTCATCAGAGAGCAACACCTGTGACACTGAAAGCATAGTGCTTAAGCCTGGTTTATGCTTCTGCATTGGCATGTCAGCGAACATTTTCCGGTTTGACGGTGCGTTGCTGTTTATTACGTCTGTTTTCTACATTCTGGATTAGCAAATGTGACTGTCCCCTAGTGCAGTGGTTCCCACACTTTTTTGCAAAACGACCCACTATCAGACTTTTGTCAAATTTCGCGACCCACCATAGGTTATGTAGGCCTACTACTAGTAACAATATTATTATATGGGGGGGTTGATTTATTGTTACAACTTTTTCATAAAATATATGCAGTCCAAATACACTATTCCCATAATACTGTTGACAAATTTGACTTGCCATTTGGGGTTGCCATAATACGTTTCTTAAATCCAGTGTCTGGGATACGGTTGATTGACTACTGATTGGGGTTCATTTAGGTTTTAAAAAATAAAGACTTTTAGTTGGAGAAACAACTAAATAATGAACTCATTGTCCCAGCTAACTTAATTTTGGTAATGCTAATATAGATTACTTTAAAATGACTGCACATTGCCAACGCCTGTCATTTCGTAACTCAGAACGGGTGTTGCTTGTTTTCAGTGATGTCTAGGAATTGGGCCGCATTGCAATTTACATAAAAAATGAGCCAAATTTGCTTATAATCTAAGTAAGATAACGTCCGTCAAGCTGAGGTGCAGGCTTTGCATGTTGGTCTGCTTATGTTGGCTAATATTAGCTAGATTGTTAACGTTAGGGTGGCTTAAGTTAGGTTAACGTTACTGTTGCTTGCTTTTTTTTTTTTTACAGACCGATGAAAGTTTCTTAAGAAGTGGTTAATGTTTGCTACATTATATTCGCGGGATTGAATTGACTAGTTTCATCCTAAGTTTATACTTATTTGTGCTAGGCTACCTAACCTAACCTGGATGCTTTGTTGTTGTATCACCGCACTGGCTACCATGTAAATATATTGTGCAATCGATCAATTGGCTCGCTAGCGAGTTAAAACAGAAAAACATCACGAGACTGGTTAACGTTACAGTTCAAGTGAATCAGTCTCGAGCTGGAATACGACCCGGGGCAACCCCAGCTGCACCGTTAGCTAACCGTTACAAGCCTACAACATCCTCAGTCTGAAAAGGCAATTAGTTCATATTCATATCGAGTTACCTAACTGAGTGGACGTGCAGGTCGAGCTGCTGGACCGCAGGTTTCAAAAGATTGAGTAGACCCTCGGCAATTGCATCTTTCCCAGACGGAGTCTCCGCTAACGCTAAAGAGGTGGCCATCGCTTCTTTATTTTTCCTCTTCAAATTTGGTCATGGGTTGCAAACAGCATCTGGCATTACCTCCACCAACTGGTCTGGAGTGTAAAACGGAGTACAAAACGGGGACCTAAACTTATTAGACAGGTCAAATACGTTTTTTCCCGTTTATTTTATATTACTTTTATCAGTGTTTAAACCATTGAGATAGAACACAATGTGCCATACCCTATGGGTTAAGCTAAACTTTCACGCCTTCAGATTTCTTGTTTATGAGTAGTTAGTTAATAGTTTATCTATAAGTGAGTTTTATTGACGAAAGAAATGTTTTTTAATTTAGAGCAATCAAGTCAAGTCAATGGAATTTATAAAGCACATTTAAAAACAACTCACATTGACCAAAGTGCTGTACAATCCAGGGTAGATAGGTAAAATCATAGTACAGATAAATAAAACAAATAAAAACACACACAACTCAGTCATAGCAACAAATAAAAGTAAAACCACATCAGGATAATTTAAATACTAAGGAATAGAGGTATGTTTTGAGCCTGGACTTGAAGGAATCAATGGAGGGGGCAGACCTGATAGAGAGGGGTATGCTGTTCCACAGTCGAGGGGCTGCAATAGAAAAGGTGCGGTCACCCCTAAGTTTCCGTTTGGACCGTTGGCACGAATAATAGCCACAGGTCCGACGACCGAAGGGCCCTTAAGGTGAAAAGGTCTGCTAAATGGGAAGGGACCTGTCCATTTAAGGCTTTAAAAACAAATAGGAGGACCTTCAAATCTATCCTGAACCACACTGTGAGCCAGTGGAGGGAGGCCAGGATAGGGCTAACGTGGTCCCTCTTCCGGGTAGAAGTTGGAAAATGTGCACACATTTATAACTCGCCCAAGCGAAATCACAAGGACTGCCAAATGTCCCCCTGCTGTAAGCTTGGGGAGCTACCGTAAACTCAAACCAGAAACGCAACTAGTCTACGACCAAGGCCCCCAGCATGCGTCAAGCAAAAGCAAACTTTTCCTGTTCGTTTTGGTCTTTTTCTCTGTTCGCCGAGGCTGTGACTATATTCTTCCGTTTCTGATTTGAGTTGGCGGTCCATCTGGGTGATAAGGGGATGTCTGAGATTTATGAATATGCAGAAGCCTACATAATTCTTTAAAAAGAGTTGACTCAAAGTTGCGACCTTGGTCAGAGTGGGTGCTACGTGGGGCCCCAAATCGACACACCCATTCCTTAGCAGAATTTCAGCAATAGTGTAGCTTCCTGATCAGGCAGTGGAAAAGCCTCTGTTCATTTGAAAAAATAGTCACCAACATCCAGAACAGACTTATTTTTTCTCTGAGTCTCTGGGAGAGGGCCAAGAATATCAAGTGCCACCCATTTAAAAGGCCTGGATGAAGCTTATGGCTGCAAAGGTGCACATGGCTGTCTCCCCTGAGTCTGACGGGAAGCACAATATACACAGTCTTTGACCTATGCCTTGACATCTCTAAACCATCCCGGCCCATAGAAACGGTCTTTAACCTTCCCCTGCAGTTCTCGCACCTCCAAATTACCTCCTGTAGAAACACAGTGCAGCTGTTCTAAAACTGTGGGCACCATTGGCTGCAATACCACCTGCACCTGGAATGCAGCGTCAGATTGGACAGGGAGCCAGTGTAGCTTGATGAGAATGGGGGTGATGTGGTCACTGGGCTTTGTGCAGGTGAGGATTCGAGCAGCTGAATTTTGGACATGTTGAAGCCTGTTCATAAGTTTGATGGGGATTCCAGAGAGTGGAATACGTCCACTAATTAATAATACAATTGATATATCGCCACTAAGAAGGACAGGACTATAATATTAGATCTAATGCAAGAAGTCAGAGTGTTACAATTGCCCCTAATATCCGATTCCAGTGTGAACTTGTCACGGTCCTGAACTGACCCACATGCGCAAAATACATGTTTGTATGTAATCTTCATAAACGTAAAAGTCGCATGAATTCCGATATGACTGTTCAGACGGTCGCATTGCAAGAAATTTGACCTGACTGGGATTTTGACCACATATTATAGAAATCCTGATCCACATTCCATACCAGGGGGTGGCTGTAATTCCCCCATTAGTTGTTTGCCAGCCGCCAAGAAACCTCAAAGAAGAAGAAGAAGAAGAGAGTACGCCCTATCGTTCAATGAGTATGCCCGATCACCACTGGAGGGCGATAAAAAGGCTTCAAAAACCAGTTGGATCAGGCGGCACCATTTTAGACGAAGAGGGAGACAGGGCGAGAGATCTAGGGCACGACATTTGTCTTTTTAAACCTTTTTTTGCGAACTTTTGAAACTCAAGAATATACTACATTTAGCTCAGTATAAATCAGATCAAGGGTTGATAGGTAGGCCCACTGAAGAAAATCAATACTGCAACAAAACTAGGCCTACGGTGAAAGTTGAGCTGAGAAAACGGGCCGACGCACCGAGTGCTTGGGTCCCTGGCTTGCTCGCAATTTCAACGCGTTAGCGAGCCTAAACTTCACCTGCACGATCTAAAGACAAGTAAGTTTCAAACCGATAACTGTTGTTGGTTATAGTTCAGGAAAATGATTAACCACAGCCTGTGTCTAAAATTACTTATTACTTTTAACTGTTAGTTTGAGCTGATTTGGCCATTTTGAACGGTTGCTAGCTACCTAGCTAACAACGTTAGCGAATCCTTTCCTTGATCCTGAGACTTGAGTCCGAATATGAACAATTTCTGGATGTTTTTTAGGGAGCGACGTTCATTTTAATGTATTAAACTATACAGTTGGACTTTAAATATACGTATTTGCCTGCATCCAGTATTAATCGCTGTAGGATTTGCGTACCAGACAACATACCATACAATTTACAAAGTAGGGGAAGCTATTGATTAGCATTAGCTCAGTGTTCTGTGCTTATCACCCTAGCCGTCCCCACTGCTCGGTCGCGTTGTTCCATCATATGTAGATCTGTGCTTGGGTTTTGCGGGAGACAAATAGCGTTTATGCGCCCACATACTTGCATTGGTTGTAAAACTGAATCCCCTACTTAAAGTTGGCATGCGTTTTTTATACCATAGACTATAGCCTAGTGAAGAAGACTTAAGATCTTCCCTGGGACGGTATTTGGCCGTTTGCTTTTCCCTAGATTAAGACATTATATTGAGAGTTTCTCCGTACATTTGCTATTATTGTAGTTATTTAAAAATACACTAAAAATGTATATTTGATTCCATGTAAAGTCTCGACCACAATTTACAAATATCAATGATGGTCAATTCTTTATTGTAGTGTCGACCCAAAATGTATGTCTGTGAAAATGCTTCATGGGGTTTTCTTTCTCTGTCCTGTTTCTAGGAAGCTGCAAGGAACACTTAAGTCACAATGAGTGCCACCTCCTCCCAAAAAGTTGTGCTGAAAAGCACCACCAAGGTGTCCTTGAATGAGCGGTGAGGTGACATGCATCCTGCAGTCAGCATTAACAAACGAGAGGCGAAGGCGGCCCACTGGTCCGGGCGGCCCTAGTGTGCTCTGCGGAATGCCACTGTGGGAGACTAGACCAGACTTGGACGCTAGGCGGCCTGTACCTAATGTGTGCACTGCTCATTCAAAATGCCAGCCACTATCCGCTTTGGCAGAGTTCTGTGTGTCAAATTTTTGAGGCCAGAGTCCCATCGTTCTGTGCGGGGCAGACATTTTTTGTAAGCAGTGCGCACTTTGAGACAAGGAGAGGGTAACATTGATGCTGGTAAGGTGACTGTCCAAAAATGGACATTGACCACACCTGAAAGTTGAATGGCACTTAATCTATTTGCACTGAAGTGGCACAGATGATGTCTTTAATGGAAGGCCAGCATAAAGACATGGAGGACATCCTACCTCACATTTCTCTCTCTCTCCAAGAGGATAATATTCAGAATTTGTCTCCTTCTGTCATTCTTTCTATCTCAAGCTTTTCTCCATCATTCTTCAAAGTCCCTCTAAGACTAGGTGCCCAGTCCTAGCTCAGACGTGACCAAGCCCTCTCCCGCTGTGCTCCCCTCTACCTCTCCCCTCCTCACCACTCAGTGCGTGGTGTGACCACGTGGCGCGGTCTGGGCTGTAAGTGGCTGGGTGGCCAAACACCACCTCTTGTCCCGGTCGTCTGTCACAAAACCAGACAGCAAGTGGCCTGTAAGTGGCAACGATCTTTCTTCAGGTCTAAAACTTTGGCTCTCATTGTTTTTAGAACCTGTTCTATTGCTCTCACCTTTCCTTATTCAAAACGTGCGTGTCTATTTCAATTGAAGAACTATGCTGAATGTCTACCTAGCGGCATTTTGGGGTGTCTATATTTAACCATGAGAGAGAGAAAGTAAGTAAAGGAAGGGCCATTAACGGGGGTCATAAGTCTGTGCACACAAAAATGCCACCCCAGCTCCTGTGTGGCCGAGGTTTGCTTTGAGAAATGACTTGATTTGGAACCCCATCCTTCCCCCTCCATATCTCTTCTCTGTCTCTCTCTCTCTCTCTCTCTCCCTCCTGTCTACTCCTGCCCCCATTTCCCCCGCCAAGCTTCACTAACATGCTGAAGAACAAGCCGCCGACTGCAGTGAGTGTGAGAGCCACCATGCAGCAGCAGCACATGGCAAGCGCCCGCAACCGCCGGCTTGCCCAGCAAATGGAGAACAGACCCTCTGTGCAGGCCGCTCTGCACCACAAGCAGGTACGGTGGGGAAAAAGGACTGTCCAGTGTTAGGGTTAGATGGAAAGTAATGGACTGTTCAGTGTTAGGGTTAGCTAGATAGTAATGGACTGTCCAGTGTTAGGGTTAGATGGATAGTAATGGACAGTTCAGTGTTAGGGTTAGATAGATAGTAATGGACTGTCCAGTGTTAGGGTTAGATGGATGGTAATGGACTGTTCAGTGTTAGGGTTAGATAGATAGTAATGGACTGTTCAGTGATTCTTGCCAGCGGTTCCCAAACTGTGGGGCCTTTGGGTAGAGGAGAGTGTTAGGTCGTTAAAAAGACGTCGGACAGAAAACGAAGGTATAATTTAATTGGTATGAAAGCAAACAATATCTACAAAATCGTCTTCTACGGCAGGTTTTCTCAGTAAGGCTCTTTTTAAATTATTTATATATACAACGGACTGATCTAAATTCCAAAGCACAAATGTATTTGACAAAGTTGCGTCCGGTTGAAAATAGGCAGTGCAAACTACTGCACTAAAGTAAGATTTGAAACAGAAGTCTGAGTTTTCAATTCTAATTCCAGGAGTTTGTCACCTTTCTTCAGACTGACCTGTTATTTGATTGACTGGTTTAAAATATCACAGTTAATGAAGCCTGAACCTGGGTACTGTGTTTGGGTATAAATTGACAATTAAATAAATTTTCCTTTGGGTTCAAACCTCGACTTCAGTTGGTTAATGGTTTTAACTGGTTTAAAAAGTAGCTACATTATAAAGATTGTGAGCCAGGGACATGAACCGATCGTCTGGAAATGTTCCGACCTATTGCATGCAGGTTTGGTGTTGCTCCTCGTTATATAACTCAGACAAAATGAGTTGCTGGAGGTGTTGCTGCATGAGTGGTCGTGCTAGTGCTGTGTCATCATTCAGAGTCACTTTCTATTCAAGCAGTACCAAGAAGGAAGTGAATGACTCAGCGGTCCCTAATAATTATGGACATATCCAATGTTTTATACTTTGCCCACAAAGAACAGACTGTATCATTGAATCCCGGTAAACACTGAAGTACCATTTGCTAACCACCCGTTGTGCCTGCCAAATGGCCGTCCTGTAACGTCTCCAGAGTTTGAAACAGCGGCTGGGGAAAGGAAACATCCAGGCCAGGCTGGGCCGGCCAATAGGAGCCCTGATGCGAGGTGCTGCCGGAGGCCGTGGGTTCAACGTGGGAGGACTGAGGGGCGTGGCCAGAGGAGGTGTGCGTGGCCGTGGGAGAGGGATGAGCATGAGGGGTGCACTCTCTCTCAGAGGTGATTACTGATCATGGTTCCACAGGTTAAAGCAGGAGGTTATATTATTAGATGCACATGTCATCACAGGCTAAATGTTGAAAGGAATGGGGCAAATAGATAGTAATGTGTGTGTTGAGGTAATAAGGTTATGTTTATTGACTATTTTGATTGGTAGCCTTTTTCTGTATATAACCATATTAGAATAGAATTCACAAGCGTGTATCTTATTCTTTAATGCCATGTAATTTTTTGAAATTGTGAATCGTATGAAAAAAGGGGTTCATCTTCAAATCCGTGCATGGCGATATACGTTTGGTCAATATTGAACAGGTGTGATTGTGTACTGCATTTTCCTCCCAATATTGAATGTTTACAAAAAGCTGTTGCTTTGTGTGACAGGGAAGCGTTTGTCCACAGGCACAGGCCAGCTGCGTGGTCGTGGAGGCCCTGGCCGCATGTCTCTCCGCAGGCCGATGCGTCAGAGAGGAGGGCCTGCTGGGCGGGGAGCTGCTCTGGCACGAGGGGCAGGGAGAGGAATAGGGGTTAGAGGTGAGGATGGAGCATGATGATGATGATGATGATAATAATAATAATAATGCAATGTGAGTCAGTGTCTACATTGACAGACGACAAACCTGAATGTGAAGAGAAGTATGAATGGATTTCAAGGGACCACATAGACGATGATAGTGGTGGAGTTGGATTGTAATTTGCTTCCAAAGTACGTTTAGCTTCCAATTGGTATTTTGTATCTGAATTTTCTATAAATGCCTTTGCTCCCATTATGTTTGAACAATGAAGCAACACACCACTGAGCACGTTCGCTATTCCTGTTTTCACCAGGTAGTCGCCAAATGCTGAACTAACGCGACGTAGACACTTCAAAGAATGCACAATTTGATCATGTTTTCGTTAGAGCCCTACTCACACAGGATACCGATATGGAGGAGTAAACATGCCCTGTATTTATTTAGATTTTTGTCAAGTCACATGTATGGATACATCATTTATTTTTTATTTTTTTATGTGTCCTCATTGTTGCCAAAGTCTTTGTTTAGCAGGCGACATATAACCCTGGCTTTTTGACAGTCTAACTGATCGACTTTTCTTTCCCCACCTAGGACGAGGTGGACTGCGGGGTCGAGGTTTTGCCAGCAGGGGAGGGCGTGGCCGTGGCAGGGGCCGAGGAATTGGAAGGCCCGGGGTTACCCGCGAGCAGCTGGACAACCAACTGGACGCCTACATGTCAAAGACCAAGGGCCACCTGGATGCAGAACTGGATGCTTACATGGCCCAGGCAGATGCCGAGGGCATGGAATGATCCTCAACCATAGAGACAGACTTCCGATACAAGGACATCATTATAGTTACTTTCATAATTACTGATTTTTATGCTTTCACACATGCTGAATGTTCTGTTTATTCTCACACTCGGCTCGCTGTGCAAAACAGATTTGTATACGATGGGATTTAATGTTGCCCCCCCCCCCATAACTTTACAACTTAAAGACATAAAGCTCCCCCTTTCATGGACTGTGTGTATCAATTATGTGAAGGACAGTTTAGACGTATTCAAGTTTTTGTGCCCATGTGCATGAAGGCTAAATCTAAATTACGTGACGAGAGGAAAACGTTGCCAAGCAGAGTTTATGGAGAACTGGGCTTTAAGTTGATCTGAATCTGGGCAGTACCACATCAGTTCTCCCTTCCTGCCAAAATACCTGCTGACTAACTGGATAGGCCATGGTTAACAACACATGAATGTGATAGACATGTTAAGAAATGGAGGTTTCATTTGTAATGACTGCTGATTCCATGAATAGTGACGTTTATTGAGTTCAGATCTTCTCATAGAGGTCCGATAGGTTTTCAGATCATCATAAATAGTCACTGCGTGGTGTGTATTAACAAAGACAGAAGGAGCTGTACCTTGTAAGAACTATCATCCCTGGCACTATACCTTTAATTAATCCACACATTTAGATTATAGCTGCTGCATAAAAGGAATCAAAGTTCTCAAAATTGTGGGCCAAATTTCTCGAAGAAATAATTCTAAATTGCTGGTGTTTTATTTATTCTGTTATCAGATGTTTACTATAAAACCGTAATTGTGAGACATATTACAAAATATCCAGAGGGAGAACTGTTAGTATAACCATGTGTTTTGTTTTGTATTTAAATATTAAGTGCTTCTCAAATGTCCTGGTTTTCAGCAAACTGTTTACATCTGATATTCTTGTTTTCCTAACATCAGTTGTATGTATAGGTGAAAGATAGCTCGTCTTAAAGGAGTAATTTTTTTAGTTTGTTTTAAAGTTTAAATGGTTTCTACTTGGTTTTAGTCTTGAGTACACAATGAAATTAAGTAAATGGCACCCCTGAAACTCCTGTCTTCATCCTGTCATTTGTTATTCCACCAGCTGGTAATAATATAAAATAAACTTTGTATTGTCATTTCTCTTAACATATTGTGCATAGTGTTTATTTGTAGTGGATGTTGGTTTCCCTGGGTGTGGAAGTAGAAATGGCAAGATTTCTCTTTCCAACAATTCCCTGGTGACTTAAGAGCTCAAAGGATCGGTCAAGCTTTCCTGATACATCAGGAGCACTTATTTTAGCTAGCTTTTTCCCATTATAAGATATGTTGGTCAAAAGAATGATTGTTGATGCACTTACAGTATGTACACATGGCTGACACTAAGGAATCTTATAGGTTGCCTTTTTTGTAATTTTGTTATGTCTCAGCCTGATTTCCTCTTTGTAGGACGAATAACCAAGACAGCGTGATAACATTTTGAAGTTATGATAGTTTATTGCATGGTTTGTTTCCTTACATGTCTGACAAAAGCAATGTTTACAACAGATTGTCAGACTCTTAAGGTAGCTGTTTCGTCCCAATTAAATCCTAATTAAAAGACAATGCGGTCTAACTGCACACCGAGTCTTGGGCATAACTGGCCTTTTAATACCAATATTATTTTTTTTATTTATTAATATATAAATATAATTTGTTTCCTGTTATTTTCTCATTGGCTGATGCATATGTTAATATAAATATAACATCCTCTTTTCAGCAAATAAATGTTGGAACGTCTTTTTTTCTCATTATCTGATGCATATATATGTAATATATTATGAATATTTGTCTCACTCAGATATGTCATGTTATGTTCATTTTGTGTGTGTGAAAACCTGTTTTTCCACACACAATAACAATCCGATGTTAAATGAATGGTATATATTCCAGATGATCCAATACTTTTGTTTATTACTTAAAAATAGTCATCATAGTATCCCTCAGACTACATCACCTTCCATTGCCATAAAATCCCACGCAGGATTTGAAGTCCTGGTTGCATTTGTAGCACCACACAACCTGAAATGTGCATTTTCTGGAAGCCAGTTGGCCTGCAGACAGTTATGGATGTTAAAAATGCATTTATAAACCTAAATGAAGGGTAAAACATGAATGTACTTCTTGTACTGTTACTTCAAATCCTTGTTTATGTCAAACAATATGCCATACAGCCATTTTAATAAGTATTAATGTTGCTTTAACAAACCTTTAGTCATGAAACTGAAAGGTCTGTAACAACAAAACACAGGGGTTTGATGTTATGATGTTTTATAAATGGAGAGATGCCTTTAATAACTTTTTTCAGACACGTGACCTTGAAAACAATTCTTCTCAGATTTGAAAATATATGTCTACGCCTATCATAGGCGGAGTTTACTGGGAGGCATTGCCCCCCGCCCCCTAGCGGCGGAAATATGTCACTACTAAGTCTAAAATACCCACCACCGATTGACATCAGTAATCAATGTTAGCCCCTGCCAGCGCAAATGTCAAACTCCGTTTATGACGCCAATGTGTAAGTGTGTGTTAAGTTACCACTTAGGTTAAAAAAAAAGATTCATTCTAACATTGTGTTTTTAAATTGGTTCTGTAAATCTAAGGTTACGTTAACGTTACCTTACTTAGTGAGTGTAAAACAGTGACTGCGAAATGCAAAATGGGGTGCCAATCACAAGTTAGCCACGCCCTACCCTGCTTTATCGTCTATTTTAATCTGAATGGGACCATGATTTACTAAATGAACATAATGCTGTATTGAAAAAGACTTGAAACTAGCGATTGAGACCATAAACTCTTACAGAAAATCTTTACTGGTGTAAAAAAGTAATTGAGAAGTAAAGTCATTTTCTCATAGACTTCCCACACAATCGCAGTCCCTTTTGCAACCAGTGCAGTCGCCTCCTGCTGGCTATCTAAAAGAATGCAGGTTTAAGGCACTTACGCATAGGCTTCACTTTTCAGAGCCGGAAGCTCCGTCCATTTATATATACTGTCAATGGTGCCGACTAAAGCCCGAGGAAATACCAAAGGGCTCCATGCAGTTTCTGGATTACATGATTATTTGCATTAGAACAATAAGGAGAAATGTAATAACGTCGTGGACATAATTCATATTTGACTGATATTTTAAACAAATGGCTACGTATAGGCTTTGCACAAGTGCAACCATGATGCTTCAGTTTATTAGCAGCGTCCTTTCAAAACGGATGCAACGCCCGCCAGTCCAGATGTGCCTAGCATCATTTTCTTAAACCAGGAGCGTAGAAGGATGGAGCGCAAACGCCAATGACAGCGCATCTGTGTCAAACCTCGAACTCAGAACAATCATCTTGGGTCTGTTAAATAACTGGTCCATTTTGCTTTCCACACCCACCCTTCACTACGGCTTAGAGACACCGTGCAAATAAATCATTCATGGAAATAAAGTAGAAGACCACAGCGTGCGTTGTTTTATCCAATTTTTGTTTTATTTTTGGGCATTCCAGCTACTTGAACATCAAAATGGCGGAAATAATCAATTTAAAACCAACATATTATGGTGAGTAAGCTGTTTACAAGTTCACTACTTCGTGTAACTTAAAAATCTTATGCAGATGAAAAGCACATAGGCTATATTCCTGGGCCTAGCAGAATACAAAAAAAAAACAACGATAAAATGTTATCTATCACAGTAGGCCTACACTTATATATATGTGCATAGGTCACATAGGTTGTGTTCTTATTTAATAATTTAATACGTTCCCGTTTGAAACCTATTAATTGCGGACAGATTCGGCTTTTAAATGAAACTTAAGTGATGTGTAGTATACCGTCTTGTAGTATAACTTCTCCATCTGTCTTAGACCCGATGCAATAATCGTTTTTATTTGTGAAACAGATATATATACTTAGAAAAAACTAAGCAGAAAACTATGAGGGTTTAGGCTATTCCGTGCGTAATTTCAGCCAGCAACGAATGAAGCCTGGAACAGGGTTGTTGCTAAACATTGAGCTACCGGTGCACAGGCCCCCCATTGCTCAAATCACACTTTATTTTAATGCCAGCTCCATGTTTAAAATGTGCCATAGATTGAGCTATACAATGTGCTATATGAACTTCCCTTGCTTGGCTGTATTCTTGTTTCGCTCGCTGATACACTGATTACTGCGTCGCGCAGCGGTGCACCTGCGACGACATGCTGACATGCTGGCATGCACGGACAGTACTTTCAGGTTGCCTCAGCTTGTATTTCGGGTTAAACACCGTTGCTTTGACATTGTTAATTAGACAAAAAAAAACGTGGCCGTTATTATAAATCTAACCCCACTGTCACATATAAGAGCTTGTTAATACTCAAACGAGTGATTTCACTGGGGCGTGGGGCCCTAGACTACAGGCTCACCAACCGATGAAAATTAACACCAGTTCTGGCCCTTCAAAGGCCCTGTTTTGGCAGTAGGCCACTGCCAATGGTCTCTATGCGGGGACCATGATCATTTCCCTTTTTTGCAAGTGGTTGGCCTGCTTAGTGTTGACCCTGCGTGGGTAGCCGTTACTTTCCTAAGTCTGGTCTGCCCATTCACAAGAAGCCCAACTATGGTGTGGACTGGCCATACTGGACACTCTGGTAAAGCACTGACTGTGTTGTCTTTGCTGGAACAATCTTTGGTTAGTATATATTTCACAGTGCATTCGGTCCGCATTCGTGAAGGGTGCAGTTGCAGTGTGAGCTAGTCAACTTGGGGAAAACAAGGCCCATTTTCTTGATTTACAAATGGTTGGCCCCATGGTTGAGGTAAGAAAGTTATAGAAGATGACGTTTAGAAACACATACTGTGATGGATACACACTGATAGACAGACGGCATCAGTCATCCTTAGAATTAAAATTATGTTGCCATAATCGAAAGCGGATATACATTAGTAACATGTAACAGTAAGGGGAAAAAAGCTATTTTTCTATGGAAAAAAACTGTTGAGTGTGGTGAGTTTGAAAATGAATCACCACAGTGTTACAATGCTCTTCAACACCATCATTAAAACAGTAAGGAATGTCTTTTGGGGAAATTATGTTCCACCCATCCATTACAGTCCCAGAAGGGCATTGAAGCTGAACTTGGCTGGCTTGTGGCAGACCAAAACCTTTCAATTTCTAAAATACACAGGATATGGTGTTGTAATACCCATTATGCCTTGAATCCATGTTAAGCACTCAAAAACCAATATCTGTAAAAGATTTGGATTTAAAGCGAATATGTCATTGGGGTTTTCAAGTGGGCACCTTCCATCCCGGTAAATTGAGTCCATAACACCTCCAGAAGGCTTAACGGGGAACAATGACGTCTCAGAGCCACCCCCCTCTATAAATCTGCTCCCGGCAATGCCATATCATTTAAATGAAGAAAAGAAGATCTTTTATTAAGCTGTGTGATAGGCTATCCCTACTCAAGTCCTGTAGGCTCTTTTAGGCAGCTCTGCAGGGATAGGCCTATACTTAACCGTCACCTTAAAAGAAAAATTCTTTCTTGATACTCTATTCCTGAAAGGCTTGGTAAAATCCCGCTCAGCAGGGAAGCTTACCACCGTGGTCCTTATAACCACTCTCTTCGTTTTATTTGAAATGATGTACTTTTGCACCCTTATTGCATCTCACCTTTATAGCCACAGCCACTGGCTACTTCTTTCTGCTATGTCTGATACAGCTTTTATGGTCGGACGCAATTCTTTCCTGCAGATCCCTATTTCCTTAAGTAGTTTGGTGGTTGGTTATTGCCACAAATCCAAGGCATCCAACTTCCACAGAACACACCTCTGTTGTCCAGCCTCACTGTTCTTCCTCGGCTGCTGGTCTATCGCTTCTCTCTTTCATAGACCTGGTCTATCGCTTCTCTCTTTCATAGACCTGGTCTATCGCTTCCTCCCTTGGAACGGTTAGCTCTACAAAGTACACAGTTTACTATAAAGTCGGTCTTAGGTTGGTTGTTGCCATCTCTGATGGGACTCTCAAATGTTGGCCGACAGGTACAAATGAATGTTATTATTATTTATTTATGCAGACTTTTGGGTTTCTTGGGGCTTTTGGGGAGGGGCCCTGATCATCATATTTTGTTGACAGTTATAAATGTAACATGCAAATGTTGCATGTCCCTGAGGACATCAGACAAAGCCATTGTCCAAACTTGCTATTAGCCCTTCATATGTTGTACTTTCGGTTAGGAAAAGTTGAGAGAACCATGAGTTTTCTTTGCAATTTGGAGACTCTACAGACAAAACAAAATGTTTGTTGCTATCCAGCTTAGGGCTGACCCAATACTTCTTTCAGTGTGGCAATAGATTAATCCCAGATTAATGTCAGTTGTATTTTTCTATGTTTTGTAAGACATCAGGCTTTCAGAAATGTCAATAAAAAAGTACTTGCATCCAGTTTCTTTTATTTTATTCACTAAAGAAATGTCAGTATATGATACTTTATTAACCACCTTTAATGCACATGTTTGATAATGAAAATAATTGGAGATAAGCAAGCACGGCATTTCTTGAATTGTTTGGAATATGCCTTTAACATCAGGTCAGCTAAGTCTAATATATTCACACAACTTTGAAACGTTGTACATGTTTAACCTTTACTGCTCATGTTATGTTTGAATCATTCTGACCACTCCTGTTCCTTCCTGTTCCTTTCAGATGTGTCCCCGGGGTTGGCGGGCTTCTTGACCGTTGGTGTTGTAGTGATTTTGGTTACAGTGGCCGTATTTGTCTGGACCCTTTGCCGGCGACGCTATGGCCAGATGTGTGGTGCCTACAAGCTCCAGTCAGGGTCCTGCGACTCGCCAGTGGACCCCCCTTACAAGTTTATCCACATGCTCAAGGGCATCAGCATTTACCCGGAGACACTTAGCACCAAGAAGATTGTCCGCATGGGGCGACTTGCGGACACTTCCCGAGACAGGGGGTCGGGGTCTGAAGGGGGATTGGTCAGACAAAGTGGAAGAGGAGTAGGAGGGGGGAGGGTGTTGATGGTGGACACTGAATCAGCCCGACTCAGTTGCCCTTCTCGTGTTAAGCAGAGTCATGCACACCGCCCTGCTGATCAGGCCAGGTTTGAGCGGCCAGTGCCCGACCTTCCCACCCACTGCTGCAGCTCGGGAGAACAGAGCCGTAGCTGTGTTGTCAATGCCACCTCTATATTTCCCCCGTGCCAAAGTGATCATGTCGACTCTCCACCAGCCTCCCTTGGCACGCTCAACCTGGGAGTGGACTACAATTTCCCCAAGAAAGCCCTGGTGGTCACCATTGTGAAGGCCCAGGGTTTGCCTTCTGTGGACGGCCAGGCCTCTGACCCGTACGTGAAGATGACAATCCTGCCAGAGAAGAAACACAGAGTCAAGGTAAGTCTTGACATAAGAGTGGCGTAATTCCTGCTGTTGATTCTGAATGCTTACAGATGTAAAAACCTTTATGGCGGACGTGGAATAATTGTAATAGTTACACATTTATCAGCAATCCAACCTGTTAAACTTCCAGTTGTTGTGTCATTCATTTTTTACATTAACCTCAACCATCGTTGTTGAGTGGGGCTACTATTACTTCATAAAGTCCCTGAAAGAGGGAATGAAAGAGTGCTGTAAAACATTCAATGTTCAATGTGGCTGCTTGTTGCCCAGACCCGTGTGCTGCGGAAGACCCTAGAGCCCGTGTTCGACGAGACCTTCACCTTCTACGGTGTGGCCTACAGCTCGCTGCCCGAGCTCACTCTTCACTTCCTGGTTCTCAGCTTCGACCGCTTTGCCCGCGATGACGTCATAGGGGAAGTTGCTGTCCCAATGGCAGGAGTGGACCCCAGCACAGGACGAGTCAACATCACCCAGCAGATAAGGAAGAGGCACATCCAGGTAGCTCTATGATGTCACACGTCCAGGTAGCTCTATGATGTCACACGTCCAGGTAGCTCTATGATGTCACACATCCAAGTATCTCTATGATGTCACATCTAAGTAGCTATATGATGTCACATCCAAGTAGCTCTATGATGTCACACGTCCAGGTATCTCTAGGATGTCACATCCAAGTAGCTCTATGATGTCACACATCCAGGTAGCTCTATGATGTCACACATCCAAGTATCTCTATGATGTCACATCTAAGTAGCTATATGATGTCACATCCAAGTAGCTCTATGATGTCACACGTCCAGGTAGCTCTATGATGTCACACATCCACGTATCTCTAGGATGTCACATCCAAGTTGCTCTATGATGTCACACATCCAGGTAGCTCTATGATGTCACACATCCAGGTAGCCTTCCAGGGAAAATCTAGGATCAGCCATAGTTTGAGTATTTGATGGATTGATATACACACATATACACATATAGTATATTATTACAGTATATCCACTTATTTTTATGAGAACAAGAGAACTTCAAATAGATGAAGAACGCCGCAGCTGTAAAGGACTTTAAATTTGTAAAATGAATGTTTACGGGTTTAAATATGAATAATGAAACAACCTAAATTAAACCCTAAAGGAAAGCAAAGTAAAGCAGATTTACCATTGCAAGCAAGTAATCCATTCTTTTAATCTTATACACATGAACATAACGCACATTACTCTGTGAGTGGATGGCCTGGCTATTGATTGAAACTCCATTTGCTAAAAGCATTGGGAGTGGTTCCTGTTATCACAGGCTGCAGGAAGCCATTCATCAGAGAACATTATTAGCTATGATCATACCATAGGAACGAGAGATAAAGAGACAGACAGAAAGCCTTGCAGCAAGATCCATTAACACATTACGGACAGCTGCCGGGAACTCTGTGTCCCTTCGAAATAAATCTGCTTGGCAATACAAAGATACGTGTACGAGAGTTTTCTGTTCTTAGACGCTTTTATTCCATTTTGCTTCAGCCCCGTTAAATGTACCGTCATCTCACACAGCCAGCTGTTATGATTACATCCCATGTATGTGCTTACTGACCAAGTAACTGGGAAACACCAAAGGCTCTGATGAAGGTAGTAATACTGAAACGCGTAAGCGTTTGAAGCTTTGTTTAATGTCTGCTTCCAATATGTCAAATCTAAGCGTTTGAAGCTTTGTTTAATGTCTGCTTCCAATATGTCAAATCTAAGTGTTTCGTCAGCCCACCATTTTTTTTTACCAATGCTACTGTGGATGTGCTACCCTTTGCTTCTAATTACACCCTTATAATTGTAATTGGAACCACTGTTACTCTTTAGCTTCTTTCTACAGATATTTTACATGCTAAACTGACCACATAGAGGAGAGCGGTGTGGCTTAGTTTGAACTGATAAAGCCATGTATAGCATACAGTAAAGAAGGCTCCTGCAATAACCCAACACAAGGAGGCTTTGGAGCGGTTAACACTGCAGGTGCACTACAATTCTTCATGCTACGGCTCACTTCCTCTCCTCCTTTACTGAAACTGAATATATCACTAACTCTGGGAAGATGAGTGGAAGAGAGGATGATAAGAAAAGAAACAATAGGAGATAGTAGAAATCATTGGGTCATTTTAGCCACTTGCCCAATAAATTGATGATGACATTATGCCAATAACATAGTGTGTCTTACATTAAATGTGCACATTTTTTTTATTACAAAATACACTTAATGTAGCCTTTTGGGCTTGTTTAGTATGTGTTTTTTCACTAAAGAATTTGGATTATATCTGATCTGGCTGGATATTTGCAGTGTGTAAGCCGTGGGGAGTTACTGGTGTCTCTGTCGTACCAGCCCGTCACTCAGAGACTGAATGTGATCGTGCTGAAAGCCAAACACCTACCTAAGATGGACATCTCAGGCCTGTCGGGCAGTAAGTACACTTCAATAGAAACTCAAAGTCCAACGCTCTGTTCCACAGTCCAATATTTGATTGCACTGACAAGAAGTCATTTCATCAAAGTTTGCCATAAGGTAGCATGTCCAATGCATCAAATTGTTACCTAGCAGGAAAAACAATGTGCCTACCTGTGTCTCACCCCCGTCTCAATATTAACCTACTTTTGAATCAAAATACAAATCAGATAGCAGAATTCAAGAAACGTTGACTATTTATCTGTAACACAAGACTCTCTCTCTCTCCCTTTCTGTCTTAGACCCGTATGTAAAGGTCAACGTGTACTACGGCCACAAGCGGATTGCAAAGAAGAAGACGCAGGTGAAGAAGTGCACCCCCAACCCCACCTTCGACAAGTCCTTCGACTTTGATTTGCCGGCTGAGCTCCTGGGCGACATCTCCGTGGAGTTCCTGGTGGTGGATTTCGACCGCACAACCAAAAACGAGGTGGTGGGTCGCCTGGTGCTGGGGGGTCAGAGTCTCATGCCTACAGGGGTCACCCACTGGAGGGAGGTCTGCGACCACCCTCGTCAGCAGATTGCAAAGTGGCATGACCTAGCCAAGTATTAGGACTGCGTGAGGCTAGAGATACCACTTACGCAGGCAACCCTATTGATCCCACGCCGCTATCCATCTGTCAGCTGGCTAAAACCCCAGGCCTGTTGTATCGTATCAACAATGTACTAGCTGCATGATTAAGTAAAACAAGAAGACCTACGTCAGGGGATCACATTTGCACACTCAAAATAGTCATAATTATGATATTATTTCATCTTTCAATGAAAGTATAATATTGGGTGCATTTGTTTTTAGATGAATTTGCCTTAAAATAGCTAAAAACATATTTTCAGCCATTTTAGTAAGGCATGGACAAAATGCTAATCACTATATAGTCTATATGAATGCAACGCATATAATAAATCTATTAAGCACCACTTCTGCTATTTGACCATTAAGACTCCACACATTTCCTTAAGACCATCTGCCGTTCTTTGGATTGACTCACTGCACGTCTGGTTTGGATCCTGTTATCTGTCAATGTCTTATTTGATTCATTTAACGAGTGTGTGTAAGAATAGATTCTATCTTTAGAGATCTATCAAGTCTTAGCACAAGGGACAGCATTACTCTTCTAGCTTTAATGTGAGCTCTTCTCTCTTTTGTACCAGGAAGTAACTGTTTTTTTGTGCTTTTTGAACTATCCCCGCATTATTGAAGAGCAAAGTGTTTACTACTTGCTATGATTTGTTTACGTACCTATCTTGATAATTATGTTTGTAAACTTGTCTCAACCCAAAATGCATGCACTTCCACACTTTGAGCAATGATGTTTTCTTGCAACAGTAACCTACCCTTAAGAGGTGATGCTTGTGTGATACATTGTGAATGGTATAAAATGTTGCCACTGTTATACAGTAAAATATAAATGTATGAGTGGTGTACTTATGTCCTCACCAATATATGTTTCTGCCTCAGATGACTACAAAGTGCACAGTAAACATGACTACAGTGACCACATCTGATGTAGAATGCAGAACGCAGCTTTTTTATCACACAAAATGATTATTTAATACTTAATACTTTTGAAAGCTATTAACATCGTCTTTTGTGGCAGTGTTTGAAAACGTGTACATATTGTATAATATTAGTGAAACTTGTTTATACCGTATAAGGTCTGGAAAAAATTAAGAGACCACTGGACAATTATCTGTTTCTCTGGTTTTACTGCGATATGAATTTTTTTTGTTTTATTCTATAAATTGATGACAACCTTTCTCCCAAATTCCAAATTGTAATACTGTAACTGGTCAAGTCAGGTCCTATTGTTGACTGATCTTTGAATCAAGACTTATTCACGCACACTATTGATTAAAAAGTTATTTTCACATTTTTACTAACAGTATTATTAATAGGCAGATATTTTTCCCAAAATAGGCTAGGAACGATCATTGTTTCACAAGCACACTTTGCAACCATTCGACTGATGACAAAAAATCCCACTAAATATACTCTAATTTCACCCTTTAACTAAGGAAACTACCAGGGGTGCCAATATTTGTCCCCAAAACTGCAGTTACAGTTCAGGCACCACAAATTAAACTGAAGGCCTTCCAAACTTATTGAAAATGTCTATACAAAATGTCACCATCTACAAATGTATGTGAGTGTGTTAACAGAAACATTTAGTTAACTGGTACAAAGCCTAAACAAAAAGTACATTTTAATTTTCTGTTCATTTATAAGAAGGGCGAGGTCCTGTGCGTGCCACTGGTTGATTTCCCTTCGAGAACACAAATTGATGGTAGGTCTAACCTCTAGCAAAGCTTGTGTTTGATTTATGTTCATGAACACAAAGTGATAGTATTGGTCTACAAACTAATCTTTATCAAAGCTTGTTTTTGCCCAGATTTGTTGGATAAATGCCTAGAGAATGTGTCCTTTTGGGTTTCATTGGTCTCATTTAAATTCAGCAATTTTTCCTCACATGTTCATGAGTCTTCTTAATGAATAATGGTTGAGAATAAAAAAATATATCAGCGTTGATTCCTTCTGTTGGGCTTTATATGTTTAAAAAAGTCGTATACTAATACATGTGCATTGCAGCTTACTGAAATTAAACATCCTTAATTGATCAAAATGATGCATACTGTTTAATGTTAATACATCATATGAATAATTAATTTCGCCCCATCTTTACTAGGCGTAAAGCTTTTGAACCCACCACTATACACACGGTTTCACTCATAGACCTTCCATTATCTTTTCTGTTGAGCTGTAACAGAAAAACGATTAGAAACTTGGAAAAAGTATTATTTGGTTACAGCTGATGTGTCGCTGTAGTAAGTCAAGATGCGTGGGCAAATGCAAAAATACTTAATTTCGTTGAAATTCCATAATGCAATCTCCTATGTTTATTACAACATCGCTAACTTTTTTTTTTTTACACTATTTTAACTTTAACCTGATGGGTAGTAGGACCGTGTGACGCGCAGGCACCGGCCTATGAAGTGCTGTTTACAGTTTGTCAAGACTATAGCAAGAAATGATATCAAGCGTCGAAGATATATTGTCGGAAAGACCGCAACTATGAAGAAAGACACTTAGTGAAACTGGTAAGCCATTATATTAAAGCATGCAATCTTGCCGAACTTTAGACTAATCGAAACCAAAGTAACACTTTTTTGCTCTGAATGCTATTCGGTCATGTTCAACAACCACCACATCTAAACCTTTTTTCACGTAATTACATAAAACGTTCGACTTACAAATTGCCGATGATCGTAGCCTAAATTCTTTCGAATTTTGCATTTTGAAGCATATTGTCTTTAAATTGCAATTACCCTTACTTTTTCATTAGCATAACATTCTGGTGAAAGTAGACTAGCAAAAAGTCGCTTTGTTGTGCCTGGTCACTTGCCTTTTATGTCACTTCAGCGTGACTTTGAATGTCAATGTTGCCATTTTTGTCCTAATTAGGTAAGTTTAATCCGTTGAGTAGAAGATTATTCAGGAAATATTTGGGCAATTTTCAATGACTTAAGCTGTATAGATATTAAAGCTTTGTCTTTCTAAGAGGTTAACAACATAGGCTACAGCACAGTTGGTAGGCGGACAGGAGGATACGGGTCCATCCTGGTTTATGCTTCTGCACTGGCGCATCTGCGAACATTGACGTGCGCGGTGCGCTGGCATTCGCACATCAGTTTGCCTACATGCTTCCACGTTAAGTTTAACGGTAGTCTAGTCTAACGCTAGTCAGGCCAAACGTGCAAACCCTAATGTAGACACTATACCAGCTCTTACACTCAGCTCTGAAGAATAGCATAGCCTAATTACACTGTTTGAATTCACACGAATATAACGTTTTTGTTGGTCTGAGTCTTTCAAGCCATTCAAAAGTAATACCTAGTTTCACACTATATAAGTGATACTATTTAGAGAGCTCTTGCTAATTCATAGTTAGCTTTCAAAGAACGTAGGTTTTGTTTATACCCCGAAAATAGGCTTATCCAACTAACTTTAAGCAGTTAAATAAAAATGTTTGTTTTATTTAATATCAAACGATTAATGAACTGGTTTAAGCGCATGTATTTGAAACACTGACAAATACATTTTAACGTATTTCTACTGTTAATAACACCATATTATCATTTTAAAACTCTCATAGGCTCTAAGTCATTTAAAGGTGCTGAAAAGACTGAACTATTTAGTGCAGAATCGTGGAGTTAAACCGATTAACAGTTTTTCACCATTTGTACGTCTAGGATTTTTTGGGGTGGGGCTTAATGGGGGCCTGATGACGCCTTGCGGCCCCTACTTAGCATGACCCCTCCCCTAACACTATATAAAGACTACAGCGCGTTAGCATCCCGTTCACTCACTACTATGCGTGTTAGAGCCTGTTGTTTGCTAGCTATGCCTACTGTCCCTCGATTGGGCGTGGGTTCAGCACATTCAGGGGACACGCCGCCAGCGTTTCACAACAGAGACTACCGCAAATTTTTTCACGATCTGGAAACCAAATTTGATATACTTCGCGGTTTTTGAATCGTCCAAACTTGGCTGGTTAGTTAATCACACATTTCTCTGTGTTGTGACAAACTCAGGACATATCACTTTACAGCACCTTTTAAATCTATTTCATACACTTTTATTGTACTACCCTAAATGACCGTTGCACAGATCCTTTCCACACTTACAAAACCAAGGCCTCTTTGAGAAACGCCTGCAAAAAAAAATCCATCCAAGGAAAATTAAGATTCTAGTGAGCACCACCCATTGTTTTAAGACAACTGTAGAAGATTAACGTCACTCAGTAGTGTGACTAACTTTGGATTAGAATTGTGTGGATGTGGATCAAAAATGAATATCGGTATGGTGGGATTAGGGATAGTGTAATAGTTTAGGTGTCAAGTTAACGTTAACAGATTTGGCAGTTGAGGGACCTGTAAAAATTGATTTTCATCTATTGACAAACATGGAAATGCTCAAGGTTCCTGCTTTCTGTAACGGACACATGGGTGGGTAGTAAAGATAATGTGCTTTGTCATAATTTGAATTCCAGTTAAACGTAAAGGAAGCCAAATTGCCACATTGCAGACGTCTTTGTGAAGTAGTTAAAAGGGTCGATTCTAAGAGGAATACGTTGCTTTCCACAGACAGAGAGGCCTATGACAAGTTAGTCTTTAGCTTACCATCAATGTACCAAAGACAGGAGATAAGTGTTGCTATGAGAGAGGATAGGAGATATGGTGAAGATGCCATCAATCAAATTGATTGCGCAAGAGCTGCAGATCAAGCTCGACAGTAATTCCAGATAGAGATAGGTTAGTGGTTGCATGCTGAATGTAATCTTAGGGAGTACAATGACAGAGCAGTCAGAGACTGAAAAGACAGGGGACTTGAACTGTATGAAGCTCCAGTCAAAGTTAACCAAGTGTAATGAAAAGCTTTGATCACAGCAAACCATACCAATGGCTTACAGTATTTGTGCTAAGCTAGGCTACATGTACCTACCGACTAAATAACTGATTATTGGCCGTGCCATCGTGACTAGGGATAAGTAGGAACATAGATCTCCCCCAAAAAGTTGAACTATCCCTTTAAGTGTCAATAAGATGCATTCTGTATTGCATCTATCTGAAATGTAATTGAATAGGTTGGAATTGAATGTTCGCCTTGTTTCATTCAACTGCCCAATTTTATTACAAACTGGTTTGTAGTAAAATTTCAACGTAAGATCTACTTCCAAATTCCGTTCTTGCAAAAAAAAAAGTATTGTGCGTGTGGTGCAGACACTAGTCTGGTTAAGGTATCTGTAGACGGAAGGATTTGATTTTGTTTTCAAATGTCCTTCTAAGTTTAGATTATATTTTGTTTTTGATTTTGTCGTACTGGAAAGTTGCCTCTATTACTGTCAGGGTATTACTTAAAACCTGGTCTTGTGGTCTTGTTTTGGGGAGTAAATGAACATTTTGGGTTCACCAAGATATCACATGATTTCAAGTCAAGTCAATGTGAGTCAGTTCCTCATTCTTTAGAGATTCTAAACAGACAAAATGTATTTGCTCGAAGTAAGCTGAGTACATCTGAAAATGTATTTATTCTTTCAAATGACCTTACTGCAGTGCTCATACAGGGCCTACAAACACAAATACACACACACACACACACACACACACACACACACACATACACACAAATTACAATGGATATCAGTGCTTGTTTTACTCACAGTGCATAAGTAACCCTAATAAGTATGCGAGAGTACAGAAGCGTGCCGCTTTGCGCAGGCACACTAATTAATAACAGGAATTCTTTGTTGGAGAAGAATTTTGGGAGGATAAGAGTTTTGGTTATTTCTGGTATTTATTTGGGAATGGAAAATGTATGAGAAACTGATTCTCCTCCTATGTGTGAGCATGTATCTGTACTGTTACCTGTGTGTGAGCGTTGTAATACAGCAGTGTCGTTGGCCATGTGTGTGTCTTTCAGAAACGTGGATGGAGTCCTCTCGGGTCTCGGGGGGCCACTCCCGCGAATACAAGTTAGTGATGCTCGGAGAAGGAGGAGTGGGGAAGAGTGGTAAGTCTCTGCACACTGTCAGTCTATGTAGACTGTCAGTCTCTGCACACTGTCAGTCTCTGTAGACTGTCAGTCTCTGCACACTGTCAGTCTCTGTACGCTGTCAGTCACTCTCAGTGACAGACACTGAGAGTGTGCTGATAATTCTCTTGTAAGCAGGGGTGGGACTGGGTTTACTGTAATGTTTTTGTAATTCATTAACAGTATTTCCTGCAAAGCGTGCTTTTACCAAGCATGCAGGAAAAGTGTGGGGATATCCCACAGTTTGTTAAAGCCACTCATTTAAATATGTACCTTGACTAGAGCAAGTGACCCTGAGATATATCAAAGCACAGTGTTGACATTAATATATGTATTGGGCTCCATTCAACAAAATATCATAAAGGACGGTGACCAAATCCAAATCCCTTCTATATATGGGTTTCAAAAGTGCTTATTTTGTATTACGGCATATGGATATTATTACACCGTATTTTTAAATACAGACGTGTTAGTTGTGTGCATACCTCACTGTCCACTCTCTTGCCCTCCTATCCCTCCTTAGCCATCATTATGCAGTTCATAAGCCACAGGTTCCCTGAGGATCACGACCCTACCATTGGTGAGATTATAGGATTCCTTTGAAGACATGGTGGTGATGAATAAAAGTTACACTGGCATAGCTTTTCAAAAATTGTATGTTTCCATTACTTCATAAATATATAAATTAACCTTTTTTTAGCCTAATTGTCCTCCTATAGATTTTTTAAATGTACACACATTGATCAAAATGGATCTTTTTGGTTACAAACCATGGCTTCTGACCATCCCCCCATCTCTTGCTCAGAGGATGCATATAAGACACAGATTCGCATTGACAATGAACCTGCTAACTTGGACATCCTGGACACGGCCGGACAGGTAAGGTACTCTCTTCTTCCTGTCAACCCATTACTCTTTGGGTTGGCGAAACAGAAACATTAGCGTTGTTTTGATCACAAATAACCAAATGGAGGGCCAATGCGTGCTCACTTGTGTTAAGTAACATAGCACATATCCAAAACAAATGTTTTCACTGTCCTCTCTGTCTGTTGTTGAAACACTGACCAGTTCATCTATGTGTCCCTTTTACCACACACACACACACACACACACACACACACAATCACACACACACACACACACACACACACAAACCCCTCCTATTTCCAGGCGGAGTTCACGGCTATGCGGGATCAATACATGCGGGCCGGTGAGGGCTTCATCATCTCGTACTCCATCACCGACAGGCGAAGCTTCCAGGAGGCGCGGCACTTCAAGCAGCTCATTGACCGCGTGCGCCGCACCGCCGACACCCCCGTGGTGCTGGTGGGCAACAAGTCTGACCTGGCCCACCACAGACAGGTGAGGCTGGCCCACCACAGACAGGTGAGGCTGGACGGGTGGCACCTGGCCCACCACAGACAGGTGAGGCTGGCCCACCACAGACAGGTGAGGCTGGACGGGTGGCACCTGGCCCACCACAGACAGGTGAGGCTGACCCACCACAGACAGGTGAGGCTGGACGGGTGGCACCTGGCCCACCACAGACAGGTGAGGCTGGCCCACCACAGACAGGTGAGGCTGGACGGGTGGCACGGGCCTGTTTCCAACGCCGGCGTTCTAGTAGAACCACTCCTACAGAAGACCAAAAAATAACAAGGCAAGATGAGTCTGTCAGTGTTGTTTCTTTATGGTCTGCTGTTCTCCTCTGTTCCACCAGGTGTCAGTAGAGGAGGGTAAGGAGCTTGCACGGGAGTTCCAATGCCCCTTCTTTGAAACGTCTGCTGCGTTCCGCTACTACATCGACGAGGTCTTTGCTGCCCTCGTGCGGCAGATTCGCCAGCGAGAAGCTGAGGCTGTGCGCGGCAACGAGAGGAAAACTAGGAGAAGCCATTCCTTCTGGAGTCGCATGCGTGCTACCTTTCAGAAGAAACAGCCCTCGAAGCACTAAAAAGTATTATGCAGTGGTGGAGCCCAAATTCCCACGAGACTCCTGTTAGGAGAACTGTGACTCAAATGATAATATATTTCACTATAAACTCCGAATTACCATTACTTAGTTAATCACAGCCATTGTTATGCATTACAGATGATATGCACACACCAATTCAAATTGTAATAATTTGCGTGAGGTAAGCAAGAAGCAAATACGAGGAATTAACTTTAGTTTAAATATTGTTTCTTTTATTTTTGAATCAGCACGGATTATGATGTCCTTTGGGGAGCCATACAGATGTAAAGAAAACAGTTTTACCTCATAGCTGGGATGAAAGGAGAGAGGAGTAGGAGAAGTTATTTTGTTTGGGAAGAGAAGGAATAGAAAGGAAAAAGTATTGGAGAACAAGGAGAGCGAAAATGATATGTTGTGATTTCCAATGAGTGACTTTACAATGAGAAGGTTTGGTTGAGATGGGTGAGAGATGGCGAGAGAAAGATGGATATTAACAGCCAGTAAAGTATAAAATGTATTTAGGATTAGGTCAGACAAGGGCACTCCTTTTTAAATAGGTCAACTGGAAAAAATATATATAAGAATGGAACTAAAAATAAATAGATAAAAATGTAGCAAGATCACCATTGTGTAATTGCAGAATCATCCTCTAAGTATTCGGTCTTTAGGGGTTTTCTATGTGCAGGGCACAACACTGCTGTAGTATGGGCCAACAGGATGGGTTGTGAACTCACCATTATTTCTTATTGATTCATTTACAGATTTACTGTTTAGATACTTGGCCATAATGGCAGATTGTTGATTTCATCAGTATCACTTCATTTAATAATCACTGGATAAATAAATATGTAATAACTTTTTTAGCATTGTTGTGTTTTTTGCCAAAAGCTTACACATGAAACAAACAGGCTAGTGTGTTTGCATATGTGTTTCAAGTGTATTGGTATATATGGAGATAAATGTCAAGCCTTAAAGGGGACCTATTATGCTAATTTTCACCTGTCTTTGTTTGGCGTCAGTTCGCCCCCGAAATAGAAAAAAGCGGTTTAAAACCTAGCGTTCAGAGCAGTCTGAAGCCTGAGGTTTTTGCTAACAGGAACTACTTTTGCATACGTTTACCTCATTATTTGAAACTTTGGTCAGGTTTAATATGAAAATCCAACATTGTAACGTTATGTTTATGACAGAAAATACGGAAAAGCATAATAGGTCCCCTTTAAAAAATGATGCACGCTTTTCTTGATTTGTCAACAAGCATTCTGTGGATCTGAGTGCATAGCTTACTTTAAAGCAATATCCTTTGGTTTCTGCTATTTTATTTGTGATCATTACTGTTCTAATTTATTGTCATTTAAAATAAAAACGAAATTCTCAATTACCAAACATGGTTGTTCAGTTTGTTTGAAAATAATATAGTTGGGTATTACATCGACGAAGGAAAGCTACACCACATCCAATTATTGATGATCTCATCAGCACATAACACCATCCCCTAACTATTAGTGCAGATTATTATTACGAGTGTGTATTGAAGATTCAATCCAAATCAAGAGTCCTACCCTAGTCTGGTAAATATATGACGTAAAAAGGCTTTACAATGTAAATCAGTGTTTCTCAAAAGGGGTGGTGCCGCCTCCCAGAGGTGTTCAAAGAATGTCGGGGGGCACTGGAAGCCCTTTCTTTGAAAGTGGGGCGTTGAGATTTTCTTGGGGGGCGCAGGAAGCCCTTTCTTTGAAAGTGGGGCGTTGAGATTTTCTTGGGGGGCGCAGGAAGCCCTTTCTTTGAAAGTGGGGCGTTGAGGTGTTCTTGGGGGGTGCATGTTCAAAGCCGAGTTTACACCAAAGATTCACGAGACAAGTTGAAACTTTCAACTACTTGAAAAAGGATATGGTCTGCAAAGTTCTGACCCTTTTAATCAGGAAAACCTTAGCTTTAAAACAAGGCCAATCTCGAAGTAATCACTGATAATGGCCACTCAAAGTTACATTTTGGACACAGTTTTTTTGTGTGCTGTCTACAGTTTAGATGACTGCAAATTTAAACTGACATCCATGTTATCTCTAACTTACTGACTGAAAGTGAATATGAACAACCTATGCTAATTCAGGTGTTGCTAGCTAGCATACAAGATTTTATCATGACTGTAAGATCGGGGGCAATTGTAACACTGTTAGGTGCATTACAAAACATCCTCCTGTAGCACAGGGCCACTATTTTGAAGTGGCTTCCAGCAAAACAGTGACTTTATTAACAAACAAAAAACTATTGCCAACCAGCAAGGTAAAAAAGGAGAACTAAAACAAACTTTTACCCAGCCCCCGAGGGTCTCTGGGTGTCTGGATAGGGCGGTAGTGTCCAGGGGTCTCTCAGTGTCTGGATAGGGCAGTAGTGTCCAGGGGTCTCTCAGTGTCTGGATAGGGCGGTAGTGTCCGGGGGTCTCTGGGTGTCTGGATAGGGCGGTAGTGTCCAGGGGTCTCTGGGTGTCTGGATAGGGCGGGAGGGTCCGGGGGTCTCTGAGTGTCTGGATAGGGCGGTAGTGTCCGGGGGTCTCTGGGTGTCTGGATAGGGCGGTAGTGTCCGGGGGTCTCTGGGTGTCTGGATAGGGCGGTAGTGTCCGGGGGTCTCTGGGTGTCTGGATAGGGCGGTAGTGTCCGGGGGTCTCTGGGTGTCTGGATAGGGCGGGAGGGTCCGGGGGTCTCTGAGTGTCTGGATAGGGCGGTAGTGTCCGGGGGTCTCTGAGTGTCTGGATAGGGCGGTAGTGTCCGGGGGTCTCTGGGTGTCTGGATAGGGCGGTAGTGTCCGGGGGTCTCTGGGTGTCTGGATAGGGCGGTAGTGTCCGGGGGTCTCTGGGTGTCTGGATAGGGCGGTAGTGTCCGGGGGTCTCTGGGTGTCTGGATAGGGCGGTAGTGTCCGGGGGTCTCTGGGTGTCTGGATAGGGCGGTAGTGTCCGGGGGTCTCTGGGTGTCTGGATAGGGCGGTAGTGTCCCGGGGTCTCTGGGTGTCTGGATAGGGCGGTAGTGTCCGGGGGTCTCTGGGTGTCTGGATAGGGCGGTAGTGTCCGGGGGTCTCTGGGGGTCTGGATATGGGTTAGTTTGCTGCTTACCTCCAAAACCTCTCTCTAAGGGTCTGCCCCATTCTTATGGCCCGATTGATCGGAGACCATGAGTTGCTTTCTTCCGGAGCTGCACGGTGACAGTAAGTAAAGTAAGTAAAGTCAAAGGTCTATGCAGAAAAGGGAAAAAGGCTCAAGAGCAAAAGAAAAGGTGAAAGATAAAGATGAAAGTGATGGAGGACGAATTCTATATCGTCTGCTATTAAATATGGCAGTGACATCGCCACGGCTGTCAATCAGACTATTATAGTTTAACAGTTTTAACTCAATTCAAATAATTAAGATGTAGTTAACACTAGAATAGTTGGCTAGTCTTCTGCAAAAATTGAAATGCACATTTGCTTTGAAAGCGTACAATGCCTGACATCAAAAAGAATTTGAACAATAAACCCCTCCTAAAATTGTAAGTAACACTATCAGATACTACAGCAATAATGTGATTACTTTGAGGTGTGCTTTTAGGTGTGCTGACCGTGTAATGTGTCTGCTGGAGCCGTCTGCCACAACAGACCTCCATGCAGTGGGAGGTACTTTTAATACTCAACAGATTTTTTTTCAGAATGGCTTAGAGTAGAACACAATGAGTTAACATTAATTACAGGAGGATGATGAAGAAACATTGTGAGCTGCCACAGAGAGGGAAGATACAGAGGCCTATGGAGGTTTACACCTTTAAAATAACATCTAACCTGTGATGATAGTGTTGTACCATAATTAAACTTGCACCTTGTTGTCCTTAAGAGAGCAGTGCTGGAAATGACTTTGAGGAAGAGGGTCCATCCACTTCCACAGCACAACTTCACATCTGTACGATGTTGTTCAGCACTGGCCCATGACTTACAATGAAACTAAGTAGAACAGCTACTGTACTTTGTATGTCCCTAAAGCTCTCTGTGAAACAAGGTATACTTAAATATAAAACTAGAAAAAACAGGTTTAGAAATGAACCACATAAGGCTGCAAATGCAGATGGCTAAATTAGAAATACAACTGCTGGAACATCAGTAACAGATGGGTGAGGTACCCACAGGTAGATGATTTTATTTGTTTTAACATAAATATGAATTACAGTACATGGTTTTTACTTGCAGGAAATAAAGGACACTGAATTAAAGAGGCATAGTCTTTCTTTGATACTGGGGAGGTGAGGGGTCAATCATGCCACGGTCAGAGTTATTTCAGTCTCCAGGCTTCAGCTTAAAGAGCAGGAGAAACTCAGGGTTATTTGAAGAAAACCTGCCAGCGAGCAGGTTAGCTTCACGGAGTATGTGGCCATTGTAACTGATGCAGTCAGCTTTACTGGCTTTTTGACCCTGAAAACCAAGAATTTCCTTCAACTGACTCAGTTTTCACGAAACCTGCATTCTGAAATAGCCACTGGAAAACGGAAAGGTCTGTTGTAACAATGTTTGCAGTAACACCATGTTACTTCTAACCTGACCTTTGCGATTTAAGTTTATGATATCATGGAAATGTATAATATATACATATATTGCTTTTCTGTTTGTTTTTGGTACACTTACATTGCCTTGCCCTACATGTTCGCTGCTTCCCCTTGCATGTGTATTTACAAATGTAGAATTAAACTTGCAAACTCAACCTTTTCTGGTTGATTTGCAGGGTATTTTGAGCCTTCCTGACATGCAACAATATTTGGTTAAATAAATTCAAGACATGGATATGTATGGATGCATGAATATGTGCTGGCAATTTTGTGAGTCTGCTTTTAATTTGAGTGCAAATAACTTTTTGGATGAGACTAGACACAGTCTAAAGGGGGACGTTTAACGCCAGTCTTTTTTCCATACTATTCACTATATCATATCTACATTTAATTTAATTTGGTCTAGTAGATATTTAATATCTAAGGAACAAATACGATGCAAAGTAAATATATATTAGCTAACACATGTAAACATACCTGTAGTACTACATAAATAGTATAAATAAATACAATATGTGCCAACACAATATTGTAATAAATAAGGTTTTCAATAAATAATTTGAACATGAAATCACATTAATAAGCAAAGTTATTTGATGGGAGGGTCTCTAATAACAACAACTATAGGGAACAAAAGATTCCTGGACATGCAGACCTTAGCCTGGGAACCCAGTGTTGTCTTTCTGATAGCCAACGCTAGGCATAGGTCTATTGCGTGACACATTATCAACCCTAAGAATTTTTTTTTTTAAGACTAAGCGACAGTCATTCTTTGGTCAGCTAGATATGTAGGAGCATGGTGATGAACAGATTACGAGACCAAGAAGAATTAGTGCTCATTTTTTAAGAGGAATCGTTTTACGTTAGCGAAGATCATTTTCATCCTGGAACGTCTTCCTAATTCTAAGTAGCATAGTGGTGTTCCACTGATCCAATTTTGTGATAGACTCAAAGTCCTTCACAGCATCTGTGTATGAAGTGACGTCCTGTTCCTCACATGCGATGACTAGTCTCTTAACTAGTTTGCATTCTCTGGCATCTGAGAAGGCTGGGAACATTTCTTCATATCTCCGGAGAGCCAAAGATGCATTGAGAACATCCACACAGAAATGACACAACGCTGCTTTGAAGAAGTGGTCTTTAGCCCCGTATCTTAAAAGAGTGCTGTCCATTGCATAAGTTCCAATCTGTTCATATATCTCAATGGCTTTCTGGTACTGTTCCAGTTGTGCAGCATAGGAAGCCACTGAAAGTAGACATTTATTTGCAGAGCTTGTAGATTCCATCCCTTTGAATTGATCCGCTGCCTGCTCATAGTGAAACATTGCCATATTAATGTCTACAGGTTCTGATTCGTAAATCATAGCAACAGCGATGTGTTGTTTAGCTGCGATTGTGTATCGACCCATGTCCGTGTAAATTTCAATAGCATGGCCAAGACAGATGACGGCCTCTTGTGGCTCATTTTTCTTAAAGGCGTTACCTGCGTCAATGAAAAGAATGGCAGCATTCAGTTGGCTCTGCATTTGAAGCTCGAGTCGGGCTGCTTTACAAAATGCATTACCAGCAGCACTCCAATTCTTTGACATCTTGAACATGTTTGCAGCTCTCACATACATGTCTTTGGCTTCCTCTGACTTCCGCGATACCCCTCCGAAACCCATACCAAGCACCGAGGGCAGAGATCTCGTTTTTTTGTCAGCCGCTGCCACCAAGGCCAATGCTTCTTTCTCTTTATCAGAATGATCCATTTTTAAGAGGCTCACTATAAAGACGTACTGTTGTATTGACAGGAGCAAGTAGGCTACGTATGAAACTAATATGAGCTATGTCCGGCTGCGCCACAACACTACGTAGGATGTAGTTCCATAGCACACGTCACCGGCGTGGCTTCATCCAGACCGCGCCCTCTTTTGGGGAAAAACAACAACAAACCAACCGTACCATTGCTTTCAATGAGATCTTGGCACAGCAACCTTAACAGTACACTTTTCATCATAGGGAAATATTCAACGGGTCTGCAATCAATGCCAATATCATGCAGGGTATTTACACATGAAAGACAATAAATTATGACACAATAACGGAGACTTGGGTATGTCGGGGGAAACGTTAAAGGTATGTTACAATGTGGAGACAGTGTTCAAGAGAGGAAAATGCTATTTCATTTTTTAAAGACGACTGGACTGCAAAATCGGCTGTAAATGAATGGACTGCGAGGGAGAATAAAACCAGAAGGTGGCAGTAATGCAACATCGTGGACACCAACTGCCGTAAAACCTCAAAGAAGAAGAAGACCAGCGCCTCATGTTTACCACGTGAGGCGCTATTTCCGCGTCAATTCGGTAGAAGAAGAACTTTGGACTGGAGTCATATAATGTTATCTTGCCGCCATCCACCTAAAAACTATACTATTTTATCAAATTTAATGAGTGTATAATTTCTGATGTTTTACGATCATCCAGATGGTCGTATTTCTCCCACTGTTACACCATCACCATGGTGGTTAACAAATAACTTCAGCTCGCTACTCTGCTTCCTCGCCATCTTGTGAATGAACAAAATTGTTTTGATATCGCACATCATTTTAGAGTAAGCCGTGGCATTAGATTAGATAACATTAGGACCTCAAATTTACAGTAGGCCTACACTTTGTTGGACCTCGGCGGCAGGACGTATTTGCCTCTGTTATTTAACTTGGGAAGTTAACCTAGCGAACCAAGGCTCGCTGGTTAACTTATTTCGGTTAATAGATAGTGAGGAGCGTCGCTATGGAGTCATGGGTTCGATTCAGCGCTCAAAGTCAAGCTAAGGAGAGAGTTTTTAGGTAACTGTTGTGCACCTAACGTATTTTTTTTGAATAGTGTACCCGGTTCCATCTGTGATTCTTAATAAAAAAATAAACATCTTAACATATCGAACTAGCTTGCAAGCTACTAAATACAAGGTCGTTATTGGCCTGACTGACCTGGGAACTGTTAGGGCCACAATATTCTATTGTCTTGACATTATCACTGACTTTGTATTCGAAATGGTCAGAACATGCTATATTAAGTTCTATGTAATTACATTTAGTTTGCTTCAACAGGTCTGTACAGTATGCCTGTACATTGCTAGGATTCACTCTAAACAAGTGTGGGGCAGGTTCTGAACTTTTAAACACTGTGAAGCAACTGGAGACCCACATGAGCCTCACTCGAAAATGTGAGTGAACCAACTGTTACCTGCCAATTTGAAACGATCCACAACTTGCGACTGTGTGCGTCAATCTCTCTTAATTCTCTCCATGTCAGTGATGCGTTTGGGGAACTCAGCCGAGGCGCTGGAAGCAGCTAAGCGAGCAGTCCACCTTTCCGACAGCGTGTTGCGTCTGTGCCTGACTGTGGCCCACCTCAACAGAGCTATGTACTTTGCTTGTGACAACGTGTTGTGGGCTGGCAAGATAGGTCTCCTGCCCCAGCTGGACCAGAACAATTGGAGCCAAAGATCCTTCAGGTGAGTGTGAGGGAGTGTGCACCTGGAATTATTATTATTTAATTGTTTGCCATCTTTAGTTTTGACAGGTCATGTCAGCTTTTTCCATAATTTTGACGTTCTCGTTCCATCCTTTTCAGGTATTACCTCTTTGCCCTCATCCTCAACCTTACCCGCGATGCGTACGAGATCCAACTCTTAATGGAGCGTGAAGCTCGCCTCTACGCTTCCAGATCCACGGGGGCGTCCTCTTCCTCCTCGCTCTCTTCATCGCCCCCTGAGACCGGCAGCCCACTCTACCAGGCCGCCCCAGTTCTCGTCAGTCTGTCTGGAGCTGCTGTCCCCGATCTGCACGCTCGACTGCGCAGGCAACTCCACTTCCTGGTAACGGTGCTTCGTAGCAACCCTCCCCTGCTGTTGGACCTCCTGAAGAACACGTGTGACGTCTTCATACCCCTGGACCGCCTGGGTATCTACCCCACCAGTCAGGGCTTTGTGGGGGCCTGCGGGCTGGCCTCCTCCATCCTCTCCATCCTCACCATCATCCATCCATGGCTCAAACTAAAGCCTTAATTCAAGGACATATACAGTAGTGCACTGTGGGATCTGGAGTCTTTGTTTTGGCGCAAGTTGGATTTACTACTCAAGAGATAAACCTCTATAATAGAAATTATATTGTTTGGGACACGGAGATGCTTTTTGAGGACTAACAACAATATATATAATTTTGAATGTCTAATCATGTTCTAAGATATTTAAGCTGCATACTGTACATGGCCACCTATGGTAAAAGCAAGGCACTATGTTTTACCAAGACATTTTCTCTTATCATCCGATCTTCAAGTAGGGAAGAGGAGGACATGTTCTTTATTAAGATGCAACAATCATAGCTTAATCGATTGTGAAATGGATTAATAAAGTGACATTGATAAGCGACCTGCCTCTGCAAAAGCTCAACTATTAAACACAAGGAGTAGGGCTCTGCTCTGCAGGATAGTAAGAGTTTGAAACTGTTTCTTGACAAGTTATGGTATCCTTCTCCAATATGTAAATAAAAGGGGGAAATGGCATAAGACAACTGTCCTGCTCCACAATATGCAAAGACTTGGAGAAAAATGAACCTCTGTTGAAAGAAAGGGCATCCATTAATGTAAGCAAACAAATTTAAGGATTTAAAAGTCATGGTTAATCAATTTCATCAGATTTGAGATGAAAGACTAATTTATTTTTATATTATGTTTAAAATAAGTTAAACGGCTATACATTTTCTTCTAACATCAAAAGTTATGCTATTATTTTAAACAAGCTATATTGCTGTTATTTCTGATGTGGAATTATCAGTGATCTGGGAACTTTACTGCACCAACAAGTGGTAAACTAAAGCAGATGGCATCTCCTGACTAATTTATATTTTAAATTAGCTGGTTGATTAAACATGATGAAAGCATCATTTATGATTAAGCAGGATACTATTAGAAAGTACTATACCGCCATGCACATTCCAAGGTGAAATCCAGTAATGGCTGTTGTTCCTTTTAACTTGGCACCCTTCAGTGAGAGTGGACCATCAACAACCATGTGGAGCTTACAAACAGAACAGGGCACTTGTACATTTCATGAATCTCCTTTTGGATGGTTTCTTCCTCATGAGACATTTTATTATATCTTTTTCAGTAGTTCTGATTGATAAACATGACTAAATTGTATCGCTGTGGTCTTTAAAATAATTTTAGGAGCCCTGGACTACTCCTTTTTAGTTGGCTAAATGGGGTTGTTGGGGTTAAGCCTTTATGCAATTGTTCAGCATTAACAGATGACTTATGGAAATGTATTTTCTCAAGATAAAAGTCTAAGTAGAGAGCACAGGTGGTCATTCAGCTGCAAAACCAAATTAAAAAATAGATTTATGTCCATTTGTTTTACTAAAATCCAAAAGCATAATTCAAATCCAAAAGCAAAACTAAAATCTACAAACAAAAAATAAACAAGTAAAATCTTACAAATCTGTATTTTTGGGGGGGGGGTTTCAGTTGACATTTTTATGCACTGTTTTCTGATTTTTACTTTTTTGCTTGTACACATTGCTCTCAACTTGGCTTCCCATGTCCCAACAGCTTGATCATTATATAATGGTTACCAACATGTACCAACAGATTTATAAATATCAAAGTTAGAAAAACAAAAGATTGGTCAATGTGGATGACTTGTTTTATTTGATAAAGGAGGCCTGAAAAAGCCGACTTGCACCAGGCTGCTGCTTGTAACAATCAAACCATAAGAAATAACAATTACAAATAGTGGAGAGTCATCGAAAACAAATAAAGGGTGGGGGATTTCTGATAGCTATGAGTACTAACAGATAATGAGAACATATTGCAGGGATGGTCACAACAATCCTTACAAATTTAGATGCAACTGCTTTTGTACTCTGAACAAGCAATAATAAATAAGAAATCAACTTCCTAATTGCTGGATGGAAGTTGTAGTTTTTTATAAGGGTTAAGTTTAAAAAGGATAGATTTGACAAGAGGAATGGATAAGGTACTCAACGAAATTAAGAACAAATGAATGCTTCTACAAATGTAGTAGAGATGTCTACATGTTGGGTTCAGTCGCTAAACTCACTACTCAGCTGAAGCTGAAACCCTTCTAAGTGTTCTTTCAGCTTTTCCCGCACATCCCCACCTACCACAGTAGCTCTTACATCTCCACCTACCACAGCAGCTCTTACATCTCCACCTACCACAGCAGCTCTTACATCTCCACCTACCACAGCAGCTCTTACATCACCACCTACCACAGTAGCTCTAACATCTCCACCAACTACAGTGGCTCTTATATCTGACTGATGAAATCGCTGGCCATCATGGGGGATTTTAAGTCCCAACTCTCCTTCCCCGTCCTCTAAGGACATGCTATCTGCAAGTTCTCTATGAAATTCCCGTGTGGACAACAATATAGTCTGCACCCCAGTGTCCTCTGCCCCCCCATTGAGGTTGTCTTTAAGGCCATCTTCACTGGGAGCAGGCATTAGAAGTAGTTGTCCCCCTGCATTTTGTAACATCCAGAAAACAAGTTTCTCTTGTTGCTGTCGGCTGGCATGTTCTTCCTCCGATGGATTAGGTTCTGTGAGACGTAGCCCCTGCAACGAGACTTGGCCAGTCTCAACGTGGTGGACATGGGCATTGTGTACAAACTGCCCGGTAGAAGGCTGCATCTGCTGATGACCAACCTGAGCCTGGGCCTGCAGCAAAGGCATCTGTAGCTGTGAGCTACTAGGCTTATTTACGACACCTTTCACTTTCTCAGGTGGCATTTGTAACCTGACCACCTTCAGATCTTTAACACTCTCCGCAGGACCACTAGAATGGTTTCCATTGCTTTCCTGTGATGCTCTTGCATTTGTTGCATGCGTTCCCCCCATGGTTTTACTTGGAATCTTCTTGGGAAACCCTCGCTCTTTGTAGATGGATCTAGTCCTCTTATTCACTTCCTCTTTTCTCATTGGCGGACCTCTAGACCAATAGTCTTCCTGCCCTCTCCCACAGTAAAAGCAGCAGCTATTCTCCTCCTCAGATCTCACTTTTGGATTAGGTTTACTGACCTGCCCTGCCCAGTCCATGGGATCCAGAGGTCTGTCTTCGAAAAGACCCAGGTTCTCTGACACGCCATCGATCTCACTGTCCTCCTGGTTCTCTGGCACGCCATCAGTCTCACTGTCCTCCTGACCGGTGGAACCTCCATCGACCCCATGTTCCCCTCGTTGCCTTATCTTGGAATCGGCGATCGGAAAGCACCTCACTTTTATCCCTTCCTGCGAGCGGAGCAAGGTTTGTTTAAGGCGGCTGTCGCGAAGGCGGAGGAGGGCGTTCCTTAAGCGGTTCTCCCGTCTCCGGGCGGCGCTAAGCAGCCGAAGGGACTTCTCCAAGTGGTCGATGGCCCTGTCGTATCGTTTCCTCCATGCCAGGGGACAGAGCTGAGCGTAGTTGTGTTCTTTGGGCAAATAGAATCCAAGTGGAGGTGGGAGGCGTCTCATATACCGTGACGGGGAGTGTGGACGCTGAGACGAGGGAGAGGTCGGACACGGTAAGGCTTGAGGGGGACCTTGTGACGGAGAGGGTTTAAGTTGGCATGGGCTATGGGAGGTTTCTGCTACTAATTCTGTCACTCTGGGAGTTGAGGCTTGTCCCTCTGCGTTCTCTTCAGGCGGTGCATCGGTAGAACCGGAGCTCAGTGCTTCTTGTTGACCCGAAGGTTTTACAGCCTCACCTTGAGTGCCTTGTTGGATGCCTGACTCCAAAGTCAAAGTGCAAGATACACTCCTGTAATAATAAGCATGACATGTAATCATACATCAATACAAATTCCATGATAGAAAAACCACTATGATTTAACGTTCTAGGTACATTTTAAACAGTGATCGTTTTGTCAAATCAAATACACAAGTTAAAATTAAAATTCAATGACAATTGTGTTACTTGGACCATTTGAATCAAATTCAGATTTGAAAGGCCTTTAAGAACATGTGCTGTCATCCCTCACACAGCCTAAGAAAGAAAAGAATGATTCTTCGTCTTACTTTTCCTTTGGACTGGTAGGTGTCCTGCTGCTTTTTCCTTTAGGAGGCCTTCCTCTACCCCTTGGCTTGGGTTTCTCAAACATCGTCGGATAGGCATCATCCTTCAACCTCCGGTAGCCACTGGGAAATGTAAAAATATGAAGGGATAGTATATCAAGGACAAATGTAAAAATATGAAGGGATCGTATATTAATGGTTAATAAAGGCAGGGTAGGCTTGTGACATTAAAATATTCTTATTAAAATGGAATACACTGTTGACTGTTTACTCATTGTGAAGTTTGTTGTCTCATTGAAGTTACTAGGCAACAAGGAATAGAACCTTCCTAACAAACTCTGTGTTTTCTCTTAATCACTCCTTGCAACCCTGCCAATGATTTTTCTTCTATGGTAATGCAATAATGTACAATGTCCATGATATTTCTATCTATCTTTTTATTTAATATTTTTCCAGAGGCTTCAATTCAATGTCTAATCAGAAAGAAAATTTTTGTAAACTCTTATAGCCTACTATCTTTCAAGCTCTTCTGTGTTGTACATTCTAACTATGCAGCTACATCCAACCTTCCTTGGTACTCATGTCTGACATTCGCTAATGTGCATGCACAGGGGCACTATAATGTGTTTCTTTGAGCTATTATATTTCTACAGCGACATTTTCAAATATGGCAACTTAAATAAAAACAATTCACAAGCCTTATGACCCATAATATGGTAAATAAAATGTTGCGGCACCATTTTCCGACCGTCTTCAGAGAAAAAGGGGAAATACGCCTCACCTGACTCCAGTCAGTTCAAAGCTCTCGGTGGTGAAGTGCCTAGAGCAGAAATAGATGAAGTTGCTCTTTGGAGCCCACTTTCCCTGTCCTTGTGGGCCTGTTCGTCTTGAGTTGGAGATCCACAAGTCCCGTCGGGCTGCGCACTTTGGCAATCTGGTGGCAATGACCAAAAATGAAGGCTATACTTTGTACATTTTAACACTTGATTTAAGTTGAACATAGCAACGAATTGCATTATTTCATATTGTGTCATAGAAGGTTTAGGACAAAGAATCGAGTCTGAGCCATTGTGATGATAGGACGGTCATTCTATTCACCTGTGATAGGTGACACCAGATTTACGGGACTCTCTGGTGTCACGAGATTTGCAGCCACTTGCTGAGCAGTATCTAGGCATCTGCAAAAGGAGGATATAGCTGGGGTAAGATTTTTTTTCATCAAGGACCACGTGTGGAATGACACCAATTAAGCTGAAGCTAGTGATTTTTCTAATGCATCTTTGTTGGATTCTGTACATAGAGGCCTACGCTGTGTCGTTCCCAATCCAGTTTAAATGGGTTTAACTGTCAATTGATAGTCAAACTGTTAATAATCTTTGATAACTGCATGCGCTTGCAGTGAACCAGTTAAACTTAACGTGGAAACACTTAGGCATAGGCAAACTGCTGTGTGAAATCAGAGCACAATGCACGTGAATGTTTGCAGACACTCAGACTCAGAGGCATAAACCAGCCTTTATCCTTGCGTCAAAAGCATAAAGGAAATAGCCTAGACAAAAAAAAAGATGTGCATTATGCGGTGGTAGGCCAGAGAACTACGTATTTGACACTTGACAAAATGTGTTTATGAAAGTTAACGTAGGTAAGATATGCATATCCAAAAGGGAGGCATAATGGGGTTGGCTACAAAAACCACAAATGTCAAAACAGCGAAAAGGCTATTACAGGTGGAACAGGGGCAATTACTATTACGCCAGTCAACATTCAAACCAGACCATAAGGACAAATATGCGTCACAAATATCAACATCCGACGCGTTAAAAAAGATGTAGCAACATAACATGGACTAACCGCTGCTAGCTAAAACAACAGGTCAGCAAACTCTCAGGCATGGTAGATTTGCCTAGTAAATTTAAGAAAAACAACAACCGGTTTGTGAATCAATCAAATGTATTGCTAATGTCAAAAGGGCTTATGGTTAATTAATTACCAATTACATTTACTTCACCTTTGCACGATAGCTTTCGACCTTATGAAAATGGCCACTCGTCTTCCCTATAATGTTGGATTTGAACAAAATTGGTGCCAATGGTGCAGGATCGCCACCCACTGGACTGGAAGGTTTGGATCACACTAGTCTTATTTGTTGAATCTTTCACAGCTTATTGCTGAACACATTCATGCTTGTGTGAAAAGAACTGTCATGGGTTTTTTAACTGATGGTGATTTGTCAGCCAGAGTTACTTAGAAAGTTGTAACGTAAGGCAATAGGCTACCCCATGGCCTTAGAATAACTTTTTGCAGTGATCTTTGTAGGTACGTGCATCCTTTTGCATGCAATCTACTGTCATACTCATTTAACTCTTTATCTTGTTTTAATAGGCAAATAGTGGAAAACGTTGAAGGAGTTGTTTTAAGCATTTGGCACACCCTATGAACCACATTTGCCTACTTGTCAATGCCTTGCGTTTGTGCAGTGACCAATTTGCAGTCACTATGTGGTCGCACTACTTTAACTTAATTCTCTTGCTGTCAATAACCTCAAAAACTGAGGATTTTGGTAAGATATAACCTTTTGTTTCTGTGATATTACTGATAAATTATGTAAGCTTTTACCAAAGGTTAAAAAAGAACAGTGTTGCATCTTACTAACAAACTGCATACTAAGCGAAAGACGGTTTATTTGTTGATCATTGCTGCTTTAAAACATTCTTTGTAGACTTGAACAGGGGAAGCAGGAATGTTCCATATGTAGGAAATAGGTAAGTTCTATTTTTATTACTAAATACAATTGGAACAACGTCTTAATGAAAATAAAAAGTTAATTAAAAAACGATGTGATTTATTGATGTGAGTTTTGATAGAAAAACCATGAATGTTCTTAGAAACCAATTTACTCACAAAGCAATTGTAATTTTTTTTGTGTACAGGCTTCTTCATGCGTTGATACTACCCGAGATTGTCTCACTACCAACACACTCAGATGACAGTAGTTTTGGATCACATGAATGTAAACCTGATGAAAATTCAGTTGTTTATTGCATTAAACCGCTTATCACCTGCAAGTTAGAGGATCCGTTGTATGGAAATATAAATAATGCCCCTTCCTGTATGGGTATGTTTGGTCTATCTAAAACTATTCTGAATTCGATTTGCTCTCACATTCAAGCACTTTCTACTCCTTTAGTCTCAAAAATGGTCAACTCTTTTTCTGAACTTGTTTTAATTACCATTAACTTTTGTTCTAGTCTCTTAGCGATTGCTTTTTCACTTCATAAGAACTTCAATAGATTCAGCAATGATATCAAAGTATCAGAGGCAGAAATGTTTTCCTATGGACATAATGTTAAGATTTGGGGGAAGGAGAGCCTCTATGACCACCTGAGTATAGTCATCATGGAGGACCAACCTTCAGTAGTTGAGTCCGCCTTATTTCTTTTCAGGAAGTATTCAACTGTTTCAAGCCTGTTTTTGTGCAACAAGGGTGCCCTGCAAATGCTAAAGGGCTCGAGGTCTGGTTTGACTGGACGTAGCTGGGTGCTTCTGGTTGGTCATGGTAGCAAGGGTAGGGACGGCGTGGCCAAGCTTGGTGGTTACGGTCCAGAGGAACTTGCTAGGATTATTGCTTCCATGGAGCGTGAAGACCAACATGTTGACTTTTTAAGCCTCGTTGCTTGTAAGCTAGGGAAGGACCTACATTTTTCAATGCGCCTGCTAATGGCTCTCAGATCCTTCAACATTAAAACCAAGCTGCACCTCCAGAGTTCAATTCTCTCTGTCAGCCCTGATGGGGAGCTATTGACCAAGGAGGAAGATGTCTGGAGGCGACAAGACGAAAGCAACACCAGAATTGTCCAACTCAACGAAAAAGGAAACTTGCTGACTAAAATGGTGGGAGGAAATAGAGGACAGATCATCCCAGACTACCAAGGCCAATCACTGTATCTGCATACTTTGCAATGGCCTACACATCCTCAAATGTTTGTCCCTTATACCTTGCGAAAAAAGTACCCCTCTATTGACTGTCTGGAGGGGCTTACTTGGAGCCTGTTCTTTGAGGAGAATGAGAAGAGGCGCGCCCCTGATTACATCCCAAATAAACAGAGGTCTCTTGAGGCTGTTTGGCTACCAGGCCAAGAACCCCAGCCTTCAAACATTCCCATCAAACACATCGCCAGTATTCTGGATCTGCTTGTGGAAATCCGGTACAATGCCAGGGAGGATTCAGATTCTGACTTGTACTATGTTCTGAACGACTCCATCTACAAGGTGGAGAGGAGGACCTTCAACACCTCTTTCGCAGGAAAATTCATAGAGCCCAATGACCCGGATAAAATTATAGAAATCCTGAGCAACTTTAGTGAGCTGAAAGAGCATTATTCCCTCAGAGAGTTGAGGCAAGGACTGAAGGTCTCCAAGTTTAACGACTTCTGCCGTCAGACTTTCCAGCTGCAGCAATGTGTTCACAATTGCGAACGCTGGGGCAACTACTTCATGGCTGCTGTGTTCTCGGCATCAGTGCGAAACTTCAGGACTTTTTCGTTGTTCCTCATGAGTGTTATAGCATGCGAAGTGGGGCGGTCTCAAGGCTCTGATAGCCCACTCTGCACAGCCTTTGTTGGGGAAGATCATCCGATGTCAACTGATGATCCTGTGCCTGAGCTTGGAAGGCGAGGATTCTATGGGTGCACTGTGAGCATGCCTGAGGAAATGGCAAAGCGAAACAGATTGGTCTGGGTGGATGAAGTTGTTGCCAAAGAGAATAATCTCTTCACCAGGTCCAAACAGTTGATGAGTGGTGTTGACCATGACCAGGAGACCGAGCTTAATATCTTTGGGAAGGTGAAGGTAATGAATAAATATGTTTTTTCATCTTATCTTGAATTTTTTCGAGGAACCCCCGAAGGAAAAAAGCTCAAAAGAGGATGCGTTTCCTTCTCGAAAAGAAAATGACAGCTGGTAAATCTCAATTCGGCTGGTGGACATAAATCTATTTCAGAGTGGGAAAGCAATTTTGAAGAAAACTTGTTCAAAATAATCTTTGGTCTTAAGATATCAATAGGCTCTCTATGTAATGCATAGAATGAATCATAAAACAGAATAAAGTTTTGGCCTATTCAGTAAAGTAAGTCCAGAAAAAGTTAAATTTTTTTAAGTCAGCACCAATTTTAAATGTTCAAGTTTAAAGAAACGTTAATGTAGTGGTTTTCCTGCTTGCAGTTAACTGTAAACCTAAAAAAAATGTATGCCTAATAAATTATGATAATGACACATGTTGGTGTTATTTCATTAGCGGTTTATTCTTTCTAAACATAACTACAAGTTCTGTTCTGATGTTATTAAATTGGACAGAAAAAAAGAGAAAGTTACAAAATATAAATACATGGTAACTGTAATATCTAAGTCGGAATAATTCATTTAAAAACATGGGTTAGTTAGATTGATATTCAGAGCCATAGTTTGAAAAAGCTGCACTATTGTAACAAGAATACCAATATTGCAAACTTTCAGAGAACATAAAAAGGCTCTAACATGAGATCTTAATCCTTGAGCAAAGGCAGGGGTGAATATATAGTTTAGTCAATCAAAAATGTTAAATAATGTTAACAAACATTTTATTCAAGCCTATATTTCAGACTTTTTGTATTACATTTATTGACAGAAGGAAATATGATTTTAACAATGTAGATTACTCTCTGTAATAACATGCATTTTCAAATGATTTTTATTTGTCCTGCAATGAGGATATGAGGATTGACAAAAAGCACTTCTAAACATGCACACATTTTTTAGTTGAGGAAGGTATTGGATGACAAGAGTAGAGTTAAAAGGGGAGGCACCGATAAAATAGAATATCACTCTCCATGCCATATCTCACTGCATATAGAGCACTTCTTCATTACACGAGAATGCAACTGCACTTGGACACCTTTTCTCCACTAAGTTGACCATACTGCTGGGTGGCCAGTGACTGGATGAAGTTCCAGAAATGTGTGAAGGAGATGCCCTCTCCGTTTGGCACGCCCATCTGTCTGAGGACCTCACCCATTCCCTGCTCGGAGCCCGCGGTCTGAAAAGGGAGAAAAAGAGAGAACGTTTTTAGTAATTACAAAATACATGAAACAGAATTTTGGCAATTGTTATGAAATGCTATGGGTTTAGTTGGATCTGTCAATGCAGCAACAATGTTTCATCTCTAATCTTAAAGACTGCAGTGCACTTTGACTTGCTATTAAACCGACATATCTCTTCCATTAGTTATATGACATTACACTTTGTATAATATTGAGGTCGAAGGCACATAGATCATGTACATTTATTTGAGTTATGTATGTGCTGCGCTCTTTTTAACATTACAGTTTAAACAACTACTTTGTAAAAGCTAGCTGAACAAGCACTTTGCAATTAGATTGTTTGCCAAAGCAGTGTGAACTATCTGTATTCTGTCAAATGGTTTGAATGACACACAAATCAAAAGTTGTACTGTGCTAGACCTCAATCTGCTGTGGAAATTCTGCCCCAATAGAAAAGTTATGTGTGTTTTAAAAAATTGCCATTACAAGGTTTCAATAGGTCCTAAAGAATGTCCATGATACAACAGTGTTGATTTAAATCTACAGATGGCACAGATAGAACACAATATAAAACAAAGAGACTGAGAAGAATGTTGATGTGCCAGGATTGTCCTGACACATTGCCTAAGGCCTGAAACAAGAGACCAGGCCCGTCTCAACATGAAGACCCGAAAGTCTTTATTGAGCAAATGTTGCACGTTTCAAGAGATTTCTAGACTATGTCTACACCCACACATTAGACGTAGTCTCATTCTTGGTAAATAAGGAGAGGTGACCACATGGTTGTCACCTGTATAGAAATAGAATGTATAGAGTAGATGGTAACTGACGCCACAACCCAGACATAGGAGGGGAGACAATGAGCTGGAGAGGGTTTGTAATAGTTCAGGTAAGGGCATGAAGGTGTGCATAGATTGTGTGTGAAGTGACTGGCAGTGTAGTCAGAGCCACACCCTAATGCTGGGATCAATGGCAGGCATGGCTAGGGAGGATGGTGCAAGCAGAACAGGCAGCAGGAGCCATTACAATACCTTGGCTAAGTTGGGGAGCTGGGAAGACAGGAGAGTCTTGAACTCCTCTGTTTTCAGTGTGGGGCTACTGCTCCCAGAGGCAGCATGGAACTTACTGACCAGGGTTTGGATGGCACTCTCCAGGTCTGACTGCTATGGAAAGTGAGCATGGGACATGGATACAGTTTAGATATGGGTTTACAATAATTAGATGACTATCATTTTCCACTGACTAGTTCATATTTCTATCAGGGCAACTGGAGGTGACCTGAAATTATTATAATTATATAGCTTCGAAAAAAGGTTCTAGCCAATGATCTGACTGAGAATTCTTTAAATGTCTGAAAAGCACTGTAATTTAACAAACCCACACTCAAACGTAATCAAATGCAAAGCTCGCATGCCTTTAAACAGGGGAGGTCTGTTTTAAAAAACAGAAAAACAAGGGTTTCAAGGGTCTTTAGTAAAACGTCTTCGAATCTACTGAGATTTCAAAACATGGCTGAAAGTGGAGGCGTTGATCACAACCTGTAGAGTCGAGACAAGTTTTTGTTTTAAATAGTCCATGTGAGATTATTAGGCAGTTGAGAGATTCACTGGGTAGCTGCTCCTTAGTACCACAGTAAACTAAAGGTTTGGGTGGAATTACTCTAGTTGTCAAACAGGTTGATAAGTAAATATGTTTTGAAGGCCAAAAGTAACATGAGTGAGAAGTAGAATACATTATTCCCCAAAAGAAGACCTCGTGGCCTGGATTGCTTTGGTGGATATTTTCTTAGCAGTAGTGGTGGGTGTTTAAAAAAAAAGATAACCACGCTTGAAGTTCCTGGCGCCCTGAATAGGCCCCGTTCAAAATGTGTTCAAGAGATCTCATTGTTAAATTCTGAAGATTCTCATCAGTTGCTGTAACGTTTTATTGTTGGCCTGGAAATTAGAAGAATTAACCGTGCAGAAAAGATTGCTACCCTACAAATGCAGATATAAAGTCTTTAGTAAGTAGTGACTTCTATGCATAATATTCTGGAGAAAGGACAGATTGGCTTCCTGTGCTTTCCATTTTCACTCACTGTCTTGACTGTGTAGAAACAGAACCGAATGGCGTATGAGTATCACCATGACAGCCTATCCGCAATCTGCACACATTCTTTCCAATCCAGTCACTAGCCCAAGCAGACAATAGAGTAACACGTAGGGCCTATAGCCCTACAACCCGATGAAAGGTTAAAAACTTAAACAATAGACTGATACGTGACTGACATTTTATTGAATTTAGGCTATGAAATAAAATGGCATTCATTGTCTTTTGAAGAAAACCTGGCACTCCTTTTCTACTTGTGTCAAAAAGATTGATGCGTGTGGGAGGAAAAGACGCAGACTATCCCTGGAAGTCGTCGTTCTTCACTGAATAAGTAAATAAGTCAGAAGAAAAAGCTTGAAGTTCTTTGCGCGATTATAAAAAGTTGATGCAAGAAAATCTTACCTGTGCTGCCATGTCGATGGTTTGTATGTGCTTCCCGTATGTATATGCTTCTCTTCAACACCTTTTTGTTGCCCCTTTTCCTGCTCAGCGTTCCATTGCCTCTGTCACAAGTTGGCAATATTCCTGAATCCTCCCTCTCAAGCAGGAGCAGGATCCTACTCGCAGTGTCAGTTAAGGAGAAAGCTCAATTCCTACAGCTCGCCTTAACTCAATCGACATAATGACGTTCACGCAGTTCATCGTCAGATTACTCGGGCCAAGTTTTAGTTCGATACATCGATTTGGTTTATTTGTAATAAATAAAGGCCTACCAGTACATTTACAAAGTCTAACAGACAAATTATAAAACATCTGGGTGTCATTATCCAACGATGAATACCTTGTATTGCGCAATGACCGCTTACAAGTTTGGACTGTTTCAGGGTTTCTCACTGATTGTCAAAGTAAACCAATTCTGTTCTACCTTATGTTTGATTTCCAATTAATCAACCTAAAAGTGGAGCTGTGACAGTTTTGCAACTATGGTTTAATTTTGTTGATGTTCATATTAAAGCCAATTGACAGAAAACGTGAAGTATGCCTTTTGTAACTGAACAGTGGATGACCCCCGAAATAAACTAGGTTTTACAAACAGGCACCTATAGTAGATAGTATAAATGCAACTGTCTTTCAATGTAAAGACCTAACAGTAGTTGTGAAAAGTCTACAGTATGATTAGCAAAGCCGATAAATGGCAGCATTTCCCTGTGAGAACATGGGTGTGTAGTCCCACTCTCCCCTGCTCTTCTGTCGTCCTAAATGAGGTAGATACCACACCCAGATTTGTAAAGCCACCAGTGGATCAGGAAAATTGTTTCAATGCAAGAGCTCGCCCTCTCCCTCTCTCCCTCTCTCCGTCTCTCCCCCTCTCTCTCTCTCTCTCTCTCTAGTTCAGCATTTTTTAAATTATGCCTTTCTACATGTTTGGTCACATCACTACATTGAACAGTTTTAGCAATAACTATCTGCACCAACACAAGAAGTGCAACATATACAGTAGAAAAAAGGAACAATAACAGCATGGGTATTTCAGTTTCTTTTGAGATAATTACTGACAAATGTCATTAGCAAGCCAAGAATCAATCAATAAATACTTAAATATATCCATGAATAAATGCATAAATACACCCATAAAATAATGTATAGTTCATTGTATTTAATGAATGCAGGATATACGGGAGGGTTTATTTATCGAAGTATTTCAAGCTCCAACATGTAAATTAGGGGTTGGTTTTCACTTGGACTAGCTTTTCTGATTGGACAGCAGTGGCCTGCATTGGAAATTGGATCGGAAAGTTTAGGTGCATGAATATGCTTCTTGCTAGCTACAAAAAATATATTTTTACTGAACAAAGAAATTAGGTATAAATATAATAATATTTAATAATAATATAGATATAGATAGATAGAGATAGAGATAGATAGAGAGAGAGAGAGAGAGAGAGAGAGAGAGAGAGAGAGATGTGCATATACATATCTTCTTATCATACTAACTGGTAATGTTTCCAAATCTAAAGAAAGTTAGGACTATGTTTGTAAAGTCACAAAACAGTTTGATATGTGCAAGCATTACAACCGATGAGCACTAAATTAACACTTTCCAGCGTATACATGTGCATAGTTATTATATATATATATATAAATATATATACATACAGTCCCCTCCAAAAGTATTGGAACAGTAATGCCAATTCCTTTATTTTTGCTGTAGATGGAAAGCGTTTGGGTTTGACACCAAAAGATGAATATGAGACAAAAGATCAATATGTCAGCTTTTATTTCCAGGTATTTTCATCTGGATCTGATAAACAACTTAGAAGATATCATTATTTGTAAAGGAACACCACATTTTTTGTTGAGCAAAAGTATTGGAACATGTGACTAACAGGTGTGTTTTGTTGCCCAGGTGTGTCTTATTACATTTATTATTCAAACAATAAATAACACTGAATGTCTAGGCTCAGTTTCAGATTCTGGTTTTGCCTGTGCAGACTGCAGTTATAGTAATCAACATGAAAAGCAGAGAACTGTCTATGGGTGAAAAGAAAGCAATTGTGAAGCTAAGAGAAGATGGGAAATCAATCAGAGCCATTGCACAGACACTAGCCATAGCCAGTACAACAATTTGGAATATCCTCAGGAAGAAACAAACTACTGGTGTACTAAGTAACAGACATCGAACGGGACGACCAAGGAAAACAACAGCAGTTGACGACAGAAACATTGTCAGAGCTGTGAAGAAAGACCCTAAAACTACTGTTGGTGAGATCAACAACCTCCAGAGGGCAGGAGTGAAGGTTTCCGAATCCACTGCTCGCAGAAGACTTCATGGACAACAGTACAGAGGCTACACCAGAAGATGCAAGCCATTCATTAGCATAAAGAATAGGAAGGCCAGGCTGGATTTTGCCAAAAAGTACAGACACGAGCCTCAAAAATTCTGGGAAAAAGTTTTATGGACTGATGAGACGAAGATTAACTTCTACCAGAGTGCTGGAAAGGCTAAGGTTTGGAGAACAAAAGGATCTGCTCATGACCCCCAAAACACAAGCTCATCTGTGAAACACGGTGGAGGTAATGTGATGGCTTGGGCTTCAATGGCTTCTTCTGGGACGGGCTCATTAATCTTCATTGATGATGTAACACATGATGGCGGCAGCAAAATGAATTCGGAAGTCTACAGAAACATTTTGTCTGCCAATTTAAAGAAGGATGCAACCAAACTGATTGGGAGATCCTTTGTCATGCAGCGAGATAATGACCCTAAACACACTGCAAAAGCAACAAAGGAGTTCATCAGGGGCAAGAAGTGGAAGGTCCTAGACTGGCCAAGTCAATCTCCAGACTTAAACCCTATAGAGCATTCTTTTTACCTTCTTAAAAGGAGACTCAAGGGAGAAACCCCCCAAAACAAGCAACAACTGAAAGAGGCTGCAGTGAAAGCCTGGAAAGGCATAACAAAAGAAGAATGCAAAAGTTTGGTGATGTCCATGGGTCGCAGGCTTGATGCAGTTATTGAAAGCAAAGGATTTGCAACAAAATATTGAGTCTTATTCACTTAAATCCATTTCAAGTCTATCTGTTCCAATACTTTTGCTCATCTAAAAATGTGGTCTTTCTTTTCAAATAATGATATCTTCTAAGTTGTTTATCAGATCCAGATGAAAATACCTGGAAATAAAAGCTGACATATTGATCTTTTGTCTCATATTCATCTTTTGGTGTCAAACCCAAACGCTTTCAGTCTACAGCAAAAATAAAGGAATTGGCATTACTGTTCCAATACTTTTGGAGGGGACTGTATATGCTATGTCATGGTTCAACTGACAGACTTTACTGAGGTTTTCCAGATTATCTTGGTTTCTGATAAATTAGTCTTTGTTACCAAACAACTAAATGCATGGCACAATCAGCACCTCAGGAATGTAATTTTAAAGATATTGGTGATGAATTTCATTATCTATTAGTTTGCCCATCATTTACAAATTTGAGGAAGAAGTACATAGATTAACTCTTTTACATTAGGCCAATTACTTTGGACTGACCCTCTTACTTTGTTTAAGTTATGTACATTTATTACGTTGATTATGTTAAGACCCAGCACTGTATTCATTCTCCAATTGGTGCATGTTTCTGTTTCTATTTGCTTCTTTTTATGTTGTATTTCTATTTTTATGGAACTCTTATATCCTGAAAGACATCGTCAGAGTAATAAAAGTCAAAAATCGTAATCATTAGCTTTGAGTTAGAGGACAAAGAGCAACATGCAATTACTGTAGCATAGAGAAATGGTTGAGTTCAGGGTTAGGGTGAACTCAAAGGAGAAATGCTGGATGTCTATCCCTCGGCTGTCTACACTATTGCAGAAAGACGAGTTGCTAGCTACTTTGCAACACCCAATTAGCCTCTCCTTACAGAAACATAATTAAAGAAGTGAATGCAAAACTGTATCTGTACCTGATGGCCTTTCAGACAGTATCATTGAACAAGGAAGTGACATCCTTACTTAGTTTTAATTGGGACTTAAATAATGCTTGCACAAATAGAAAATTGGGCAAATTGTTTTTATGTATGCATTTTCATTTTCAAATTAGAATTAATATTTGAATATTGTCCACAGTAGAGCGGGGTGCGACTTTGAAAATGAAATGTCTAACAGCTTTTCCATTTTAATTTGAATATGGTCATAGAATGCCCAGAGGAGTATGGCAAAAATGCTAATGAAAATGGGATTGTTGCATTTCTTTTTTATTCAAATAACACATACATACATGGAAAAGGATAATGCTGTTGTGGAATTACATTTTCATTTTCAAGTTTATCATTTTAATAAAGTCCCCAATAGGCTTCCGTAGAAGTAAGCAGATCTTGAATATTCAATTCCAGTGTACTCTTTTGTACCACTAACATTTATTTTGGTTAATATAGATTGTATTTTAGTTAACAGGAATTAAAACTATGGAAATAGAATATATCTACAGTTAATTGAACAGCTCTGTAAACCACCAAGCTTAGTGCCGGATGGCACCTCAGAGGGTGGTGAAAACTGCCAAACACATCACTGGTACTACCCTACCTGCCATTGAGGCTGTCCAACACAAACGGTGTCTGCGGAGAGTGTGTAGCATCGTCAAGGACACCTCTCACCCCTGCAATAGTCTGTTTGGCCTCCTACCCTCCGGGAGGCGCTACAGGACTTTCAGTTCCAGGACCAGCAGTCACAGGAACAGCTTCTTCTCCACGGCTGTGACTCTGCTGAACTCTGTCTCTGCACCCCGATGACCTGCACCCACCAGACACCCCAGCATATAGCCTTAACCCTTGATCGGAACATCTCTAGTTATTTAACTGTACTTCTATGGTTTTCTTAGTCCATGTCACAATACATTATGGTTTATGATGTATATTATGTAGATGTATTTTTAATTATGACATACATTTTTTTTTAAATGTTTCACAAAACTAACATGAATAACTCACAATTGGTCAACTGCTGTTTAAAGCTACCAGCCATGCCCTGCCCTCCATGCCTTTGTCTTGCATCCTTCCTCAGGTGATAACTAGGACTGTCAAAGAGCTAAAGATAGAATGAAGATATTTATAGTCATATAGTATAGTAGTGTATGCATAGAGTTGTAGACTATTAACAATGTAGATAAAGTTATAAGGTTTTTACTAACTCTGGAAGAAGTGTTTGAGTGTCCATTGACTGAATACAAACAGGGGTAAAATACCAGGTAGTACACTGGGAAAATATTGCTTTGTCTTCTTAAACTGGATGTTAATTGCAGTTGCCTGGGCATTGCGTATTTGTTTGTAATCTGATTATTATATTCAAGTTGACATGTTTTCCAGGCTTCACTGTAGAAACAAATGAAATATGTGTTAATACTGAACATTTTCATTCTCACATCTGAAGACCAATCCAAGGAATGAAATTAAGAGACTGCTCTTGTTTCTACTCCTTAACTTTTAGCAATGGCATTGGACTGAACCTGTTAAGCTGTGTTTAATTGATAGCCACACTATGATCATGCTTATGCCTTGTTTGCAAAAGATCCTGTTGAGAATGATGTCCTTTTTCCTGTAATTTTCTGAGGTAAATAAAACTCAGGCAGATTCAACTATGGGCAATCAAAGGAGGAGAGGAGGTGGGCGTCAACATTCTCATGAGTTTAAGGTATGGAATAACTTCTTTGTGTGATTGTATGACTTGTAGCATTTCTCTGGCCATATCAACACCAGACATTGAACATGCGCCAACTTTGTATCCTGCTAACTTTTAGTTCAGTTTTGGCATTGAATAGATTTTAACTGAATCAGAATGTGTTCCTTGGATTGATCAAAACCCTAAGATTGCAGAGTTTCTGTGCCTTCTTGATGTAAAGCAGACTCCAGCTGGTAGCACCCCCCAGGAGGGTCTTGTCCACACCAGTACCACCCTTCCCAGGCTGCCCAAGATCCATGCAAAAACACAGACCCCAACCCTTCTCCCTGAATGCATCCAGCAATTGTCTGATGGTCAGTCCAGGAGGCCTCAACTTAGGCATGAAATGATGCCTCTGATCTCCAACACTCCTATATCTGGGCCTACGCCTGCCCCAAATCACAGCACCATTCCTGCACCAACATCTGCCAAACCTGGAAAAGAAAACTTTAGTTTGTCACCTGATTACTTCTTCCTGCCATATTTGGTATCGAGAGACATCAATCTGCAATCGGAATCCCTGTGCTCAGTACGGAATCTATTCAGAAGGAAGGAGCTTTGTCCTGAAATACTGGGGATCTGTCAGTGGACCGAGGAAATGGGAAATAAACGTTGGAAAATGGCACCTCAGCTAAAGATCTCTAATGGACAGGGTTAGAAAAAGGCTTTAGTCATTAACACTCTCGCTAAGATCAATTGTTTAATGATATATTGTTTTTTGTTTAGTTGAATCATTGCTTAACTGACTGATTGATTCATTATGTTCTAGGGGTGCCATATTTTGAGGACTTGAAGGGCCTCCAGAAGAAGCTTCTTCAGGGGATCCTTTGGAAAGCAATGTGCCCTCGTATCCCAAAACCCAAGACCTTACGCATCATTCATCTTCAATGTAATGCCACTGAAACCTCTGTACATTGCTCACCTCCTCTTATATGCCGGAAACAGTTATTTTACTCTGGCTTACTGTCATCCAAATAAACACAATTCCTGACACCAAGGGGCATGCCATAGACCAGTGTGCACACAAACATGACTAAATGTACAACGATCAACCAAGGGACAAGACTGGACTACAAAGCGCATTGAGAAGACAGAACGTTGCATGAGTAAAACCTGCATGTCTACAGAAAACATTTGGCCTGTTTTTTTATAGTGCTTTCACATTTGATTATGTAGGATTGTTGTTAAGTGTGTTTTATAGGCACACTGTGGAGAAATTAGAAAGAATAATGTGGAGGGATGTAAGGCAGGGGTACCAGTCCTTAACCGTCTTAATTTCACTGCTGTAAAATGTCATGCTGTGCCTATCAGACCGATTGGGAACATGTCTCTGGTGTTTAAGGCACAGTAATGATACCATCAAAGTGGGATGCCAAAGCTGCCACTTACTGTGCTAAAGACTCAAGCTTCTTTGTTGTGTACCTGAGCATTTCGATTTTCCTTAAAATCACCTCTCTGACGCACACCTGCCTGGACATTTAGAATTAAGGTCAAGGAAATTTAGACAACTATTTTACCATGGAATTAACTTTAAAGGCGGAAGTTCAGAGATGGGTAAGAGCTTCGGTTATTTCAAAATACACAGGATACGGTGTTATAATATCCATTATGCCTTAAATCCAAGATTAGCACTCTAAAAACCAATATATATCATCAGGGTTTTCAAGTGGGCACCTTCCATCCTGCATGATTCGTTAGCCAGAAGGCTTAACAGTGAGCAATGACGTCTCAGAGACACCCCCTCCTATATCCGCTCTCAGCATGGCCAGATAATTAAAAAACATTTAAAAGACTAGTTATTAAGCTGTGTGATAGCCCTACTCTATTCCTGTAGGATCTTTTCGGCAGTTCTCCAGGGATACTTACCGTCACCTGAAAAGAAAAACTCTTTCCCTGCTCTATTCCTGAAGGCTTGGTAAATGTACGCTCAGCAGGAAAGCTTACCTCTATACCTTTGTCCTGAGATGAGACCACTTTCTATAGTTTTTTCGACATTACAGCCATGCCTCCAGTATATCCCTTAAGATTCCTGTCTCCGTTTCTCCTGTGTCCATCCCTAACCCTAACACCAACCCTAACACTAACCCTTTCTCCTGTGTCTAACCCTAACCCTTTCTCCTGTGTCTAACACTAACCCTTTCTCCTGTGTCCATCCCTAACCCTAACACCAACCCTAACACTAACCCTTTCTCCTGTGTCCATCCCTAACCCTAACACCAACCCTAACACTAACCCTTTCTCCTGTGTCTAACCCTAACCCTTTCTCCTGTGTCTAACACTAACCCTTTCTCCTGTGTCCATCCCTAACCCTAACACCAACCCTAACACTAACCCTTTCTCCTGTGTCTAACCCTAACCCTTTCTACTGTGTCTAGCCCTAACCCTTTCTCCCGGGTCTAACCCTAATCCTTTCTACTGTGTCTAGCCCTAACCCTTTCTCCTGTGTCCATCCCTAACCCTAACACCAACCCTAACACTAACCCTTTCTCCTGTGTCTAGCCCTAACCCTTTCTCCTGTGTCTAACCCTAATCCTTTCTACTGTGTCTAGCCCTAACCCTTTCTCCTGTGTCCATCCCTAACCCTAACACCAACCCTAACACTAACCCTTTCTCCTGTGTCTAGCCCTAACCCTTTCTCCTGTGTCTAACCCTAATCCTTTCTACTGTGTCTAGCCCTAACCCTTTCTCCTGTGTCCATCCCTAACCCTAACACCAACCCTAACCCTAACCCTTTCTCCTGTGTCTAACCCTAATCCTTTCTACTGTGTCTAGCCCTAATCCTTTCTACTGTGTCTAACCCTAATCCTTTCTACTGTGTCTAGCCCTAATCCTTTCTACTGTGTCTAGCCCTAATCCTTTCTCCTGTGTCTAGCCCTAATCCTTTCTACTGTGTCTAACCCTAATCCTTTCTACTGTGTCTAGCCCTAACCCTTTCTCCTGTGTCTAACCCTAATCCTTTCTACTGTGTCTAGCCCTAATCCTTTCTCCTGTGTCTAACCCTAACCCTTTCTCCTGTGTCTAACCCTAATCCTTTCTACTGTGTCTAGCCCTAATCCTTTCTACTGTGTCTAACCCTAATCCTTTCTACTGTGTCTAGCCCTAACCCTTTCTCCTGTGTCTAGCCCTAATCCTTTCTACTGTGTCTAACCCTAATCCTTTCTACTTTGTCTAGCCCTAACCCTTTCTCCTGTGTCTAACCCTAATCCTTTCTACTGTGTCTAGCCCTAACCCTTTCTCCTGTGTCTAACCCTAACCCTTTCTACTGTGTCTAACCTTAACTCTTTTCCCGTGTCTAACCCTAACCCTTTCTACGGTGTCTAACCCTAACCCTTTTCCTGGGTCTAACCCTAACCCTTTCTCCTGGGTCTAACCCTAACCCTTTTCCTGTGTCTAACCCTAACCCTTCTCCCGGGTCTAACCCTAACCCTATTTCTATGTCTCCCAGTATTTTGCACATGTAGAAATGGACATTATTGCATATACATTAAGGCAAAATGAACGACAAAAAAATCTTTATCTTTATTGTGTTGCACAACCTGAATAGTTTTATTCAAACCAAGGTTTTATTGGTCTTCCATCAATACCACCAAAGCTTAAAGTTTGTTAAATTAGAAGTAAAGTATTTTCCTCAGATTGCAGCCTTCGAAGGTGACACTTCTCCTTGTCTTTCATTGAGGATTTAAAAAGCTGTAGTTTTCTTGGCAGTGAGCTGGTTGGAACTGAGAAAGAGATTTAGTCAAAAAGAACACGGACAGACACACAGAGAAAATCTCACAACCCCTTCTCTCCTTGCAGCCCCGTGACACACGTTCCCTCCCTCTCTCTGCCTCTCGCTGTGCTTTGAAGGGAGTTCTGTTCCAAAGAGAATCTGTAGCAGTGGATTATACATTGGACCAGAATTTAGCAAGAAAAGATTACTTTTTTTTTTACAAAAGGAACCCTAAACAGGTGCGTGCCACCATTCCCTATACTGTAACTGATTACGTTGATGTAATTGCCATTTATTGTAATATTTTAGATTAAGATCTGGAGAAAAGATAAGAATCAAAAGGAATCGTCATATAGTGTTGTTTTATTCTCAAGTGTTTATGATAATACAAAATATTGATAATACAATCCTAAACATTCAGACACTTCTGAAATGACTGGCTGGTTTAAAGAGCTTCAATGGTTAACTTGAACACTGATAACGCTGCTTTAGACACTTGGCAGCTCAAGTTGCATTAGTTTGAAGAGGTGATAAAAATCTGTGGTAGATTCATATTTTAGTTTTTAAACACTTTTAAATGGTTTTATGTAGATTGAAACTCCAAAAGAAACAGCCGGGCTCTCATTTATCTTCATGACCTTAAAGACATTCGTCCCTAGTATAATATATATAGAGATATATGAGATATATTGTCCAATCCAGTTTGAACATGTTCATGATCTAGCCTAAAGTGCAGTAAAGCAAATACAATTATTAATTAAAAAAGATGATATAAAATGGACTGCAAAACAGACTTTAGAGCCCATTTTTGGCCATCTGTCTACAAAATGTCTTTTTGACCGTCCACGTACTAAGGGCACTGTCTATTAACCTCAGTTTGCAGCCTAGCTGAGAGCACTTTTTAAACAGCTACAGCGGCTTCACCAAAGGAATACGTTTAGGGGGCTGAGGGGCTTTGAGAGTAAAAATGGGTCTAAAACTGAGATGGAATACCGATAAAATGACTTCAGATTAAATTCTGTTGCTTTTCAATCATAATTGAATAATAATCTACATTGAAAACATTGAATTGCTTTTGAGCTTAGTGTTGCTGTTTCTCTCTCCAGCCTTTAGCTTTACATTTGCTTAACAAAGGGAAATGTGTAAAACCAATGAATTCAATTGTTTGAAAAATCACCACCTAGTTGGTGGATTTCTGTGATGGAAAGATTAATAATCATATTAATATAAGAATGATTGTTGAGCATACTAGTATGTGACTCATATGACATTGCAGGACTCAGTATTTGCAATTTGTAAGATAGGCTGAGTTTGAAATGACTCCAAGTTTCAATTTGAATGTTTCATTTTTGTCCCTTGACTGCTAGACTTAATTTATGGCATATTATTTTCATCAAACAAGTTAAGACTCTGTTCAGGTACTTGCACTGGTGTGATCTGTGACCAGTTATTTATTCAGTGGACCAGATTCCTGAATTTTATTCCATACAATTGTATGTCAAATACACTAGTCTACATAAACAATACTAGATAAACAAGCAATGGTCAATTAAAATATTACTATAAAACTGCTGTCAGGAACTATTTACCTAAAGAAGGACCTCTGAAGTTGGTTTAGAAAAAAAGGTTAAGCCAGGGTTTCTATACTGTTGGGTTGATGGAAGGCAGGTATGCAGGCTGAGCAGGTGAGGTGAAGGAGTAATCAGGGAACTAGGATAATGGAAGGAGTGACACACACACACACACACACACACACCTAGAGAGAGAGACACACACACACACACACAACACAGACACACTACACCTAGAGAGACAGACACACCCACAACACAGACACACACACAACACAGACACACACACACACACACACACACACACACACACACACACACACCTACAGAGACAGACACACCCACAACACAGACACACACACACACCTAGAGTGACAGCCACACCCACAACACAGACACACACACACACACACACACACACACACACACACACACACACACACAACACAGACACACACACCTAGAGAGACCAATCAGAAATATTCAGCGCTGCAAGCTCCACCCCAAATTTCCTGTACTTTCTAAAAGCACTACCTCCCGAGCAGGGACTATCTGAGGGTCAAATTTAGTTCCCACAACTACATTTAGACCCTGGTCCCAGTGGTGGAAACGCACTGAGTTGCTCCAAAGGTTCCTTATTCCTGGGGAAAGTTCCAGCGCCTTGGAGAGGGGTTCTTGTTTTTTACTGCGTCCTAGGGAACCTGTTAAACTTCCATAGAAGCATGTAGGCAAACTGCTGTCCGAACGTCAGCGCACTATGCATGAAAGTGTTTGCAGATGCGCCAACGCAGAAACATGAATCCGCTTGTAATAAGCATACCTTCAAAGGGACCAGACTTATATTCAAAACCATGTCTGATTCATATAAAGTAATTATCATATCATCTCACATATTAATATTATCTAACTATATTCATATTGAGTTAAGTTGTTCTTTTACTCAATATTCCCCACCATGTAAATTTACTTTTGGAAAGCAATTTCTGTAACACTTATGACTCCCATTGTGTTTATTTTTTTCTTTTCTACAGGTTCACAGATATTTGGCTGGACATGGCCTGGAGGTGGTGACTCAGCAAAATGACAGAAACCCCACTGGCTCATAGTCCTTTAGACTGTAGTCTTCTATCTAATGTATGTAACGAATCAGAACATGTCCAAGTCCAAGAACCACCAGTGCTGGTGGATGCTTGGCTAGTGCCCACCTTTTTTGGCCTCATCATGCTGATAGGACTGGTGGGGAATACGTTGGTCATCCATGTTGTCACCAAGCATCAGCAGATGAAGACGGTCACAAACTTCTACATAGGTAACACTGCCTTGTTAATACCTTTGCTGATGATGTGCTTATGTTTCAGGCTTTTATAAAGCTTTGTTTGTGCAGCTAAAGTTATGTTCTTGAATGTAAACCGCAAATGAGTTTAAATCATAATTGTCTATCATAAGTAAAATGTAATCAATTGTATTAAGCGTTAGAATAAATGAGTGAGCAAACAAACATGTCATCTATCTATGAACACATGTAATTAAGGAGGTAAACCAGAGTATTCTGCCTGAAGTGCCCCAGAGAGCAGTAACATCTGCAAACCATTGCACCTGTGCAGACCTCCATCAGTGTTTATGACTTCACCATCAGGAAAGACAAACATGATGCTCTTGGTAGTGGACAGGAGGAAACCATGGCTACAAAAGACCCTGAATGTTCACGAATCCTAATTTTCTTGAAAACAATAGGTTGAATAAATATCTCAGGTGTGATTTATTTCGTTTGGCTATTGCTCCAGAAAGTAATTATTTTGAATAAGAGAACCGCGTAAAACATGGATGCCTTCGAATATTCCCTTTTGGAAAACACAGTTTAGAATTATGCGATATGCAAGATCAGAAGACCTGTTCTTCATGCATTTATAATTTTATGTCAGGAATGATACGAAAAATGTCTGAAGTTGAATATGTTTTAAATACCACATGATGTTTGTACTTTTTTTCAGTAAATCTGGCCACGACAGACATTTTGTTTCTGGTATGCTGTGTGCCCTTCACGGCGACCCTTTACCCACTGCCAAGCTGGGTGTTTGGAGACTTCATGTGCCGATTCGTAAACTACCTGCAACAAGTGAGATTGAAACAAACTCACTCGCAGACCTAGAATGGACACACAATCTTTGTGTGACTAAACTTTGCTGAAGCAATGTAACCGTGAATTTCTGTTAGTGGAGTCTATAGTGTGTGTGTGTGTGTGTGGGGGGGGGGGGGGGGGCAATGATTAGGGTTGGGCACTCAGATTTCAGAGGGGTCAGGACCCTGACCCTGATGATGAGGAGCTGATATTCCACTATGTGTTTGTTTCAGGTGACTGCCCAGGCAACCTGTATTACTCTCTCTGCCATGAGCGTGGATCGCTGCTATGTGACTGTCTATCCTTTGAAGTCTTTGCGCAATAGAACCCCAAGAATGGCCATGATTGTTTCCATATCCATATGGATAGGTACAAACTAGTTCTTCATTCTATATTCATCTAAAAACTAACCTTAAACTTCTACAAACCAAGAGTGTGTGTTATCATCAAAAGTTGTTTTATTTAACTAAATAATAAGGGCTCATTGCTGCCAATTTTTTTTGCCTTGACAGTCCAAATAATATGCATTTTACAATCCCTCTCTACAAACTAACACCCACATCTCCTGTGTAGGTGCCATATTACTGTACGTACCAGTAGCCATGTACCAATCACTATCTCCTGTATAGGTGCCATATTACTGTACGTACCAGTAACCCTGTACCAATCACTATCTCCTGCTTAGGTTCCATATTACTGTACGTACCAGTAGCCCTGTACCAAATCACTATCTCCTGCTTAGGTTCCATATTACTGTCCATACCAGTAGCCCTATACCAACGTCTAGAAGCTGGCTACTGGTTTGGCCCACAGACCTACTGCACGGAGGCCTTTCCTTCAGCCTGCCTTCAGAGAGCCTTCATCCTTTACAGCTTCTTGGCCGTCTACCTCCTGCCTTTGCTGACCATCACTGCTTGCTATGCGTTCATGCTAAAGCGCATGGGTCAGCCCAGCATCCAACCAGCTGACAGTAACTACCAGGTGACAGAACTAGGAAGTAGTAACAAACATGTTTCGGGGCCTTTACGGTTTCGTGTCTTTAACTTCTCTTCCCTCCCCACCCAGGTGCAGGCACAGACTGAGCGGGCGGTGGCCGTGCGGACACGGGTCTCTCGTATGGTTGTAGTCATGGTGACCCTGTTCCTCCTTTGCTGGGGTCCCATTCAGGTCTGCATCCTGCTCCAGGCCTTTGTACCACAGGCTCGCAGCTACGCTCTCTACAAGGTAACAACCTCATTCAGATAACGAAATCAAATGAAACATTTAGGATCTGCTCTTTTTATTAGACTTTATGTACAGTCTATCACATACTACTAGTTGTATTCATCAGTTCTATTCACTGGTTGGAATTATGCTTACGTTTTAAGTCCAATAAGCCCTTAGCTTTGATTAAGATGTTGAAATCTTTTGGATTTCTCAAAACCCATATATACTGTATATATATATATATATATATATATATATATATATATATATATATATATATATATATATATATATATATATATATATATATATATATATATAAGAAAACATACAAATATCAACACTATTAAACATCACATCAACATTGTAATTGCCCATGCATCCATAGACAAAGTACTAACAGTTGTTACACATCTGTTGAAATATTCTTCTAATATATTTGGTTCCCAGTACTAGTTACATACTTGTTCTCGAGTGAATGGACACCATGTTATATCACCTGGTTACCCAACATGATCTCATTCTCTTTTGGTAACTTGTGGTACGAAAACAAGGACCCGTCAATTCGCATGAATAAATACGAAACCCACTGTTCATAGGTTAACTTAAGTTTTTTACACAAGAGTAAGGTTCAATAAAGTGATTCATAATAATGATTCAAGTGATTAATATTATACTTTTAATAAAATGTAAAAGTTTATTTATTTTGGATAAATAAAGTTAGATCTCATGAAATAACCCAGGTAACATTAAATACATCTGTACAGTACTGTTCATTAAACAGTTAATTAACTAAAGTGAAAATCAAGATGGTTGTAATTTTCTATTTGCAGGTCAAAATCTGGGCTCATTGCATGTCATATACCAACTCCTCAATAAACCCACTGGTCTATGCCTTTTTGGGGAATAACTTTAGGAAAGCATTCAAACATGCCTTCCCCTCTGTCTTCATCAAGCGAGCCCCTCCGAGGTTGGATGAAAGAGAAAGACATGAAAATGAAGAGAGAGAAGGGCAGAACCCCAACAGGGACACCGAAATGCAATTCCTTTCATCTGTGTCCTGAAAGGGAGGTACAGTTGGACACTGGACATTCATTATTAATGGAGGATTTTTCTGCAGATGACAGAAACTTTGCAGGAATACAGCAAAAGGTTATAAAATATGGAGACTAATATTGTATGCTTTTATGTTGGCTTTTGAATGCACATATTACCAGCAATTTTAGACATTTTAGACAGTAATCAAGCCCTGAATCACTTAATTTGGTAAATTCAAGAAAACTAAGTTGGACCAACAGTGGGTGGGGTTGTGGGCAATGGTAAAAGTGAAGAAATCTGTTTTTTATATCTGACATCCATCGAACTCATTACGATTCATTAAAATCACGAAAGATGAAGAGTGGTGTTTTTATTCATGTTTATTTATATTTTAAGGTTTAAATAAATAACCAAGTGAGGCTTAAAATAATTCCCACACACGTAATGGTTACCTCAATACATTGGGCAATATTGTTTTGTATTTTTCATGTTGTCTTGGCAATTATTAGGATTATGCTCATATGTTCATAATTACGAAATAAAGAATTCGACAATGTTGCAATAAGCATTCACAGAATACGCCAGGAACAGTTCCGTGCCTCAATATAAACAGGTGAGAACCTAAAAGAAAAACAGTCCTACTCTCAGCCATTACCAACTTTGTTCGGATATTATTAAGATGATTATGTCACTGTAATATCTAATATGGGCATCAATAAACAATAATTATCCGCCTCTTCACACATCATGCTATTATTTTACTGTAATTGTATTCTTATTGTAATGCACCTTGTAACCCTGTTTTGAAAAGTGCTATTTAAATAAACGTTATTATTATTATAATTATGCAAGTTTCAGAATATGGGAATATTAGCATGACACATTTATTAATTATTATTTCTACACATACAGTGCAATCCAAGTTTCGTGTAATAGCATACTTCTCGTGAGTCTGCAAATGAGCCACAAGACTCGGGTAATCTCTGACCTAACGGGCACTTAAACCAGTCTCTAAATCTTAAAAGACAGACGACACACAATATTAGGTTAATAAGATAAATAGGTCATAGAAAACCAATTGTCCGAAATTACGACGCACCATCATGGGAAGAGTTTTGATTTTGCATCGGTGGGGACAGAAGCAAAACTCCCAATCTTTCGTCCACCCCTTCTTCAAAACAACACAGTAAAAAAGGAATAACGAAACCATATGTAACTAATTGTCAATTAAGAGTCTGGTGCTCACGCACCATGCTTTCATGTGGAGTTGGAATCATCTGAAAAATTAGCTATCGACTTAGACGTGAACGCCCCATCATGTCGGAACAACAACTACGATTTTGGTACACGACTTTCACTACAACCTTTACAAATGCACAGCTTTACGCTTACGACTTGAATTATTATCGGTACGATCTCTTAGTTACGAATCATTGACAGTATATATGATCTGTATTCGTAAAGTAAGAGATCGTACCCGTAATAATTCAAGTCGTTAGCGTAAAGCTGTGCAGTTGTAGCCTACATTTTGAAGTTGTATTCGTACAACAAACACACACAACATTACGACTTCCTGTGTTCATATATCATTACATTTGTACAAGAATGCACGACAACGGGTTTTTGGGTACAACTAATATATTTATGTACGAAATGTAGATATCCACGCATGATCTTTTTGGAAGTGATCACAGTGGAACAGATTCTTTTTCATACCATCCACAACTATTGCCAACGGAAACATGAAAAGAACCGCTCTTATGTGTAACGAACTGAACTGAAGTTTGGTGGAAATTAGCCAATAGTCTGTCGGTCAACCCTGTAGGCCTATAAATAAATTATAGTAATTATAAGATTCCATCAGTCTTCACATTAGATCAAAATGAACAAACTCAAAACGTATCAATAGATCTGCACTTCTCAATAAAGAGTATAGCTCTGCAGTTAGCCTCGGTTCCAGCTTTCTTAACATTGGTTCGAAAGCCTGTGTAAATTTGACAGTCAAAGGCCTAATCCCAATATAGGCTTGCCCCTAGCCCTTAGCCCTTTCGGACGCAATTTAACCTGTCCATGCGTACGGTTGGGCAAAGCTGTAGGACTAAATGGCCCTCAAAACTGAGTTTTGAGAAACTGAGAGGCACGCTCGAAATCGAGGGTTATGAGAAATCTCCCGTATGCCTTGCGAATCCTCGGCAAGATGGTGGCGAACGCTGCACTAGCAACACCACAAATGTATTTTATTTGTTAATAAAGATTTCAAAATTAAACCATGTGATAACCAGTGGCGCAGAAAACTTTCTATAGGGTGGCCTGATTGGGTGGGTATGCCTTAAAACCCAACACCCATGTAGTGCTGCGTTCAACTGGTAGTTGAAAGGATAGAAATGTAGCCTACAGAATCTTAAGTTTAAAAAGGGGGGAAAAGCATGGGACGTGGGGTGACATTTGGGGTGGCCGGTGAATTTTGTTTGGTAGCACGTGCCACCCCAGGCCACCACTTGGGGGCGCCACTGGTGATAACCACTGTATCATCTTAGTTTAATGTCGTTTAATGTATGATACACATTTTCTTGATAACAAGCATCACAAAAAACGCTAGTGTGCGGATGTCTCTAGCTAACCAGCTAACGTTATAACGTCTTTTTAAGGTTTATTTGTTCATGACAGTCCCACATTTTGACATATTTCCATGATGCATTTCCCCCCTTTCATTGCATATGATGCCCGAAATCTAAAGTCCAGCAGCATAGTTGCAGCACTTGTTACTGCTCCTCATATCAGTGCAGACTGCCAGTCTGCTTGAGAAATTCTCAAATCATGTGGCATCAACTATTCTATAGATGTGGCCGAATTAACTGTAAAGGGCTTTGCACATTTTCAAACATCGCCCACTCTTATGCTGCATTCATGTGGTGTTGGAATTATTGGAAAAATTAGTTGCGAACAAGGAGAATACATAATATATAGATGGTAAAATACTTTTTACTAATTCACATATTGCATATTATCTTTTCTTGCTCACATGTAATATTGAAGGAAAAAATGCAAACAGCTATCAACCTATCGTTTAAACGCTCTGAGTAATAAAATGCAACAAATCTTCTTTGTAGCGTCTATGTTGTCTCCACATTATGACCATAGACTGTATAGTATAGTCTATGATTGTGACTTAAAAGCAAATCGGAACACCGACTTCCCAACTCGGGAAGTTGGACCATTCAATGAGCACGTGAATGCAGGGTAAGTACTTAGCTTTTGTAGCTTACTTTTTGTGACGTCTTTCTGCATTGATGTGCAATCTGCCATGATCGTGCCCCAACCAATGATAAGCAACGTAAGCAGGGTTTGATATAGAAGTACTAACATCAAGAGATTCGTAGTTATGTATTTTTTTTTTTACCTGGATGGAGTGGGGGTGGGGTGGGGGGGTTTGGTTACTCTTTTAAGATAACCTACACATGCTAATGTTAGTTAAAAGTTGATTGCTAGCCTTTGGATGATGGTGATTTTCTATTCAAATTCTTATCATGAATAATTCATGTCAAACTACACTTTTATATCCGACTTCCGAGTTTTGCATGAATACAGGGTAATATCCACACGGCCACACCGCAGCCGAGCAAATCAGGTCATTCGCATCAGTAGTCATCTGGGTGAGCATTCTCCTTGCACTTCATGGACGATAAGATGGAGCCGAAAAAAACGTTAAACTTTGGTGCTGGGCCTGCAAAACTTCCACCATCTGTAAGTTTTAAACGTTAAGCCTTTTTGCGTTGTTAAATAGATGCTATCTAACCCTTTGCTTTGCTAGTCAATCATCGCAAGTTATGCACACTCTTTGCAACAGTTTGCTTTTTCTTAGAAAATTTTTGTGAATAAATTTCAGACTACACACGTAAGTATTTTAAACTTAGACCTAATAGTTTGAGAACGTATAGAAGTTTGTTTTCTGAAGAAGGATATTACTTCCTTGCATAAACATTTGTTATACGTAATTGCCTCATCCAGCAGTCATTGGATATACAGTTCAGCTGGCGTAGATAATGCCAGGGTTACATCAGCCGAACGCATCTACATATCGTATTGTACCTATTTCGTAGCCTCTTCAATGCGTGCCCTATTCGGCCGTGATTGTGTTCTCTTACGTTCAGGAGTGATGCACTTTCTAATATTTACTTAACAGATCACAGCTCCATGATTGTTAACTTGCAAAAACGTGTATTGTAATGATGGCCAGTTCATTCAGAGGAACAGAAATGGAAAGAGTTTTTCACATTTTGGCCAGTGTTCCAACTAGGGTGACCACATCCAAATCATAATGCAGGACAAGAATGCTAATTTTGCGGTACATTAGAGAACTTTGATACATCATACACTTTGAAATAAACAAAGAACTCTTTTTTTTTTTTTTACTTTTTTTAAGTTAACAAAGCTTTGATGCAACATTGCGGACTAGCTGTAAGTAAGTAGCAGTGACAGTCAATTCTAGCGAAGGCCGTTTTAAAGAACTGATGTGTTAAAGTTTGGCTACAGTTGTAGATACAATGGTCCAATCATGACCCTCTATACCATAGGTGTCAAACTCTGGCCCGCGGGCCAAATTTGGCCCGCGAGGTAATTATATTTGGCCCGCGAGACAATACCAAATTACTACTTTTAATTTAATAAATGAATGCCATTGATGTGTTTTTTCATTTGAAATTCGATTTTGCATGTCTCCACTATTAAATTATATATTGTATGGTAATAAGCGATGCTTGTTCTATATTCAATGTTAAAGCAAAACTTTTTTGGGTCCATATTAAAAGGTTAATTTGTTCAATGTTGGCCCGCGACTTTGTTCAGGTTTTACATTTTGGCCCACATTTTGGGTATTTGAGTTTGACACCCCTGCTCTATACTATGTTGCACTGTTCTCAGAAAAAAAGTTGGTCTACGAGGTAATGCTCAGTGTGTAACAAATAATAATAGATTGTCTACCAGTGGTAACTAACTAAAAGAGGACAAGATTGATTTAATTTGTTGTGGAATTTGCACATCTTCCTTGACCTTGCAGCTTCCAATAGGACCTTCTGACTGAGAGCCTACTGAGAAACTCCTGACAGGATAAAGCAAAGTTCTCCTTAACTTAATCTCACTCTTAATTGGCTCAACACTACACTTGTTCCTTTGCTCAGTCCAAGCTCCTGCCATAAGCAAAAACGGTCTTCAACAAAGTCGGTCTGGTGACCGTCATGCTAAGGAAGTAAGAGGCTAATGGTGACCGTCATGCTAAGGAAGTAAGAGGCTAATGGTGACCGTCATGCTAAGGAAGTAAGAGGCTAATGGTGACCGTCATGCTAAGGAAGAAAGAGGCTAATGGTGACCGTCATGCTAAGGAAGTAAGAGGCTAATGGTGACCGTCATGCTAAGGAAGAAAGAGGCTAATGGTGACCGTCATGCTAAGGAAGAAAGAGGCTAATGGTGACCGTCATGCTAAGGAAGTAAGAGGCTAATGGTGACCGTCATGCTAAGGAAGTAAGAGGCTAGTGGTGACCGTCATGCTAAGGAAGAAAGAGGCTAATGGTGACCGTCATGCTAAGGAAGAAAGAGGCTAATGGTGACCGTCATGCTAAGGAAGAAAGAGGCTAATGGTGACCGTCATGCTAAGGAAGAAAGAGGCTAACTGGGTCAGGTTTGGCGTTGCCAAATCCTTTTGCAGTATCCTCCACTTTGCCCACGACGGACTTATCTCTCCTCTCCACTTCCCTTTGTCTTGGCACTGCACTGTGATGCAGAACTCATCATACAAGGCATCCATGGCAATCCATGTTTTTCCACTGACGTTACGGGCATCAGCTGTTATAGTGCAAAGGTCACTGAAGGTCACTTCTCAGCGACATGCCAGATACTATCCATCTGAAAAGTTGAACCACTTCTCCTGGTAGGAAAGGGCCGACCTGTAGAATATGAGGAAATCTTCTAAGATCGTAGTGGCTGTTGCCTCCGGAAATCTGGCAGAGAAGAGCAGTTGCCTGGGCTCCCAAAGAAGGAGCCTGTTAGTCTCTGCTGGAGTTTAATTTGCAGACTGGACATGATTTTGAAAAGCTGTTATGCAGTGTCTGCCTCACCTTCCAGCTGTAGCACAACACTGTGGAAAACCTGATGGTAAAAATAAATGCGTTCATATTTTATAATAGAAAAAGCATTGTGTAAATGAATGAATCTTTAAAAGGGTTCCAGAGAAACAGGGGGCCCTCGTCTTCTTTTTAGATTTGGTCAGTTCTCATGCAGCCTCGTCAATGCTGGACAATTAATATGACACAGCGATTTGAATATTACCTGCAAATAGTGCATTTAATTTCAATACCTAATTTGACTGAAATTGTGGAATTACAACTACAGTCCTTGTGTGACTGCTAAGTAATCAATTATTTAGCTGTGTCTGGTTAAATGTGATAGACAATCATTAATGTGTACCCACTTACCTATGGCGTTTATGGAGCATGTGTCCGAAACACTGGAGCTGGATCCACTGATTCACTTTCAAGGCCTTGATCATATTTGTTACACTGTCAGTCGTCATACTCAAAATTCACTCCTCTCTGAGCCTCCAGGATGCCAGCAAGTCTTTGAGCCGTTTTTGTGCTAATATGCCTCATCGGGAAAGTAGTCTGGAGGCAGATGCTGCCCAAGTGCCTAGTCCTCGTCAGTAAAATGAGTCAGGTTCATCTAAGGCTGCAGGGTTCTGCTGGTGCAGAGATCTGTTATGTAGAAAAAACAATGCCTTCTCCAGCACCACGATCTTTTCTTGTGTTTCGTTACAAATTCGTTATGGCAATGTTACCTTCACAAAATATTTGCGGTTTTGTGGTTCATATTTAGGATCAATTGTTTTCAACATCCTAACAAACTGATTTTCAACCATCTGTGTGTCTTTTCCGATATAAAATCCTAACACTTCGGTCATTTCTTTCCACTCTGGTGCTCTTTCTTGTCATATGGACAAATTACATTTTGATTATGAGGCAGCTTATGTTTGCTGCTTTTTTTGCTGTGGTTTTGGAATTGGGACGGGAGATCAGAATCTCACAGAGACACATAGCATTCTACTGTGTGCTTTTGTTTTGATTAGTTTGAATAGATCTTTAACAAACACAACACAGCATGGTAATCTGTTGCACGCTGGGCCTTGCTAAATCAAACCATCTCCATATTACTGAAGCAACATGACTACCTTTGGAATTATTTATCAGCAGCTGCAGCTTCCATTTCTCAAGCTTGCCGTTGAATTTGGCGCCAAAAGTCAGACGTGCAGGCGTCTCCAAGGAAACGGGTTCCATTACTAGTTATTAGAACTGCTGGTGTTTGAGTGACAGCAAAGGAAGCACTAATCTCCATTTTGAGATTTAGACATTTGTCTCATAGTTCAGTAACAAAAAGTTTGAAGTAATTGAATGAATTCGATCTATCGCCCAGCCCTAACCCATGCACCCTGTCACGGTCCTGGGGCATTGTGCTGGCACAGACCAGAGGGTAGAGTGACCTCTAGTCAGTCAACAACCAGACCAGGAGCAAGGATGCAAGGGGCCAAGGCAATGATTTTGTTGCTGCCGGTGTACCTTTTTGTTATTACTACTAGCTGGCTTGCTAGCTAGCTACTGTAGTAAGTACAATGATATCTGCAATCTAAATAGAGAGTTTAGATTGTGTGTTGGCCATCTTGTTTGGTCACATACCAGGCTACATGAGCAGCTAGGATATCGTTAGCATAATGCCAAACATTTCTGAAATTATCCTAGTGTCCCAGCTCTGAGCCTATTGCAACACTTTAGCCTGTCTTAAAAGTAAATAGCCAGTAAATGTTTATTTATCCCAAAAATAATGAAAGCGCATATTCATGAGACATTCACGCAATCCAAATATCTCGGTATGTAGCAGACAAAAGTTGGCCAACTTATTTTAAACCTACACTCTGAAATTATTAGTTATGAATAAACAACACTACTTCCTGTAGTATATGATAGATATCATATATATGTGTATATATAAATATAGAGGATAAAATATTTTCTAATATATGGGATCGGCCTTGTTTGTTTCTGATCATTGAAAAAAAAAAAAGTATCTTGTCATACTATCTACTATCTTGTAGGATTCAGATGTTTTTTTTTTTATTGAAAGTGTTTTTTGTTCCATGTAACTTTCTTAAAAATACGATGTATTATTCCGATATCTTGAATGTCATCATATTTTTTATTCATCGAACATAGGTTTAATTGGTGTGCACCCAGACTAAAGATAACCTAGTTTATAGTCAATTTAGAAAACTGATTTACAGTGTAATACTGAATACGTTTATATTTGACTTGATAAAGTAAAAAAGAAAAAAGTTAGAGGTAACTCACAAGGTTTGTAAATATGTTATTAATGTAAATTGCGTACATGACTTGCAGGTTCTTCTTCAAGCCCAGAAGGAGCTTCTTGACTACAATGGCGTTGGGATCAGTGTTCTTGGTCAGTGTTCAAGTTTCAGTGGGGGACACAAAGTAGGAGACATCACTACATGTTTGGTTTATAAAAGCTTAACAGATCCTGTGATACTTGTGACTTTAATTATTACAACTTTTCTTTCCTTTTTGTTAATCCAGAAATGAGCCACCGCTCATCAGACTTTGACAGGATCCTAAACAAAACCCAAAGCCTGTTGCGAGAACTACTGTAAGTATCTCGACTGTTCTCAAACGTGCCTTCAATAGAATGAGAAATAGGTGGTAGAAACAATCATTGCAATAATCCGGCAGAGAATAGTAGTCAAAGCCATATTCCCAGGCCAAAGGCCCTGCAGAACCAGCCCAAATAAATAAATATTCCCCGTTAACAGATTTAGGTATACAGCAAAACACTGGCAGTTCTAGTATTAATTGACAACGCATACAGACTTGCATGTGGTAACCTGATAATGAACTTGCCACAACTTTTATATATCGGAAAAGGTATTTTAAAATACTTCATATTTGTGAATTATAGTGAAACAAAAATCACATGCCATTTGTCACCAACATACAGAGATCAACGTTTGGCCATCTATGGAGCTTAAAGTTCAAGAATTTCAGAATAAGACAGGTCAAATAAAAGGTTGATAACCAGTGACCATTCAGCCCGTGCAATAATAACTCACTCTGGGGAGACAGTTAGGATATTCAGAACTCACTTGCAAAAGCGTTATGTAAGGGACAAAAATAATATAAAACAATGTAGTTGTTAATTAGTCACAGCCCTAGCAGATTATAAACTGAATAATTAAATTGCGATTCCGGTTAGAAAACTATTAATCGTGCAGCCCCAGGTGATGTTTTGGGGAGTAAACCCTGTCTAGGGCCAAATTATATACTATATTATATACTATATTCTCTATTATGAAAGACTAATACATCATTTTCAAATCAACTTTATTTTATGAATGTGGGCTTAAGCTATAGTAAGATACTTCATTAACACCTTTAACTATATAGAGAAAAGTTAATCGTCTAGTAATTTATCTGGACGGATAACTAGATATTCTACCTCAGGTAGCTAATTTATTAAACCATGGTCAAACATTGTCATTTGTTTTATCCTATACAGGAATATCCCAGATAACTATGAGGTGTTGTTTCTGCAAGGGGGTGGATCTGGACAGTTCAGTGCTGTCCCCCTCAACTTGATTGGTCTGAAGGAGAATAAATCTGCTGATTACATTGTGACTGGCACCTGGTCATCTAAAGCCGCAAGCGAGGCACAGAAATATGGAAAAGTCAATGTGGTCCACCCCAAACTGGACCAATACTCCAGTAAGTGTCTACACTAGAACATACCGCCTGAATTGAAACTATAGATGTAATAATGCTTGTTTTCAACTTCTGGACATGCATCATTGAGGTATTTTTTTTGGAGAGGCATCCTTAAAGGTGCTATATTTAAGACTTTTAGGTGTGTTTGTCTTAGATTTTACGTAATATAACAGTAGAGATGTCAAAACAACCCAGTTTATATAGGGTTCCTAGTGTGATTACTGGATGCTGAGTTTAACCAGTTAACATTACATTGAAAAGCCCAATAGAGAGGGAGTTAACCTTTTTACCATCTATTCTAATGAGGTGCAATGGTAATTATTATAACAAACTTCCAACAGTTACTGGCAATCATTCGTTGAGGACACCAGTTTCTTAATTGATTTCAATTTGGGTGGGGGACCCCTTATGAAGGCCAACACTTTTTTTTCCTGAAGTTTCAGTTTTCTGAACTGAAGTTATTTATATGCTGTTTCAGAGATTCCTGACCAAAGCAGTTGGAATCTGAACCCTGCTGCTTCCTATGTTTATTACTGCTGCAACGAAACTGTCCATGGTGTTGAGTTCAACTTCACCCCTGACAGCAAAGAAGTGGTATTGGTCAGCGATATGTCCTCCAACTTCCTATCACGCGCAGTGGATGTGTCCAAGGTCAGATCAAGTTTTAGACATTTAAGTTTAGTAAAGTTGACTTTAAGTTTTATTAGCTTATTAATTATGAATGTATTAATTTAACTGAGATTTACCTTTAAATCATGAAGTAATGTGGTCATTGTCTTCAAAGGTCTTACTTCTTTTTAAACAAAAAAATATATAAAAAATTTTCATCTACTTGCATCTCCAATACCACTATCAATCAACGTGAGTCTCAAGTATTGTTTGAGGTGCTCATGAGAAGGATTAAGTACCATTTACCCTTAACCAGATGAAGTACCATTTACCCTTAACCAGATGAAGTACCATTTACCCTTAACCAGATGAAGTACCATTTACCCTTAACCAGATGAAGTACCATTTACCCTTAACCAGATGAAGTACGATTTACCCTCCTCAGTTTGTCCTCAACAATTCCATGCTTTCTAAAACCATTTCAAATACGTGCACTGAAATGTCAGATCCCCATCATTCTTCCAACTATATATATATAACTCAATTAACAGTCAAGTATATCAGGAAGAATAAATGACGAAGTTCTTACCATTGGATTTATCCAAAAATTACCTTGAAAACGTTTTGGAACTGTGTCATCTTTTATATCATTGTGAAAATGTGCAACTTTGTGTGATTGTGATATAATAAGGTACTTATCTGTCAACTAAATGTACTGCATACACAATACTATTAATGATAAGGGTTATACCTTGCTAAAACAGACAATATTTTTTTTATTTGAGTACTATCAAATTGAGTTTTTCCCAAATCTGTTCAGCATCCGTAGTGGTAGCTCTGTAAGTATCTAATTTGTGTGCAAAAATTGAACTCCAGTTTAATTTCAATTGACATTGTTTCAAATGTGTGTCTCGTGTAGTTTGGGCTGATATATGCTGGTGCTCAGAAGAATGTTGGCTGTGCTGGTGTTACCGTGGTGATTGTGCGAAAGGACCTGTTAGGCCACGCCCTTAAGGAGTGTCCTATCATCATGAACTACAGTGTACAGGCGGAAAATAACTCTCTGTACAACACGCCTCCATGCTACAGGTACAGATACGCCAATATTACGCAAACCTTTGTGTGTTTTTGCACTTTTATTTTGAAAGTACTAGCGATGTGACATTTCCTTCCAGATAGCAAATGAGCTATGAGTAATGTTAGTGTCACTGACCCCCCCACCCTAATTTGCTCTAAGATTATGTTCTTAAAGAAAAGGAGTTGTTGGTGGTTATCAATGCCTGCTTGCAATGCATTACTTTAATTAATATCATGGCATTCATTTATTTGTGGACAACGTAATCTGTTGTTACTTCATAAACTCAATAATTATTATACATTGTATCTTTTTGTGTTCTTTCTCAATAATACACAGGAAATAAAAATATAGATCAACAATCATTGGATAGTCTAGTCTGTTTAGTCTACACCTAAAAAAGATTTGAAAGCCGACATTGGAATGAGAACAACCAATTCAGTGCATTATCAGCATTTGAGCAAAACATTGTTAGTTATTCATGAAAAGCATAGCTTAGTGTCTGACACATTTAATATTGTTGTTTTACAAAACTGCTGTTTTAAGCAACATTTTTAAAAGCTGAAGGATTGAACGCTCCTAGTCCAATGCAACTGTTTTAAGTTGTGTTTTAAGTGATAAGGGACATTGTCATTTGTGGTATGCAAAGCAGAACAGTATGTGCAATTGAAAGGCCATAATGTTTGCTGCGTGACAAACGCAGCCAAACCTGAAAGTTAAAGAAGGGTGAGGTAGTCCTTGCTCTCTCACATGCAGGTGTGGGCAAGTTACGCTACAACAATGAAAAAAGCAAGTCTGACGTATGACGTGCAAACCAGACAAATTACCAACATCTACGGAGTCATGTCTTCATGTCTGACCAACAGAAACATGTATTAGAATGTGGAACGTAGTGGGCCAATATAGGCCCAGTGGCACATAGGAAATTCACTCCGCTCAAGTAGAGTCACGTTTTTAATAGTGCTGCTCATAAGTTTCTTAACACGTCAAACCTAATAATTGACTATTGACCCCTAAAACTGTTCCCAACCTATTCTCCTCAAATGAATCCCATTCTGAATGTTGTTGGGTATGTGTTTGGTATCATCAGGGTTGTTTCCGTTGTAATACTTTATATCTATCCTCTGTGGAGAGTGACGGCTGTGTGTGTGTGTGTGTGTGTGTGTGTGTGTGTGTTTTTTCAGTATCTACATTATGAGCATGGTTCTGGAGTGGATCAAAAGCAGTGGAGGGACATCTGCAATGGAGAACCTCAACATACAGAAGTCTTCCATGATTTATGACATCCTCTCTGCCTCCAATGGATTCTACTGGTGCGTATGGAATCAATCTGACAAGATGTTTAGATTGTGGCAGTAGTAGTAGTAGCAAATAACAAACTACCGAAACATATTTATTCCTTAATATCCTACTCTAAATCTAAATCTGAAATCCTTTTTGTATACATCACTGTCCACACATTAGTGTGTGTGTGTGTGTGTGTGTGTGTGTGTGTGTGTGTGTGTGTGTGTGTGTGTGTGTGTGTGTGTGTGAGAAAGAGAAAGATTGCCATTATGGCTTCTGCATTCTGTTCTCAGCAGCCAGGTGGTTTAATTTCAAATGTAAAACAAGCATGACCTATTCAATTATAGCTTAGCTGACCACTTTTATTTTGATATGATCATTTTTGTTACAATCTGCTAAAGATGTACATTTGCAACCATAAGCCTCAGCCTCAAAACAAAGCAAGCCTGATAATAAGGATCTGCATCTTTGTTATTAATCAAACACCTCTACGACATTTCCTATGTGGATGTGTGCAGTCGCACTTCACTGCAGTGGTTCACTGGGTTTAAAAGTATTTGTAGATTGATAGGTTTACTTTTGTTAATGATTACAGTTTGATCACACAACATACATTTGATATATTATGGCGAGGTTGAGATGAGGTTGAACTTAGCCACATACTGAACACAGTAGCAGGGCAATGTTTTTAACCATGACAACGTTCAAATAAAATACCTGTGTTGGATGCTTTACAGATCCAATATAGATTTGTACAACACCTTTAGTCCACGGGGACCTCAAAGTGGCCTCTGTGATGTCTTAAATTGTATTTGTCAAATCAAGCACTACTGTACATGGTTGCTCAGTTAACAATGGTTTCCATGTTACATCTGTAGCTTGTTCTCTCCCATGGCTCCTCTCTCTGTAGCTGTCCTGTGGATATGGCCTGTCGGAGCAGAATGAATGTGACATTTCGTGTTGGGAGGAAGGAAGGAGACGAAGCCCTGGAGAAATTATTTGTCGAAGGGGCATCCAAACGTGGGATGATCTGTCTGAAGGGACACAGGTAAGAGCTTACCTTTGTCATCGGACGTTTTCAGACGTTGTCTTTTGAACACTGTGAGATGTTACTATTATCATTACTGTTTGGAGTAATACTTGCTACTTGGTTAAATTGTGCCGGTGATATGTAGCAAAAATCACCGTTTTTGATTTAACGCTAGCCCACCGTTAACGCTCAAACTTGATTCCTTCTTGCACAGATTTTAAACATTGATGTATTTGTACTTTGGATTTATCTTCATGTAGCACCTGATATAGGAGTTAGAATGAGGAAAGTGGAGCAAAAGCTTGGTTTCTTGTGCTTGGAAAGATGACGGGCTCATTGTTAACTATACTGGCAATGATAATCCTATTTTGGGATTTATTTGATGGACAAAGAGGATCTACAAAATGTTGTTGAAGACACCAGATTTGTATAGGCATGTAACTTGACTCATTTTTATTAAATTGTTAAGGAATGTCAAGGTGCTTAGTACACTAATACATAATTACTCATTTATTTTTGTAAGTAAAAATTGTATTAACATAATTTCATTGCCAGTCTGATGGGGGCGTTTCTGCTTCAGTGTATATCACTCCATTAGCTGCTTCAGTGTATATCACTCCATTAGCCGCTTCAGTGTATATCACTCCATTAGCCGCTTCAGTGTATATCACTCCATTAGCCGCTTCAGTGTATATCACTCCATTAGCTGCTTCAGTGTATATCACTCCATTAGCTGCTTCAGTGTATATCACTCCATTAGCTGCTTCAGTGTATATCACTCCATTAGCTGCTTCAGTGTATATCACTCCATTAGCCGCTTCAGTGTATATCACTCCATTAGCTGCTTCAGTGTATATCACTCCATTAGCTGCTTCAGTGTATATCACTCCATTAGCTGCTTCAGTGTATATCACTCCATTAGCTGCTTCAGTGTATATCACTCCATTAGCTGCTTCAGTGTATATCACTCCATTAGCTGCTTCAGTGTATATCACTCCATTAGCTGCTTCAGTGTATATCACTCCATTAGCCGCTTCAGTGTATATCACTCCATTAGCCGCTTCAGTGTATATCACTCCATTAGCTGGGTTGGTTGACTGTTTGTCTTCTACTTTGGTAGACTTTTTACCCATAGCTGTGTGTTTCCGTCATATCCTCCATGTAATGTACATGTTGATGGTGCTCTCTCTCTCCTGGTGGCAGTGTGGTATTCCCACTATTTATCAGACGTATTTTTTTACCGTTACAGGCATATTACGCCGATTTTAGAAGACAATATATGTGGTTGTTTATGCTAAATGAAGTAAGTAAATGGAACGTGTTCGGGTAGTAGGATCAATGTAAGTGAAAGTACAGTATTTTTCGGATCATCGGCATTTACATTTTGAATTTAACTGTAAAGCACAATGCCCATAAGTGTGTAAACCAAACACCCCCCTTGCCCCACTAAAGATATGAGCCTACGCTGGGCATGAATTACTTTACGGTACAACCTCGGTTCCCATCGCAAAATACTACGCTGATACTAGAAAACCATGTAAAGAAAATTGCGTTATTGCTTTATAGGTGCAAGTCAACTTGGCAAGTTAACGTTACCTAGGCGACAAGCAAAAAATATTTCCTAACGTTAGCTTGCAGATTGAGACAAATTTAGGTGGAGCCGCTAGCTAACGTTACAGCAACATCTACAGCCTCAAATTGATCCACTTATCTAAATGTTTGTTCTTCAACATGACATATTATATTAGCTAGCTAGTTAGCTACTTACTCAGCTGTATCTGCCTCCTTGGCACATCAGGTCTTGGATGTCTCTTCCAGACCAACTTTGATATTCTAAAATAGGCCTAAAGCCTTCCACGGTCATATGCACAGCAAAGCTTTCCTGTCAATATTCTTGGCTGGAGGGTGTCATACTTGACAGCTGAAACTGTGTGGTCCCACTCATTGCATTTCAGCATGTGCTGTTTTTCTCTGTATAGCCATCGGTAAGTTATACACCAGAAGCTCGAGTCCAGCTGCTACGCGCTTCAGCCCTATTAGCTGGTTCGCCTGCAGCCTGCAGCCTGTAGCCTAACTGTTGTTGCATTTCTATCTCTCTTTATGGACTGTTTGATTGCGAAATGATAAATGACGATGCTATATGTAAAGTACAGCACTGGTATTTGATGGAAAACATATCAAAAGATCAAAATTCGGCAGATCAATAAAAGAAAGCAGGGAAAAAACAAAACACATTAGCCTGTTCGCACCGCAAGTTAAACCAGCAAGCAACAAAGGCATCTCTCAATCAGCGCGGTTTGTCAATGTTTTGATTGTCTAGAAAGTGGAAGTAAGGCTGTGTCAATGTGTAACCACATTCAGCACAGGCAGTGTGGACATTAACCTGCAGGAAGAGCATCCAAAGGGCAAACCCATGACATTGTTACCGCCCCCACCCGAAGACACTGTGATCACGCTCGGTCTCGAAACGCAGCTATCCCGAATAGTGAGGTGTGGCATTGCGAAAAGCTGTTGTCATGTTTTGTAGGATAAGGTGCAATGTTCATAATGCACGGCGCAAATTGCCACACATTTCAGAATTCACTTAAAATAGCCTAAGATCGGGTTGTTGAAGAATGCGATTAACGGTTTCAAATAGCTCTAATATACACTATTTTGCTTTCGGTTAATGTAAAATGTGCTACATTTTAAGTGTTTTTTGAGCGTTTTCTTCCCCCAATTCTTTTTTTTCAGTTGAATTGTATTTAAGTTATTTATATTATTTTTGTTCAAGAAATGTATACTGTTTCCAAAGTCAATGAGTAATTGTGATCTCGATACCAAAATAATTGGGATTCAGATTTTTGCCATAATCAGGCAGCTCTAGCGTGCATTATCTCTTTTGCAGTTTTTCTTTTGAAATGTGCCATTTTTCTAGCATTTAATTAAAAGACATAGATATTGATTTGGCTGTTTGCGATCCCCTGAATTGCCTCGCATGTAAAAAGACTGTTGAAGAAGACTATTGGGATCTATCCACTGAGCAGTGAAGCACGGCAAGGATGTAAAACTGACCGCTGCAACGTTAACGTAACTCATACACTCTCGCAGATGCTTAACTATTGGCACAACTAGATCAGAAATGTAGGGCTGGGCTAGGGATGTTCATTTAACGACTGACTGTCCCACACTCCTATTGAGAAACAAATTACATGTTAGCTTTAGTATTGGATGTTGCTGTGGTCTCAGTGCAAGTAGTATCAGTACATCTGTAATAGGCCTATGCACATACATACAAACAACACCATATGTATTTTCCCTGTCAGTTTGTACAGTACATCTATTTCGTCAATGTAGACATAGGTTAAAAAGTACGTCTGAAACATATTGGTGCCATTGAAAAAGGTGCTGTTCATTAGAGAATGTAAATATTGTGTCTTCGACTGCTATGTTACAATTGCATTTTTGTGTTTGCTTACAGGTCAGTTGGAGGAATACGTGCATCTTTGTACAATGCCGTTACAATGGAAGATACTCAAGCCCTCGCAGATTACATGAAGGAGTTCCTAAAGGAACACAAATAAAAAAAAATGATATGCTAGCTTTGTGGCTTTGTCAGTCTTAAGCTGTCGTTAAATCACTGCAGGGTTACTTAAGAAGTAAACCTAGTTTTACCTCCAATTTCGTATTCTTGATCATTTAGTGCTAACCATTTGCCTTATGAGTCTACAAGTTAAACAAGAGAGTCTGTAGAAAAGATGTAGTATGAAACACTTCTTGATAAGATAGCAGACTAATTAAACGTATGATTACCTGTCCCCTACTAAATATTGTACACATCTGACTAACGCATAGAAAGACAAAATTAAGTCAAAGAAACATTATTCACTGTATGCATTGATGGATTAAATAATCAATTGTTCAGTTGAAACACCTTTTCTTCCTTCATCATCCAAAATTGTCATATATAGTTATGCCTATAATAACATTCTTTCGATGTTGATCTAAACTGTTACATTTGTTCAATAATAAAATAAAATAAAAATAAAACAATCAGGCTATTTCGGCGCCATCTTGGATTACGTCACATCTGTTATCGCTAGTTGTATGTCTTCACGCTGCCTAGTCTAATTTCACAAGTGTCATTTTCAGCTGAACAATCTGTTTCACTATGTTTTTGTAGTTGAGGTCGAAACTGGATATATCAAGGTAAGAAGTAAGCACTTTACATCCTTCAGTAGGAACAATAAATATGTATCAGAGCGAGCTTGAGCCGGTGTTCTTCCTGGTTTCCTCCTAACCATTTCCAGCATGCGCCAAAAAGTTAAAAAATTCTATTCTGTACCAGAATATGAAGTCGACATGCTAAAACGTTTGAGCTGGGCTCATATTACATCACACATCTCAACTGCATGTATTATTGTGAAGAAAAGTATTTATTTTACATTTTCTATAGACTATGAGTATGTGATTTAATCATTCTTTATCAAGAAGCTTTAAACGCACATTTTTACAAAAATGTTATTCGGTCACCATATTTTCACAGACTAGCATTTTTTTTTACTAAATTGTCTACAAGCGGGAGGAAAACTTGTATGACAATTTCACAAGTATGTGGAGAATATATAACTGCAAACAAATTAGACATTTTATGTTTTGTTTAAAAGCTTTGTGCATTTTAGTGATCAGTTGTGGGCAAGTGGGGATACCGAAAGAAGGACTTAGAATGTTAGCTTTATAAGAGCTCATATTTTCTTACCACCTCTCCACAATGCTTATAATCATCAGTATTAACAGAATGAAACTACATCTACTCAAATACACAAATACTAAACACACACTCTTGTATAGATTTATTTTTATATATAAATATGTTTATATATTTAAATATGGACAATACAATACTGTGCAATAACGGAATTGCATGACAAAATATTGAACAAGTGTGTATGAATAATATAAAATAATTGTAACACTTATATTTGTAAGACGTAACCTTCAACTACATGGTCCGTAGATAAATAATGACAATAGATACACTAGTATATATTACGTTATAGGCTACACAGCAAACAGAAACAACACTGGACCACCATGCATTACAGACATTATCAGCCCTATGTTTCCTCAGCCCTATGTTCCCTCAGCCCTATGTTCCCTCCATCCTGTGTTCTACCACCCTATGTTCCCTCAGCCCTATGTTCCCTCAGCCCTATGTTCTACCATCCTATGTTCTACCACCCTATGTTCCCTCAGCCCTATGTTCCCTCCATCCTATGTTCCCTCAGCCCTATGTTCTACCATCCTATGTTTCCTCCATCCTATGTTCTACCACCCTATGTTCCCTCAGCCTATGTTCCCTCAGCCCTATGTTCTACCATCCGATGTTCTACCACCCTATGTTCCCTCAGCCCTATGTTCCCTCAGCCCTATGTTCCCTCCATCCTATGTTCCCTCAGCCCTATGTTCTACCATCCTATGTTTCCTCCATCCTATGTTCTTCCACCCTATGTTCCCTCAGCCCTATGTTCCCTCAGCCCTATGTTCCCTCAGCCCTATGTTCTACCACCCTATGTTCCCTCCATCCTATGTTCTACCACCCTATGTTTCCTCCATCCTATGTTCTACCATCATATGTTCCCTCAGCCCTATGTTCCCTCAGCCCTATGTTCCCTCCACCCTATGTTCCCTCAGCCCTATGTTCCCTCAGCCCTATGTTCTACCACCCTATGTTTCCTCCATCCTATGTTCTACCACCCTATGTTCCCTCCATCCTATGTTCCATCAGCCCTATGTTCCCTCCACCCTATGTTCCCTCAGCCCTATGTTCTAACACCCTATGTTCCCTCAGCCCTATGTTCCCTCCATCCTATGTTCCATCAGCCCTATGTTCCCTCCACCCAATGTTCCATCAGCCCTATGTTCTAACACCCTATGTTCCCTCAGCCCTATGTTCCCTCCATCCTATGTTCTACCACCCTATGTTCCCTCCATCCTATGTTCCCTCAGCCCTATGTTCTAACACCCTATGTTCCCTCAGCCCTATGTTCTACCACCCTATGTTCCCTCCATCCTATGTTCCATCAGCCCTATGTTCCCTCAGCCCTATAGGTTTGAGGGAACATAGGGCTGCAGGAACGTAGTGCTGACCCCCATAACTCACATGTGTCAAGCAATGTTTACAGAGATGTTTTGTTTTTATTTACCCCGTTTGCTCCCCCACCTTTGTCCCATTCTAAGTGTGACCACGCCCTCTCACCTTTTACATTCCAACTCGTTTTTTCTTTATTCATGAGGCGACTTTCTATGGGCCGAGTTTCTATGCAAAACCAAATCCCCCGCGGTTCACTTGTGCAAACTGTTTATGGAACTGCTGCACCCCATACATACACATTAGTACGTATATGGAAACCATGTACATCTTTTTGGCGCATTCAGGAAATATATACAACCAAACCAAAAGGTTTTGGAGACTGCTTTTTGTTAATATTTATACTGTAAAAATGTATTTTGGTGTGTTGGCAAAGATTGTGTGGCGGTGGTGAAATTATTTCTTCTGTGGCGATGACAGAATGCCAGTTTGCTAATGAATTCAATCTTTTTGCAGATCTCTTTATGGAGCCCACTCTCACACCCTGCCAGTCTGGTCAGTACATAGCTGAGCGAAGCCAGGATGTCTTTATTAAAGAGGAAGGTGTAATGAAGGTGGCAGAGCTGCTTTTTTCCCATCGCCATAGCGAGGACCTCACTGCCAGTGGCTGGAAGAAGGCCAACCCCCTGGCCCCTCCAGCTACCTCTGACAAAGCCCTGAATTGGGTGTTTGTAGTGGATACCATGAACTTTTCTTTCTGGCCAGAGAAGGAGGATGAGCAGTGCGAGGTAACCTACAAAGGGACCACACACCGGGGTTACATGACACTGTGTGCCGCCATCACCCGGGCTATGGATGAAGGTAAGGGCCAAGCATTAATATACTATAATATTCATTATATAAGGGGATGAAATGGATAAAGGCGTAGCTTTGCAACCCCCAGTTCTTGATACGCGTTTTAGAAATCCTCCATTCTTAGAGGATGTTCAACGCAACGAGGAACGGTGGCCAATCAGGATCTGAAGAGATGCCGCAAATGTATTTTAAACGGTTCCTTTTGTTTATTCATTTGCACTTTGTTTTTATATTTAAAGTGAAATAAAAACAATTTGGTTGTAAGATCTTGATTGAAACAGAAATACATGTGTTCATTATTCCGACAAATCTATATGGCAAACCAACGGTATATGTCGTCAATTCAAATAGGCCACAATTTAAATATTCCATCAGAATCATTGTCTATTGGTTTTTAAATGTTTAAAAAATATATTCCCATGTCTCTAAAAACAGTAACTAGGGGTTTGGACAGACAGCAGACATGGATATTGATAGCATCAATAATCAGGACACTCTTGTAGCTGGACATGATGTGTGATAGGAAGTCAGCAAATTGTGGGATAAAACGTTTTCAGGGATGAGCAATTTAAAAGGGGTTGGCCGATCCTACTTTTGTTAAGGGCACTCATAAGTGCACAATATAAATGGACATATCCAATGTGACGTCACCCAATGGTTTGTGGACTCCCGTTTTGAAGCCTCGAGTTTGGCATTTTGGCCATCGCCACCTTGGTTGCGACGCCCATGGCCATTGTGTTTTTTTTAAACCAGAAACCAGAAGTGTACTGTGTGTAACGTTAAGTTAACCACTTATGGTAAAAAAAAACATTCATTCTAACATTGTGGTTTTAAAACAGTTTCTGTGAATCTAAGGTTATGTTAACGTTACCATACTTAATGAATGTTAAACAGTGACAGCGGAATGCAAAATGGGATGTCAATCACAAGTTAGCCACGCCCTAAAGAATACCCTGCTTTATCATCTATTTTACTCTAAATGGGACCATCATTTACAAAATAAACATCATGCTGTATTGAAAAAGACTTGAAACTACAGTTTTGAGACCATAAACTTGTAAGAACAATGTTTACTGGTGTAATAAAGCAAGTGATATGTAGGGTAATTTTCTCATAGACTTCCATACAATCGCATAGTCTTTTCTGCAACCAGTGGAGTCGCCCCCTGCTGGCTATTAGAAATAATGCAGGTTTAAGGCACTGCTGCTTCACTTTTCAGAGCCGGAACTACACCCTTGAGTGCACTTTTTTTTTTATAACACCTGCTAGACCAGTGGGACGGGCCGTGCTGAGATAGTCGGTCTGGAGGACATAGTTCAACAGATTTACACCTAAAGTTGATATGTATTGCTCACATGTGAAAGGATAATCCGGGCCATAGTGCTGAACCATAGTATTGTCTTTGTACACGTTGCAGGGATCCCCATCACAGAGCCTTCCTACTTCTCTCAGATGAGCATGGAGGAGTTGGGGTACGTCTTGCGTTCGGATAATGCCACGTCGATGCCGATGCTTCCAGAGCGCCACACTGTGCTGACGGAGGGCGGCCATGTTCTTCTGAAACACGGCGGGAGTTTCCGAAGCTTCATCTCTCCGGCCGGGAACGATGCCCAGAAAATGGTGGATTTAATTGTAGAGAAGCTGCCCTCTTACAGGGACGAGGCTGTATATGAGGTTAGTGCATATGTACCAACACAAGTTCACAAGTATGATGCAAGGACATTTCATTTGGAAAGTACATCCAGCAAATGAAGACAACACTGCTATGGTCAGCTCCTCTGGTTTGACTATTTATAGGTCTGTGTTTGTTACATTCTATGAATTGCCGACAACATTTCTCCCTAACACAAATATTGTCATCTAGAGAATTTATTTACAGAAGATGACAACTGGTCCAAATAACCTCTTGATCAGATTCTAGAGGTTTTCAATGGGGTTCAGGTCTGGAGATTGGGCTGGCCATGACAGGGTCTTGATCTTGTGGTCCTCCATCCACAGCTTGATTGACCCCTGAAGTTGACATCTATGGTCACATGTGAAAGGATTATGAGGGCCATAGTGCTTCCATTTACTTCTGAGTCTGTTTTTGACATCCAGCAGGTCCTATAGCAAGAGGATAGTGATGACCACTGCAGTGGCCTTTATACTTTTCCCTGTTCAATAAGATTTGGGTCAGGTGATCACCCAATCACTACCTCATTAAGTAGAATGACAATTCAACAGACGCTGGAATAGAATGGCAGCCATACATGTACAGATGCTGATGTACGGAAACATTGGAGTGTTCTCTTAATATTTTCCAAAGCTGTATATTGCACTGAAAACTTTCATTTTGAATCTGCTCACTTTGCGAGCACCGTATTTTAGAATCAGTTAGCCTTGGTATTAGGCTAAATGTAGTTACACTTTTTTAAATTATTATTATGAACAACAACAATAATAATGTATTAGTATCGTTAATTTTTATATTATTATTTCTACTATTAATTATGAAAGATAATGGTAATGTGTTTTGCAACTTACAGGGTAGTAACTGTGACTAATTCTCTTTTTAAACAACAATCTCTACCAGTTAAAACTGTTACAATTGAGCACAAACATTGTTTAAAGCCCAGTGAAAACCATACCACAATATATGTTAGGATTGACAGGTGGGTAAAATGTCTAATGAGTATTATAAATAACACAATCTTATTGTTTATGAAATTTACAGGGCAAGAATGTTTCGTTCCACAAACGTGCCCAGATCCTGGTGGCAGATTTCTGGGGCATCATGGAAGCCAGAGGAGATGGGGAGATACCAAACCTGGACGTGCTCACTATGTTTGCTGACTACAGAATCCCACAGGCGCTGGTGTATTTAGGAGCACTACAGTACTCAGACACACTGATGCAGGCATTGAAGAATGGTAAGCAGGAAATCAATCTATTCAACTTTTTTTTTTTACTGTAGCCCTGTATTATGGCTGATCAGTGTCAAATGAATGCTGTTAAGTAAGCCATTTAAGTCATTGTAATTGATTGATATGGATATTTAGGAATTGCAGACTCCATATTTTAGGGCCACTGCAGTTTGTGATTCGAGGGTAGACAGCCCACTGTGTGCAATTATACAAAGGCTTAGATTTACTGCATTACAAATGACCTGCATTACCATCAATAGTATGATAGTATATATTTGTTCTACACCTGGCTGGCTGGCTCTAGTTGTCTGCCTATCCACTGTGTTTCCTGTCTGTCCCGTGTGTTTTTTTTTGTCGGAAAATTATTTATTATGGCAATTTCATAAAGTTTTACAGAGGTTCAGCATAGGAGAAAGTGTAAGTAATTTATTATATATTATCCCAATAAGTCCCAATGAATTAGTCAGGCAAAACTAAACGTATGTGGTGTTTGTGGCACTGGAAATGGCCTTCATAGTACTTTAAAATATATATATATTTAGTATAAATGGTAAAATTCTAAGGCATTACAGGCAAGGATGTTCTGCCATCCTGGATAGTCTGGCTTCATATATGAACTACTGTTTAACAGGCTGATGTTTCTGTGATTAAAATAACTGCATTAGAATAGAGTGAAATATAATAAGTTTACCATACAAATTTAAACATTGAAGAGTCTGGATCAAATCCCTAGCCAAAGGATCATTCTTAAAGGCCTATGATCAGTCCTATTTCTCTACTGCCATGCATATTTAGTTGTTCAGAATCAGAGCAAAAACAATATATTTATATAGTTGATTATTTTCAATTGCGCATTATTTTGTCAACCTAAACGAATGCAATAATAGCATGCAGTGATGAGAACCCAAACTTTAATATCTTCCTTAATTTCAACCCATAGTGGAAAGTTCAGCATGAGATATTCAACTGGAGCCATACAACCTATTCCAATACACAAAGTGTCATGGGTATTCTTCCTTGGCAAAGTGACCAATGCTACTGGAAGCTTCACTGACCAGAGGCGTCATGCCCTTTCACACTTAGGGAGCACCTCTGAATTATTTGAGACAATGTTTTGGATTCAAATCCATAGTATTCTGTACACACTAAAGCGGTATATAGTAAATGGTGTTGTGAAACTGTGCATGAGTGCGGGACGCCTCTGTCTGGAATGCCATCAGCGGCACAATGAACATGTAAACATTACAATTCCAGGTTTATAAATATTTACAATAATGGGAAGATTTGTATTGCCATTTCACCGTTTGAAGATTTGAATGTCCTTTTTACATGGGTGGGCACCATCTCACATAGTTTCTCTTCCTCTCCTAGGAGAATGTATCAACTCGGGGGACAGGAGAGAAGTGGAGATCCGAGGTTGTTCCATCTGGTGTGTTGAGCGCATCAAAACCGCCCTGTGCCAGCGTGTGGAACAAAGAGACCATACCAGCTGCAGAGTGAATTCTGCCATCATTGACTTTTATCTATGGCCATATGCCAAACGGCACCACAAAGATATGGCTCACATCCCTATACACCATACCAGGTGCATTTACTATTGACAAATACACCCAGACACTGGCTAAAAGGCTTTTGTACACATGCAGAACTATACAGGCATTTCAACTGGTCATTAATGTAATGAATACTAGAACCTAGTTTACCATGTCTGTATTTCCATGTCAGACAGTAAGTTATGTTCAATTGACAAATGGTAATCAATGTTTCTCAATACATGCATGTGCATAGAAGGACCTTTATCTTTCAGCCAAATGGATTCTCACTACTTTGAAATCCCTTTTTCAATAAACTAAGCAACTATATATTGTTGGAATGTTTATTAGTGCCACACATGGGGGCCTGAGCATCCTCTTTTTTTTTATTTTAAACACCTTTTAAGTTAATTAAAAGAAATTGGCATGTATTTACTAATTTTATTAGATGTTTCATATAGCTTTAATATATTGTTTATATTGAGTGTTCATATTTGCCTAACATTTTATACTTGTTTTTTGGAAGTTTTGAGCATTAGAAACACAATACTACTAGTACATACTAAGTTCCATTGCCTTATTTTGAATTATGTCTAAAAAGTGAGACGCACAGATGCTAATAGCCGAGCTCAATGCCATACCTGTAACATAAGCGATTGATTAAAGCATCTTTCAAAGGCAATTATTGGCAGTAAAAACAGTGATGTTCCTCTGAATATCATCCCATACTTATTAGCAAAACCAAATGCCCAGAACACACCATTAAGAGACTGAAGAACCTGAGCTGTGCTTTTAAGTAAATTAAGTTTACTTATTTATTTGAACAGCTAAAGATTACAGATGTCAAGTGACTATCCAATGAAATCCAATCATTACTGGATAGCTTATAAACATGGATGTGGACCTCCAATTGTTCATTTCCAATAATTCAGTAATATTACATATTTACTGTAATTTATCCCCTTCAATTTCTCCTGGGATCAACTATATCTGTCTGTTCCATCTAAAACGGCGTAGTATCGGTTCACGCTAAATCAGGGCAAAACACTTCACAACTGTAAGTTTGAAAAAGATGTGCTTTTGCAACCCCTTTATTCCAAAAGTGAGCCAGGAATTTAGTGAACAGTGGCTTTATCAGAGAAAAGAGGAAAAAGCATGAACACAAAGTTGACAAAGTTACTGTATAGTGGGAGATAAACTATGTATACCTTATTCATTTCACAGTTAATTTACTAACTCTGACCAGAAATTTGATCTAACAAGTGAAAAATAAGATGGAAACTGAAAGATATTGGCAGCATCTACTGTATCATACTATTCAGTTATTGACAAATTGAAAACACAATACAGTTTCCTATCTTTATTTCTTAAAAATCATAAAATTACAAAAAGATTACATTCTGCTTATGTTATGTCTGACAGACTCTAATACAAGGCATTACGCACACAGGACAGGTTTACTCTGCTGACAGGAACACACAATAGGAAACAAACCAATCTAAAATCACGTTTACACTGCTATATGTCAAGAAATGTGTTTTTAAAAATACAGCTACAAGAAAGTGAGAGCTTGAGTCCTGTACTCAAAATGCAAAGAGTCAAATTCTATACACAGGAATGTTGAATCTTCAAAAGAAAAAAAAGAAAAAGAAAAACATCCAAAATTAAGGATTGGGCTGAGAAGGGGTAGAAGGATTTGCTTCAAATTAAGTGTCCCGATTTAAAGGAACCGCCCAGAGCACTGCTTCATACTGAAATATAAAATATGACGAGAACAAAAACATAATAAAAACAAACAAATCCACAGTGTCAATGAATAACTAGAGTGTAGAGATGTGAAACAGTTTGGTGGCATGGATGGCGGCAGTACAGGGGGAGTGATTAGTCCTGGTGTCCGAGCAGATGCAGCGCACTGGGGTAGCAGAAAAGAAGAGGGTGGGTTAGTCTACATAGTGACGCAGGGTAGACAATTCTATATTAGCATTTAGCTATGGCTACGATCAGCAAAATATTGAAGAGATGCAGATTATTGCCAAGGGAGACAGAAGAGGAAGAGCCAGTGCCATTTGTCAGACTGTGATTTGTTGTGTTAATCTAACTAAAAACAACAAAATCACAAGTCTTCCACACAGCAGCAGGCAGGGAAATGATCCATCCCTTGAGGTCACACTGAAATGGCTTTTCAGTGATAGAGCCTAAAATGTTATTATTACGTTCAATCAATTCTGGACATACGACTTAAAAATGACCGTGGCATAGTACTGACCTTCTGCTGTACATCAATCTAGAAATGAAGCATCCTATCCATTTCTGTTATTCTATTACCCTGTATTGGGCTAGTTTAAACCATTTAGTTATTCAGATGCATATTTGTAATGTAGCCATTTCAATGATAAATACAGCAACCCATAGCTGTTGTATGTATGTATGTATGTATGTATGTATGTATGTATGTATGTATGTATGTATGTATGTATGTATGTATGTATATATATATATATATATATATATATATATATATATATATATATATATGTATATATATATATATAATATATATGCCTTATTTGTAGGTTATACTTTCAACCATCATGAAGCTGGCACAGTAACTAAGCTTAGACATAAGCTTTTCACTATATATATATATATATATATATATATATCTATATATCTATATATCTATATATCTATATATATATATATATATATATATATATATATATATATATATATATATACTCCCGATCAGTGAAATCATCCGCCGCCATGGTCTCTGTTTCCACTTCTACGCCGATGATACTCAACTCTACATCAGCACAAAGCCCTCTGCCCATCTCCCCCCTCAGCCACTAACCGACAGCCTTTTGGAAATAAAAACCTGGATGACTACCAACCTACTCAAACTCAACAGCAATAAAACTGAGCTCATGGTTGTGGCCCCCAAAGCACTAAGGAAGGATGGAGATCTACTCCTCACCATCGACGGCTCAACCCTCACACCATCCCCTCAGGTCCGCAACCTTGGCATCATCTTGGACTCCACCCTTTCATTCCAGAACCACATCAAGTGAGTCACAAAATCAGCCTTCTTTCATCTTAGAAATATCTCCATTGCCATCACTCTCCGACTCCATTGCAGAAAAACTCATTCACTGTTTCATCACCTCCCGTCTGGACTATTGTAACGGAGTCCTGTCTGGGGTTCCCAGCAAAACCCTGGACAGGCTCCAGTACATTCAGAACTCTGCTGCCAGAGTGCTCACCCACACCAAGCCCTGGCAGCACATGACCCCCACTCACTGCAAACTCCACTGGCTCCCGGTCAAGTCACGCATTACTTATAAACTCCTCCTCATCACCTACAAATCCCTCCATGCACTGTCCCCACAGTACCTCAAAGATCTCCTCCACCCTTACATCACATCCCGCACTCTCCGATCCACAGACTCCGGCCTGCTCTCCATTCCCTGTTCACGCCTCCGCACCTTTGGGGACCGTGCCTTCAGTGTTGCCCCCCCCCCCCCCCCCCCCCACACACACACACACACACACATGCACAATCATTCATCTCCTTATCTGCCTTCTGTCCCTTGTCTGTTTTGTGCTGTGTATTTTCCCTGTAAAGCGACCTTGGGTATAAGAAAGGCGCTATATGAATTTAAGTTATTATCATTATTATAATAGACATAAGACTAGGCTGTAGAATGGAGCAAGAACTCCTTTCTTCATTAATTGTGTTGTTTTTTTGGTTGTAGTTAGTAACTATCAGAAGTCAAATATTGCCAAGTACAGTTGAATTCTAAACTTTTTTTATGCTTTCAATGGTCTAATCACAAGAGCTATCGATGAAATGATGGACTTATTTAATGGTAAACTCTGAATTCTCAAAACACACTCAGAGGCCACTTTATGGCTACATCTATTTAATACTGGGAGGAGCTCTAAGTCATGTGTGCCCATCAGAGATTCTTCTTTACACCACATTGTAAAGAATGGTTAATTGGGTATTGTGGCACTACTGTTAGCTTGAACAACTTGTTGAATAGCACAAGGTAACAGTTTGCCACCGCTGGGGAAACTTGTTTGAGGCCAACTTTCTGACTACAATGACCAGGTATTCTTGATGTTTAAATATTGGTTGTATGGAACTTGCCTGTTCTGCAATAGGTACTGAGCATTCTGGATCTGGTCTTGAGTGCCACTGATAGTGATGATGCGGTCTTCTGACCCTTCCAAAGGTTCATCAATCTTGATGGAGGCTCCAGACTCATGGCGGATCTGCTTGATTCTCTGGCCTCCTTTCCCAATGATAGAGCCAGCCAACTAGAAACAAAAAAACAGAAACCCCACCAATCAGAGATAGCAGAGCAAGTAACACAAAGTAACATATTCTCTATGCAGTAAGAAGAAAGAAATACCTTTTGTTGGATTTAAAATAAATCATATGAGATATGTTTAGGAAATTCCATGTAAAGATATTCCATACTCGTTTACAAATCTAATTTGAGCACTACAGTTGAAGCATTTGAAAGGGACAGTTCATGTAATATTGCTTCCCTGTTACAAATATTACTATACCCCATATTTTTTACATCCTTTTTAAAGTTTGGAAACTGTTTTTAGATGCCACTCTAACTCATTTGATTATAGGAAACCTTTTTAGTTTTAAGATTAAAGCCTTCCCCTCTTACAGAATGTGGCCCCTGCATCTAAGAATATAAGACACAGTCCAATGACTGAAAAATAAATGCTTATTCAAAAAGGTTGCCAGATCTTGTTCTCTGCCAGAGATCAGCAACCCTGGTGAATAATGGAGCAAGCTCAAATCTTCCTGGGCCAAAATCTTCCCATCATTTTATATGACTTTTCATATCATATTACATTTCAAATGTAATGAAAAACATTGTCAGGAAAAACTACACACGCGGCTAAAAATCCCCTTTGGAGGCCATTTGGTCTTCCTAAGCGTAATAATGCCTGGGTATCATAACTCACATCTTTGGGGATTGTCACCTGCGTGGTAATAACGGGTCCACTCATATCATTGTAGGGGCCACGCCCTCCGAAAACACAAACAGAAAGATGGCATTAAAACAAGGGGTTCGATTAGTCAAACATATTTATGTAAGGACCAGTGTAAAACATGAAATATATATCTTTTTTGTTGGATGTTTAATAATATGAATTTTAAATATGCATTCTTTCGTCTCAAATGGTTCCATTTATCTAAACTCATACATAAAACAAATTCAAAATGATTGCATATTTGAATAAGATAATTTGTTGGTTTCCTTTTTTTTCTTCTCTAATACCTTCTGCTAGGAATATGTTAAGTCAACAGTCCCATAGGCATAGCATGTGCTTCAGTTCATGTTTCCTATTGCGGTCTCTAGAAACTTACCTCCAGATGGATAGTTGTCCCAGGAAGACGTGTTGTCTATTGGAAAATAGGTACACTTAAAGGCCTTTCAAATATGCAATAAACTATCTATTTAAGAACAGCCGAGATCACAATTCATATACACCAGTTATCCCCACCATCTACATTGTTGCAAGAAAGAACATCTTGACAGTGAACACTCAAGTGTCTCATAGGTAGAACAGTTGATTTTTTTTTTCTGAATGTCGTTTTGCCAAAACACTTCTCCAAAAACGTGCCGTCTAAGGGATCTTAAGGACTGACAGTGACTATCAACGAATCTGAGCAAAAATTATGAATACATTTAACTTGAATAGAATGTCACTATTGTAGGTCTTAATGCCTTCTATGTCAATTTCGTTTTTTGTAAATGTTTATTCATGATGAAATTGTACTTTTTTTTACCAAGTAAAACGTCAAGATGAAAACAGTTATGCAAGAATTGGTTAACTGCAAGCAACATTTAAATAAATTAAATAATTGCATCATCGTTGGTTATGATGATAATAATAACAGCAATGTTTTTGTATTATTCTTAGAACAGAGCATAATAATATTAATAATAATAGTAATGACATTGATTAAGTGTTTCAATACAAATAAAGTAGTCATAGATCACTCACCATATCCACCTCCACCCTGTTAAAAGCATAAATAGCAAGGTTAAACATAAATACACAAAACTGTTTCCTATTAATTCTGCCATTAGAGGATGGATTGCAGTTCATAAACCTGACCTAGTAAAGGCCACACAGATTGATTCCTAAGCCTGTTTGTAGCTGAAAGCCTCTAGACACCAACTCCTTGCCCCTTCCAGTTTTTCTTCTTCTATCTCCATTACTCTTACAGATGCCGTTCAGCTGCTCCTCTTTCAGTCACCACGGCAACACGCCGTTCTAAAAGCAGTTGCTGAGCAACGACGGGCAGTATTCTGTCCGTTCTCTCGCTAGAGAGCCTCTGAGTCCGTCCAGGAAGCATTGTTGTCACATAGGGACCAAATGGTGAGTGTGGTCCACTGGCTAACTGGGAAAAACAAGTTGGCCTTCAAATAGTTCCCAGTAATAGGCAATATATGTAGTTGTAATGTGATGCCTAATTCATGAACTGATTGGAGAGTTTCCCATTGATTGAGGAAGCGTGCTGTCCGTACAGCACTTCGCACCAAAATTATAATACTTTTATTTTTAACTTTAGATGAACAAAAGTTTCATAATTCAAATATGTGTCCTACTGTTGGAGACAAAGGTAACAGCTTTTATTTGTATTGGAATGCATTTCTAGAGTAAGTGTATACCAAAGTATACCAGACTGCAGACTTATAAGCTGTAATTATCTAAATGGCACAATGTCCCATTTGGATTAGGTCGGGGTTGGATAGGTTAAGTGTTGGTCAGATGCTAACACAAGCAGATATTCAATCTAAAACCTATCATTCTAATCAGACAAAAATTCAATATTCAATTTCTGTATGCATTTTGTCAGATGTTCCAAAGAAGCCTCAGGGTAGAACAGGTTCAACCAACCAGGCAAAGTGAGAGAGCGAGAGACTTAAGGTAACGGTCACTTACCATGTTGTTGCCATAGCGATCTGGTCTGCCTCGTCTGTCGCTGCTGAAGATTAAGAGGTGTGGAGAAAAAACAGAAAGAGAGAGAAAGAAAACTGTTATAATTGAAATTATAATATACAGGGTTCATCATGATTGTATAAACATTTAAAATAACATTTCATTTTTGAAGTCCATCATTTTCTACAATAAATGTTATCCAAATTTCATGTATGGATTTATAAGTATATCATTTTTCATAAATACAGTTGAGAAAAAATGCACCTATGAGTCAAATTGAAAAGCGAACGCTTTTAAAATTCATATATTGCGAGTGAGCCAGTAATGCAAGTGTCACTTTTAAGCTCTCTGAACAGTTTCATGCATGGTGGAGAAATAGCACATATGCCCGTAAAGAAGTGAATACATGTTCTATTGAAACGTGAGGGACATACAGAACAAAAATAAATTAACTTAAAAAAAATCCTATCCATTAACAAAAGTGGTGGGGCCGGCTGACTCCAGATTACAGTGGAGACTTCTCATCAACTGCCTCAAGTACCAACAGCAGTTATGTCATCAGGTTTTCATATCATATTACTCAAAGCAGGCGCTAAACAACAAATCTCAAAACATTGCAATATATGTTTAAAAAGAACAAGCAAAAAAAAAAAGTCATTTATTTTAGATTCCTTGGACGTTTTTGAAACCCATCTTTGGTCACGGTGTTAATAGACCATGTCTTTATTAACTGCTAAGGCGTAGGATAGGGTATCCATGGTTACCTACGTGAGCCCTTTTCATAAGTCACAAACGACCCTGGCTTGTTTACTAGACTGGGTGACAACACTGGGCTAGTACGGAGGATGAAGAGTGTCAGTGAAATAGTAATGGAGTGGTTCCTATTTCAAATAGAATTTACAAAACGTTTGCTTAATAAATATTTCAGTGAGCTGATTAAAAATACTATTAACAAAGTGCTTTATTAAGTCATTCAATTGTATGAATTCAATATCCATTTAGCAAATCAAATTAACTTTGTTAGTTCAAATACATTTTATAAATTGATCTTCAAATTAATTTGACCACACTTTTAAAAAAACCCCGACAAGGACATTTAAAATGTGCATTGCTTCTCGACATCCTCATTTATTTTCCCCTATTGATTTAGCAACTCCTTTTCATTTTAGTCACAGCAAGAAGGGACCCATTGTAGATGAAACAAGAACTCTCATTGGCTCTGTTTAGATAAGCCAATGAGAGTTCTTGTTGCAAAATGTTATGGGTCTTAGCCATATGCCAGGTCATGTGATCAAAACGAATTAAATTACTTTTTCCCAGCTTAACAAGTTACATTTTAGTTTTAGAAATTGTAAATACATTTAGCATATTTCAGAGCAAGTACAACAAAGAGGAAACCTTTAAGGAAGAATTTAGGTCAGATTAGGGCATATGTATGAAGTGTCATGCTGTTTGGGCATTCACAAAAAGATATTTCAACATGTGGCATTTATAGCTATCCAAAAAGGCAGATGTGAAAATGGCTATACAAACATGACCAATGAAGCTGATGTGTACCAAGTTTCATGAGGATTGGTCGTAATCATTTTGGTGACAAGCCACTTTCAATTTCATTGGCTTATAGTGGTCACATGTTTTGGCCGGTAGGTCTAGCTTATACAACGTTTACATAACATGGTCCATTGACGCTACATACTGAGTTTGGTGCAGATTGGTCAAACAGACTCTTTAGGTTTGAGATGTTTTTCAACATGTTCCAAATTACGGAAAATCCATTGTGGCAGAATTTAGGGTCAATTGGGGTTAGCTTTGGTTTGGTACCGACCAGCATGCAAAGTTTACTGTGTCTAACGTAAAACAGCTCACAGGAAATTGAGTGACATCACGAAAACAATTATAATAATAGGAGTTGCAATAATAATAGAGAAGAATAATAGGTACAATAACTATAAGGGTCTAGACTCTTTGTTTGGGCTAGGACCCTTATTATAATTAGGGAAGAATAAAGCGGTACAATGATCACAGTAGTCTACGTCCTTCGCAGGGTTTACATGATGGTATCATGCCAGGCCAAACAGATGCATTGGGGAAAGTGAAGATGACAGAGGACGATGAGAGACCATGAGCCCAGAGACCAAATCAGAGAACAGGACAGAGCAACTTACTTTGACCTGCCATCTGAGTTGCCACGGTACGAATCATAAGAAGAAAAGCGGTCATCTCTGTGGAGAAGGTGGAGATGAGAACACGAACACAAGATGAACACGTAGGCATGGTAACCAATAATAAACTAATATGAACACGTAGGCATGGCAACCAATAATATAAACTAATATGAACACGTAGGCATGGTAACCAATAATAAACTAATATGAACACGTAGGCATGGCAACCAATAATATAAACTAATATGAACACGTAGGCATGTCAACCAATAATAAACTAATATGAACACATAGGCATGGCAACCAATAATATAAAACTAATAAGAACACGTAGGCATGGTTACCAATAATATAAACTAATATGAACACATAGGCAGGGCAACCAATAATATAAAACTAATAAGAACACGTAGGCATGGTAACCAATAATAAACTAATATGAACACGTAGGCATGGCAACCAATAATATAAACTAATATGAACACGTAGGCATGGTAACCGATAATAAACTAATATGAACACATAGGCATGGTAACCAATAATATAAAACTACAGTCATACTAGAAATACTGTATACGGAATACAACTGATGATGGGAAAATTATGTAAGAGACTGGAATTTCCCCATAACGTGTTTTTAATGTAAATAATCATGCTGTGGAACCAACGGCTGTATGAGTGGGCTGAACTACATGCAGTATATGGCATGTCCAGGACAGTTTTTTATAATAGGATGCAACGTGATTAATATGGTCAAAACAAATGTGTAAGAAACCAAGTATTTTGTGTGCACCAGGCATCTTTCAGGGTTGTCAAAGTTCCAGAGTGGTTTGTACTGTGTGTTACCAAAACATATTTCAGCTCACTCGCATTGCAAAATATTGTTGACCCATGGGCTCATGCCAAGCTATATCTTATAAAGCAGGATGTGATCTTACCCTGCTCTATGTGGGGGTCCCATGCCAAGCTATATCTTATAAAGCAGGATGTGATCTTACCCTCCTCTATGTGGGGGTCCCATGCCAAGCTACATCTTATAAAGCAGGATGTGATCTTACCCTCCTCTATGTGGGGGTCCCATGGGCATGTTGCGGCCGTGCCCCCCTCCACGCCCTCCTCGTCCCAGGTGAGGGGGGGGGGGGTCCTCTGCGAGGGCTCATCTCGTCGTATTCTCGGTGGGAGGGGGGCGCAGGGCCTCGACTGCCCCTGCCAGAGTGCATGCGGTCAAAGCCGCGGTCCCCCCCGCCGCTGCTGCCCCGGCCCCTTGGCATGGGGAAACCCCCCATGGGGCGCCGGCTGCCCCCCCGGTCCTCGTAGACGGTGGGGAAGCCCCCGTAGTCATAGGTCTCGTCATAGAAGTTAGGGTCATAGGGCTGGGCACGGCCTTTAATAGGAGCCTGGGGAAGAGAGCACGTTGGGGAATTAGGGACATGGCTTAATAGTAGAACTAATACTAAACTACTCTAGGGGACTCCCAGAATAAAACAAAGAGGTGAATATGAGCAGAGTGGGGCTCCTTTACGTTTTTGAGGGAGAACATGGCAATATGGAATAGTTGGAAATGCAAAACCAAATAAACTCCAGCGCTATCCTATCCTGTTCAGTACCGGGGTGTGTGTGTGTATGTATATATATATATATATATATATATATATATATATATATATATATGGTAACATACTAATCTTCCTACCTCAGCAATCAGTTCCAGCATGGTTTTGATGCACTCCACCACCCTCTCAGATTGTCCGCCCACCATGACAACACGATCAGTGGATTGGGGGCAACACTCCTGGAAGAGCTTGATGCTGGTCTGGGTGTTCTGCAAGACATCATCCCACACAACAGTGATAAATACAGCTGATACATATTCAATTAACATAACATTTGAGATGTAGCCTGTTTTGGGTGAAGTCAAACAGTCAGTCAAACTGGCCGCACATTTAGAAACATGAAATATTATTCTTGAATCTTTTTAGACTTTCCACAAATTCCTTTTGGAAGAACATTTAAGGGAAATAAATGGAACTAAGGTAAGTGCTTAATGTTTTATAGTTGGTCATCCTTTTGATTCTTCCATTGGAAGTAGAAGTGTATTTTTCTGTGGCCATCAGTATTCAATCGTTTTATTTTATAGTAAATAATTGATAGACCATACACATTTTAAATAGTGCCCCTCTACCAACGAAAGGATCTAGTAATCTCATGTCAACACATATAGTTCAATACATACGGTATCTAAAGTTTACAGCATATACATATACATTCGGGGTGTATAGTTTACAGGTAGGTAGTAGGCCATATAATATTACATTACTGTATAAGAGGCCTCCCATGTACCCCTAGGTAGTAGGCCATATAATATTACATTACTGTATAAGAGGCCTCCCATGTACCCCTAGGTAGTAGGCCATATAATATTACATTACTGTATAAGAGGCCTACCACGTACCCCTAGGTAGTAGGCCATATAATATTACATTACTGTAGAAGAGGCCTCCCATGTACCCCTAGGTAGTAGGCCATATAATATTACATTACTGTATAAGAGGCCTCCCATGTACCCCTAGGTAGTAGGCCATATAATATTACATTACTGTATAAGAGGCCTACCATGTACCCCTAGGTAGTAGGCCATACAATATTACATTACTGTATAAGACACCTCCCATGTAGGTAGTAGGTCACTTTCAGAGCTTTCATTAACGTACCTCTCTGAGTTCCTTAATCTTGGCTCCCTTTACTCCAATAATGGAGCCGGCCAAACTCTGGTGGATCAGCAAACGCAACTCGCAATCAAAGTCCATCCCACTGTATTGCTGGTACTTGGGGGGTAAAGCACAAACAGTGGTTAACTAGACACATTTCAACAATTATTCAGAAGATACATCAAGTAGAACACTAGACTATCTTAATGCACCCCTACTTTTAGGCAAAGAAAAATTAGACATACATTATATACTTTTTTTTTTTATTGGAAACATTTTGTATGAATTGATGAAGATTAAAATATATAACAAATTCAACTGCAATTGTTACTATGCAGTTACTTACAGTTTTAACTATGCATCATGTGGTCACTCAAGTTATTGGACAAATCCGGAATACATTTATCCATAAAATACTGTATGATATTAACACTATAGCTGGTGTTTAATGTTCAAATCTGTCACTAGGCGTTTTCTACAACACTTTGAGATACATCCTCTGAAATCAGACTCTTGGGTAAACTCCTAAGTGATGTGTGTTGTATATAGCTCACCTCCTCCAAGGTAGGGATAATCTTCAACAAGATCTCTCCAACTGTGTCAATGTCTGCACTAATACTCAGTATGCTTCACACCAGTCAAAGCACACAGCATGGGGCACAATCAGGTGGATTCAATCCAAGAAAGAGAATAACAGTAGTTCAGAGCCTAAAAAACACTACTATACACTTATAAAGCTTTAACATAGAAAGTCTGACCCCTGGTCCAGAGGCACCTAGTTGCTACTGTCCTCCGCTGCCATTATAACAGAAGATTATGGGTAATGGAAAATACGAATTGACTGACATTGTTTATGACAGGAAAAAAAAATACTAGAAAATAGTAAGTGTGTTGGCATTTGTTTGGAAGGACAAAGGCTAGTGAGGTGGCCCTGGTAGTTGGTGCGAGACCTTGACAGAGATAACTACGGAAACTCTGGAATAATGTCGCCAGAAAAGAATCCTGAACCCTGGCCAGAGATAGAAGTTTCTAAAAGATAAAAGAACTCAACTTAAATGATATTAACAATGAAATGATTGGAAAGCAGTCTGGGTATGAGGGATAGTCAGGAGAGTAACCGTGGGTTACGCGTAGAAAGCGCCACCATAGGACTGGCTGTTTGAGCAATGGGGCGAGGTACAGACGGACAAGGAACACATTAGAAAAAAGAAAGAAAAACAATTCACCCTCCACATTTCAAACAATAACAAGCAAATACAAAGAGGTGGAGGACAAAACATATAGACGACACTGAAATTCTTGCTGCTCTATGACAAGGCTGTGATTGATTTGGCTACAGGAGAAGTTGAGATAAAACTTCAAATTATAAGTCAACCATGGAACCACCAGGAACTTGGGGAGAGGTCAAATCAACGGTATACCGATATGCAGGTGAAAAATGTGGAAGGAATTGTTACTTTTAGTTAAATAAAATACAACACGTTTAGGAGACTGGCACTCGAACAGATTAGTTAAAATACAAATTGAGCATATTCTGGAAAACCATGACAGTAACAAAGGTTCAGCTTTTTGACTTTAAAGTTGATGTTTACAGGATGTTACACAGTTAAATTTCTAAGTAGGTTTGAGAACTATGACTTAAACAACGGCTGGATTGTTGTTTTCTTTTATTTCCTGTATTCAGGCAGTGAGAGGGAGGAGCTTAGGGACATACCGCTCAGGCCCACTGCTGTCTGGGACTGACACACTGGCATTGTACTGGGCGTGGAATAGGCAGGGGCCAGGGCCATTCGAACACACAGATGTCAATCAAGTAAGGCACCCATTTAGGGACAGGGGCCAGGGCACGATAATGGGACGGGCCAACCAGGGTGTCAGGTGGGCGGGCGCAGGAGGGGCCATCCAGAACATGGGCAACAGAGGAGGAAGTGGGCAAAAAAGTAAAAAATAAAAAAGCAAGGGAGAGGGAAGAAGGAGGGGGGAGAGGAATACATTTTAATAAAGGCTCTATATTTTGCCATTTTACGTTATTTTCTTTCAAAGGAAATGTGTTTTCTTGTATTTCAAAGAGATGAAATTTTGGTAACGTTGGTAAAGGCATACTAAAAGAATGGAAGCGTAGATTGTCAATTTCTTTAACAGAACTTCAAAATACAAATGATGCTATCTCAACAACCTGAGCCACAAATTAACAGCATCAACAATCTTTGAGATTATTTTACTGTAATTTATGTTTGTAAAATAAGTCTGCTGTAGTTTAGTTTATTTGTTAGCCTACTCAAATTCGTATGTTTCCCTGACAAAGGTTAAAGAAAAGACTTGCATTGCTTAGTTTAATTAAAACTTTCTGAATTTCATACAAATGTAAGAAAAGGTCAAATTATTTGTTAAGACTATTTCAAAGTAGTTCATAGTTAACCTAGGGGTAGAAATGCAAAGTGGTTGTCAGATTCACTCAACATAGATCAAGAGACTTTGGGGCTACATTGATGTCAACATTATTGCAAATGCACAGCCTATGATTCACAAATATACTTTACAATTTGTAAACACGATCTATAAATAGATTTGAAATCCACAAACAAACTCAATTTACATAATCAATTTACCCCTATAAGAGACCCATTCTTGAATACAAAACACTAGTTGGAATATGAATGAATGCAAGTAGTTTATATTCGTTGAGCCATAAAGGCCTAAAGAAACATTTCTATATTTACTTACGTCTGTACGAAGAGCTTTGATGTTTTTCCCAGCCTTGCCGATAACAGCTCCTGCATTCTAAAGATTTAAAAAGTCAGGGAAACAGGGTATGGAGATGAGAGAGGCCTTATTAGGTGAACTAGGATATATCACATTCCATCTATTTAAAAAACAAGACTAGCTTCTTGAAGATTTATTCAAAAGAATACCCATCTTCCCATTGGTTAAAAAGGGAGCAAAATAGCGTAACGCTGATCTCTAGGTGCATGAGAAACAGTAAAACAACAAAGTAGATTTGACACGGAGCTGAGTAGTGCTATGTGAACCCTTCAGAATTGTATGGATTTGAATACCTACTTTCATTCTTTTTCTAGAAAAGGGAGAGGACTGAGAAAATAATAAAATTATTCAGATTCTAATCTTTTTCATTTTTCCATAAACATATCCCAAACTATAAATACACATCCTGGAAAAGAATAGATGAATCCATAAGTAAATTATAGGTTATTTAACCTATATGATCCTAAACTATCACCAAGCACGCATTATAGTTATCAGAGAATCAGCAGCTTCAGTTAAGTAAGATTTAACTCAATTCAATTTAAGAAGACAAATTTAACAATCAATTAAAGATGCAACATATGTCCCATCATTGTCTGGCAACACTGTGTATTATTATCTTAGTAGATAAAGCAGATGTTGACAAAGATTTCCTTGTATAGTTATTTTTTTTTAACACTTAACTCATTTCATCTCAGCCAGATAGAATAAATGCTGAACTAGAATAGATCACCAGTGTATTCCAATCTGGGGCTGATGGAATGAGTTGAATAAGCGTTCAAAAATAAATACACTATGTATGGTTGGTTGGACAACTAAAACCATGAGTGAAGTCACAACGCAGTCCGGAAGGTTGAAAACCAGGAACCTGGCGGTTTAACAGTAGGACTTGGCAGCTATGCAATAATATATACATTTCTGAGCGTTAACAAACGTTCTAGCACCAATGTATGTGCAACCAAGTGGATATGAACTAAGTATAACAAGCTAAAACTCACTGAAACTCGTAATATGGCAGGATATGCACAACATTTATCCAGCTGGAAATGAATAGTTGCACAGGTCATGGCGGACTCTGCCACGTTATTAGATTGTAATCAAACTGTCAGTGAGAAACCTTTGCACAGTATTTACATGACGATGTGGAAAATTGCATGAACACAAACAACAAAGAAGCCAATTGGCCCAAACTGACTTTGCTCTGCAGGAGAACACGGAGCTCCACAACATCGTCAGAGTTCCTTGAACGCTTGAAAGACTGTTCCTCATCCATCTCCTCTGCAGGACGCTTACCTGATAGGAACACACAAATTAGGGAGCGAACAATCTACTGTTAAAGAAGCCTAGGTGCCAACACATCAATATTTCGAATATTTAGATTAAGCAGGACCACTGGTACAGCAATATTTTACAACAAATTATTCCCTTATGTTTTTATTTATTTGTGACCCTCTTCTGCAGTCTATAAAAATAAACCAGCGCCTGAGTCTGTGATTGGTTAGTTACATTCACTCGTTTTCAAAGTCACAACAGGCGGTAATTCAGAACAGCTCGTAAAACAGGGTAGAACTAGAGAAAATGCACTAGGCACAGATTTAACTTTGTGACAAAACAATGCTAGACAGAAATATTCTAAATCTGACATCATGGGCCCTTTAATTCCAGAGCTGTATATGTTGGTTTAAAAGGACTTACCAGAAATCCCCCCCCCCAAAAGTTTCTGCTGAGACAGGAACCGGAAAATGTTACTACCTTTTAAATGCTACCATTTACCATTGGTTTCCGTGTTGCTAAACGAGGCCTCCTCTTGATGCTCAATTTCTGCCTCCATTGTTAGATAACAGCTGCTGGGGCTGGCTGGGCACCTAGGTCCTGAGAGCAGGTAGAGGAGGGAAAAGTCAGCAAAGAAAAAAAAGTGGAGTAACTCAAGGCCATTGATTTCAGAAGTATGTTGGTGGCTATACATGGGGCTGGATCGTGTTTCTAAAAATTGGGGAGAATTCAATCGCAACGGAAATTTTTGACAGCTGGAACATGGAACTCATGTTAACTAATACCCGGAAAGTTTACAGAAAAGCCATGTTATCTGTTATATTGTATTAGTCTAAACTCTAGGTCTATTTTACCAGGTCATTTTTATAAGCCCCTCCCCCCTTCTGTATCGAGCTCCCATCTCACAATAACTGAGGACACAATTCATTTATTTTATCGTTTCTCAGATTCTGATACAGATAATCTGTAAAATGCTGAATACCGAGTCACTGACACTGACACTGACAAAAGATGTTCAGCAGGTATCACCATCACTTGAAACAATTACCAAATGTTGTACCCATATACTATATAGAATATTCAAGCTAAATAATCAACAGCGTAGCCCCCCCAAAATCTTTCCTAGATAGAAATGTGCGTATGTGCGAATGTAAATAATGAAGTTGCGACATTGCGCAACCAACACCATACTGATAGGCCAACAGCACCACGCCCTTAGTAATCACAACGCAATAAGACAAGTCACTGGAACTTACCTGAATGTATTATGAGAAGAAAGGGTTGACAATGGGCAACTCAAAACAAGCATAAACAGCAACTAACACACCTATTGAGAGACAGAAAGAGATATTCATTACCTAGCTAGATTGGTGGCAGAAAAATACAGGATTTTCTCATTTTAACCTGAATAGAATAGGACAACAAAATATGGAAACAATTGCAGCTCTGGAATTTCACAATGGCCATGATTGGCATTGTCATGAATTGTCCTTGAAGCCCTATGAATGAATAGCAATAGGCCATGTAGTGGCTATAAAAACCTTGAACCTTTCTCAATGCAATCGTACTAATTTGAAGTAATTTAACTCCGCAACAAGTCAAATTGAATAGGGCTAAGCAGAAATATTTCCCAATTTCTGAGAACATTTTAAGCTTCAAGATCATTCTGTATTGTTTTGGGGAACAAACGAATTTGATTTTACATTTAGAGATTATTTGGAAACGTTTACGTAAGCTTCATGTACAGATCCCATCCCTAGTTCGTATGGATGCAGAACTATCATAACAGGGTAGCATGCACATACTAACGGGTTTTAAAAACGTAGGAAAATGTTTTTACCCTTAAACTGATAAGGGAAATACGATGTAAACAAACCAATGGGAATTTGTTAACCGGCTAAGCTGTTGCATTGCCAATGGGTCCATAGGCTACTTCAAAAACGAAATGATTGGACGTAGATGGCAGTTAATTAACCGCCTAACCGCTTGGGTGCACTGTCCGATCATCGCGGTGAGAAAAAAAAAAATATATCGTCACAGCCCTAAATACAGTTAACATACTGCGTTCACATTTTACGGCATAGTATGTTAAGGATGCATAGTAGGCGATTCCGAACATAGCCTAGATTCACAATCGGCTTCAGCGGCCATTTGTAACTCACATGAAATTGGCTGAGACAAGGTAATTCACTTCCAGGTTTTTAAAAGGCATAAGAATTTGCGATAGGTTGACCTGCAACCTTGAGTGGGGGTGAGAGTAAGCATACCGCACCACCCACCACAAAAAGAGGAGTTACTCGAAGATCTATCAACCAACAACGGTTAAAATCTGCGACAATGCATTCAAAATAATCTAACACAATATTAAAACCTCCCCTTTCGCACCACCATGGCATCGCACGGGACGGGTGGACGATACGCCAAGGTACGCAAATCAAACATCTTACATGCCTAATACCTTGTCATTTGAACAAACTTGTGGTTACAATGATCAACACCTTAATTTAGTATATTTGGCAAAGCAACGCATGAGTTTACTACTTTAGTAAGCCACGACCATTAAGTTAGACAGACAAAAGTAACGTTGATTAGCGTTGCAATCTACGTAGCTAGAGTAGCTAGCTAGCTAGCTAGCTAGTTACGATACAATACTTAACGTTAGCAACAATGTAACTCTCTAGCTGGCTGAAAATAAGTATACGTAGGCATGCTCATACCAGTATGTTTGTGACAAAATGTTGCTGTAATTAAGAATATCTTCCGTTAAAATAAATAAATGTAAGCACAAACCGTAACGTGGGGCCTAACGATACACTTCGTTTCGCTTCCGCTCCAAGTCTGATTGGAGTGAAAGACAACCACGCTGATTGGTAGAAATGGCTTCTTCTTCTCCTCGTTTCGTTGTAGATGTAACCGTGTTGCTGCCTCCCACTGGAAAACAGACAGCGATGAACATGAAATTGTGAAATGGCTCTGCTGTAGTTAAAAAATGGCACATTGATCACTGGCATTAGATATGTTAAACTTGGTAGAGTACCTGCCAACATTACGTTTTTAAAATGGAAGGTAATTGAACAATCCAACTATTTTCTTTCAGCTCATTGCATATACGATGTCCCTGTAGTTAGTTTGTGATTATTTGCCCAAGGATTTCTTGTTCTACATTTACCTCTCCCTTCTGGCAACCCACCAACCAAAGCTTTATGCAAATTAGTACGCGATGACGTCATATATATGCAAAAAAGCGTGCTTTCCTTGAAATGTCAACAGTGGCAACACTGCGCGGGAGACTGTAGAGTCGCACAAGTAATGTATCATTGCGAGGTCAGTCAGTAATGAAGACTTTGGAGCAGGTTCTTTTAGACGCATTGCCTATGACAGTGAGATAGCTATTTGTGTTCAGTTTTACCACTAACAATACATGTGATGTTGCCCAAACAAACTAGACAGTGTCAGTCAACTATATATGTAGCTAACGTTAGGCTCGATGTTATTTCCCCCCCACTCAGGCTGTCGTTAACTCCGCTGCTAACGTCGATATTGTTTTGTTTACTCCTTACAATTTATATAGTAAACAGCCAGATTTGATTTGTCTTGATCTTAATCCAATAGTCAAGCTAACGCTGTTGCATGTAGATGTACTTACATCTTTCAAACACAAAATGAGGCGAAAGTTAATCTAACTATGTTGAGTTCCTGAATGTTGGTGAGATGGGTAGCAGAATACTTGTAGGAGTAATGTTAGTTTGTAAATATAACTCAAGAACCTTAGACTTTCGTGGTCTTTTCTACGCGTTCATGTTATTATTCTCCCCTGGCTACAAACTGTCCATGCTTGATAGTTATTCATAATCTTAATAAAATGATTTATAATGTATCTATAATCTCAAAGCCTGGAATCAAATCTCAATATGCAGGTTTAAATCTAAAAGGAGTGGGCAAGATGGACCTCAATACCCAAGCTATGGTGCGCACTGCTCAAATGTGGCTCCAGTCCTCTTGGAATGTACAGGTACCTTTGACTTGGCTGGAGGCTTGTGTGGAATGGATAAAGGAGGAGGGCTTTGGAAGGGCCCTGCCAAAACAACGGATTAATCAACAGGTGATGTCCGTTGCCTAATGCCTTGTGTACTTGCCCAGGCTCATTACAGGGACAGACATTTGAAATGGCAATTTATTTAATCTTTTGTTCATATGTTCTACTCACTGTGATGCTTTCAGCAGGATAGATAGCTTGTTTTTTCAAAATAGCCTTTGCGGGTCTTAAAACCCTAATTTGGATACAATAATGATTTATGTATGCTGCAAAATAAAACTTTTTTTTTTTTTAAATGACAGTTCCACTTGCCATTTGTGTGTGTGTAACAGCATCACAATGAAACCTCATTACAGGTGCTGGACCAGTGGCTTCTGGCAGACCTACGTGACCTGGCCAATCCCGCTCTCCCTGGGGGTTTACAACAGCGTCAACAGGTTAAGCTGAATGGGAGCTTCTGTGTTCAAGTTGACTCAGTGCTTGACATTAGCCAGGGGGCTTATGGCCAGCTGCAACAATTTCGGGGTACTGACTCCACCAATGAAGGGGTGTCGGCTGTTACACAAACCAATTCCAGTTCAGGGGATTCCAAGAGCACTCGCATGCTGCTTCTTCAGGTAAGGTGTATACATGATGCTATAAATGAATAGCCATAAGTTATTGATTATTAAAAACCTAAGGTGTATGTATACATGATGATTTAAATGAATAGCCTTAAGTTATTGATTATTAAAAACCTAAGGTGTATGCATGATGATATAAAGGAATCGCCTTACGTTATTGGATGGTCAGAATCCCATTTTAGGCCGATTTATTCGGCCTGGTAAACTGTTTGGTTTCCTGTCCGTCTTGTCAGCCACCTCTTTTGTTGTAAGAAGAAATGCCGTTGCATTACTACCATGTCTTGAATTTTCCTACGCTTTTCTTAATCATCATCTCGTAATCTTGATTCAGCATCGCCCATGGGCTGTTGATTTGTCTAGTCGTATAGTTTCCCGTTAAAACGAATGTGTTTCATTCACCAATGTCTTCCTAAGTTATTTCAAAAATTTGTTCTTAAGGTTAAAAAAGTGTCGCTACAAGGAGTTGTGCTCAAGCATGGCCAAAAAAACAAACATGGTCTTTGTCTCTGTTTCAGATCACTGATGGAGTTCAAAATCTAGAAGCAATGGAGTACCGACCTATCCCAGCATTCAACACATCCATGAGGTAGGCTTTGATCTGATTGGAAGCTGTCATTTGTTTGCAGGGGGGCATCTATAATTAGTAGACTTGATCCAAAACGATGGCAACGGTGGTGGAAAATCTAGAAATGTGAAAACCCGTACGTTTGATTCGGCACTAGCCTTCTCTTAATACATGGCAATCAACATTAATAAAACAATGATTTATTGAATCGTCATCTCAGACGAGTAGTAAGAAGGAAAACATTTTGTAATTTGTTTCTTCACAAATTTTTCTAGGGTGCCTCTTTCTTCCCTTCCAACTCACAGGCCGCTTTCATTGGTGAACGCCCACAAGTAATCAGTTGACAGCCATAGCTCATTAACATTTATGACTTATGACTCATGGCTGCTGTCAGAGTAGTTCGATCGTACTTATATGAGTCCGTGATTGGTCAGTTACCTTGACTCCCGTTTTCTGTCACCACAGGCTGATGAAACGATGCAACACTTATTCAAAATCTGACAGTATGGGCCCTTTAATTCCAAAATTCACATTTCATATGGCTAGGCTGCTTTTACAGTTTGTTCCTGTCATAGCAATCCAGTCAGCAGAGCTACGTAAATGATAATGCTTTTAAAGTTTACCACAGAGAATCAAGAAGGTCAGGCTCGCTCTCACCATTGTTGTTCGCACTATTTGTGTTTGCGGACACAAACGGAGTCCAGAGGAAAATCCAGAAAGACTGCCAAACAGCTAGCACACTATTGGAACAGTACAGCAACAGAAGTCCAACGGCTTCTATGTCTTACAACAGAAAGCGCTCTTGCATATTTAAATCAGGCCCCACATAACAAAAAGATGGAAAGTAGGCGCTGTAGTTCCTGGATCTCAAACTGCCTCTATGTCATTACGGAGACCCGTCCACTTGTAGCCTACTAAGTGCTGGGAGTCTGCAACATTAGATTAGATTAGATATTGATTCATAATGTGGTTAGTACTAAAGTTGTATGATAAGGTACCAAAAAATTATTTAAAAAATAGTAATAATTTCTAAACATTACATTCTTTTGCCATGGTGTTTTGTTCGAAGACAATATGTCTGATGACTATTTATTTTATGTATGTGTGTATTCAAGCAACTGTATGCATTCTGTCTCTATCTTCCCTCCTTTATTCCCAGGCCAGGTGTGAAGTTGCAGCTAAAAGGCCAAATAGTTTGCAGGCTGGGTGTTATGCTCCTGGGACCAGAAAATGTTGTGGTGCTTGGTGGTGAGGTTGAGAACCTGAGCGAAAGACATAACCAGGGCAGGGTGCTTAGTAGGGCCCTAGGACTTCCTGAGGAGGCAGATTCAAACCAACATGATGGCTTACAGCCTAGACCAGGTAAGCATAGCCAGTGCCAGTGTTTTTTGTTAATGTTCTGATTGATTGTGCAGCTGCTTGTTTTTTGTGATATATGCTTGATCAATCATGCTTGCGTAGGTTTGCATTTTAAACAGTGAAACCGCTGGAATGAACCTGGACCTGGAGCACTGAATTGTTTGGACCTCAATTCCTTAGCTTTTGCACTGCAGCTTCTTTTACATCAGTTATACCCTTTAATTCAATTAGGAAGTGGTTGTAGTTTTTATAAAAAAATATATAAAAACTACAACATTTAAACCTTTATTGCATTGAAAAATGAAGAGCTTATATTTTATGTACAATTATACACTACAAACATAGATATAAGATTCTGTATTGGTAACGAACAACCATTGTGTGCTGAGTGAAAACAATTGTATGCATATGTTTTCCACGGATCTCTTAAAGTGCACCAGATTGATGCATTTAAATGTTCGATGCATGCCCCTGGACCACCTTAGAGGGTTTGAAATTCTATAGTTTCGCAAAATAGGGGCCCCCAAACAACATTTCGCATTGGACCCCCCAAATGCTAGAAACGGCCCTGTTTAGCGCAATATCTTTTGTGAATCGGTCCTTGAGATGGGTGCAAATGATACGCAACACCTTGGGAAGGAATTAGAGCGCTGATTACGAGCCAGGCCTTCTCGTCCAACATCAGTGCCTAACCTCACAAATGTTGTTTTGGCTGAATGGGCACAAATTCCCACAGACACACTGCAACAGCTTATGGAAAGGTCAGAAGAGTGGAGGCTGGTATAGCTGCAAAAGGGGGTCGTAGAATGTGATGGCCAACAAACTCATATTGGCTTGATGGTCAGGTGTCCACTGACTTTTGGCCATATAGACATCACCATGCCGACAGGAAGGACCCCCTTACTATTACTTTTCTTAGGAATAGATAAATGGCTAAATGTATTATACATAAAATGTTGTTTCTATACATAGAAAACCAGGAAGATGATTTCAACGATGATGACCAGGAACTTTTAGCCAGCTTGGAGGCACATGAAGAGAGGATGCCTTTGGGGTCCAGCATGGAGAGTGGCTATGGAACTGCTACTAGAAGCTTCTTAACTTACAGTGGTAACAACATACCTTCATCCAGGTGAGTGTTCTTCAAGGTAATACATGCTATTGTTTACAGGGCTTGACCTTAAGGCTTGTAACTTGGGACAAGTAAAAAATGTGTTGAACAAGAAATGACTTGTCCAACCAGCCAAGTACAAAGTTAATAATAAAATACAGGTATTATGGAACACAAAAAGACAAATGTAAAAACTGATACTCAGAACTCGTAAATCTACTCAACCTTTTTTGTCTCATTATTATTATTGTGAGAAAGTGAGAGCCAGCCCACCAGGCTACGTCACAACACTGTTTATTCACTGGATCTCCTGTCAGTGAGTCTAGCTAACTGAGTCTAAAAAACCTAGTTAGCCTACTTTGTTCATGACTCGCTGAGACTGTAAACATCGACTGCAAACCTGAACGTATCATGTGCAAATTTATAAAATGTGTCAACTTTAATAATCCGGCTATCTGCAGTGGCTAACAGGCTATCAGTTTAAAATGTAATGATGGCATAGCTAGACAAATAAAAACATGTTTTTGTGTGTGCGCTTTTTAAACCAATTTTGAACAGATTTTTCTGTCCTGCTCGACGTTAGCCCGCAACATGGAGCTTTATAACGCTATATTTTGTTTTTAAACTGTTTGAATTGGACACTAGTGTAACCTTTTTGTTTAGTCTTCGTCTTAAGTCATTCAAGACTAATAGGCCTTCTTAATTTCACGACATATAAGTCGTATAGCCTATATATATATATATATAAAGAGAGCTCTTGCTAATTCACAGTAAAAAGCGTAGGAAAAAATCCCTAACTCAAAGTAGTTTAATAAAGCTAAATGTTTTATATAATTTCAAACGCACTTTCCGCTGGGGTTGGAGATTAATTGATTGTTAGAATGAAGATATTCTTAACCCAATAGCATTACATTCATAGGCTATAGGTAGCCGTACAGCCTGCTTTAGGGTGCAGAAGATCTTAATTAATTAACAGTGAACGAGTCAACGCGAGGCAGCTATGATTTGAAGTATCCTAATTGTTTTCACATAATTAGACTGTTTTACATGTCCCTACATTTCAATCATATTACAATAAAAGATCATCCGTAAGACAGGATACAACACTACCTTTAAGTGATTTAACCACTTTCCAGAATGTTGCTGAATTGTTGCCACATTCAGATAAATTGTTCTAGTAATATGTAGATTTAGTCATATTATTATTATTACATGTCAATGTTTCTCTAAGATGTCTAAACGTTTGCCAATCCACATCACAAGCAGTAGATCTAGCCAAAGCCCAAGCTTTGAGTCTCTGCAATATTTTCTCACCTATTTCAGAAGGATACCAAGGATTGCTTCTATTTTAAATTTGAAATGTCTTAAAAGGGGCATGTTTGCTTGCCTGCAAATTGAAAATAGTTATAAAATGTTCAAGGCCTAATTCCGTATCTGGAAAGAGAGCTATAGATGACGGATAGATACTTCTATGGTCATTTATTTATGAACTTGTATTTAAGTACCTAAATAATAATTATACAAATAATGACCTAGTCTTACCAAGACGCTGTTTGAGTAAGTAGCCGTTATTACAAGGTTAGTTTGGGGTACTTAGTTGGTAACTATAAACACCAATGACCTGGTTCCTAAATTTACATTATTATCGTAAGTAACGGTAAATAGCAGTTATTACCAGGTTAGTTTTGAGTACTTACTTGGTAGAACTTTATGTTACACTTACAGAAATGACAAAGTTTCTTTGTCAGCTTGATGTATTGCTTATAAACGTACAGTATATGTATAAGAAGTAACAAATCTGCCTTGTGCTTTTGAAAGAGTTGTTGTGGGTTTTCTATTAGTCAGATAGGAACTGGCCTTTAACCGGTGAAATGTTTGTCACAGGAGTTTTTCTACACCACTTGAATCAACCGAACAATCATTAGCAATCCCAAGCCAAGAAGGGTTGGTTCAGAGACAACATGGGGACTACTATGAAGAGGATTCCCTTCCTTTGACCCCTTCCCACTCGGAACAAGAGACACCAGAGACATCCAGGGAGCACTTTCAAGGGGAAAACTCTCCACAGACATTTATCTTCCAAACCGTCCCCAAATCCAGCAGGGAAACATCTCAGAGAATCATCAAGGCCAAAGCACAAACTACTTCAAACTGTTTGACATCACCACCAAAGCAGCTGGCACTGAATAGTACAGGATCCAGGCCTATATGTGGGGAAGACAAAGAAACTGAGAGTAGGAAGCAAACATCCAACTACAACAGAGAACTGCTAGAAGCTACAACCTGTAACTCCTACTCAGAATCATTGCAGTCTACTGACAGTCAAGCCAAAAAGCAGCTTTCCACCAGTAATGAATGTTCCAAGATTGTTGATAAAAATGTGGACCGTGTGTTCTCTACAGTGCCTCAGACTGCTATAGATGAGCCCATGTTTGAGGACACGTCTAATATATCCCAGCAATCAGGCCAGGAATCGAGGTTAAGGGTTATGATGGGTGGAGCTCCTAGAAAGACACAGCCTACTAATACAATCCCATTCAACACCTCACATGGCTTTGGACAACCTTTAAGATCAGAGGGTAAAGAAATAGTTTCAGTTAGAAATAAACCAGAGAGTGACTCAAAAGTACATGCCGAGAGTCTAAATCCACCCCCATTCACTTATCTATGCCTTGTGGAAGATTGGTTCTCCGAGCATGTTAAGGAAATACGTGTCAAGGCTTTTATTGTTACACTCCTAGGGAAGATGACTTCTAGCACTGGGACGTGGCATATTGGTGCCACCATATCAGATGGCACGGCTTACCTGGATGTAGAAGTATCCAACCATGTTCTAACAGGCCTGCTGGGGTTTTCCGTAGCGGATAAGATTGCTCTAAAGCAGGATCCATCCCGGAGGGGGGAGTTGTCAGCGGGAATGAAGAGATGTCAGGAAGGCTTGGTGGACATGTGCTGTGTGATGACCATTGCACTGGAGCAGCAGGGAAGGAAGGCTGTTGTGACCGATGCTAGCCTGCCCACTGATGACGACTGGGAGGCACTGCAGAAGAGGATGAGACAAGGAACAAGACCAATGTAAATGTTTCTAGAGTGGGGAACATCTTTCTGCAAAGCCTGGCTCTATTTGAAATAAATACTGTTTCTATAGTGGGGGGAACATCTTTCTGCAAAGACTGGCTCTATTTGAAATAAATACTGTTTCTATAGTGGGGGAACATCTTTCTGCAAAGCCTGGCTCTATTTGAAATAAATACTGTTTCTATAGTGGGGGAACATCTTTCTACAAAGCCTGGCTCTATTGGAAATAAATACTGTTTCTATAGTGGGGAACATCTTTCTACAAAGCCTGGCTCTATTTGAAATAAATACTGTTTCTATAGTGGGGGAACATCTTTCTGCAAAGCCTGGCTCTATTTGAAATAAATACTGTTTCTATAGTGGGGGAACATCTTTCTACAAAGCCTGGCTCTATTTGAAATAAATACTGTTTCTATAGTGGGGAACATCTTTCTACAAAGCCTGGCTCTATTTAAAATCAATACTTTGAAAACAAAAGGTTTTCTTCATCCTGTTCACCACTTTTCAGATTCCACTTTTTCGTCTAGGGTCAGTAATAATGCAAGGAGTGGCAGACTGTTATGTTAAATGTGATGGAACAGACTATGAGAAGTCTGGTAGTGTTAAAAATGCAAGACTATAACAAAAACAAACAAGAACTTATCTTTTTTATGTAAATAATAAACGTTTGTCATAAGTAATTGTTAAATTAATTAAAGTTGTAATGAATTATTTTAATTCTGTTTTACCTGTTGTCATATAAGTGTCTTTGGGTGTTTTGAAAAGTGCTTTTAAATAAAAAGGTACCATTATTGTTACAATATTTAAAATACCGCACAATATTTAAGATTCAACCAAATCAAAAATAATCTTCAGCTCCCATATAAAAAATTGTAAAGGTTATAATGAAACACTTTCCAATTATCAATTCCTTTTGAAACTTGTTCCATTTATCTGGAGCAAAATAACTAACAGTTTATTTCCACAAGTTCTGTTTTAACGTTCGGGCTTTCAAGGGTGATTAAGGCCAGTCTGTGTGTCCTATGCCAGATTTATCCTTCAAAGGTGATTTAAGGTAAAAAGGCAATCTTAGCGAGTAGACCATTGTACTTTCTTACATAAGTGAACTGAACAATGTAAGCAGCCTCACTAATAAGCTGACACTATACCCATAAAAACTAAAGTTCCAAATCAAAGCCCCAAAGATATTAGCCCAATATTGAAAAGATGGTTGTTAGGTGATAAAACAAGCAAGTCAACAAGCTATTTGTGTGATATATGTATGTATATGTATATACACACAGTATATCTATGTACCCGAGCAGAAATCTGAAAAAAGCTGGTTGTTGAGCAAATCCTGACCAGCCGTAGCCAACCCAAGCACTTGCAAAAAAAATGACACTTCAGATTTTCTTCATATGACCTCAAGATGGTGGTAAAGTATCAATGTCCAGGGCTTCAGCTTCTAGCATGAAGACATGAGAGCGAGTGAGCTGTCACATTGACACAGTGTCACAATAGGCAATCGGGAACGCATGCCATTGTCTGAACTGAAAGGATACCACTTAGAATAAGATGATTTTTTCCCTGTGTAACAGGTATCCAAATCAAGTCTTTATGATTATCAAAAATCACGTTCTCAGAAAATGCATTATATTGTGTGTGTATATATACACACACATATATATATATATAGAGAGAGAGAGAGAGAGAGAGAGAGAGAGAGAGAGAGAGAGAGAGAGAGAGAGAGAGAGAGAGAGAGAGAGAGAGAGAGAGAGAGAGAGAGAGAGAGAGATATTTATATATGCTAGGGGGTAAAGTTTTTTTTCCAGCGCAGTCATAAAGGGATGGCAAGCATTTCATTGCCTTTTTCAGAACCAAGGAGCATGTAGTTTCACTGACTTTACAGATTAAAATGGTTAATTAGGGATTTACAATTTTTCACTGCACCAAACAAGATACTGCTAATAACCTGGCACATATAATTTAAAAAAAAAGAATAAACTTATACAGTAAAAACTGTCCTCATTGTTTTGGGAATCTTTATTTACAACACACATAGCTATTTGAATATGCACATTTTGAGTAACTTTTAACAATAAAATAGCATTTATTTTTCCAGTTGGTGAGCTGGTTGAGGTGGTAGCCATTTTGAAAAGCCAATATATGTATTTTAAAAGGTCACACGATAATACAACACACGTGTGTTTGGAAAGATTAGAATTTCGATATTACAAATAGGAGGACTCTGCTGTGATGTTTATGGTCAAATGGAGATACAGACCAGAGATCTACAGTTTATCCAACACAAAATATATTGTCTGGTTTCAGGGGAATAAAGGTAGTATAATCGACAGGAATATACTACAGGCACGTCCATCACGTTGTACAGACATCAGTCTATTATTACACTTGCATTAGAAGACACATTTTGTGCGTCACAGTCGCGTCATATAGGCGCCAAAAGGTTTGTGCGCACTTTACAAAAAAACAGCCTAGTCTACATTTCAACTCTGAGAATGTTAAAGCATGCATTTGCAGAGCACAATAATGGTATCCACGTCCCCCCACACCGCTCCTCTTTCTCTCGCACAGCATCGGCTCCCTAATTATTTAAGTGCGCGCGCGCGCGCGTGTGTGTGTGTGCATGTGTGAGAGTAAAATGCACAGAGAAGCCTTTTACAGTAGCCTAGGCTACACAATGGCGAATGGACGCTACTTTGTCCGAGCATTGCTCTGCCTTTTCGTTAGCTTCAGGCATTACCAACTTGTTAGGCTGAACTCCTCAATTAAGCTACTTAGAAATCGAGACATGGCTTATCGTTTCTTAAAATGAAGATGCAGCCAATTTGCAACAAAGTTGTATCACTTCGGATAGTGTGTTATGGTGGGATTCCTTTTTTTTGTCTTGCAGTAGCCTTAACACATGTATTACGCTTAGCATGGAGATTGTGCGATAAAAACCAAGAGGCAGTGTTTGCCTTGACCAGTTCTTAGTTCATGATAAACTATCCATCCCTGGCAGATCTTGAGGGAATACTTCAGCAAACCGCACAAATTGGTTTGACCATCCAATCATTTCTCTAGAAAAATCACTTAAAGACGCCATTGCAGTGTTGAGCCAATCCAGTGTGTCAGCTGTCTAAAGTGAGAGAGATAGTGTGTGTGTGTGTGTGTGTGTGTGTGTGTGTGTGTGTGTGTGAGAGAGAGCGAGCGAGAGAGAGAGAGCGAGAGAGAGAGAGAGAGAGAGAGAGAGAGATGCTCGGAGCTGGAAGGAATCATAGTTTATCGTCAGACGGGGTTTTTCATGGAATTTTGCCTGACTGATAATCTGAGATTCTTACTAAGCATAATGAAATAAAAAACTGAGAAAAAACAAAGGCAATTAATAGCCCAAATATAAAAAATATAGGCATATCCTTCACATTTTTGCAGCAATCCTACCATCTATGTATTTTCGTTGAGTAGCCTATAATGGTGTTTCGTCTAGGCTGAGCGCGTCCAATCGAGTTTCAATTGGTGGTGGTCTGTTCGCTGCTGGATTAACTGGAACTGGTCCAACCCGTCCTGGTCGGGCGTGGAGGATCTACGGAGCCGAGATGGGCGCCCTGAGAACGGGTGACAGGCTATCCCTGTCAGGTTGGTCCTGGATTCTGGTCGGGGTCATTGCGACGGGTGTGTGGAAGTTAGTGGCGGCATGCCCGTCGTCTTGCTCCTGCAGTGGAACCCGGATTGCTTGTTTGGACCAAGAGAGGGGAATCATGGCTTTCCCTGTCCTGCAGTCTGAGCTTGAGATGGAGAACATCACCGATATGTGAGTATTTTGGGGCTGAAATTGTCTGAGATCAAAATGTAGGCCTATACATCAGTTATAGTCTGACCAGTGCTAAAATGCAAAACCAATACAATATTGAATTATATATTATTAATTAGGCTACAGGTAGCCTGCTCATCGGACAATTTTCCATATAATTGCCTTCTCTTGCAGTTATCATGTTTTCTCTATTTTGGTTACATTTGAAGGTTCTGCACCATTTCAGTGAAAATTCCCTTAGCAACCATTTTCTTTTACAGTGTGAATAGTTATTTCCAAAAAAGAATCTGGATGGTGCGTACCAAATAGCCTATCCTATTCACGTGAGGATCTGTATCTTCGTAAAAAAAAAAAAAAGAAAAGAGGCCAGTGTGAGTGTTTGAAGTAGCGTTAAAACACTTTTCAAAGCTTGCTTGGTGTTTGCGCGATGCTTTTTTGGCAAGTATAATAAAAACCGTGTCTTTAAAGCTGCGCTACCTTACAGTTATTATGTTTGCGTTTCCTGGGGACGTTCAGATATAGACCATTTTACATTCGGGCAGTTTGATACATTTTGTTTTGTTATTTTTTTCTCCAACCATTTACGTATGCTACCTATTTTTGCTGTTTATCTGTTTGGGATACGCTTGAGTCAAAACACAAACCAACATCGCCTCCAAACATTTTGTTAAACAATTCAATGATCCACATCGAGACTACAGCTCATTATAATGCATGTCTGTAAACAATAGACATGTTAGTTGCTTTAGGCAACAGAGATATGGTCCTTTCACGCACGTCTTTCACTAATCTAATCTCCATCACGCTGGGTGGGAAAATTTTTCTACAGTCGGCTATTGAAATGAAGCTGCACATCTTATCAATAGAGCTAAATGCGTTCACTCATACGATGTCAAATTCAAATCCCATATTTTACCATGTCACCATAGACCCCTGGAAGTTTGCAAAGATATTGTGTATCTAATAATTGACCTAATTGAATAATTGACCGCAAAATGTATTAGTATTCAACTTCCTCAATATTTGCTCAATTTCAATCAAAGTAATTTAGTGATCAATTGTTTTCTGATATTTCACTATTTTACTCACTGTTTGTTTATTTCTGTTTCCCAGTTTAAACTTAAAGTGTTTATTCTTTTGATGCCACCACATCAAATTTCACAATTGATGTGATTTAATATTTCAACAAGTGTGCAGACATTGCCTCAAACTGCAAGGCTGTATAAAGTACTGAGTATGTTCTTTATCCTCCTGTCCAATGTTGCCTTCATTTCTTTAAAACTTCTACTTCATTTGTCAAGTACTATTGGGATCTAACCTAGAAGCTTTCAAAATATGACTGTATACGGGGTGGGGGTGAAGTTAAAAGGATAACCTTTTATACTCTACGGGTATCAAATGTTTATGTTTAATAAGCAAGAAAAACATATTTGCTACCCACAGAGAATAAAATGTGACCTTCAAAGTTTTTCATGTGTGTCTGTGTAGGCCCCGTGCTGATCATTGTTGGTTGCTGCTTGAATCCACAGTAAAACCAGAGGAACTGATCATTTTGCTGCTCGGCTTTGATTGATGGCTTGTGATCATCCTCTCGATCACATTCCGGAGGTTTTCAATGGGGCTTAGGTCTGGAGATTGAGCTGGCCAAGACAGGGTTTGGATCTGGTGGTCCTCCATCCACACCTTGGTTGACCTGGCTGTGTGTTATGTAGCATTGTCCTGCTGGAAAAAACAATTCTCAGAGCTGGGGAACATTGTCAGAGCAGAAGGAAGCATGTATTTCTTCCAAGGCAACCTTGTGCGTGGCCTGATGCATGAGTCCTACAGAAAAATCTGCCCGATTCCAGCCTTGTTGAAGCACCCCCAGATCACAGATCCTCTACAACATTTCACAGTGAGTGTGAGACACTGTGGATTTAACTCTCAACGTGATAATGGCCCTGCCAGTTAGCAGAGGAAGTGAAAAGAGAGGGAGAGAGAGGAGAGAGGGTAATCAGTGTAATTACTACACCCGGGATGGTGTCACGCAATGGGGTGTTAAAAGGGTGGGAAAAGACGCTCGCTCACATGCGCCAAATTACGACTTGTTTGTGTTTTATAAAGGGAAACCGGCATGAGGCGTGCATACTCACAGCTTTATTAATCTTCATATTTTAGTGCGCATGGAGTTTCTGTGTTTTGTCCATACGCTACCTTTTGAATCCTACCCAGTTTTATAAAGGAGGCCGCCAGGTGAAGTCTATATATACATTTGCCTTAAAACCTATGATGTCAGCAGTGATGGGCTTTCTATGATTTTTGATTTAATAAAAAATCTGAAATACTGCATCTTGCCCGTTGAGCCTTTACAAAATCTTCACAAAAATGTGAATGCATTATCTACGGGCCAGTGAGACCGGGATCTTTAAAATGTGTATATCATTCATTTCTATGTTAAAGGCATAGCTCACTATTTGGATGTTTTACTTTATTTCCATGCCAACCGGAGTTGTCCTGACTCGTCCGAATACTTTATACATCCATTTGGGGTGGATGTTTATTTACATTTTCCTGTTTAGCCACAACTTTAACGGTTAAACTTGAAACATATGGGTAGTCTTAGCGTGAGCATTCTAGATTTAGATGGATGTAAAAACTATCTGCAGGATTTGGGACAACTCTGGAAATAAGGTTAAGTGTTATACAATGTAATTTGAATTAAATAAGAATAATCTTTTGTAAAATGAAAATATCAATGTTTTCAGTTTTTCACATCTAAATGTACAGTTAGCATGTAAAAATACAGATCAAACAAGATTTTTTTTTGGGGGGGGGTTGATTAGGCCTACTGTTTTTATAGGAGCGCTGTCACGTGTCGTAGAGCTGTTTGATTTATGTGGGAGGTTGTGGGTAATTTAAGCAGATCTCAATTGAATGTTCTGAATCACAAAGAGAATGAAAGGTATGTATTCTTGACTCAAGGCGTGGAGTTGGTCAGGTGCAAGAGGCCAATATAATAATCCAAAGTAGTCCCACACACTGACAAAAGTTATTGAGGCTCTTTTGATGCAAAAGTAGAATTGTTGTTGTTTATTTATAGTGACTTAAAAAGTGTCCAAGAGACAAAAAGTGCAACAAAAGGGGGCTGATGATGGCCTGTGAAACGCTCACCCCCCTTTTTAAAATTATCTTAGAGGGAGGAAACTTTAATTGACGTTTAATGTTTAGTGAGGAAGTGGTTTTTGCTGGCTTTATGTTGGAAATATATTATTGGGAATTTGTTACATTGTGTTTTGAAATCGGGACAGAGGTTGATGTGCCGGCAGGTTTAAATTGCCATGTACGACTTTGTTCATAACAATTAACTCTATCATGTCTGGTTTGACCAATGTAGATCTGTCCCAATCGTTGCTCTTGGCACACACATTTCTAGAATATCACTTACAGACACTGTAGCAACACATTATAATAAGTGAATATGCTGTATTTTTACATTCATGTGGATTACATCGAAGATTTTTTAGCTGTTGAAGGGCAAAATGGCAACATAAAAAAAATGCATACATCTCATGTAAGATTAAAGCTACAAACTGTATTTTATTTATGGAAACGTACTGTATTTTTATACGCCAGTATAGTTCGCTTTTTTCCGTTATTTTCCAGTATTTCTTTGGCACCCTAGCTGCCAGAATTTTTTTAAAGTCTCTATTTTATTTTAGTGTACCTGTTTTTTGTATCTTCACTGTTATTGATAGAACCCCTGGGCCAGTTACGAGCTCTGTGATAATGAGCTACCTATTCTTTGTATTCATATCCAATTCCCCACTTCTCTTCATTCATATAATACAATAATATATATCTTAGAAACTGGAAAATGATACGACCCAAGAGCAGAGTTCAGACCGTTGGCTAGTTGATGGGAAGAGATGACATAGTTGTCTTTCCACTTTACACATCCTCAGGGTGATTATGATTAGGTTTTGCCCTCTGCATGAAGCCTGCCTGTTGTGCATTGCTTTGTTCCTTTATTGTTTCAACGACAAACTTACCTTTTGCCTCTGACTCAGTTTGGCAGTTGGCACCGTTACAGAATAATGGAACCAAATCGTGACCATGGCAAAATCAGGCAAATCAGTAATAGTTTGGCTCCAACAACAAAAATGTTCAGACAATGTTTAGTGAAATAGTGTCTGTGTTCACTTAACAGGCTGAGGCAATGCCCTGCCTCACACTCAAGGCCACAATGATGTCGTCATTGAGCTGCAAATAAGAAAATATAAAAGCAGAAGGACACGAGGAGCACAACACATTTTGGAAAAAGGAGCTAACACATGAGTACTCTGTCCCTCATTATCAAACACATGCCCTGGGTCAGTGATAGCACTCTGCACCAGACCATAACACATGAGTACACTGACCCTCATTATCAAACACATGCCCTGGGTCAGTGGTTGTACTCTGCACCAGACCATAACACATGAGTACACTGACCCTCATTATCAAACACATGCCCTGGGTCAGTGATAGCACTCTGCACCAGACCATAACACATGAGCACACTGACCCTCATTATCAAACACATGCCCTGGGTCAGGTATAGCACTCTGCACCAGACCATAACACATGAGTACACTGACCCTCATTATCAAACACATGCCCTGGGTCAGTGGTTGTACTCTGCACCAGACCATAACACATGAGTACACTGATCCTCATTATCAAACACATGCCCTGGGTCAGTGATAGCACTCTGCACCAGACCATAACACATGAGCACACTGACCCCCATTATCAAACACATGCCCTGGGTCAGTGATAGCACTCTGCACCAGACCATAACACATGAGTACACTGACCCTCATTATCAAACACATGCCCTGGGTCAGTGATAGCACTCTGCACCAGACCATAACACATGAATACACTGACCCTCATTATCAAACACATGCCCTGGGTCAGTGATAGCACTCTGCACCAGACCATAACACATGAGTACACTGACCCTCATTATCAAACACATGCCTTGGGTCAGTGATTGTACTCTGCACCAGACCATAAGTGTACAGAGTACTTATCACTGCCATGGCCAGCTCTGATGCAGGCTTGTCACCAGGGGGGTTTGCCACATTCCATTTTGTGAACAGGTCGGCAATGGTGAGCACGTATCAGTTCATCTAGAGGGAATGTAAGGAACTCATAATGTGCTTGTGGGTTATGAAATGAAACAAGAATTTTCGGAAATAATATAATTGGTTAACATACCAGTGACCCAGCTTGGTGACTGGTAAGGGACCAATCAAGTCCATGCCCAACTTTGTCCTCCCCTGCTCTATCTTTATTTGGACTGTCTTGATGTTCTCCATCACTAGGCACCACAGGCACTCAACCATTTATTACAAGAGATGATGAATGAAAATGCAGCCCCTCCCTCTGACTAGTTACACAATGATCACAGTCACAATACATGGATCTCTCAGAGACTATTGATGGTGGACCAGTAGTACGACTGTACAATTTTGTCTCTAGTCCTCCTCTGGTGTCCGACGGTTGCTAGATTATCATGGCACCCCTGCAGCAACGTCCCCTCTTCACTCTTTATAACAAGTTTTTTCTGAGTGTCACCTGGTCTCATATATTACAACCTTTCGTCTGAATGATAACAAAGAAGGGTGAAAAAATACAGTAATCTACTGGGCATTGGATGGTCGGGTAATTTATTGGAAAAAATGAAAAAACTTGGTTGTGATTTTTTTTGGGTCAGATGCGGATGGTACTCTAAACACTCAATACGGTGCTGGCCCTCATGGTACAGGTTAAAGGCGTTTTATGAAGATCTGCTTCATCAGTCTCTAGCATTTTCAGATACAGCACACATAGTGGCCGTTCCAACGGCCCACTTAAGAGAAATATTCGGCTCTTTTGGGGCGTTTTAAACATGAACTATATTATCTGAAGCATTAGTTACCGATGCGTCCTTTTCTGATAGCTCCTGTCGATGTAAAAAATACCTTTTAACGGATCACAGCAGCAACTAACAGTACAGCGGTATCTAGCTAGCTAACTGTTACTGCTTGCAGATCTCATGCGTAACAAATAAAATAATTTAATACATTTTATTCCGGTTACACAGATATTTTTTGTAACCCATACTTGTTACGCACTTGAAGATATTTTTATGTTTCGAACATAAAAGACTATAAGAGACTATCCTTATAGTTATGGGCTCTGTTGTTCAGACTATCCTTATAGTTACGGGCTCTGTTGTTCAGACTATCCTTATAGTTACGGGCTCTGTTGTTCAGACTATCCTTACAGTTACGGGTTCTGTTCAGACTATCCTTATAGTTACGGGTTCTGTTGTTCAGACTATCCTTATAGTTACGGGCTCTGTTGTTCAGACTATCCTTATAGTTACGGGTTCTGTTCAGACTATCCTTATAGTTACGGGTTCTGTTCAGACTATCCTTATAGTTATGGGTTCTGTTCAGACTATCCTTATAGTTACGGGTTCTGTTGTTCAGACTATCCTTATAGTTACGGGCTCTGTTGTTCAGACTATCCTTATAGTCACGGGCTCTGTTGTTCAGACTATCCTTATAGTTACGGGTTCTGTTCAGACTATCCTTATAGTTACGGGTTCTGTTCAGACTATCCTTATAGTTACGGGCTCTGTTGTTCAGACTATCCTTATAGTTACGGGTTCTGTTCAGACTATCCTTATAGTTACGGGCTCTGTTCAGACTATCCTTATAGTTATGGGTTCTGTTCAGACTATCCTTATAGTTACGGGTTCTGTTGTTCAGACTATCCTTATAGTTACGGGCTCTGTTGTTCAGACTATCCTTATAGTCACGGGCTCTGTTGTTCAGACTATCCTTATAGTTACGGGTTCTGTTCAGACTAGCCTTATGGTTACGGGCTCTGTTGTTCAGACTATCCTTATAGTTACGGGTTCTGTTCAGACTATCCTTATAGTTACGGGCTCTGTTGTTCAGACTATCCTTATAGTTACGGGCTCTGTTGTTCAGACTATCCTTATAGTTACGGGTTCTGTTCAGACTATCCTTATAGTTACGGATTCTGTTGTTCAGACTATCCTTATAGTTACGGGCTCTGTTGTTCAGACTATCCTTATAGTTACGGGCTCTGTTGTTCAGACTATCCTTATAGTTACGGGCTCTGTTGTTCAGACTATCCTTATGGTTACGGGCTCTGTTCAGACTATCCTTATAGTTACGGGCTCTGTTGCTCAGACTATCCTTATAGTTACGGGTTCTGTTCAGACTATCCTTAAAGTTACGGGTTCTGTTCAGACTATCCTTATAGTTACGGGCTCTGTTGTTCAGACTATCCTTATAGTTACGGGTTCTGTTCAGACTATCCTTATAGTTACGGGCTCTGTTGTTCAGACTATCCTTATAGTTACGGGCTCTGTTGTTCAGACTATCCTTATAGTTACAGGCTCTGTTGTTCAGACTATCCTTACAGTTACGGGTTCTGTTCAGACTATCCTTATAGTTACGGGTTCTGTTGTTCAGACTATCCTTATAGTTACGGGCTCTGTTGTTCAGACTATCCTTATAGTTACGGGTTCTGTTCAGACTATCCTTATAGTTACGGGCTCTGTTCAGACTATCCTTATAGTTATGGGTTCTGTTCAGACTATCCTTATAGTTACGGGTTCTGTTGTTCAGACTATCCTTATAGTTACGGGCTCTGTTGTTCAGACTATCCTTATAGTCACGGGCTCTGTTGTTCAGACTATCCTTATAGTTATGGGTTCTGTTCAGACTATCCTTATAGTTACGGGTTCTGTTCAGACTATCCTTATAGTTATGGGCTCTGTTGTTCAGACTATCCTTATAGTTACGGGTTCTGTTCAGACTATCCTTATAGTTACGGGCTCTGTTCAGACTATCCTTATAGTTATGGGTTCTGTTCAGACTATCCTTATAGTTACGGGTTCTGTTGTTCAGACTATCCTTATAGTTACGGGCTCTGTTGTTCAGACTATCCTTATAGTCACGGGCTCTGTTGTTCAGACTATCCTTATAGTTACGGGTTCTGTTCAGACTATCCTTATAGTTACGGGCTCTGTTGTTCAGACTATCCTTATAGTTACGGGTTCTGTTCAGACTATCCTTATAGTTACGGGCTCTGTTGTTCAGACTATCCTTATAGTTACGGGCTCTGTTGTTCAGACTATCCTTATGGTTACGGGCTCTGTTCAGACTATCCTTATAGTTACGGGCTCTGTTGCTCAGACTATCCTTATAGTTACGGGTTCTGTTCAGACTATCCTTAAAGTTACGGGTTCTGTTCAGACTATCCTTATAGTTACGGGCTCTGTTGTTCAGACTATCCTTATAGTTACGGGCTCTGTTGTTCAGACTATCCTTATAGTTATGGGTTATGTTCAGACTATCCTTATAGTTATGGGCTCTGTTGTTTAACCACTATCCTTAAAGTTATGGCTCTGTTGTTCAGACTATCCTTATAGTTATGGGCTCTGCTGTTCAGACTAGCCTTATAGTTATGGGTTCTGTTGCTTAGACACTATCCTTATGGAATGGCTCTGTAGTTCAGACACTATCCTTATAGTTATGAGCTCTGTTGCTCAGACTATCCTTATAGTTATGGGTTTTGTTGTTCAGACTAGCCTTATAGTTATAGAAATTGGTAGTTAGTTACAAGCTAACAAACCTTTAGGCAGTTTTTAAAATTAATATAATATATAATATAATATAAATGTTTTTTTTTTCTAATAGATACATTGCGAACCAGAGCACCTTCTCCTCCATCAACGACAAAGATCTGCATTATTACCACAACCTCAGAAACTTGTAAGTCTCCTATATTTAATTAAGGTTATTCCAGGACGCACAGATCTATTGCTTCCATCAGTGAATGCATGTACATATTACTGTTAATTCATCCATCTGGCAACTTACCAGCCCACCACAACTTTCAAATTTTGCTTTTGAGGCTGGCTATTTAAGTTCATTCCACAAAGTCAGGAAATTAAACCAAAAACCATTCTAAGTTGAAATGAAGATACAATCATAGGTAGGCCTATGAATGTATGCAAATTGCAGACTACAAGAGTTTATGACTGCACAGAAAGTAATGACCTATCTCTCAGAGTTCACAATGCATGAATGAAATAGGCTTTACTTTAGGCCTGAGACCTGTACCACTAATCAGGATTTGGGGTTCGCAAGGTTAACTTCAGGTTTAACTCTGGGTTTTCAGTAGCATGGCGGTGGTTCACGTTTTACCAGGGTAGATCGGCAAGAGGAATCGCCAACAAATCTGTCCCCAAATTACGTTTAGTCACGAAAACACACGTGAAAAGTGCTATTACAACACCACTGCCCCCCACCCCATCCATACCCAGTTGGGTGTTGCGAGGCCTCGGCAGACTATGCTACAATATGCCTCCAATCTGGGGCTTAAGTCTGTGATTTTAAAATACTTTGGGGTGATGGGAAAATCAGGCTGAAATTGTGGAGTTGATGACCACCGTCATGGTACCAATAATGCGTGATCTCGATTGATAGGGTTAGTGTAGCTAGATAACGAAAAGAGATCCTGGGTATGTTGAACTTGCTTTGTTGTACAGGACTCTGGTGCAGTCCTGGCATGTATCGGCAGTCAATAACATTATTTTGATTTTGTGACAGGACGGTGACAAACACCAGGCTGACCTATGTATCCAGACTGGCGTTTCAGAACAACCTTAAACTTCAGTATCTGTGAGTTCACTCTTTATATAATGTATTTATTCTACATTTGGAAAACACATTTTAAAAGGAAAGATTACTTTTTAAATGTGAATAGTCTGTCTTGCTTTATCCCAGTTTGAGATGAGATTTTGCCTTAAAACTTACCCAAACTACTGCTCCATAACCATACACGCTAGACATATGGCTCAAAGCCTACATCAAAACGTGCGTTCTGAAAAACATCCCATAATTTTGGTGTTAGAGGCTTTAGTGCACCCACCACTGACTTACAGTCAAGTTGTAGCTCAGTCACCGTTTAAAGCAGAGATATGGTTGAGATATGTACATACTCAGGGGAGCATACTGATTAAAACTGCAAAGATTCATATTGATAGCATTCATACTTCTTGAGGTATAAAATGCATTATGGTCAATGGAGCCTCATTGACTTCCGGTCTAATTGCATGTTACATACAATTACCTACATAAACTTACTTTACAGAAACAGAGCACGTGTTTCACTATTCTAAATAGTTTACATTCATGCAGTTTGAACCGTAAGTTTATCAGTCAGTCTTACTGGCATACTGCACATGCTTTCAGTGGGCACGCACATTTCTTTCAAGAAATATTATCTAGCTGGGTTTTTAAAGCAGTATAGGTGTTTCATAGACTGGGACCAGACTGATAATGCGATAGCATAGCACAATTTGCTCTTTTTAGTTTTAAGTTGTGTTACATTAATAGTTTGGTCACTCACACATTAAAACCAATTTCTACTACGTCAGTAATGAGAACAGTAGGTAAAATAATTATTGATGATAGGATCTCCTTGCACCAATTAGAAAATTCCCCGACCAAATAGCTTTTTGAATTACATGAACGTATTCTAAGTTAATTAGTGCTCATTGCCAGCCATACTCAGATTGGCCAACATTTAAGGATCCGCCCAAGAAGGTCATTGCACGCACAAAATGCTTTGATGTTATAACTACAGATCGTTTTGACACTGCCCTGCACTAAATCTCTGTCAAAACTCCGTGCGCACAGATTTTGAGGTTTGGAAAGGATTTCGGAATCCGCAGAAGAAAAATACATGTGCTGAAAGTAGTCCACAGCTCTACAGAAAGTTATACAACACTTGAAATTGTATTACAACGCTACACATTCCATTTCACGTTTAAAACACCATGTATAACTCTTCAAAACCTAATACAAGTTTTTGCAATACAAGTGCAAATCTTCTTACAACGCCTTGTACACTTGTACATATCTAACACACAAGTTCTACAGAGTTTTGACTGGGATTTACCTCCATGCAAGTAGGCCTAGTGTTAGACCATGCAAACTCACAAGCTGGGACCATCAAGTGCATGCAACACGTAAAAATACTCTATCTGTTGCATCATTCACCATAGAGTTCCAACTGCCTCTGAAACTGCATCGGGAGCTTGATGAAATGGGTTTCCGTGGCCGAGCCTTCACTTACATCACCGTGCGCAATGCCAAGCATCTGCTAATTAGAAGGCCGATTGGAGCCAGGCCTTCACGTCCAATAGCCGTGCCTAACCTCACAAATCCTCTTTTGGCTGAATAGGCACAAATTCCCACAGACACACTCCAACATCTTGTGGAAAGTCTTCTCAGCAGAGGGGCGGCTGTTATAGCCACAAAGGGAGGTCCAACTTCATTTGAATGGTTTTAGTCTTGGATGTTCAACAAGCTCATTAGCATGTTCTCCCTGTTCTGTGTCATTTTCTGTTGCCATGTTTACTGTTTACCATGTCCGTGGGTTTCAGAAAAGCGCTATATAATTAAAATGAATTATTATTATTCACTGACTTTTGAACATATAGTGCATCTCTAAAGTAAGTTATAGTTGTGGTTTGTTCAAAACAAGTTCAAAGACATAAAAAACCTCCATTGCTACACTGGCATCCTGTAAAATGTAGGATTACTTTTTAAATTGTATTGATTACTTTTAAAGCAGAACCAAGATTTTCCACCGCCTACAATGCTGTACTCATTTCACCACATCACTCATTTCATTTTATGACCAAACTGCACAACCTTAGGTCTTCTTTAAAATCAATATTCGATGATCAAAGATCCTGAATAAAAGATTGACTGAGTCTTTAGTACTACAAAGCCTAAATGTCTTCTTTTAAGAATCTCCTCAGAAACATAATAAAGAAAGAAAGTTTTCAGCCTGGTGTAGACTTGTTTTTTGTTTTGAAAATTTTATTTAATTTGTCTGTTGTATTGTTTTACTTTTTTTAAAGCACTTTATTGTTATTAACACCTTATGAATAAACTAAGTAAACAAAAAAAGTTTATTCTTATTTTTTATATTTTATTATTGTTATGATTATTTGACAAAAACATTTCAGTACTTGTTTGAACCAGAATTTAAAACATAAAACAATAGTTTTCAAGAAAGATAAAAAAGGCAGTACATGGCTATGTGTATACTTTAACATGATTGTTGCATTCATTGAATGCTTTTTGGAGAAAAAAAAAACGTTTTGAGAAAAGAGTAATGTATGTGCTTAACTGTAAATTACATTTTGAATTGTCTTTAACTGTCCTAAGGCTTTTTTCATGTGTGTAACTGTTTTGTACTTTTTGATGCAAAGGAATCTGAAAGACAACAACCTGTCGTCACTGTCCTGGAGGATATTCAGACATCTAAACATCTCTTATATGTAAGTTTAACAATCTTGATCCTTTTACCCCCACCCATCTCTCTCTTTGTGGCACTTTCAAGCTCTGTTCGTACTTCTATAAGTCTGTCACTGTGTGTATTTAGGATTCTGTCTGGGAACCCTCTCCACTGCTCTTGTGAGAACATGTGGATCAAGCTGTGGCTGGGAGATGAGGCCGAGGCACAGGAACTCAAATGTATTGAAGAGGGAGGAGGACGGAAACCCCTCAGCAGACTCACTTTACCCACATGTGGTAAGGTTATATTATATTGTAATATCATATATTATATATACTATATACTGTCTTTACCTTACTTTACCCACATGTGGTAAGGTTATATTATATTGTAATATCATATATTATATATACTATATACTGTCTTTACCTTACTTTACCCACATGTGGTAAGGTTATATTATATTGTAATATCATATATTATATATACTATATACTGTCTTTACCTTACTTTACCCACATGTGGTAAGGTTATATTATATTGTAATATCATATATTATATATACTATATACTGTCTTTACCTTACTTTACCCACATGTGGTAAGGTTATATTATATTGTAATATCATATATTATATATACTATATAATGTAATGTATAATTACTTTACCGGCATGTGGAAATGTTACACATGCTGGACAAGAAACAGTATGACAATGCTACCTGCTGTGACAGCACAACTTATTTTAAGAGCGTACCCAGAATGAGTACACATATTACATTCACATTTTCCCACCTGCATCCTGCTTTTCTTTGGACTGGTATAGTTGTCCCCATGGCAACCCTCAGCCCATCTAAGGTCACAGTGACAGAAGGGGCAGACTTGGTGCTGACCTGTAACACTTCAGGAGCTCCTTCACCTGAGCTCATCTGGAACATGACCCCACTCGTCTCCAACTATGAGGTCAGAACTCGCTCAAAAGGGTTTGCATGTATGTATGTAGGCTCAATGTATGAATTTGTATAAAAATGCATTCTTTTCCCACTTTGCTAATAATGTTTTATTAAATTGTCTAATTTAATTTAATATACCTATTTTAAGTTCTGGACATTTGAGACAAATGAACAGTGTAATATTGTACGTATATTATGATATATATTTTTTTATCAATACCGTCTGCAAAGCGTAGACATTTTGTGACTTTCGGACTAATAAGTGGTAAAACTAAAATGTTTTTAATTCTTTCCTCTAAAGCTGACAGCTTTGATATAGTGGAACTAAACATATTCATATATTCATACTATTTAACATTTATTCTTTGACTAATGGCTTGCCATCTTCTCTTGAATTCCTCTATCGATCTTTTTCTGCGTTGACATTGTTGCTGATAAGCTCTAATGTGCCATTTGTTTTTGTTATGTTTGTCTTTGCTGTAGTTCAGAAATGTTCTTATTGCTTCTTACACTAATACCTCTAATTTGGTGGGATCAAATTTCTTTACCTTTTGCTATCGTTCTGTTTTCCATCCAAATTACCCATAGATCACTGTAGAACACCCAAACCCCTCATTTAAATATTGCTGTTTGCACCTGATAGAATTTAAGCAATTACTCTGAGTTGATCATCCGCAAAACGGGTGCTATTTAAACGTGAAATCTGTTGGAACTAACTTATTTGGGATCTCAGTAAATCAGGCCGTAAGTGTAATAAAAAGTCCATTCCATTCTTGATTAAATAAACAAATTAACGTTTTTTTCCAGTTATTGAAAAGACATTAATAATTCTATTTTTGCTATGTTTCTTAGTTCAAAGAAACACGACTGGACTACTTTTGTATGGAATGTTCAAAGATCGTCTGTTGGTCAAATATGACTCCTAGATTTCTTGATGCATTTTATTTGCTAGCAGACAAATACATTTCTGCAGTTTTATGACGCTCTCTGGTCCTATAACAAGGACTTCTGTTTTGTCAGGGTTAAGTTGAAGGAAGCTGTTTGACATCCAGACCTTTAAGTGCAAGGTATAGAGCCTACTTACATTTATTAGGTATAAAAGAAAAATACAGCTGTGCATTGTCCGCATAAAAATGGTACGAAATACATGTAAAATGACAAATTACTAAACCAAGAAGGAGAAAAGAATGGGACCAAGAATCAACCCTTGTGGCACACCATGAGTAATCTGAGCAGATGAGAAGACATATTCACAAATAACCATGGCAAAGCTCCTATCAGAAAAATAAGTGGAAAACTAATCAAGGGCAGTCCCAGTAATACCTATACATTGCTGAGGCCTACTAAGTAGAATACAGTATATACAGTAGAATACAGGATTGACCAGCACAGTGCCTTAAAACATCAGTAGAGGCTGTAAGCAGAGCTGTTTCAGTTTTGTGATATATTAAATATAATTGGGTTAAGATGGTGCTTTTTAAAGAGGGGCTGAATAATAGTTTGTTTGAGATAACAATAGCAAGCTGGACAAAAGCCAGGAAATTGTGAAGAAAATAAAAATGGAAAATAAGTATAAAGTATATCTCTGCAGTCCGCTTGATTCGTCTTCTGTGTTCACCGGCATCTGTCAGTGCAAGCCCATTAATCCTGTATAAACACATCCAAAAACCTGACAAACTGAAATCCATACTCTTCCTTATGTTTCCAAGGCCCTGCACTACATCATTCAGATTTTTTAAATATCTAATAAAGGTTTCCAGCATAGCAGCCTTAATGTTTTCACATGACCTCATCTAAGTAGTATTAGTGTTTATTCAAGGGATGTTTTGGGCTGCGGTATTGTTTCTTTTTATTTCATATGGGTTTAGTTGGCAGTGTAGGTAATCCATAACCGCTCTTAATCTCACAATCAATGTCTTTCTTACTACTGAAATTAAGCATCTCACCCTCGTGCTCCATTCAAATGCTGAGAAATTTACCTATATACTGTATCATATCCACACGTGTTCATCGTATGACGATCAAACAATACAGTAAAGTACACAGTGTTTATCTGTGATCTCGTTTAGCTCAGTAGAGCTACCGTCAGTGGTCAACTTCTTATGTTTTGTAACCTGTGAAAAGATTATGTTCATAATTTCGATTCTAATAATGTTCCTTACAGATTGAGACATCGGGTCAGGTGTCAGAGCTTCGTCTTTCAAACCTTTCATCATTTGATCACAACAATAAGATTACCTGCACTGCTGAGAACATCGTAGGAGAGAAAGAGTCTTCACTCTTCTTAGATATCCTTTGTAAGTTACTCAAGACGTGTTAATAAAACATCTATTTATCACTTTAGCCAGGATCCCAAAATCATGCATTTAGTACAAAACATACGTCCAACTTGGTTTAAATTCCATAATAATGGTTAGTGCAAACAAGCAGGTAATGGATATGATCTATCTTCTCATTGAGGACTGTATTTAAATAGAACCAGGGGATACCCTTTAACAAGACTATATTGTGCCCTCAGCATACTTCTTAATCAAACATCTAACTACTAATTACAAGAACATGCATAGATTACTTTATTCTAGAGATATTCAACATAAAAAGTGGGAGATAATAATTTTGTGCTACCTGAAAATATCGAACCTTTAGTTGCAATTGGGCTATTTGTACAGTAAAAGTTCAGTAAAAAATGTTTCAACAATAATAGAGAAAAACAATTATTTGAATGCATTCAGACATAACAAAGTACATTCAGGAGAGATTATCAAAAAATATAATATATAACGGTCTGCCCCCCTAATTCAAGTTGTAAATGGTTTAAAAGAAAATTCGAGCACCTCCTGTATTCCAAAGTTATGATGCAAAATACTTTTAATCAAGTTCTGAGTTTACCCTAGGACTTAATAATTTAGTTAATAATTTAATAAAATAGATCTGATATTCTCTTCCTGTTCAAGCAGATGGCCAGCCAAACTTGTTATACATCTGTAATTGCTTGCCAGTTATGAATCATAGGCACTATGCCAAAAGGGATCAAGTGGTTTACAAAGTCCACTGAGCATGTTGACAGTTCACCACAACCAAGGATCAACAGGAAGCTTTTTTTGCATTTAAAACCATTAAAAAATGTTACCTACAGCAGCTTTAAAATCTAGCTATGCCTTGTTCCTTTAAAGGAAGCCCAGTTGTATTTATTTGTCAGCTCATTAACATGAGATGTAAAAGATAGTGGACATGAGTCCAGATTCCTCCATATTCACGTGCAGAAACTTTCTCTTTCCGGAATCAGTTTTACCTTGTAATATTGTGATATCATCCTGGGCCTTTGTAAATAGCATGACCAACACCAACACCAGGGGATGAGAAGTACAGTACTATATCATCAGTGTATTAGTGAACCATGCAAGTGTTTACGTATGCATTATGCACCAGCCTGATTTACATAATATTGAAAAGGAGTGGACCTAATACAGAACCTGGCAGCACTTCCCTTTCAACCGTCATGAGATTGGAATGTACTGTATTCCATCAACAATGCTTACACCATATTGGATTATTTTGTTGTGTTTAACATCACCTTCTACTCCTCCAGTCCCTCCCAACATCACCAAGCTGAGTGATGCCATCCCGGACCACCACTGGTGCATTCCCTTCAGTGTGTCAGGGAACCCGGAGCCCAAGCTTCAGTGGCTGCAAAACGAAGAGCCTGTAACAGAGGGAGATTACATCATGACCATGATCCATGATGTGTCTGAGAGGGAGTACCATGGCTGTTTGCAGTTGGACAGCCCAACACATGTAAATAATGGACTCTACACACTCATCGCCAGCAACATTTATGGCAAGGACCGCAAGGCCGTGGTGGCACACTTTATGCACGAACCCTGGGAAGGTGAGGGTAAAGAAATACTTTGAACGAAGAGGCTAGGTCTGTTTTATCGCTCTGATATATAATAAACCATTTTTATTACATGCTAAAACCTTTTTATACGGCATGCTAAACATTATTATATGACATGCTAAAACATTATTATATGACATGTTAAACATTATTATATGACATGCTAAACATTATTAGATGACATGCTAAACATTATTATATGACATGCTAAAACATTATTATATGACATGCTAAACATTATTATATGACATGCTAAACATTATCATATGACATGCTAAACATTATTATATGACATGCTAAAACATTATTAAATGACATGCTAAACATTATTATATGACATGCTAAAACATTATTATATGACATGCTAAACATTATTATATGGCATGCTAAACATTCTTATATGACATTATTATATGACATGCTAAACATTATTATATGGCATGCTAAACATTATTATATGACATGCTAAACATTATTATATGACATGCTAAACATTATTATATGACATGCTAAAACATTATATGACATGCTAAACATTATTATATGACATGCTAAACATTATTATATGACATGCTAAACATTATTATATGACATGCTAAACATTATTATATGACATGCTAAAACATTATTATATGACATGCTAAAACATTATTATATGACATGCTAAACATTATTATATGACATGCTAAACATTATTATATGACATGCTAAACATTATTATATGACATGCTAAAACATTATTATATGACATGCTAAACATTATTATATGACATGCTAAACATTATTATATGACATGCTAAACATTATTATATGACATGCTAAACATTATTATATGACATGCTAAAACATTATTATATGACATGCTAAAACATTATTATATGGCATGCTAAACATTATTATATGACATGCTAAACATTATTATATGACATGCTAAACATTATTATATGACATGCTAAAACATTATTATATGACATGCTAAACATTATTATATGACATGCTAAAACATTATTATATGACATGCTAAACATTATTATATGACATGCTAAACATTATTATATGACATGCTAAACATTATTATATGACATGCTAAAACATTATTATATGACATGCTAAACATTATTATATGACATGCTAAACATTATTATATGACATGCTAAAACATTATATGACATGCTAAACATTATTATATGACATGCTAAACATTATTATATGACATGCTAAACATTATTATATGACATGCTAAAACATTATTATATGACATGCTAAACATTATTATATGACATGCTAAACATTATTATATGACATGCTAAACATTATTATATGACATGCTAAAACATTATTATATGACATGCTAAACATTATTATATGACATGCTAAACATTATTATATGACATGCTAAACATTATTATATGACATGCTAAAACATTATTATATGACATGCTAAAACATTATTATATGGCATGCTAAACATTATTATATGACATGCTAAACATTATTATATGACATGCTAAACATTATTATATGACATGCTAAAACATTATTATATGACATGCTAAACATTATTATATGACATGCTAAAACATTATTATATGACATGCTAAACATTATTATATGACATGCTAAACATTATTATATGACATGCTAAACATTATTATATGACATGCTAAAACATTATTATATGACATGCTAAACATTATTATATGACATGCTAAACATTATTATATGACATGCTAAACATTATTATATGACATGCTAAACATTATTATATGACATGCTAAAACATTATTATATGACATGCTAAACATTATTATATGACATGCTAAACATTATTATATAACATGCTAAACATTATTATATGACATGCTAAAACATTATTATATGACATGCTAAACATTATTATATGACATGCTAAAACATTATTATATGACATGCTAAAACATTATTATATGACATGCTAAAACATTATTATATGACATGCTAAAACTTTATTATATGACATGCTAAACATTATTATATGACATGCTAAAACATTCTTTTTTTTACACAGGAACCGTGACAGACCCGTTGTTCTATGGTGAGTTATGTACTTTGTTTAGTTTTTTGCATCATAATAACATGTTATGCATTGTATAATTCATACCTACAGACTGCATATCACATGCCTATCAGAATCTTTCAGGACAGGCACTAGTAAAATAGCTTTAGTGCAACATTGCATTCATAATTTGATTTAAAAACCATTTGTATGTATAGAAATGAAAACACATTTAAACCACTGAGATTTACTGTGTGCTTGACATTTGCAGCAAACCCAATGCTTTTAATGTCATCTGACGTTTGACAGTTTTTTTTATGAAGCCCCTGAGAGGCCATGGAGGAGATAAAAACATATGACTGTGACCTTCACAGACGTCTTGCGTTCCCTCTTAATACTGTCAGAGTTCCTAATTTTTGGCCACTTAGTGTAGCATGGCTAGATAAAACTAGAAAGGCAATATGGCAATGAGTAACGTAGCCTAATGCCAAAATAAAGTGACTGGATTGGTAGTAGCTAACATGGCAGGATATGTTAAACATATTGTACAGCAAATACATAAGCTTGTAAACAAAATTGCTTCACATTTTTTTTTGGTTCATGAAAACTCTAAAAGAGTGGGTCCAATTGCCTGTATTATGTAAACTGTAGGCCTACCAGAAAAATAACGTCTGTGAAAATCATCATCTATTAACAAATTGCTGTATAAGCAACACCTGTTGGTAAATATCCATTTAAGTAACATGAATTCATAAACGTATCTTTTTGTGTCCTCCCTAACATGCACCTGGAAAAAAAAAATGATTGTTAAAACTACATTGGCTTTTGTGAGGGAATGCAATATGTATTGCGAGGGAAAACAAAACATTCTTTGGTAACGCTTTTTATTAAGGTCCTTGTAATAAGCGTTAGGCAATATGTAACAATGTCCTAATAAGTCCTTAATAAGATGCTTAATATGTGTTAAGAAGACTACATACTGTAAGTGTTAATAATAGCCTCATAAACACGTTCAATGTTAATACATTCTCTGATTTCTAACTTTTTTATTGTCTTCTTAAACTATTTGTATCTTTCTGACTGCCTACACTGCAGACACTACAACAGGTACCCTTTAACTAACTTTACTGTTACATCCCACACACCTCTTTTAAATCTAAAGAAACTCCTCGTGTGAGCTTTAATAACTGTACGATAATCAAACATGTGGACAGTATGCACCTCAAGGTCTCCTCTCCACTGTGTTTTCTTGCCTGATTGTTAGATGGCCCACCCATAGACCAATCAGAAGACAGAGTGGCTGTAAGTTGTGCTTTCTCTAATATTGCTTGTTATGAGTATGGTTTTATGTATTTGTTACCAAACATCATTTAGTTGTTTCTATTTGACAAAAGCACTCTTTTGGAAATATGGTTTATAGGATGCTCAAGTTGACGCCACATTGAAATACTATGTAATAATGCTGTTTTCAAATTGTTGTTGACTTTATTTGTCTTTAATATGTCTTTATTTCCCCCAGGTCTACGTGGTGCTGGGAATAGCTGCAGTGGCCTTCACTGGTTTTCTGCTCATGCTGCTTATGCTGAAGTTTGGGGGAAATTCCAAGTTTGGAATCAAAGGTAAGATTCTTTACACACAATCATTCTTTATTTCATAATTTCATTAAAATGTGGGGAAGGCTTGTACCTGCTTCTGCTAAGCTGGCTTACATACAGTTAAAAGTGTATTCATGTGTGAAGGCCTCCAGTTTTAAACAAATGAAGATGAAGACACTAATGTCTTTGTTCTACTGGCAGAGCGTGCCTAAGTAGAAGCTTGGAATGAATTCGTTTAAACGGAGCCACGAGCCACAGCTTCAGATCTTTCTATGAGATTACACTGAAAAGAATTATTAAAATACAATAATCACATAGAAAAAAATTATATATATGAATGACTATATGTCACAAAGAGCTTTAAAATATTACATAAAAATACATGTACTGAGACCTCTTACTGGCAATTTGGCTAAATAACACATTTCAACTGCCGCACCCATAGCCAGAGGTACACGTTAGGCCTGGTTGTCCTGAAAGGTCTCAATATTTTAACTATTGATGTGATTGATTCTGCCTTTTCCAACCATTCATGTATTTTTTTTAGGTCGATAGGCTGACAACCCCCCTACAGAATTAACACATGAACTATTTTCTACACAAAAATGCATCCTTTTTCTCGGATACAATTCAATTATTTAGAAAAGCCATCAATACTTTCACATCAAATAACAAAAATATTATGCAGTGACAGCTTTTCAACAAAAGTAGTGTGGCAAAGATGGTACCACTTTATATTAAGGTTTAAGAGTATAAGATATTTATAAGCACTTATAACTTGTTAACAATTTATAGACTGCTTTAGAATGTTGCTAAAAGCCTTATGAGTTTCTTTGTTTATGATAGCATCTCAAACTCATTTATTGAGTCTTACTAACTCATATTCTGTAACTGCTAAACCTTTACCTTTACCTTACTTTTTGTTACTTTATTAAGGTTTACAAAAACATTATTATTTGTGTATTGGTGTATACACTCAGATCTAATTTTCAACTCAGAAATAAAATCAGCATACTATCATCTCCATAAGATAACAAGAATCAGAGCACTTATTACCAGTAGACTTCTGAAAGGCTCTTCTATCAGGTCAGGAAAGTGGGAAGGAAAGGTAAATACCAAAAGATAGAACTAGATAGAACTGAAGTGATTTCATAGACAATAACCATATACTTACCAATACTTATTTCAGTTTAAATAGCAAGGTCCAGTAGATAACATAAATAATATAATATATACATATACTGTATCTAGATACATTAGAGTATGTGGGCCTGATCTGCCTTAATCGAGATTAAATAAAAATGTGTGCCAATCCATGATACATGGGTTTTAGAAATTTTTTCAATACATTGGAAACTTTGTTAGCTAAAACCATTTCCATGTGTGGACATAGATACACATCCTACCCTTTTCCATAAACAACTTTATGTGGTTACCATCGATTGTGGTTGGAGGTACTACTGTATTTATAGTATTTGTCTTAAAGGATGGTGAATGCTGTGCCTTTCTGATCTCATTGTGGTAACTTCTAGAGGTCTCTGATGTTGATCTGTTGGTTTCCTTGGTATTATTTGATGCAATTCGTTTATGTTTGGGTTTTGAACGGGTATTATGACCTGGTAGAGAATGGATGAACGTGTGATATGAGAGGAGCGCTGTGTGCGTGTGCGTGTGCGTGTGTGTGTGTCTATGTGTGTGTGTGTGTGTGTGTGTGTGTGTGTGTGTGTGTGTGTACGCGTGTGTGTGTGCGTGTGCGTGTGTGTGTGTGTGTGTGCGCGTGTGTGCGTGTGCGTGTGTCTGTGTGTGTGTGTGTGTGTTTGCGTGCGTGCGTGGGTGCGTGCGTGTCAGTGTGTGTGTGTGTGTGTGTGTGTCAGTGTGTGTGTTCCTTTCTGGATGCAATGATGCAGAATGAATGCTACCTTTTCCTTTACACACTGTACATAAAAACATTGGGGCAGACATGGTTCCTGTAATATGTACGTTTTTATGCTGATGATAGTGTGTTGTGTTGATATTTTAACCAGTTCACAGGTTTCCCATGGAAACGAGACCTCAGTCGACAGAGAGAGTAGATAGTAGCTGCCATGACTTAGGCAAGAAACAGGCGGAAATAAAGAAATGTGAGGGGGACAAGGAATTGCCCTCCTTTCTGCTTATGAATGATTAATCAGCGCAGGTATCCATTTTCCTCTAGTTTAAAGGAGTGCTTCTTCAAATCAATAAAACACCCTCAAGGTCACTGAAGCCCAGGGGGAGGGATTCTGCTTGACTAGCTGAGTTTGGGCAGACGCTTCCTACTTTTTTTTTTTGCACTGAAATTGGAATCACTTTAGTATGCTTTTGTAAGCCCTGTTGCTTTTCCTCTAATTCCTTTTCATTTGAAAAAGGTGCTGCATTTTGTATTTATTTTTGGCACAGAACTTTTTTTTTTATTAAACAATGGCTTGTTGAATAATAACCAATAGAGAAACAGTGTTCACCTTGTGTGTTTTACAATCTTCCTGAACTCAAGCGCAAGGGAAATGATGCTGCCTTGGTGTGCCAAATGGCAAACGTATTTTTCATCTGCTTTCAATCATTCCTTCTATTCATCTTTCTAGGGTATAGATCTATGTCAACATCGAACTGGACATTATTAAGAAAGTGAAACATTATTCTTATCTGATAAAATAAATCAAGGACATTTCATTGTTTGCATTTTCAAACAAAAATGAGAGAATTTGTCGATTGCTAAGCAACTACAACTACTAGCAGGACACAAACACAATTCATTCAAATTGAATTGGCCTTCCAACAGCGTTGAACATGTCTTCATGTTGGGCCTATGATAATGAGTTTTCCCTGTGGATAAGCAGAATGGAGCTTTTCTTGTGAGTAGTTCAGCTTGTGAAATTCGGGTCATTGACACTTTGTCCACGGATCAGACAGCTTATTGGTCACCTGATCCAAGCTGTATGTTTATCTTGGCTCTCCTACCCATCACTATGGTCTTCTAAGGTCAGCAGGTTTTCTGTGTTTTTGTGCATGTGTGTTAAAAGGGGTGGGGGTGGGTGGGGGGACTCTTTGTGTACGAGCAGAGAATAAGAAGCTATACAGTGCATCACAGAGTACTGTGGGTCAGTTTTTGCTGCTGAACAAGGGATTTTTAACTCAGAAGTTGTGTAAATACTGTAGCAGTGAAACTATGTTCAGCGTTTGGCTTGAGGGATTCTCCGTGTGCGTTGTTGTGTACAACATTGCTTAATGTAGTTTTATGAAGTTGGTGTGTGTGTGTGTGTGTGTGTGTGTGTGTGTGTGTTGGAACATTGCTCCTGTGGACCCCACATCGTCATTTGCAAGTCCACCCCAAACTTGAATCATTTTCGCCATCCGGGACCAACCAAGGAGTGAATCAATACAATCACACTATCACAAAACAATTCACGCACACACATTCCTCGCCTTTACATGCATGTGCGCGAGAACACACACATACAAGTGGGATAGACTAAGCACACCTTCAAATTCAATTCAGTCCCTGATATTTTTTGTCAGCACTAGCACACCCATCCAAAGACCTGTTCTGTTGCTTTGTGGGGTTTCTGTCTAGCCCCATCCAGCTAGCATGAGGCTAGATCTGGGTTTATTAGCAGTATGTTAAACTCATTGAAATGTGTACTGATCTATTATAAGAGATTGAGTTATGAGTACCTAGCTGATAGATATAATATTAATTTATACAGGGGTAACAGAGACAACTATGTCTCTTTTCAAAGAGTGCCCTGCTTAAAGGCAGGTAGCATATTTCAGCTGTCTCCTAAACGTTTTAGCCTAGCTTTCCAAAAAAGGATTTTTCTAGCGATGTTTGTTAACAGGCCATAGATATCATGGTCATAGTGCTCCATTCCCCTTGCATGTTGACAGGAGTGTGTGATATGCCCATGTGTCTTTTTGTACAGCTGTAGAAATCTCAGGTAAGGCTTTGAAACACGTCTTGCTTATTGAAATGCATACGGTGGATCTGGCAGAGCTTGCACTGAGTGAAGATGAGTCTAGTTTTTGTTTAACAGTGGTTTTCTATGGTTGCTATGGTTTCAGCATTTTACCATAACTTACACCCGCTTAGGTGTAGATAGGAGATAAGACTTCCTTGGGGTGCCCCTGTGTTTGTAAAGATATTCTTTGATCATGTCTGGTTTTGCAATCCAACAAATTGAGCCCTGTTTGTCAGATAATTAAGGGCTCACTTAGGATATTTCTGTGGAAGGTTTGCACATTTGTTTAGTTAGTCTTAATGTATTTCTAATTTTATTTGTTTGACTTGATTATGTTCTTTGCACACATTACCCTCCAGTTGTCATTGTTTTTAGTATTTTGTATGTTTTGTTTTTTGCTGTGGGAATGCATGTTGCCTTTGTTGAGCCAGGGCTCATTTGAAAAATGTGACATTAGAGGAAAATATATATGAATTCTAGCTAAACCATATTTGTCTGGCTGTACAGAAACTGACACATAATTCATTATGACAAATCATTTTCAGTTAAGGGATGTAAAATGCTTCTTAAATATAACTTATCTTACCTTGAAAAATCGCCTCGGATTTCACATTGAAGCCATATATAAAATACATAGGATCTTTTAATCCACATAGTCCTCTCCTGCCCCTCTGAGTTAAATGAAGATTTCGATATGCAAAGGGCCAGCAGATATCACAAATATTCTCGCCGGTAACTGCTTAACCGATTATGTGGTTATAGCTAATTTTGTCAGTAGTATCTGGCAGTTTTTCTAATAAAAATATGTGAGATATGTTATAGTCATCAGCACTATTTTAATGGAATTAGAGCTTGCCGGCTGGAAAGGGTGAAACATTAGTGTGAACCATTTCTTTAATGGTATTAAGCTACACCTAGGAATGAACACGTCACTACGTTTGAAAGGGCAATTTTTACTGTAGACAAATTATTTTGATGCCCATTATGTATTATATTGTCAAATTATATTTAAAAATAAGAATTTGGTTCTGACATCCTTAAATCATGTTGTCTAATAAGTAAATAATAATTTAAACGCTGAATGAGTTCATGTCATTTTCTCCAACAGATTGGAGTTTTTTCTCAAATTAGAAACCACTTTATAAAGTTACACAATAAATAGTTTATTTTTTGGAAAGTTGTATAGTGTTTGAATTTAGAACAGCAGGGTCAACAAAACATCCTAGTCAGCCTTTCAAAGGTTTCAACAAAGTAAACTATTGCTTTACATTATTTCTTTATGACCAACAATACCTACAAGACATGACCTGAGCCCATGACAACACCTATATGTTAATTTCAGTATGATGCAAATTCCGTATTAATTGTTGTATTTGAGTTATGAATGGAACACTATTATTTTTATTGTGGACGTCGTCATTATTATGATTTTAATGTATTTGTTATTATGTTTTGGTTTATTTGTTGTTTTTGTTTCCTTCAGGCTTTGTGTTGTTTCAAAACGTTCCGGTGGAGATGGTCTCACATTAAGAGAGACGGATACACAAAACGCACTCCAAGAAAAAGAGGAAACGTGAGGGGAAACAGGGCAATGAGGAAGGGATGGAGACAAAGATACTTATACACACATCCACACATTCCCAAGCAAACCCAAATGGGAGTTGGACTAACTTGTACATTTGTAGAAAGTCGGCCAGGGGCCTTTGAAGGCTAAGGTTTGATTGTAGCAACGATACCATAGCAATACCTAACCACTTGAAAGCCTTTGCATTGACTAAATTATTTAACTCTGGTGGACACAACATCCATTAACCTACATCTTCCCCAAATACACAATTATTAGGCTCCACAAGTACTGACTTTACCCACATACACAAGCATTAGACCCCACAACTACTGACTTTACCCACAAGCACAACCATTAGACCCCACAACTACTGACTTTACCCACATACACAATCATTAAACCCCACAACTACTGACTACCCACATACACAACCATTAGACCCCACAACTACTGACTTTACCCACATACACAATCATTAAACCCCACAACTACTGACTTTACCCACAAGCACAACCATTAGACCCCACAACTACTGACTTTACCCACATACACAATCATTAAACCCCACAACTACTGACTACCCACATACACAACCATTAGACCCCACAACAACGGACATTACCCACAAAGCAGATTGTAAACACTCTCATTCTGAATCCTGTTTTGCTCCTAATCCTGCTGCACAGTAAACTGATTACATGATGCATTAAAATAAAACAAGGCATAGATCCTTATTCAGACAGAATGTACTGTACCATGGTACATCTGTAACATAGGTATATACACTTAAAGCCTCTAGATCTCATATTTAAAACATGCATCACTCTTCTGTCACAGTCTTAAATTAATAATTATGCTTTAGAACCACTACCTCACCCCCCATCTCTGCACTAGACCAGCATATCAACCACACGAACTGAAACATGTACTTCAGCATTAAAAAATGACGCACGAGATGCTCAAAATGACGCAAACATGGGTGCTGTTGATCTGATTATTGAGGGCTCTTGAACTATTCACATATCCTGGGAAGTTGTAGCCATACGCCTCCACTACCCTCTCACTCACACACACACACAGAGACAAGGCTGATAGGATTGAGGTCATGGTTCTGTGGATATATAGGGTTTATGCTTTGATTAGGAAGGTTGCAGAGACTTACAGTATACTGCTAATGTACTGTGGATATATAGAGTATATGCATTTATTAGGAAGGTTACAGAAACTTACAGTGTACAGCTTATGCCATTATAGTATTGGAAGATATCAGAGATTTATAATATGCAATATACAACCACATAGTTTTACACATACCTTTGTGTTTATAGTACATGTACTCTACCACTATGTATATTATATTATATATATATATATATATATATATATATATATATATATATATATATATATATATATATATATACTGTAATATATATAGTGGAAGGGTACATGTAATATGTAATGTCATATTTTATGTGATGTTATGTTAAAATGCATTGGTGAGAATATATAATACAGGGAAACAAACTGTAGACGTATACAGTTGGAACAGATATAAAGCAAAAAAAAAACATAACATTTTATTTTCTAAGTTTTATTTCAATAGTATAATCATCCAGGTTTGCAATTTTGCTGTTTTGTAGCTCAAAAGTCAATACTTATTTCTTACCTGTGTTGGTGAGTCTGGGAAAGACATAGTCAGTTGCCACTGTATTAGGTTTACCTACTTGTAAGCCAAACAGGAAATCATGAGGCTGCAACTCAAAATACTGTATACAAAATGTTGTCATTGTCAATCGGTTATGTTGTTTTTCATCAAACATTATAATAGAAAAAATGTCAGTGACTCCTCCTGCTTTTTTTCTCCGCACTGCAGTTTCTAGAATTAACAGATGTAAATAGTAGTACCTAAAACCTAAAAATGTGCTTACTTAGTGTACAATACCTCAAATGACATTGGATGTGATTTTTTTTTACCGGTTGTATGGGTTTATTTTCTTAAATTACTACATCGTCAAGAAAGAACATGTTGAAAATAAAATAAAATTAAGAAAAATGTATTGTTCAACAAAAGTGAAAATATCTCTAAAAGCTCCCGCTTAGAAACAAGTAACCAAGCGTATCTATTTCATAGCTGCCATTCTTTTTCATAGAAGCCAAGAAGTGCCTCAATCTCTCTTGTCCAGGAAGTACCCACAGAATGATCTGTTTTGTGTCAGGATAGTGAGGGCAAGTGTTCATATCTTTATTTATCAAATTAAAGCAACCACAGAAAAACGTTATTTAACTTCTTTATTAAATACGTATTTATCACTGTTTACACTAACGCTATGGGACAATGCCACAATCACAAAAGCGCTCATTTCGAAAAGTTTGTAATTTTAATGAGAAGAAAACTATAAATACTTTTTAGATCAGCTTAGCTGAAGAAGTAAATAAAATGTGCGCACATTTATATCTCATCCAAGCGAGATCACAAGAACAGCCAAATGTGCCCGCAAAGACTGTAGGCTTGGGGTGCTACCGCAAACTCATCAGAAACAAACAAAAATACAATCACACCCTTGCGACAGCAACAAAGAACAAAACGAATAGGAAATGTTTGCTTTCGCTTGAAGCATATTGCCACCAAGTACAATCTCCCGCGAAACTGTGACGAATTTCTCTACGGCACAAGGAAGTGCGGCACTATATCAAGAGATATATTTGTCCGTCTTATAGCTTACTAGTTATACGTGCTAGCGACAACAAGGGAAATTAAAACATACAGTCAAAGTAAAGACATGTTAGTTGACTGTCATACATCGCCACCACTTTTAAATAAAAGTAATGACATCCATCTAGACACTGACCCAGGGAGGATTTCCATCTTGTTGTTATTGGATCTTAGCGCTGCGTTTGATACTGTCGACCATAAAATAGTTCTAGAAAGGTCGAAAAAGTGGGTTGGACTGTCTGGAACGGTCTTAAACGAGTTGAAGTTGTATCTAGAAAACAGGAACTACTTTGTGTCCATTGGCAACTACATATCTGAGCTAACTAATATAAAACGCGAAGTTCCGCAGGGTTCGATTTTAGGGCCTTCTGTATTCAACCTCAACATGCTCCTGCTAGGCCAAATTATGCAAAATAACAATATTGCCTACCACAGTTATGCAGATGACACTCAAATATACATAGCATTTTCACCTAATGACCATGTGTTATAGAATCACTGTGTCAGTGCATTGAGCAAGTCAGTGACTGGATGTGCCATAATTTCCCTCAGTTAAATAAATAAAAAACTGAGCTAATTATCTTTGGTGCTGAAGAAGAACGGCTAAAAGTTAGCATACACCTTGAGTCTATGTCTAGAAAGCTAGAAATCTTGGTGTCATCTTCTCTCAGACCTACATTTCAGTAGTCACATCAACCTGATATAAAATCAGCTTACTATCACATCAAAACCATAGCAAGACTCAGTGGACTCATGTGCCATTAAGATTTATAATGCGTAGGCTGGACTACTCCAATGGTCTTCATGCATTTATAATGCGTAGGCTGGACTACTGCAATGATCTTCATGCATTTATAACGCGTAGGCTGGACTACTGCAATGGTCTTCATGCATTTATAACACATAGGCTGGACTACTGTAATGGTCTTCATGCATTTATAATGCATAGGCTGGACTACTGCAACGGTCTTCATGCATTTATAATGCATAGGCTGGACTACTGCAACGGTCTTCATGCATTTATAACGCGTAGGCTGGACTACTGTAATGGTCTTCATGCATTTATAACATGTAGGCTGGACTACTGCAATGGTCTTCATGCATTTATAATGCGTAGGCTGGACTACTGTAATGGTCTCTTCTCAGGTCTTCCTAAAAAATTGCTTAGACAACTGCAGCTTTTTCAGAATGCTGCTGCTAGACATTTAACAAAGACCCCAAAAAATGAACATACTACACCAATTCTCAGATCACAACACACTCTGTATGTCAGAGATTTTATTTTAAAATACTGTTGCTCACCTACAAGTCACTAAATAATTTGGGGCCAAAAGATATTACAGACATGCTAATACAGTTTGAATCTTATAAACCTCTTAGGTTATCTAGATCAGGTCTCTTAACCATTCCCAGAGTTAAAACTAGATAATGGGAGAAAAGCGTTTTGCTACTATGCAACAAACAGCTGGAACCAACTTCCAGAAGATCTGAGACTCACTCTAAGCTTGACTACTTTTAAATCCAGATTAAAAACATATATGTTCTCGATTACGTTTTGCTGAATAGTTAGTTTTTTGCTATTTCATTAATCTTGTTATAATTCTTGTAATTATTTTATTTGTCTTTCATTTCTTCCTTTTATGATTTTGCTTGCCTTGTGTAAAGCACATTGAATTGCCTTTGTGTATGAAATGTGCTATACAAATACAATTTCTTTGATTTGATTTCGATGTAGACATGTGGGCTACAAATATTTATTTTACATGAAGTGGGATAAAGTCTGTCTAAAACAAGGTGCCATTTATCGTCTTTCCACATTCACTGGATTGTTAGCACAGTCAGTTATATAGTGGTGGCAAAGGCTAGCTGGTTTATCCTGGGGGAAAGTGATGCCGAACTTGACTGCACCTTGGGCTGTATCACTTCTGCAGTCTGGCATTTAGAGCTTGCCAATCGCACATTTTTCCTTTTGCTTGGAACATAGTTTATGCGACATTAATATTACCCCTAACACTAACCCTTAAATGTTTCATGTATGCTGTTTGTGCTGTTGTGTTTTGAGTTAATGTTATGTTTTCAGCTTTTGGTTTGCTTTGCTTAAGTTGTTGTGTTTTGCACCTTAGGGCCACCATAAAAAGGCCACTTAAACTCTCATAAACCCTACCCTCAATTACTTTCAACTCTCAACTGTCTCTTTCTCTGAACTCAACCACATTTTTTGTATTTGTATTTTTGCACTCGTTTCTTTCTCTGCTGCCTCATAGATAAGATTATATAATATGGATGTTGTGTTAGAAAAGAAACAATTGTGTGTGTAAATGTGTTTCCAATTAAAAGATACGTTTTCATTATTATTATTATTATACATTTTTTTATACAGGGGTAACCAAATCAGGTGCCCTGTTTAAGGACGAATATATAAAATATAACAAACATGAGAAAAGATTATGAAAGTGTGTTACAATATTGAAAATACAGTACAATATTTTCAGCAAATAATTCAGAATTTCCCTAGATGAAAAGTTGTAATTTAAGACTCATGAGCTTGTGAGTTATGTACTATGGTGATATTGTGTACATGCATACAGCCCCAACTATTTCTATGACTACAGAGTTCAAGCACATGGATCTTAAATGACAATTTTTCATCTAGGGAAATTCCGAAGTATTTGTAAACTGTAATACTTTGTCAATTTGGGCTCCATTTAGGGAGCAACTAATATATCCTTAATAATCTAACTTTTTGACCCATGAGAAAAGCAAATATTTAGTTTGTAACTCATTAAGGATTCATCTGTAAGGGATCTCTGTACACAAGTAAATGCCGTTGTAAGGTTTGATATTTATTGCCTGTTCTATGGACAGTGTTTAAAAATAAAACAATTAAATCATGTGCATAGAAATGTACTTTACAGTCTTCTACAGAGGCACAAATATTATTCATATAAAGTGTTAGCAATGTAGGACCTAAAACTAAACCTTGTGACACACCATTCTTTATTGTTTCAACCTTGGTTTTCAAACCCTTAGCATCTATGCACTGTGTTCTGTCAGAGTGGTAGTCCTGAAACCAGTTAAAAGCTGCATCATCAAATCCCAGCAAGGCTAATCTATCCAGAAGTAATTTGTGATTAACTGTATCAAAAGCCTTGGACAAATCAATAAACATAGCTGCACAATGTTTCTTATCATCAAGAGCAGTAAGTAGATTGTTTACTAGAAGAGCAGCTGCTGTAATAGTACTATGACCAGCTCTGGACCCAGGCTGAAATGGGCTTAAAATATTATTTTAGAGAGTAAAAGAGTAAAAGATAAAAGTACGAAGCTGTTAGTTTACGGGATATTCAAACATCTTTTCTAGAAATGGAAGTTTGGCAATGGGTCTATAATTATTCAAGTCACTTGCTTAAGCACAGGTGTAACCAGAGCTGATTTCCATATTTTAGGGATCAAACCACAAGTGTTCAGTTAAAAATATGTGTCAGGGCCTTAGCTATGAAGGGGGCAGAAAGCTTTAGCAGATATGTGTCTAATTGATCTTCTCCCATAGAGCTTCTCATACACTTGTAGTTGGATAAGGCATGCAGAACTTCCAATCAATCAAATTGTCTAAAGGAGAAGGAAACACTATTTCCTTGAGAATCACGTCTTTTTTCAACTCTGTTGTCAACGGCATCTCCTGGTGCCATTTGTGCCCTAATAACTTTACTTGCATTCTTCAAAAAGAAAGCCTGATTTTAGAAAATGATGGGTAAAAACATCACACATCTAATTTTTGTCAGCTACAGGACTGGAGTCTAGCATTATCTGCTGAGGAAGACAGGATGAAACACTGCCTTTAAATGATTAAACCACTTTCCAGAATGTTGCTGAGTTGTTTCCTCATTCATATAAATTGTTCTAGTAAAATGTAGGTTTAGCCCTTTTCACCGTGTGTGTACATGTATTTCTAAAATGTCACATCACCAGCATTAGATCTAGCCAGAACCCAAGCTTTGTTTCTCTGCAATATTTTCTCACCTATTTCAGAAGTATACCAAGGATTACTTCTATTTTTTATTCTGAATGTCTTAAAAGGGGCATGTTTGTTTGCTAACAAATACAATATTTTTGGAAAATACGCAAGGGCTAATTCCGCATCTGGAAAGCGAGCAATAGATTACAGAACTGTTGTGCAAGTATTGTAAAAATGCCTGCTCAACACATTTCTTAAAAGATCTCTTATAGATGTACTGAGACCTATATATCATTACTTTAATATATCTAATACAGCCAACTAGACAGTGATCACTGAAATCTATTGGGAACACACCGGAATCCGAGAAATTTAAAGGTTATCTTTGTTAACCGTTAATTTAGTTTGTTTTCAGTATTATATAGAATGATTAACAACAAGGTACAATAAAGAATTATCATCCCAAAGATCATTGATGTACTTTTATCTGCTTTCTTTGACCTGTAGATGTACTTGTATCAGCTTTCATTAGTGTACTGTATTAATGTATTAGCTTTCTTTAACCTGTAGGCAACATTTTTAGATTTTTCCTCCTCTTTCTGTAGCTCTTTCTTGCTCACATTGCCTTCATTTCTATTTTACTGTGAATTCTAGCCCATTCATCACCCTGTTTAATTATAATATAATTGAACGCTCTATATCTGTTTCTCCCACACAGGTCATGCGTCAGTGATCAGTAATGATGATGACTCAGCATCTCCTCTCCATCATGTGTCCAATGGCAGTAACACCCCGTCCTCTTCAGAGATGGGGCCTGATGCTGTCATTATCGGAATGACCAAAATCCCAGTGATTGAAAACCCACAGTACTTTAGGAGCACCAACAGCCTGCTAAAATCGGATACATGTTAGTAGGGTTATGATCTACTCCCATGCATGTAATACAATTTTGCCAGTGTGGTACACATAGGTTAAGTGTCACCTACATGTTAACTGCACGTTCTGAGATATTTAGAACTTGACATTGTAATTTATTTATGAGCAAACTGTCACTTGATTGCTCAATGCCTTTCAGGAACTACAGTCCAAACACGATCAACAATGTGAGCACTCATAACTCTCCTGTTTCATATCTTCTATGAAACTTTGTAGTATTTGCTCGTAATCTGCTGCGTATAGGCCTGTACCAACATGTCAGTTCACCTCCAATACCAAGGATAATTTATCCCAATGTTGTCATTCAACTTAAAATAACTTGCCCAACAACTGCTTCTTGAAAGCCTATCATCAGACATATTAGGTGCTTCTCTATGAAAGGAAAGTGCAGAATGTATGCAGTGTTTAAACTAACTATATGTTTACTATTTTGGGAGAAAATCGTGTCTACTAAAAGAAGATGACACGTTTCCATACAGTAGTGTCCGAAAGGACAATACATTTATATTTATCAATCTATTTCAGTACAGCTGACTGTGTTTTGTTTGTAACTTGATATTCATCATTTTTGGCCCACTACCTACATCTTTATTGGATATCAACATTATGTCCACTGACTCTCCATATAGTGTATCTGACTTGTGTCTGCATGATATCACATGAGATATGTGTTCAATGTCCCTTGAATTGCTCAAGTCTTCAAAGGTCAGTTCAAAATAGTTTATTTTCTGTAGAAAATATATCTAGAAAGGGATACATATTGGTATTTTAATGAATGTGTGAAGTCCAAAACAGATGAGACCGTAACATTCAGGATCCACTTTTTGATACTATATATTTCAAATAAAAAATAAATCGTACATGGTTTCAAAACACATAGGAAGTAAAATCTGCATAAAATGTCTAAGTTGTTCTTTAGGCAAGCGCACACTAAGACACTATTGGCAATAATGCTGATAATTCCATAGGAATGTCATACAGTCAACTAAGATGTCTAATAACGCTAGAAGCAGATGATAGGCAAGAAACTGTTTTACAGGCAAATAAGGTCAATTGTGATTGTTAGTCGACTTAGCTGACCTGTGAGCTAAATAGTTTTCTCTCAAACAGTTGTGTGGAGAGGACTACGGTAGTATGCTCTGAAATAGCTGAAACTAATACATGGACATGCAAATTGAATGTAAAACAGTATACTTCTTTAATTCTTCAATTGATTTGAACGAAATGGAAAACACTATGTAGTACTGGAATCACATTTAGTATTCATAAGCTAACAGCATATTTTTTTACAAAAACAAAATGGTGCTCACTGGGTTATGGTAGAGATAAATGTATCTTTGTTTTAGTGAAAGCTAACTTTTAGTTTTTGCCTCTGTCCTGCAGTTGTTCAGCACATCAAAAGACACAACATTGTGCTGAAGAGGGAGCTTGGCGAGGGAGCCTTTGGGAAGGTCTTCTTGGCAGAGTGTTACAATTTGTCTCCTGAACAGGACAAGATACTAGTGGCTGTAAAGGTAACTAATAAAGACTCCACTCTTCATGACATTCAGGTGGAATGTAAGTTGTTTAAAAAACCAATATTTTAAAAGGAAAAGCCTGCAAGGTCAAATTCATTCAGTATAATATCTGTGAACAACAACTGAAGGAGGCCACCTCTACTTTCTGCCCAGACATTGTCTCTATAATTAATAGCTCTGTAAGAACTGTGGTAGTGTCATCTTATATTAGACAAGTAATTGTCCAGCTTCTTCTGAAAAAGCCTTGACCCTTCTGTACTAAACAATTGCAGACATATTTCCAAACTTCTTTTTAGAAAGTAGTTCAACTGAATCTTGACTTCTTGGGCCTTCAATATTTAATAAAAAAAAATTCCAGTCCAACACTCAAAACCTTCTTTTGGCTCAGCCAATGCTCCATTTTAGTTCTCCTTGATTTAAGTTTCGAGAGAATTGCTCATACCATTATAATTGACTACCTTAGGCATTGTGCCAAAATTACAGACACAAGCTTAAATTTGTTCAAATCATATTTTTCAAATAGACTATTCTAAGTGGAATTTGGCAGCTTTGTTTCCTCCTTTGCACCAGTTAAATGTGGTGTACCTCAATGTTCAATTTTAGGTCCAGTGCTGTTTAGTCTGTGCATGTTGGCTCTGGGTAAACACTGTGCCTTTTCATTTTGCGTGCGATTTTCTCATCACTCTTTAAGTGGTTGTCCAGTTCCTGTTGTGTTGTTTTAAGTGTTCTGTCCTTTGCCTTGTTGAACAAGCACTTAGCAAACTTGAAGGGGGTCTTTGTAAAATCAGTTCCTTGCTCATTCTTTCTTCTTTCAGTTTCTCTTTAAACTGTCCTGCAAATCCCTAAAGCCTACCTTTTCTTTTTCAGAAGCCTTTTTCCTTGCTTTTTTAACAGCCTTCATTCTTTAGATAGTTTGTCGATCTCTTGTTGCTGCCTTGATTTGGAAATCAAATGGAACAAGGTTCAATAGGTTTGGAAAATAGATCTCAATAATAACTCGTAATAATATAATAATATATTTATATAATATAATAAATCAAATGGAACAAGGTTCAATAGGCTTGGAAAATAGAGCCATTTGTTTCAGTTGAACAATTTTGAATTATATTTGGAGGAAATGGGAGTTGAAGAGTGTGCTTGTTTTGGGTTAAACTGTATACATCAATATGTTTAAATATTGTTACTTATTTTTATTTATCTAATATTTATCTGCTTATTCTTTATTTTATTTATTTATTATATTTTATTTTATTCATGTTTGTTAGTAGTAACTTATATTGTCAGCCTTAAAAAGGGCACTGCTGGAAAAGAGACCGGTCTCAGTCATTTAATTATAGATTATATATTTTCTATATATTTTTATATTTGGTTTCATCCATTTTTGGTTTTCCATAGTCATATATGACATCCCCTATCATCTATTACTTCCTTTCGGCTGTGCCTCTGAGAAGTTCAAATATCTTTTTAGGTTGTTAATAAAATCCCAAACCTTCTTTTCAGTGGCTGATGGCCACTGCACTTTAGGCTTTGGGCCACTGATCTTCTTGGATGTTCTTGTTGCCTGATTGGGCTCCACCAGATACTTGCCGTCACCTGAAAACAAAACTATTTCCCTACTCTATTCCAGAAGGCTTGTTAAAGTCACACTCAGCAGGAAAGCTGACCTTTATAGCTTTGTCCTGAGATAAAACCACTTTCTTTGTTTTTGGGCATTATGGTCTTAACTTTTGCGCCCATTTTGGATCCTTGCTTTTTAGCCACAGCCACTCTTTTATCTGCTATATCTGATACAGATTTTATGGTCTGGCGCAATTCTTAGCTGCAGATCCTATTTCCTTAAGTAGTTTGGTTGTTGATATTGTCACAAATCAACGGCATCCATCTTCTACAGGACACACCTTTGTTCTCCAGCCTCGCTCCAGTGTTCAGACTCGCTCCCAAACATTTGTGAGAACAACATTTTGAGACTTTTGAGTGTTTGGGAACACACTTGAATGTTTATAAGTGTGCTTTGTTACCATTGACAACTACAAAAGAGGGGTTATAGTCAAACCAGTCAAACTTTCTTAACGAAAATAATCATCAGGAATTGAATTGCAGTCAGTGCAGTAATTGTGTGTGTTTTTTCCCCATTTATTTAAACAATTTAATTTCTCAAACAAACATTTGTATTTCATTTTGCTTTCTGGCTTATCACGGATGCAAATATGTTTGGCAACAAAAACAAACAAAGGCTTTATTTTTACTCTGCCTCTTTCAATTTTAAAATAAACTGCCTGGATACGATCCTAAATTGGCAGCTGATTGGGTGCGTGGCTGGGTATTTGCCTGTAATACTCAGTAGTAATAGTCTGTAGTATTACTCTGTAGTAGTACTCAGTTGTATAATCTGTAGTAGCACTTTGTAATACTACTCAGTAGTAAGACTCAGTAGTAATAGTGGGTGGCAATGCTCTGTAGTAATACTCAGTAGAAACACTCAGTAGTAACACTCAGTAGTAATACTCTGTGGTAGTACTTGGTAAGTTGTGTTTAGTGACATGTTGCAAGCTTTTGGTGCATTGGTTGGACAAGCCAAATGCCACACAGCAGTGTTTACCTATCATATTCTGTCCTCCACTCTCTCCGCTGTTGGGGTTGGGGTTACTTTTATTTTGCCTTCTCAGCATAACATGGACTTCACAGGGGTTATTTCCATGGCTTCCTTGAGTTTCCTGAGCTAATTTGTAAAAGGATCCTTCATTCAGCCCATCACTTGATGTTCCATACTGTAGGAGGCAATCTATTATTCATAAAGGTGAAACATACACATTTTTCTGCAAAGACACCTGACCTATATCCATTTCACTTCCTAAAACTTTCTTTTTCACTGTGTAATGTTAGATGTGCATCCTGTGCACCCTTATGCCATATTCCCAGATTCGTAATCTTGAAAGCTAAATTTAACTTGGACCAGAACGAGACATGTTAACAGGGTTTGTTGAGATTGTAAACACTGCACAATCACTTATAACAGCGTCAAAGCAATCTGTTAAACGCCTCGGTCCTTGGTTTGTGCCAATAATGTAGTCAGCCGCCATAGTCACTATGGCCTCTTTTGATTATGGGTAACATTTGAATTGACTCCAGGTGGACCAAAGCCAAAAGCCCTCTATTTGAGTTAGCGAGTGTGTCAAGAGAGAGAGATTGTGACTTTGAATTACTACTAGACAGGAAAGAGTTAACTGTGAGTGTGCCTCTTTTTCAGACTCTGAAGGAGGCCAGTGAAAATGCCCGGAAAGATTTTCATCGTGAGGCTGAGCTCTTGACCAATCTGCAACATGAACACATAGTGACATTTTACGGTGTGTGTGTGGAGAGTGACCCTTTAATCATGGTGTTCGAATATATGAAACATGGGGACCTCAATAAATTTCTCAGGTAAACTTTTACCATCGTTGAATTGCTCACGTTTAACTGCATATGGACGTTGTGTTAGATGTTACAAATGTTTCCGTGTTAGCAGATTGAATGAAATGCCTCTTTCCTCCTTTTGTCGCCAGGGCCCACGGTCCTGATGCTGTCCTGATGGCTGATGGCCAGAACACCCGGCCTGTAGAACTGACTCAGTCTCAGATGCTGCATATTGCCCAACAGATCGCAGCGGGCATGGTCTACCTGGCTTCTCAGCACTTTGTCCACCGAGACCTGGCCACCAGGAACTGCCTGGTGGGCGAGAACCTCCTGGTGAAAATTGGAGACTTCGGCATGTCCAGAGACGTCTACAGCACTGACTACTACAGGGTAAGTGTATGTGTCCCTCTCTTTTCTAGTCCTTCTTTCATGCCCCTCCCTTTGCCGGCGTTTCCCGGTATACATGAGCTTGGCTACAAGTCATTTATTAGTTAAATTACTTTTACTTGAATGGCAGGAGTTACACAATTCTTTTAACAACAAGAAAAAACGGATGATTGAAAGCAGCAGGTAGAGACAACATACATTACTTAGGAAATAATACAAGACAACAATTAAGATTTAGGAACTAAAATAGAAAAACAAAATGACACAAATAAACTAATTGGATGAAGGTAAAACCAACACTGGCAGACATCATAAAAAGGGTTTGCTTTTCTCTTCATACAGAGATTATTTCCAAGGCCTTTAAAAGTAGAACAAGAGTTGGCCAACCATGTATTTTCAGGAAGGCTATTCCCAAGTCCAGGGACTGATTAGCTAGACTGAAAGGACCTTGCTGAACTGTGAGGGTGGCCTCGTAACTGCCTGAGATAAGTAAAGAGTCACATAGGGGTGACTTTCAAACAAATAGGCAGATATTTATACCAAAATACATCACTATTTATTGGGAGAAACCAGACAATCATTATTTATTTATTTTTTAAAAATGCTTTATTTTATTTTATATATTTGTTGTTAAATGCTTTTATTTAGACATAATCGACATTATAGGCCTATTTTTCCTCAGTGGCTTCTATAGACACTTCAAATCACACTTATGTTCAATGGCTAACCTTACAGAGCATTTATGTGTCCTTTAAAATTCTTTATCTGGTCAAAATAGACATCACAGGCCTATTTGTCGCCAATGGCCTCAGGGCAATCAAATGAAAACTATTTAAATCACATTCATCCTTATCACTCCCCTATAAGACTTTTCCCTGCCTGTTTCCCATGAGTGACCTAATCTGGTCAATCTATTTTATTCAGACTGTTATGTGGGCATCAGTGTCTCACTACTTCCTGACAGCAACATAGACTCTGAAGGTTCCTACACGATATTGAATGGCTAAACCCTTGACAGCTCCGGAAACCTGCAGCTCTGCCTCATCTATACTTCCAGAAGATTACATAACAAGGGGCATTACTGCTGCAGTATGGAGAATCACAAAACATACAAAGCACATTGAATTCCCTATTTGTGTGGAATGTGCTCTAAAAATAAATTCGGATTTGAATTGACTTTACTATTTCTGTGGTGCGATCCATTGACCCAGAGCCGAAGGACTAGCTGTGGGTTACAGATACAACATCCCTTATTCCTTATTGGATGCCCTCTGGCCAAGCAAAGATGCTTTGTTTGAGTGCCCACCAAGGGCATTCGGAAACTATTTATGCACCTCTGATCATTTATAATTCAGAGGACAGTGACTTAGTCTAAAAATGTGATGAAGAGTAATGTGATTAAGAGAAACATGCTATGAATTCATTGTGTTGTAAATTTAGCCGGTCTCAGTTTTACATTATCTTGAAATATCAACAAACAAAGAGAAATACATTTAAGGCAAATGTAATTTAGTGACTTAGTAGTTACTTTATTATAACATTATTGTCAGTATTTTTGGTCCTAAGAGAATTTTTAGATTTTTTAATTTAAGTTTTGTGCCTAAACTCAGTTATACTACAAAATATTTACTTACTTATTCATATAGTTACTGATGATTTATCTTAGAGATGTATAGTGAGGGTACCTGTAAATACACACATTGACATTGTGTTGTGGTATACTTTTCTATTGTGCTAAATTGACTAATGACTTTAGCTCTAAACATTAAGTGATACCTTATTTACGAAAGCATTTGATTGACACTTCTAGTCAGCTGTGTTATTGACAGAGGTTATGCTATAAAACACTTAGAGGCCAGATGTCCTGTCTATTGTCCCATTCCAAGGCAAACATTTTGAGATTCTCATCTTATAAATACAGTGGCTGGCAAAACTATTCAACCCCCTTGATACATTGAGATTTTGTTCTGTGTTATATTTAGTTTCAAAACACTGACCCTCTAAATTAATTATTTAAAAGTGACATAAGTTTTATGTTAGAAAACATTTTGTAAGAACAATAAATAACTGAAATATGCTGTTTGCATAAGTGTTCAACCTCAGCGCTTTGGAAGCTAAAGCTGACAGATGAAAAATATTGCCCTAACGAAAACACCGTAAGCCTTACATTTGGCCTCACCTCTCAAACATTAGAATAGCTCACATTTTCTGGATGAATCCCCCTCAGTTTGATCCCCTTCTGGAACAGAGTTTCAGATCCGAGGTGGGAGCAATTCCAATTTCCTCCTCCAACAACAACTCATAATCTATACACTATTTCTGGGTATCTGAATTGCCCCCCTCATCGGCATGGACACTTTGGTTGGTGAGGAGGTGGGAGTGGTGTATGTGTCATGCGGCTTCATCAGCGGCTCAAAAACTTCAGAGTTATTTGCTTGAACTACAACCCCAGTTCAATAAACTACAGAAAGCTCTTCTCTGCCCTATGACCCCAGTTCAATGAACTACAGAAAGCTCTTCTCTGCCCTATGACCCCAGTTCAATAAACTACAGAAAGCTCTTCTCTGCCCTATGACCCTAGTTCAATAAACTACAGAAAGCTCTTCTCTGACCTATGACCCCAGTTCAATGAACTACAGAAAGCTCCTCTCTGAACTACAACCCCAGTTCAATTAACTACAGAAAGCTCTTCTGTGTGTTCTCTCTAGGTGAGGTCAGGGCTAATCCAATACACAGGCACACAATGTGGGTCTCAACTCTCTCAGTCACGAAAACACACAGCTAGTCCTCTGGCTCTGGGTAAATGGACCGCACCACCAAATATGGTGTTTTGTGAGCCTCCATACTTCTCCAGCAATGCCCCTTGGCCTGAATTCCCCTGGTGGTGTGTGTGTGAAGATCGTTGAGGAGCTGTCCAGGGTTCTGGTATTCTTTCTGTGGTTAGGCGACCTCTGGATTTGTGCTGGCAAGAAACTAGTGGGGCAGGGATACCCGCATCACATTCTGGATAGAATAGATTATATATGTGATTAAAATGTATCTAATTAAAATAAATTATTTGATTGCCTTTAAGCTATTGAGCAAAGAAGAACATTTACTTGTTTTTTAAAGAAAAATGAAGGCTGTGAAAGGTTAAACAGATGCCAGCAATGAATACAGTTGTGATTTTAAGTGTCTATTCAATTCCCTAGAAGCTATTGATAATAGATAGGCCATAATGTATATAATGTCTATTTGGACCAAAGAAAGTATTTTAATGGAAAAAGAAAGGCCATGAAAGGTCAATCATATACCAGCAGTGAAAATAAGAATGCAATTTACCCCAAATGGTTCTATAATGTTTTATAATGACCAAATTAAGTTGAGGCCTTTAAATGGAAACATTAAGACTGGAAGGGAAAGTTTTAAAACAAATATTAAATAATGGATGAATAATATGATTCATATTTGTCATTTTTGTATAGGTACATTGGTTTCATATTTGTTTTTGCAAAAGTCATCGAGTTATTGAATTTTAAAATGACTATGTACATAGTTTAACGATGATCCCTAAACAATTGCACTGTTTTGGGCCAGACATTTGCTGCTGAAGATTTGCCATAGTTTCTTAAAACAAAACATCCATGGCATTCAAAAGACTGAAACATCTTATGTTTCTCTTAAAGCTACTATTGGAAACTCCTTTGTATCAATGTATTTTCAATACATTTCTTCTGATGGCACATTGTAATGTCAATCGGATAATGAAAAAATCACGGTTCAGATCAGTGCTCTTGAAGTCTCAATAATATTACCGGGTCTGCCGCCAAACTGACAAATTGCTTTACGTCACAAGGAAGTGCATCACTAAATCAAGAAGAACATTTATTTTGGCGGCTACTTGTTGATCCTGCTAGTGAATGCAAATGCACAATCATACGAATGCACATCTTCTTTACGACAGCGAGGTAAAATAGTTACACCAAGTAAACAGTAGGGGTGCCACAATCACCTACAAAAAGTTACGCGTAGTAGCTTTAACAATCAGTATAAAATTTAAAGAAACAATTTTATATGTAGAGAGCTATTAAGATTAGATACTTGCAAAATTGCCGAATGTGGAATATCAACCTGACTTCAAAAGATGGGTTGGAAAAGAGCAAACAACAGATAGCTAATATTTAGGATGGGAGATAGGTGTGGAAGTTTGAGGGGGGAAATAATTGACCTCCAAGAACCTTTGGGTGGCAAATGTGTACGTTTTATCATTCATAAGGGATGTGATCAGACACACCGAGTGAGGGAAATGATCATAGTCAGTCTATGCTTAGTCACCACTGCTTGCGTTTACCAAACAAATGACAGAGGTGGGGTTCAGCTGAATTATGAGGTTTCGTCCGCAAGGACAAACTGGGGCTTTTTGCTTTTAAATGTGTAAAATAGAAAATGACCAAGTTATTACTATTTGTAACCGTGTAAAGGTTACAAAAAGAGTGAGAACCCTTTTTTCCTCTTCTTTTGTACTCTGTGCATGACGTTGCAGGTTTTTTTTTACTTTATTTTAACAACCACCAGGGGTGTTGCCATAGCAACTGAAGAAGGGAGTTGCACACACTCTCAGAGAAACATAGACATTCCTTATAAAGAAAAGACCTCTTCAGAATTCTGCTCCACTAGCAGCAAGAGTAAGGAAGGAAGAAGGGTTGAAGGAGGCTCAGAAAGGTTGAGGGAGGGAGTGTGGTAGTAAAGAAAGACAGTGAGAGAACATTTAAAATGCTCATGAAAAAAAGAGTGGTCAAGACTGCATAAGCATTTCATTTAATTAAACAGCGGTCGCAAGGCATGAAATAGGCGAGAATAGATGTGAAAACATGACGATCAAATACCCCAGAATCGATTTGAAAACATGAAGATGAAATACCCCAGAATCAATTTGAGAACATGAAGATGAAATACCCTAGAATCGATTTGAAAACATGAAGATGAAATACCCCAGAATCAATTTGAAAACATAACTCGTTTCGTATGCTCAGAGACAAACAGATTATAAGACAGAGAAAGAGCAGGAGCTGTTTTCCCACCCCAGCCTGTAGCAAAGTCAAGCAGGCTGTGTCTGTAGCGTCACATAAAGAAGCAGAGATGAGTCATACAGGGATGAGAGGAGAACACTGTATATAGAGCTGGTGCACAGAGACTGGACCTTGGTCGAGACTAAATTGACCTACCAGCACCACCTTCTCATACGTCAACTTTTACGTCAAATGGACAGATACGAGAATAACCCTCAGATGTATTTTTGTGACGGACCACACTAGGAAACCCTTTTAAAAAATGTTTTTCCTTTTGACAAAATAAAGAATTCATTTTACCGCTGTCCATAAACACACAGGTCAGACAAAATGAATTTTCCCAGCAATTGTGGAGGTTGCTTAGCAAACCTCTCCTACACAGCTGCCTTAGCATTAAGTGGTGGTTGCTGTGAATACCACTGCCTCAATGACGTTACTCTTTCAACCCACAATCTCTTTCTGTTTTCGTCTATTGAGGGTGTTTTTTTTGGGCCCATGCCATGTTACCTTTGAATATTCATTAAAGAGACAAAAGGGTGAAAGAGGAAGAGAGAGTGAGTGGTGCTGGGGTGCAGAGGTTGAATGAGTTGGTGTTTGTGCTCATAAGAAGTGATACAGATAGATTCAGAGAGACTGTTATGAAGATGATGGAAGGGGAAGAACTTACAAGGATTTCTTCTGTTGGAATATTCAGTCTATAAGCATTGAGTAGCCTGTAAACCTGCCTCTGTTCATATGTTATGAATTCAGGATGTTAAGAACAATTAATCAGAGTTTTCTCAACTTCTTCTTCCCCCAGTCTCTTTTTTCCCCTTCTCTCTCTCACACAAACACACATATACACTGTGTGTAAAACGTGCAATTTGAGATTTTACCACAACATTAAGGGGGAACTTATCAAAAATATATAATAAAACAATTTATCTAAAAAATCTTAAAATACAAAATGTATAACTCTCAAATATGGTGATAGTGTTTATGGTTGACAGGGAAGAGAAAGTAAAAGGAGGATTTAACAGTAATATTTCTGTACTATTAAAATACTCAAATGAATACCACAATTTAAATATAAAAATACCAATTAATGTGATGACTATTATATGTGCTAGGCCTGTGGATAACTAAATGACTACAATGAGGGAATATAATTTAACCTGCAGTTACAGAAGTCTTTTTATGTAGTGGATAATCTATCTAATCTTTCCACATATCTGAAGATTCGATTTTGTTTATCATAGACTCCACTAACAGTATGTGTGTGTATGTGTGTGTGTGTGTGTGTGTGTGTGTGTGTGACTGTGTGTGTGTGTGACTGTGTGTGTGTGTGTGTGTGTGTGTGTGTGTGTGTTGCCCTGTTAGGTGGGAGGCCACACCATGCTCCCAATCCGTTGGATGCCTCCTGAGAGCATCATGTACAGGAAGTTCACCACAGAGAGTGATGTGTGGAGCCTTGGAGTGGTGCTCTGGGAGATCTTCACCTACGGCAAACAGCCCTGGTACCAGCTCTCCAACAATGAGGTGGGTTGGAGCCATCCTTTAGCCTTAGTAAAACATTAAAACATTTTTCTAAATAGAATGTATTTTCAGGATTTTCAGGCCAAAGCACATCACATGTTAAGTGTGACAACCAGCTTAGACAAAGATATAAGTCTACAAACATTTGTGAGAGAATTACAAAACTTTTCATTTCTTCTGAGGTGTGTTGTGTTGATCTTTCTAATCATGTCGCTTATTTGTATACACTTTGTAGGTGACATAGAATTCTATGTTGTGTGCACCACCCTGACACTTAAAAAGCAGAGGTTAGGGATCAGAGTGTTGTAGCTTACACATTGGAATAGTTAAAACATGAGAGAAAAAAATAGACTTTCATTATCTTTAAGCAATTTAAAGTACTATTATGCCGAGGTATTAAATCATATTTTTTTATTAAGAAGAGTAATCTTTTTATTAAAATTCATGCATTCATGCAATATCACTCTGTTAGTAAAAGAAAAACATTTATTAGCAATAGGCAAACAAAGGAGAGGAAAACTCCCATTAAAATGGGCCAAAGAACACAGACATTGAACAGTGGATGACTGGAAAAGAGTCTTATGGACGCATGAGTTTGAGGTATTTGGCTCAAAGGGGGAGGCCATATGTGAGAGCAAATGAAGGCTTGCTTGGTGCCTTCTGTGAAGCATGGTGGAGGACATGTGATGGTATGGGGCTGTTTGCTGCCGGTAAGATGAGAGTGAATTATGAACCAGAAAGGGAACCACTCTATTTTACAGCGTCAAGCTATCCTCCGTGGTCAGTACTTGATAAGTGAAAATGTCAGCATGCGGACAATGATGCTAAGCATACTTTCAAGTTGTGCAAAAACGAGTTGTTCGGGAAACTTGACCGTAATGTCAGGAAAATAAGTCCTACAAGCCCGTTTCACCTCTGGTAAAAGCTACAAGTCAAGTTATTGACATAGTTAAGACAAATGTTTTGGGCTATATTTGCAGGCCAATTTAATTTTATATTGATGATTTAAATGTTTGAGTTAGTTTCAATGAGTCCAAACATTTGCATGCTAGTGTAGCCTACGTCTTACTGTCAAGGGACTAGGCTGTATCCGTACAAATTTGATGATTAAGCAATGCTGTTTTATCCCACAAGCTTCCGGCTTCCTCAAACTTGAATTGAAAACATCCCGTTTTCAAGGTCCTCCAAAGTGTGTTTCTCATGGTTGTGTCTTTTTGTCTAAATGTGTTTCCATTTCACTGCAACTGGAGTAGATTCTATTAAGGCTAAACAGCGACTCCTGGTGTTTTAATGTATATCCAATTGCATTTGAAGATGCCTGGTAAAAGACATAGATGATATTGCACACTATATTTGTTAACATAAGAGCCAAACTAAATAAGTAGAAATGAGTGGGTCATTTTGACAGAACAAGTCTTTTTTAAGGTTGAAATGGGATATTTAATGATAAAGCAAGAATAGGAAAAAGCAACAACCAAACAAGTACAAGAACTTAAATATACAAGGAATCAAATCAATTAACCAATAATAAATAATACCCTACGCTAGGGAAATAAAAAAATGTAAAAGGAGCACTGTTATTAAGGACTTAATTTGCTGCCACAGCAATTCCAGTATATGTGCAGTAAATCATATTTTAATAACATTTATTCTATTTATTATACTACAATAATATGTATTTGATAACGTTTAAGGTTCTGCAACAAGCCTGGTATGTTGATGTATCGTTACAGTTGTCCGTCTTCGTGTCTCCTTAGGTGATAGAGTGTATAACACAAGGACGTGTGCTGCAGCGCCCCCGGGCCTGTCTCAAAGAGGTGTATGACCTGATGCTGGGGTGTTGGCAGAGAGAACCCCACATGAGACTCAACATCAAGGAAATCCACAGCCTGCTTCTCCATTTGGCCCGAGCGTCGCCTGTCTATCTGGACATACTGGGCTGAGAGACATGCCGTGCCTTGGTTTAAATGTGTCTGATGTTAGGGTTTGGGTTGCTTCAGGAATGTTTGTGGTGTGTGATGATGCATATTTATAAAGTATATTCAGATAATCAGATATCCAGACTACCCTCCGTATCTTCCTTTACGTCTAATTTCCTCCATGTATCTCTTTCCTCCTTCCTTTCTACCTGTGTTCAAGGGACCTGTTTTTTTCTGTGGAAAAGCTTCTCCCTTCTCTTAAAAGGCTTTACTCAATGTCTAAAGAGTCCTTGTTGACAGTATGGGGAATGATACTCTACTTAGCAGCTGGTGCTAAAATGTTGGTTTCCTTAAGAAGGAGAAATCTTGAAAGATAGATCTTATAGTTATGGGACAGTGTGCTAGAGTATTGGCTTTTAAGCGTTGATCCTCAGGCCCTCTGCGTTTCTATGGATTCAATGTAGAAACATTAATACATGTCATCTACAGCTGTTGATTGCAATCATGGGGGATTGGAGACACACCATTAAGGGGCATATCAGAAGAGATGCTTGGAAACCAAGACCTTGAATGTCCAAAAATAAATGACTTCAAAATTGAAACGACTTTGACTAGAACTTCTCTTCACTGTGAAAAGGGATGATACTTCTTCAGGGATGAAGACTGAGATACTGACAGAGTGCTGGTTCCTCACGGACGTATTCAATCCAAATCATATTCTCGATGTGTAAGTGTGTCTGTGACTTGACTGCATTGGATGTCTCTCTAAGGCAGTTTTACATGAGCATACCTTAACCACAGGATTGCATTGGGCCATTTCTAAACAGATGCTTCAGTTAATGTTAAGTGCTGGTGTCACGGATCAATAATTGAACAATCCCAGACTCTGAGGATGGAAATGAGGTCTGGCGCAGGGGAGGTTTGGTTTGAGTGGTCAATTCATGGTCAATTTTTGAGGGGCTGCGATGTAGTTGTGTTTTAGCCAACCAATGCCAATTTATAAAGGCTTTTAACACTCAGACATCATTGAAAAACCACATATGTACTTGTGCACTCACACCTTCACTCACTCTCCCTCTCGCTCTCGCTCTCGCTCTCTCTCTCTCTCTCTCTCTCTCTCTCTCTCTCTCTCTCTCTCTCTCTCTCTCTCTCTCTCTCTCTCACACACACACACACACACACACACACACACACACACACACACTTAAAATGCTTTAAAAGAAAATCACATTTCAACTGTTTTATTATTTTAGCCCTGCAGGGTTTTAGCAGAGTATTCCTGGGCCTGCCCAGTAATGGTGTAATGTATATTTCATTAAGGGCTAATGTGTACCATTAGCACAGCCAACCCTCAGACATTTTAAACTTATTGTGTTATGGGAGACAGGCAAGAAGAGAAGAGAAATTGGAAAAGGGGGATTGAAATAGGAAAGAGCTGAGAGATTATGAAAGAATGAATATATCATATACTTGATAGGATATATCATATATGATCACGCTTACAGTTTATTATTATATTCAAATAAAGTTAGAAATTCAGCACAAAGGAACAGGAGAAATACAAATAATAACAGCCTGGTACAAAGGGAGGAGCAGGTTTGTGTTTATTGAGATAGAAGATCATTATTCGAGTTGGTCTAGATTGTTCCATAGTCCCCAATGCTTTACAGTACACAGCCATCACATTTCTTTGGTTAGCTCTTTACAGTACACAGCCATCACATTTCTTTGGTTAGCTCTTTACAGTACACATGAAGGTAAAGAAACATAGACGTATTGCAAAAGGCCTTTTCAGAGATAATACCACACAAGAAAGTACCACAGGCTTTAAGTTATTATAATTGTATTATAATGCTTATGTAAGTGATTGTTTGTCTATTTGTTGTACCAGCACTTGATAGTATTGATGTCCATGTTTTTATTTCAGTTTAACTAAGTTCATCTATAAATGTTGATGCATTGTGTATATGTATTGCCCTCCTTTCTGAAGTTGCCTTAGAAGTTTCTAGTGGATTAGAAGAGTAGGAGATTTAGGAGTTATTTTGCTAACAGTACTTGGAGAGTGAGTTTGTGTATGTGTGTGTGTGTACAACAGATACACTTTCTTACATGGCATTAAAAAACTGACATAAATAGCCAACAGATACAATTGTAATGAAATATTCAGTAAAACTACAATTTGTCATGTTTATTACTTTAAACCTTAGTGATCAAGGCCTTTTTGTGTGGGAATATACTGTTGCTAGCTGATTTGAACTCTAATGTTAGATTGGGAACACAACAAATTAATGCTTCTACAAAAAAAACAAAAAACTGACTGCACTGTGTTATACATTTTTTTGTTTAAAACTAAACCTACAGAATTGTGATAGGTCTAAGACATTGGTTATTGATCCATTGGGAAGTGTCCAGATGCATCGCTGTGGCCATAAGATCCAGCTTAGGGTCTCTTATTTAGATTGCCCTGATGTCACTGACCACAGAGCTATCTCATTGGTGGATCTACTGATTGATAACCAAGAAAAGAGTGTCTGACAATCACAAGTTTCTTTCTCTAAGTGATCTGCTGTATTATACAATACTACCAATGTTCTCAATTATTGGGGGGGGGGGGGGGACCAACAAATTGGTCCCAGAAGTGCTTATAGTGTGTATATAATGTTTATACATATATAGATAATATGCTAAACAACTGCTAATTGTTTCTGGGACTGTAATGTGTTCCACGTCCTTTTTCCTTTAATTCCACAAGCAGAAATGTAATTTTAACTGGCAAACGACAACTCTTTCCTCAAGGTTGCAATTTTGCTTTAGCTTGTAGCAAATGCTGCAACAAATTTGATGGATGCCAAGAGATCCAGACTGGGTTAAATCACTTTCATATCACTTTCAGTATATTTTAATTCCATAATCCATATTTGACTAAATTTATCAGATTTGTTCCACTGAATCAATTAGATGGGTACATTTAGGGTGGTACAAACCCAGAGGGCTGAATCAGAGACGGCTTAAAGAGATTGTTCATTACTACCTGTCTTAACTGTTTGAGACTTCACTGTATAGTCACCTGTCGTTGGAAAGTACAGTTGGTTTTGTTTGCGCCCATCTGTGCGTGTGCGTTTGTGTGCATGTATTCTCTAGTAGGCAAGTAAATGAGCAAACTTTCAACTTGGTCTCAGTCTTTTTTTCAATTACAGTGATGTAACAGGGAATAAACCCTGTATACATTTAGACAACTAAACATTCTACACAAAAGTTGGTAAATGTACTGAACATGTGACATGTTTAGACAAGTTTACCAAAACTTGTATAAATGGGACTGGATTGCATGTAATATTTTTACCCTTGTGGTCCTTCAAATTATAATACCATAATAATAATAAAATGTTGCTGAAAAACAAACCTTTGAAGCAAACTCAAGCATAAACACTCTCAACTTAAAATCTCATAAAAAGAGATGAGCAATTATGGGAAAAACTAATTATTGATATGGTGTCATACAATTCTATTTGTTTTTGTCATTCATAAGTTGGAGATAATCTTGATCACGTACGTTTAGTGTGCAAATATATGGAATGAGCAAAAGAAAGTCACCGAAGTAGAGGTGATTAGGTGAAAGCATTAGTTGTTGAGAGGACAACATGCTACAATGAATCATCTCTGTTTTATCAGCTATCATAATGTAATAAGATGTTTGGTTTTCTCAATGAATACAGACTAGTCTCTTGTGATACAATGTAGTTAATAAAAGCTGTCTTACTTCAAATGGAAAGATTGTATTTCACTTTTTCACCAGAGTAAGACAGTTACAAAGACATTCATTGGCACGTAACTGCTGTTTAATTTTATTACCAATCACCTCTAGTTTAAAAAAAAGTACTAGAGATTCATGAGTATTCCAACAATATGGTGGATTATGTTTCCCAAAGCAATTTTGCATAAATCAGAGAACACTCATGGGACTTCAACCCTTAACTACTCTATTGCTAGCCACGTAGCTAAGTTATTCATAACATATTTGAATAACGCATCCTCAAGCATCCATCGTTTTGTGGCAGAGAGGGCAGGGCATGGAAGAATATATCAAGGAGATGCTTGTTAGGTTGCATAAAGCAAACAGATTTCATTTTTCAGGTCAGATCAGAATTTAAGATAGTTGCTCAATTTCAGCAGCAGGTTTGACATATTTAGCAAGATATATTGCCATTCAGGTCTCTTGGAAACAAAATATGGCTCTCAGATTTGCTTGATAAGTTTGAAATATTTTCATGACATCCAAGGACATAAAGGGTTTTCAAGGAAATTATTAAGGCTGCTTAGCGTTCTCAAATTGTTAAAATGAATGGGCATATGCAATTAGTAACACCATTGTAAGCCATATTACCCTACCATCACCTATCTCCATGGGACAGGCTTGATCTACTCCCAAGCAATTCAGGGGAGCCAGCCTGGGGACCCTTTATAAGACCTTAGGATATGGGTTGGTATGCAAATAAAACACTCCAGTGGATTGTTTTTAGAACCAAAATATACAAATCAGTTATGAAAGCTCGTAATCTGTACAATGTATTGTTGTATTCAATGAAAATGTCATACTTTTTATTTGTTATTATTCACAACTATTATTAAACTAATGTTCATTTACCACTGTGTTGTTGTACTATTTGCATTTTACTGAAAGGGAATACATTGTTAAATTGGGATTGTTTGAGGAGCAAGGGGTCTGCATTTCAGCATAAACCCCAATGGAGAATTTCACAGTCAAGCAGTCTGATGACGCTTCTTTGGCACTTTCCCCTTGGGCAAGTGATGCCAATGTATTTGCACTGGTACAGCAAGGGACTGAACCCTCTGTCCCATTCATTCCTGATCAGGGATGGATTCTTTCAAATGAGGCAGACACTCAGGACGATGTGTGGTAACCATTGGTACCAGGAAGCTGAAGACGTCTTTTCGTTGGCTCATTGCAACCAAATCAGGGGCCACTTAGGATCTCCTTCAACAGTAGATTGGATAACAGCTCGCCTCTATTGGTCGAGGACCTAGGAAGAGGTGAGGGAAATGGTGTGCATCCTGCTAGTGAATCTTCCAAAGGCCCCTGTGTGGCGTCTTCTGCTGATTGAAGCATCATTCGAGAGAATTGGCATTGATACCATTGGGCCCTCAGGCTGAAGCGCTGTCCATTTGTATTAGTCGCTGTCGATCACGCGACCCGGTACCCAGAGGCAGTGCCATTTCCTACTCAAGGAAAACTGGGATTGTGGATCTAGTGGTGACTTAACAAGAAGAAACCAATGAGAGATGATCGCACCTAGAGTATCTTGATGTATTTGCACTGGCTTTCTGTGAATTTTAGAACTGAATTCAAGATTTACCCTTTGAAGGCAAATCACTGTTTAGCTCCTAGTTATTATACAAAACCTATCACACCATATGACAAAAAAAAACTAAAAACTAAGGGCTGCAGATAAAGATTAGCTGGAGGTTCTAAGATCTAGACTGACAACCAGGGGTTTGCCATTAGAGCCCCTGGACTTTGGAACAGTCTTCCTGAAAGTATACGTTTAGGTTAACTCCATGTGCGGTGTCCATTTTAGGATGTCGGTCTCAGAAACTTGTTTTCATTCTCACCAAAACTTGACGTCATTCTCAACACGACGTGTTTGCAGGCTGTCTAAAAGTTGTTTTCAATCTCAGCACAAATTTGCGTCAATCTCACCTCAATTTGGAGTGTTTCTCACCAAGAGTTGGCCTGATTTGTGGAGCAACGCTTCTTGTTAGATTTTTTTAAATATATTTGAATAAGCTATATTACAAAGTAATATCTATTGTTCCAATGACTAGCTCATACCAATACGGAAGAAAAAAATTCACCAGCCAGCTAGTGTTAGCAAAAACGATTTCATAATGTTATTTCCTTATTACTAGTATGAGCAAGTGCATGACAATCGTTTTCATGGAGATGTGATTGGAACAGTAGATGTTGTCGGGTTGGCTAATAAAGCGTATTCAGATAATAAAGAAATCAAACTAGCGGCGGTGCTCCACAAGTCAGGCTAAATCTTGAGAAACACATTCTCATCACATAAGTTGTGATGAGAATGACACCAGGTTTTGACGAGAATGAAACTAACTTGCCTGGCCCTGTATGGTAAAGTTACTCTAGAGCTGGAGCTGGCTGGGCCTACCGACAGATTTAAGTTCAGAAAGACTAATTACAAATTACACATTGTTGTGCAGACAGCCAAAAAACAATTAATCAGCGAGAGGTAGAGGAAACGGAAGAGCAAGCTCTCAACACGGGTCCCCTGCATATTGTGTTAGGGTCGCGTTTTCAAGACGCAATGTGTGAAACATTATAATTTTTCCGGCAACTGGAGGAGATGCAGCTTCTCCACCAACACCTGTAAGCTGTTAACTGCTCGCTGGTGCAACTCCCTCCCAGCAAAATCAACAAGCCATGTTCCAGGCCTCACTTCCCATGCTTCAGTCTGGGCCCACTGAGCTGCATCCGGACATGGGTCCTCACATCCCCAGGCAGCCCCTCCTATGGAGCTACCGCCATGTGATATCACACGGCCCCTTTGAGAAGGAAGGGAAAGCGATTATTCATGTCACTACATTGCGCCCAATGGAAACCCACCGTAACCAGGAAGTGTTGCCAGATTGGGCGGTTTTCCACCAAAACGGCCTACTTTTAATCACATGGGGCTGGGGGAAATAGCAAGGCCACTGTCATCACAGCATCGTCGCTTGTAAGACTGGAGTCCACATGACACCCTGCTGTGCAACGCGATCACATTCACGTGCATTTTCTTGTGGAAATGCATATCTACTTTTTTTTCTTATTTCTTTTTAATGATGGCCTGTCCACTCATTCATGCTTTTGTTCCATCTAGAAATGAATCATTCGTTAAATACTTTTAGCCAATGAAATTTAAAACAGTGCTTGCTGATTGCTGTATTTGACACAACAAGAACAAGAAGGAGTCTACACACAACACCATTACCTCCCCATAGATTCATAGAATTCATTTCACTATACCACTGCTAACTTTCAGAGACAGCTTAAGACATATCAAACATGAACACAGCCTTAGGGCTAAAGTAACAACTCTACTTGCTGTTCATAAGAAACCAAAGGTGGCCTGGAGAAAATCCAGGATGTACAATTTGACAACTCGTTGACTTCTTTTAAATCATATTTGAAAAGTAATTACATATGAAAGTGTAAGGGAACATTACACATTTTCTGTCCAATTACTAAACAAGTTCTAAAATTTTTCTGCATTCACTATGTGTCAAACCGACTTTGTCTTTAGCTATAATGTTGCTGTGGAGTACTTTTAAAAGTGTAGTTGTAAAATAAAATAATTATTACTGATAATACATTATTAATATAAATAATTATCTCTGCATGCAAAACTGGAAGAAAAGCAGAGAAAGAAGGCAGACAGTGAGCCCGTTCAAAGACTAAAGACTGAGAGCCATCAGAGGAATAAGAACTGAAGAGAAGAATAAAAAAGAAAAAGGACAGGACTGAGGAAAGACTGAGACGGGGATCAGTGGAATGGGTCCTGTTTATTTGTTTATGATGGACAATAGTCAGAGACACACTGAGTCAACGAATCAATTCCCAGTCGATGGCTCTGTTTTGACATCATGCATTAAGCTCTAACTAATTGCCAGCTTGCTAAAGGCTTTTAAGAAAAAATCCAGGCTAATCAATAATGCAATAACACCATTTAGGGATGTGTTGGGTGGGGTATGTGTGTGCGTTTGCATATATGCATGCGCATATGAACATGTTTGTGTGCATGTGGGCTAGCGTGTCTGGATTTCTGGGTTGGGAAAGTTGTGGTTGGAATTGAACTGTGATTGAGGCTTTGTGGCCATATGACCTGGATGGGGAGCAGTAATGAATTCACATCTCAGTGTGTGGACCACCAACCTGTAGGAGCACTCAATGGAAGCAAACAACTATAATTGAACCAAGGGGGGAATCCTTTGTGCTGAAGAGAAATGTCTGACATGTTCATGTCTTGGACAGGGCACCCAAGTGCAGTTTCAAATGACTTATGCTATACCCTAACTATTTCTAACTCAAAACCAACAAGAAAGCCAGTACTAAACTGCTGGTCGATTATTATAAATATAGAACATATTCAGTTTGGTTTTCCATTGACTACACCTGCCTTTTTGAAGGTTTGGGTTTTAAAGAAGTACACAGTATGTGTTGACTTAATGTTTGTGTCCTGTTTAATCATCCTTCAAAGGCGTATAGATCTTAAATTCTTTTTAATCGTTCTACATTATTGTTGCGTGGAGATTCCTTTTGGATGAAGCATCATCTCACTGGGACCTGTGTGACTGAAATAACACTGGATCATCCATCATCCATGGTTATGTTGAGTGCACATATATATTTTTTTATGTAATTTATTTTTATGATGAATGATCATTTCGTTCTATAAAAACTCAAGTAATCAAGTACTAATAAAGGGGAAATAAGGAATTGAAGGTCTTCCTTAGGAGCTATAAGTCATCCACTGCCCTAGGACCCATGTCTCCTTGTCTCCTATGTCTCCATGTCTCCTATGTCTCCTTGTCTCGTATGTCTCCTCATAAGTCCTCCACTGCCCTAGGGCCTATGCCTCCTTGTCTCCTATGCCTCCTTGTCTCCTATCTCTCCTCATAAGTCCTCCACTGCCCTAGGGCCCATGCCTCCTTGTCTCCTATGTCTCCTATCTCTCCTCATAAGTCCTCCACTGCCCTAGGGCCCATGCCTCCTTGTCTCCTATCTCTCCTCATAAATCCTCCACTGCCCTAGGACCCATGTCTCCTTGTCTCCTATGTCTCCATGCCTCCTTGTCTCCTATGTCTCCTTGTCTCCTATGTCTCCTCATAAGTCCTCCACTGCCCTAAGGCCCATGCCTCCGTGTCTCCTATGTCTCCTTGTCTCCATGCCTCCTTGTCTCCTATGCCTCCTTGTCTCCTATCTCTCCTCATAAGTCCTCCACTGCCCTAGGGCCCTTGTTCCTTGTCTCTTATGTCTCCTTGTCTCCATGTCTCCTATCTCTCCTCATAAATCCTCCACTGCCCTAGGGCCCATAACCCCTTGTCCCCCATGTCTCCTATCTCTCCTCATAAGTCCTCCACTACCCTAGGGCCCATGCCTCCTGGCCTCCTCCACCTGTGTTTCTCTCTTGGCTCCATCTTATTGCTATTAAACAGCTAAATTATTCATCATGGTGATAAAATGATCAATATCACTTTATCATAAAGGGTTAGACCGCTTAATAATTGACAAACCCTGACGGAACCTCTGCCCTGCATGCAAAAAACTCAATATGTGCATGTGTGGGATCAAAGCAATAATCACATTTTTTTTTCAATACAATTCTGTTTCAAATGAGTAATCTACTCATCAAAACATATGAACTATTGTGCATTATTATTTTGAGTGTGTTACATAGTTTATTTATCCTGCTTCACCAGTAGGTTAGTGACTACAGTATTAGTGACAGAACCCGAGGGTTAGGGTTAGTTTATTTATCCTGCTTCATCAGGAGGCTAGTGACTACAGGTTGAATTCAAATATCTTGTGTCGCTGTGTGTGTTTATAAAACCCCTCGTCAGTGGGGACAAATAAGTGTACCAGCTTTAAATAATATGTGGCCGTGTACTTTATACTGAGACTGCTTTATGGTTTAATGTTTATGTTGCTTGCTGTTGTTCTTTTCCGTCTGCTCTAATGTTTTGTATTGATGTTTTGTTTTGATGTTTTCGTTTCGGCCAGTGCTCCCTTTATCTCAATGGGACTCGACTGGTTAAAGAAAGGATGAACACATTGAACTGAAATATTGGTCCAGAAACAGACTTTTCTTAAAGGACCTTCAAAGCTCTATGTCGACAGACGCTTCTTACCAATTTGCAAGAAGATTGGTTGAATGATAAAGGTAAAGATGATTTTTAAGTGTTAGTTGATAAGTGGTAATACCAGGAGCAGCCTCCAGTGAAGTTTACGAAACAAATGTACTTCAGCTATTCTAACATCACCTCTGCCACCATTGTTTAAATCATTCTTGTACTATATTATAATCATCATCATCATCATCATCTTCGTCCGCTTATCCGATCGGGTCGCGGAGGTAGTAGTTCCAGCAGAGAGCCCCACCTCCCTAGGTGTCTCCCTAGTCATGTCTCTTTTCTCCTATGTTTTTCCACTACTACAACAGCAGAGCTATACACTTCAAGTGAATACTTGCAATTCATTTGGACATGTTTCTTTCTTTTATTTTTCTTTATCTTTTTATATTATAATACGGACGGTAAATATTCACTTTGAAAGCTTGTTTGAGTTTTTGATCCGTCTTTCACACATAACATCCAAATCTATGTCATGACTCATAGCCCTGTCATGTCACATTATATTACAATGTTTTTGGCACAATATGAATATCAAGATGAGTAAACTTTGTACGATGGTTATTTCAGAACATAAACCCATAACTTCCAACGTTTACTTGGCTGAAGATCTGTAGCGGTTCGGTGTGGAGTCAGACCCAAAGGCAGTTGAGGGTGCAGGAACAGCCATGAAAGCAGATCACAACGGGAAGGGCCACTACTCAAACTTTACTTTCCAGACAGAAAAACAGCGTGACATCAAATAATGCAGGACACAGAATAAACCTAGGACAGGGCTTAAATACAAAAGGAGAACAAACCAAGAGCCAGTTTAACATTCAACCTAATGTTTAAAACCATGTGTGTATATGCCAGTGGGTGTATGTGTGTGTGTAAGTGAGTGAGAGAGTGGGGGGGGAGACGCTAAGGATGTCTAATACAGGTCTCTAAGGAAGGAGAGATAGATAGAGGGGCTAAGGATGTCTAATACAGGTCTCTAATGAAGGAGAGATAGATAGAGGGGTTAAGGATGTCTAATACAGGTCTCTAATGGAGAGAGATAGATAGAGGGGCTAAGGATGTCTAATACAGGTCTCTAATGGAGAGATAGATAGAGGGGCTAAGGATGTCTAATACAGGTCTCTAATGAAGAGATAGATAGAGGGGCTAAGGATGTCTAATACAGGTCTCTAATGAAGGAGAGATAGATAGAGGGGCTAAGGATGTCTAATACAGGTCTCTAATGAAGGAGAGATAGATAGAGGGGCTAAGGATGTCTAATACAGGTCTCTAATGAAGAGATAGATAGATAGAGGGGCTAAGGATGTCTAATACAGGTATCTAATGGAGAGAGAGAAAGATAGAGGGGCTAAGGATGTCTAATACAGGTCTCTAATGAAGAGATAGATAGAGGGGCTACGGATGTCTAATACAGGTCTCTAATGAAGGAGAGATAGATAGAGGGGCTAAGGATGTCTAATACAGGTCTCTAATGGAGAGAGAGATAGATAGAGGGGCTAAGGATGTCTAATACAGGTCTCTAATGAAGGAGAGATAGATAGAGGGGCTAAGGATGTCTAATACAGGTCTCTAATGAAGAGATAGATAGAGGGGCTAAGGATGTCTAATACAGGTCTCTAATGAAGGAGATAGATAGAAGGGCTAAGGATGTCTAATACAGGTCTCTAATGGAGAGATAGAATAGAGGGGGGAGGGGCTAAGGATGTCTAATACAGGTCTCTAATGAAGGAGAGAGAGATAGAGGGGGGAGGGGCTGAGGATGTCTAACACAGGTCTCTAAGGAAGGAGAGAGAGATAGAGGGTGGAGGGGCTGAGGATGTTTAATACAGGTCTCTAATGAAGGAGAGTTCCATGGGTGCTTTTCAGCAGCAGCTGTATGCCCTCCAGAGAACCTATTCACACAAACCCACACACACACGATGAAGAACAGTGTGGGAGCAGAGCTTTGGTTAGATTCTCTTCAATGTGCTTGATTGACAAGAGGGAGGGGAAGTAAGGCGTGGGGCTGACTGCAAGGGCTTTCAGTTCCATCACTGGCCTCTCCAATGAACATGCCATGGCAGCACTCTAAACTCCTTCCTTCCTTCTCCGCTCCTTGCTCTTCCACTCAAGCCTAATCTCTCCAGACCCCCTGTTCTACCCAAACACTTTCCCTCGCAATACCAAATGCATCCATTAGAGAATCTTCAAAGGGAAAAGTGTACAAACCTCTAGACTCTACAGTTGGATGGGCTATTTAATAGAATGAATAGTGATAGTAAAAATAATAGTACAAATATATTTGTAAAGCACTTTTCTGTAAGTGCATTTATTTGTTCATTGGACTATCTGCCAAAAGAAAAGTGTGGAAATCATTGTGTTTCTACATAGATCTGTATGGAAATCATTCAGTTTCTACATAGGTCTGTATGAAAATCATTTAGTTTCTACATAGATCTGTATGCAAATCAGTGAGTTTTTACATAGATCTGTATGGAACTTATTGAGTTTCTACATTGATCTGTATGAAGTTCACTGGTACAGGTTTATGTCATGTTCATACTTGTGGTATTAACATCTGTTCCCCTTCAAATACTTTGAATTACTCCCCAAGTTCTTCATTCTGATTGAAGGAAACCCTTTATGAATCTTACCTGATCTCTAAATAAAGTGTAACAGTTTTGGATATAAATGGCGTGTGAAGAATATGATAAGTGAAGAATATGGGGACACATGGAGGTAGAACCCTATTCATAAAGAGCTTTCCGATGACCTATGACCTTTGGAAGCCATTCAATCTAGATGGTCATGGATCGGAACATCGAAGCCTGTGAGGCGGTAAGACTTTGTTTACAGATATACAAGGAATCATTAAACACATCACACTGGCACACTGATGAACATGAACACATACACCTTAACAGACAGTTACCATGACAACTTTTCAACCGTTAAATAGGACGGGATTCCTTTATCTTACATTTTTATTTCGGTTTTTGTTAATTTGTGAATGACACACATGTCCAGAACTTTAGACTATAGGTTGTGGTACATAAAAAAAGGCAACAACACAAGATCACTATTTTATGAGTCTTCAATCCTTGTTTTAATTCCAATAATTTTTTCGCAAGTCTGAATTTGCCTGGTGTTAAACCTCAAGAGATGTTTATCATTTTATTTTCAGAATAAAATGTAAAATATTTAGCTGCCCAGCCAAATGGTGGACCTTATATTTCCTCACACAACTTGTCAAATCACTTAATAGAAGTCTCTTACGACACCATTACAATGCATATAGCTATCCCTTGTACCAAATGCAATGCAAACCTAAACCTATTAAATAAACACAGCAACTGCTTTCACACTCCCAAATAAAGCACCATTCTAAATATTTTACCAGTAACTCTGTACTATCTTGGTTTATTCAAGTTATTCCGCTACACTGAACATTCAAAAAACAACACAGACCAGTTCCAGAACCAGTAGCATGCTATCATCACAACACAACATCAGACTTAAGCTATTCATCCTATGAATGAAAAGTTAAAAGGAGGTCATCTTAGCCGAGGCTTGCCAATGGGAGGTTTTGTTAACCTAATTTCCAATCCTTTGTTTGCGCGTTCAATTCTAAATTGAAACAATACGTTGAAATACAAAATAAAAACTACGTTTCCGAAATAGATATTTTGCCTTAGCATTATGGTGAGGCAAATTGTGTGTTATTGATTAATTTGGACTTTGTGATTTACCACAACTGATAATCTTTTGGGGCCGTGACCTTTGAGTTTGTATAATATACTTAATAATAATAATAATAATAATAATTATATACTGCAGTGTCTTCATATCAATATGTGTAAATAGCATTACATTGTTGTATATTAACACACAGTGATCACATTTCCGTTAGACCCAACTCATTCCGTTAGGGTGTGGTTATTGCACATATCTACTTGACCATAACATGACGTGTTTTTGACCTAAAGATTTGTTTTAGATATTCGACGCAGATATAACGTGGTCTGCATTATTCGTGTAGCACCACAACCAATGCGAAGCAGTTATAGAGGAAAGGAGATGATAACCAGGAAAAAGGTTTATGATCATGCGATTGAGCTGAGATATTGGTGACAGTCTCGCTGAGGAAACTATAATTCCTGCTTTCACAAAAAACTCAAGCCTCAACCCAGCTCAATGGCCGCAATACTCAGGATCATTGAACATCTGTTCTAAGATCATTTCACTAACCCTAACCCAGGTCACTGGCCTCAATACTCAGGATCATTGAACATCTGTTCTAAGATCATTTCACTAACCCTAACCCTAACACAGGTCACTGGCCTCAATACTCAGGATCTTTGAACATAAGTTCTAAGATCATTTCACTAACCCTAACCCTAACCCTAACCCAGGTCACTGGCCTCAATACTCAGGATCATTGAACATCTGTTCTAAGATCATTTCAGGCTTTCCTACAAGCTCCTAAGGGTCAGAGGAAAGATTCTGTTAACAGCAATCAGTAGTTTATGTGATGTTTTCTAGACTTCGGTTTGATCTACCCTGGCACGCTTGGAACAAATCTGTACTTAGAATAGGTGGAGCAGACCCATGCCTTAGCACTATGGTGATTTGGGAATGCATGATGACTGTGACGTTACTAGCAGGGTTAACAAATTACCAGCACAAGTTGTTGAATTACGCATACTTCACTGTATATCTCCAGTCTAAAATAATATGTGGTGGCCCACAATGATTAAGGCTTGGTCACACTTGTACCTCAAACTGACGGCTAAGTGAAGTGACTCAGTAAAACTGGATGCTAAACCAACCTAAGTGTGCAGATAATGGGCTGCCTTTGGTCTCTTGACTGGCCCTCTGGCACTTTGTCAGGCTTTGTCACACTTAAACGGCTATGACTAGCTACAGTTGCTAGGAGTAAAAAAAGGCCCGTTGGTTGGTCTTACAGTCTGACAGGTGGTGTGGGGTCAGGACTAATTAAGGTCATGCTTAGGGGTCAGGGTGCGTGGCGGTGGTTTAGTCTCTGTGATTGGTCTTGGTTTCCTGGGGCTCCAGGTCTGGTTCCATGTCCAGCTCTTCGTCGGTGCTCTCGGCGCTGTAGTCCACCTCCTCCAGAAACGGTGGCTCATCCTCGTCCAGCACGTGTGTGGTCGCACTGCTAGCCGCCAGACAGAACCGAAAAGAAGAGGAACATGGAATTATTACACTTGTGATCATCAGCACAATTTTGCAACCTTTTCTGCTCATCTACCATATTTGGCATGCAATGAAACATTGAATCTACCACCACAAAAAAAGAAGCAAATCAAAGGTGTTTTTATAGAGAGTATTTTCTGGAAATATAGAAAGTAATTTCATGAAACGCGTGAACAATGTCTTGGATTATATATTGTAATGGCAAGGAAAACAATCACAATGCATCAAAACTGGATAAACCAGTTTAACTGAACAGCCCTAATGGTCAACAGTTAATGTTTATTTGAGGTTTTAGTGGCTTTAGTGGGTTTTTAATGGTATTAATGGTTTGAAACTGGATCCCACACCGCCAGTTAATGAGAGCGCTTTAAATGCTGACCCTTTGCCTCTCCTACTCCACAGCCCCCAGAGACAGCCAGCACAGTGTGGGGCTCTGGGAGTGTACAGTCAATGTGAGTCTGTGAAAGACATGTAGGATTGAACCACGTGTGTGTGTGTGTGTGTAATGTTATAGTATAATGGGCTAGATGGACAGTGCTTTGTTGAGAGAGGAGAGTTAAGGTCCCTGAGTGAGAGAGTTTGAATCATTAAAGTCCATTAGAGAGAAGTGCCAAGGAGCTGGACATTAGACGCAGGAAGAAACACACAGAGTCCAGCTCTATTGTCAGGGCATAAACATGTCATCCCACTGAAGCAAACGCCATAGATCTCACATTCAACTTCACGGGTACACACACACACGCACAGAAAAACACACACAGGGCAAGCGCTTTTAAGTGGCGCTGGAGCTATCATACGATGGTTGTGATGATGAAATGTCAGCCATTGAAACAAAATAGAGGAGCCCTAAAGCTGAGATGAGACCAATTTAATTCACATGAGGGGCCTAACCCATACAATTTAAGAGCAGTTTTAATGGATCTATACTGTAAATGAAAAGTAAACAGATATACCACAGTTTGAGGAGAGTATAAAATATGTAAGGAATAGATATGGAGGCCTTGCCATAAATTATTCCATTAGCAGTACTCAACAATGTCCGGGAAGAATCATTCCTCAAATTGAGATGTTCAGTAAGAGAGGTTTGGAGTGTACACAAGGAGACTGCCAACCAGCCCTGAAATCTAGCTGAGGACCCAAGAATCTTATAGTTTTCTGACAGGGCATAGCGTGTTTTCATCTGATTTAACAGTAACGCAAACAAGATAGGTCAGTCTACAGAAATCCCAGCAATGTATTCTTATATATAATATAATATAATATATTCTGACCTCATCAATTTGTTAAGACCATGAGGAGTCAAGCAAGGGGTTGCCAGCTAGAAATCAAAGATGACCACTCTGGAACTACCAATAACATTACCTCTGTATACTCTGAAGAGTAATGTATGAGTACTAATAACATTACCTCTGTATACTCTGAAGAGTGATGTATGAGTACTAATACCATTACCTCTGTAGACTCTGAAGAGTAATGTATGAGTACTAATAACATTATCTATATACCCCGAAGAGTAATGTATGAGTACTAATAACATTATCTTTATATACCCTGAAGAGTAATGTATGAGTACTAATAACATTATCTCTATATACCCTGAAGAGTAATGTATGAGTGTTAACAACATATCAACTAATAGGTTTTTAGGCTTGCATGTACTTATGTGTTGAGTCTGTCTGATCCTGACCTTGCCACTTTGGAGCAGGTCTCTATTAGGTCACTCTCTGCATCCATGAGGTGGGCCTGGCTCCTCAGCTCCAGGGGCGAGGTCATCCTCTTCAGCCTCAGAAGAGCTACGCAGAACTGAGCTCCCATTTCCTCCAGCTCCCTGGTGCCTATCTGGAGACCCTGGACAGGAAACATACACAGTTATGTCTTCTAAAGGACCTATTTAGACCCTGGACAGGAAACATACACAGTTATGTCTTGTAAAGGACCTATTTAGACCCTGGACAGTAAACATACACAGTTATATCTTCTAAAGGGCCTATTTAGCTACATGTAAAATAACACTTGACTCCAACTAAGGAACAGATCAACATTTTATGAACAAAACACTTCACCAGAGCACACCTAACTGGCTACCGAATGCACACTGGAGGAGTTCAGTTTCTGTTGACTATGGTTCCACCTGGTGGCAAATTGTTTCCCTCTTAAGACTGATCAAGTCAAAAGAATAGCACACACATTGACGCAAAAATATGTGCATGTATAGGCTTACAATGTAGAGGTTTGCAAGTTCTAAATAGCCACTATTCTTTTCTTCAGTGAGAGTTTTAGAAATTAAATATGTGCAACTGATTTTGGAGGACAACATTTCCTTGAATCTAGATGCTAAAACTGTCTCTCACATTTTTGGGTTTATTAATTCCACATTTATTTCCTCCTAAACACACACACTTTATATTTGCCCTGGTCACAGCCGCACAGGGTGCTTTCCATGGTGTAGCTCCGTAGCACTCCTATCTCTCTCCAGACCACCACTCGTGCAGTGGTCTCCTTAGAGCGCTCCACCACAAAGCTGCAGCTGGCCATGCTGAAGGCTGAGGCCATCTGGGATAGGATCTTAGGAAGGGTCTGAGGGGGACAGAGAACATAACATCATGTCAGTTGGGTCACCATTTGGCTCGTGAACATACGCGACTAGGAATGCAAAAAGCTAGCTAGGGGCTTTAACTATCGGGTGAGGGTTTTGTTGATGTCCCTACTACTACAACACTGAAGGTATTGCACATGCAGGCAATACAAAGAACATGGCTGAACAAATGTATGGTATGCTAAGCCTTTTGATCATTTACTGCAAAGCAAACTATTAGCCTATTGGTTTAATGAAACTGTAGCGCCATTAAAAATCACAAATTGTTTCATCCAACGGTACAAAGAAAGTCAACATGAAGAGCCTGGCTGATAACACATATTGTGGGGTAAACTCAAACTGTGGTAGAGTAAACATCTTTTCCTGCGTAAACATCTTACCCTGTAGCCTAGGTCCTGCGTAAACATCTTACCCTGTAGCCTAGGTCCTGCGTAAAACATCTTACCCTGTGGCCTTGGTCCTGCGTAAACATTTTACCCTGTAGCCTAGGTCCTGCATTAACATCTTACCCTATAGCCTAGGTCCTGCATTAACATCTTACCCTATAGCCTAGGTCCTGCATTAACATCTTACCCTATAGCCTAGGTCCTGCATTAACATCTTACCCTATAGCCTAGGTCCTGCATTAACATCTTACCCTATAGCCTAGGTCCTGTATTAACATCTTACCCTATAGCATAGGTCCTGCATTAACATCTTACCCTATAGCCTAGGTCCTGCGTAAACATCTTACCCTGTAGCCTAGGTCCTGCATTAACATCTTACCCTATAGCCTAGGTCCTGCATTAACATCTTACCCTATAGCCTAGGTCCTGCATTAACATCTTACCCTATAGCCTAGGTCCTGCATTAACATCTTACCCTATAGCCTAGGTCCTGCATTAACATCTTACCCTATAGCCTAGGTCCTGCATTAACATCTTACCCTATAGCCTAGGTCCTGCATTAACATCTTACCCTATAGCCTAGGTCCTGCATTAACATCTTACCCTATAGCCTAGGTCCTGCGTAAACATCTTACCCTATAGCCTAGGTCCTGCATTAACATCTTACCCTGTAGCCTAGGTCCTGCGTAAACATCTTACCCTGTAGCCTAGGTCCTGCATTAACATCTTACCCTATAGCCTAGGTCCTGCATTAACATCTTACCCTATAGCCTAGGTCCTGCATTAACATCTTACCCTATAGCCTAGGTCCTGCATTAACATCTTACCCTATAGCCTAGGTCCTGCGTAAACATCTTACCCTATAGCCTAGGTCCTGCATTAACATCTTACCCTATAGCCTAGGTCCTGCATTAACATCTTACCCTATAGCCTAGGTCCTGCATTAACATCTTACCCTATAGCCTAGGTCCTGCATTAACATCTTACCCTATAGCCTAGGTCCTGCGTAAACATCTTACCCTATAGCCTAGGTCCTGCATTAACATCTTACCCTATAGCCTAGGTCCTGCATTAACATCTTACCCTATAGCCTAGGTCCTGCATTAACATCTTACCCTATAGCCTAGGTCCTGCGTAAACATCTTACCCTGTAGCCTTTGTCCTGCATTAACATCTTACCCTATAGCCTAGGTCCTGCGTAAACATCTTACCCTGTAGCCTAGGTCCTGCATTAACATCTTACCCTATAGCCTAGGTCCTGCGTAAACATCTTACCCTGTAGCCTAGGTCCTGCATTAACATCTTACCCTATAGCCTAGGTCCTGCATTAACATCTTACCCTATAGCCTAGGTCCTGCATTAACATCTTACCCTATAGCCTAGGTCCTGCGTAAACATCTTACCCTGTAGCCTAGGTCCTGCATTAACATCTTACCCTATAGCCTAGGTCCTGCATTAACATCTTACCCTATAGCCTAGGTCCTGCATTAACATCTTACCCTATAGCCTAGGTCCTGCGTAAACATCTTACCCTGTAGCCTAGGTCCTGCGTAAACATCTTACCCTATAGCCTAGGTCCTGCGTAAACATCTTACCCTGTAGCCTAGGTCCTGCATTAACATCTTACCCTATAGCCTAGGTCCTGCATTAACATCTTACCCTATAGCCTAGGTCCTGCATTAACATCTTACCCTATAGCCTAGGTCCTGCATTAACATCTTACCCTATAGCCTAGGTCCTGCGTAAACATCTTACCCTGTAGCCTAGGTCCTGCATTAACATCTTACCCTATAGCCTAGGTCCTGCATTAACATCTTACCCTATAGCCTAGGTCCTGCGTAAACATCTTACCCTGTAGCCTAGGTCCTGTATTAACATCTTACCCTATAGCCTAGGTCCTGCATTAACATCTTACCCTATAGCCTAGGTCCTGCGTAAACATCTTACCCTGTAGCCTAGGTCCTGTATTAACATCTTACCCTATAGCCTAGGTCCTGCATTAACATCTTACCCTATAGCCTAGGTCCTGCGTAAACATCTTACCCTGTAGCCTAGGTCCTGCGTAAAAATCTTACCCTATAGCCTAGGTCCTGCATTAACATCTTACCCTATAGCCTAGGTCCTGCATTAACATCTTACCCTATAGCCTAGGTCCTGCATTAACATCTTACCCTATAGCCTAGGTCCTGCGTAAACATCTTACCCTGTAGCCTTTGTCCTGCATTAACATCTTACCCTATAGCCTAGGTCCTGCGTAAACATCTTACCCTGTAGCCTAGGTCCTGCATTAACATCTTACCCTATAGCCTAGGTCCTGCGTAAACATCTTACCCTGTAGCCTAGGTCCTGCATTAACATCTTACCCTATAGCCTAGGTCCTGCATTAACATCTTACCCTATAGCCTAGGTCCTGCATTAACATCTTACCCTATAGCCTAGGTCCTGCGTAAACATCTTACCCTGTAGCCTAGGTCCTGCATTAACATCTTACCCTATAGCCTAGGTCCTGCATTAACATCTTACCCTATAGCCTAGGTCCTGCATTAACATCTTACCCTATAGCCTAGGTCCTGCGTAAACATCTTACCCTGTAGCCTAGGTCCTGCGTAAACATCTTACCCTATAGCCTAGGTCCTGCGTAAACATCTTACCCTGTAGCCTAGGTCCTGCATTAACATCTTACCCTATAGCCTAGGTCCTGCATTAACATCTTACCCTATAGCCTAGGTCCTGCATTAACATCTTACCCTATAGCCTAGGTCCTGCATTAACATCTTACCCTATAGCCTAGGTCCTGCGTAAACATCTTACCCTGTAGCCTAGGTCCTGCATTAACATCTTACCCTATAGCCTAGGTCCTGCATTAACATCTTACCCTATAGCCTAGGTCCTGCGTAAACATCTTACCCTGTAGCCTAGGTCCTGTATTAACATCTTACCCTGTAGCCTAGGTCCTGCATTAACATCTTACCCTGTAGCCTAGGTCCTGCATTAACATCTTACCCTGTAGCCTAGGTCCTGCATTAACATCTTACCCTGTAGCCTAGGTCCTGCATTAACATCTTACCCTGTAGCCTAGGTCCTGCATTAACATCTTACCCTGTAGCCTAGGTCCTGCATTAACATCTTACCCTGTAGCCTAGGTCCTGCATTAACATCTTACCCTGTAGCCTAGGTCCTGCATTAACATCTTACCCTGTAGCCTAGGTCCTGCATTAACATCTTACCCTGTAGCCTAGGTCCTGCATTAACATCTTACCCTATAGCCTAGGTCCTGCGTAAACATCTTACCCTGTAGCCTAGGTCCTGCATTAACATCTTACCCTATAGCCTAGGTCCTGCATTAACATCTTACCCTGTAGCCTAGGTCCTGCATTAACATCTTACCCTGTAGCCTAGGTCCTGCATTAACATCTTACCCTGTAGCCTAGGTCCTGCATTAACATCTTACCCTGTAGCCTAGGTCCTGCATTAACATCTTACCCTGTAGCCTAGGTCCTGCATTAACATCTTACCCTGTAGCCTAGGTCCTGCATTAACATCTTACCCTGTAGCCTAGGTCCTGCATTAACATCTTACCCTGTAGCCTAGGTCCTGCATTAACATCTTACCCTATAGCCTAGGTCCTGCATTAACATCTTACCCTATAGCCTAGGTCCTGCATTAACATCTTACCCTGTAGCCTAGGTCCTGCATTAACATCTTACCCTGTAGCCTAGGTCCTGCATTAACATCTTACCCTGTAGCCTAGGTCCTGCATTAACATCTTACCCTGTAGCCTAGGTCCTGCATTAACATCTTACCCTATAGCCTAGGTCCTGCGTAAACATCTTACCCTGTAGCCTAGGTCCTGCATTAACATCTTACCCTATAGCCTAGGTCCTGCATTAACATCTTACCCTGTAGCCTAGGTCCTGCACTAACATCTTACCCTGTAGCCTAGGTCTTCATGCAGGTCGCAGGAGGAGGCGCCGTTGTTGGAGTGCCACACAGTCTCCTTAACACTGCAGCCGTACATAAACACATTCTTCTTCCTCGAATGTCCATGATAATCACAAAACACCTACACACACAACATACACACACACAACCACATTCACTTGACGGAATTCCCTTTTCGGGGCATGGTAGTTTTGTACTAAATGGAATCAAATCATGACACTATTAAATAGACTTGCACTACCAGAGGTGCCCTTTGAATGGCAGCGAGGTACTGCAGTAAACTCTTGGTGTGGAAGATAGTGGGGTGAAGCTCTGGGCTGGGGTTTTGCCACTGTCTGTTCAGATCCTCTCCACTTAGAGAACAACGATGGCTGAGAAGAAAGGGAGAGAAACATTGAGTTGAGTCATCACGAAAAAAATCCATCACAGAATACATTTTGAGTGTATAATCCAAACAAAAGTGTAAATGTATTCACAAACTTTATACGCACTTTCCATTAATCACTCCATCAGGGTTTAGCATGGGAACAATTTTGAATATGTAGGTCTCCCGGAGGCTCTGTGCCTGTGGGCTGGTGCCCATGAGAAACTCCAGGGTGCCCTTCATCACCCAGCTGGCATTGGTCTCCCCAGGGTGCACCCTCGCTGACAGGAAGATTAATGGACGGTTTCCTACGGGGGCAGACACAGCTCAAATTCTCAGAATACGGATTACAAACTTGATATTCCACACAATCAGCAAAATATTGGAGAAGTATATTTACAGTAAAATTGCCCCAGAAAAAGGAAATGTCAATAAAACTGGCACAGCCGACAATTTACTGGTGAAAGCAAATGACAAAGCTGTCCACTGTCGTGCAACACAGGTAATTACAGTACAGTCTTAGTGATCCTAGATACAAGTTGAAAAACTAGTTTTAGCAGTGATTTTTCTTTGAATTGTCAATGTATCAGCAGATAACCATTTTTGGGGGGAATATTCTAATACATTTTAGCCTACATAGTTTGGATTATTCATTAGATGTGGAATATTCTAACAAATTACAGCGTAAATAGTTCAGATTATTAATGAAAACAAGCATATGAAAAGGAGTCTCATTTGCATGTTTAGAGCTTTAAAAGTATACATTATATTCAAAAAGCTGTATGCTTTTTTTTATGTATCATGGAGAGCTGAATATTTTGACATATTTACCAAAGATAAAAAATTCTAAATTTGTTGGAGGAGTAACGTTTTCTGCTGAAATCTCTGAAAAGAGTGTTTATTAACAATCATTTCAAATGTATGACTAATAAAACACTTTTTGGGAGGGAAAGGCATACATTTTTGTACCAAGACACACGTTACACACGTTTTGTGTATGAAGCGTAAGTGTAGCATACATGGGGCCTGAGTTCTGTGAGGACATTCAAGTGTGAAAAATGTATTTGCCTGATTGGAGACACTGTTGTTGTCTAAAGATTTTGATCTAGCAGGGCCCTTTTGTTGGTAGTGGGATCTCTGATCAATTGTTTGAATCCTTTAGAGTCAAATTGTTCAAAGATGGGCTTTCTTGTTATGGACAGCAGTATGCCAATGTAGGATCTGAATGGATGTTGCTGTGGTGTAGAATGTTACAATCAGTAATCATTTTTAAACAAAGTTTATTAAGGATCTGTATATACCACTGTTTCTAGCTCAGTCTTAAACAATCTCTCCCCTTTCTGCATATATTACATACACACAGTACATTTCAGATAGGTGTCTTCCCAACATTTTATGGGCATTGACGTAAGCATTATTATATTATGGATATTATACATTGATGCAATTGTGGAGCAGAAATTAAAAAAGGCACAACATCAAATTTAAACAAAATCTTAATTAAGGCCATTCTTCTTGCTAAATGACCATTTAAAGGGATAATGGTCTATACCATGGTCCATGGATGTGATGTGAAAGCCGTTCAAAAACACAGTAGTTCAGTAGGTTTGTAGGTTGGAACTCTTTGAACACACAAGATGTCCTCGTTTTATAATCCCTCAGTACTAGGAGCCATGGAACTTCCTGTGTCCACCACTAGTGAATTGTGTTTTGAAGGATAGGATTTAGCAGGGAAAGAAGGTGAACCGTGTTCCAGCGTGAAGGAGGCATTCCTTAGATGGCCTGTAAAAACAAACACGACAGAAGTTTAGAAGATTACTAGTCATACAACAGTAATAGCTTAGTAAGTGTCAATCTTGTAGTTATTTAAAAGCTACTCATCTGTGAATGCCGTTGATTTTGGTAGAGAAGGGACTGCCTTAGTCTGTCTCCTGTTAAACACCCCTCATTGGGGACAGGAGAACGCAAGCCTCTCCACCACGACAAGGTGGCAGTCCAGGAGAGGAACATTTACAAACATGAATTGTTCCGTTACATACCCATAATTATATGACCATGAGGATAATCATTCATGCACCGCAGCATTCAACATTGCAGGCAAAACCTAGCATAGAATATGGTCATAGGATTATGGGTATGTAACGGAACAATTGATGTTTGTAAATGTCTTTTGGCTTTTCCTGCTTTTCCTGCTCATGCATATGCATTCATGGGAGGGTCGAGGGAAAATGGGAGTTTGTGCACAAACAATGGAGGAGATGCACAATGAGAGACTGATTAGGTATTCCGTTGTAGGTTTTGAAACTGCAGAAGAGTGTTCTTCGATGAAAATTTGCCGCCTATTAAAAGGAGGTGTTATCCAGGTAGAGCGTTCGCATAGAGGAAACTTCCAGAAAAAATGGCAGCAGTCACCTGAGCGAAATGTTCTGAGCGATTGTAGCTGTAGACATGATTATGCGTTACAGCAAGAAACACATAAAAAATGATCAACCAGAACTGTTTTAAACATTAACCAAATAAAACTTGATTCACATTCAGTATGTACTGTCTAACTTAAAATGTTGTAGAAAGAGCTAGCATAAGTTTGTATTAGCTGCATTCAGGCAGCTTCAGTGTTTCATGTTTTGCGAGAAGGTTCTAAAATGTTCTTCAGCTATTGTCCAGTTGTGGGTTTGCACCTGGCATATACTTAATTCAGTTGAACGATGATAGACTTGGTTTGATACGGGATGGCGGGGCTATCAGAGTTCTGTGAAATTCATCAGTTTTAGACGCGGCCATCTTGGTCCTTACTCCTTCATTCAAAGTCCACTAGAGGGCTAATACTCTCTCCCTATTCATTTCAATGGGGATATTTAACCGATTCAAATCGTGAATAAAAAACGTGGGAACCAATCACTTATCTGTATGTAAGCGTACTACACGGCATTAGGATGGACCTGTCGGCGCTGGAATGGAATCAATATGGTCAAAACTGTGGGCGTAGTTAGGGTGAGAGAAACCAGGCTAATAATAATAATAAAACATAATAAGGACAGTTTATGATTGCGTGATGCTAACAATTTCACAGATTACGTTAACCTGGAACATAACATTATTTAAATATGTAACAGATGACAACAGGGTATTTTATCTATTGAAATATCCTGACTAAATAAATGTACTGCTTGTGCTGGTCTTTATCTCTTATCTTAAAGTTAAAGGTTAAAGGTTACTCTTAATGTTGGACAATCTGACCATTCTTGAGAAACCACACGACACTGCCAATGCCCAGGACTATTGAGGCTAACCAATGACACCCTCAGGAAGTAGGCTACAACTCCTTCTTCAGCGTATCACTCACTGTGCTGAAAGATGCTTAAAACATATATAGACATCAATCAAAAGAGACAAGTCTCTCGGTAACTCACTAAACTGACAGATGTGGTCACTGGTCGTGGACTCTGGCATGGCAGTTATGGTGAGCAAGGGGCAACTGTTGCCCCCCAGTGTATTGCACAGGACATCCTGCCGGAGGTAGATCTGGGGGGTCCTCAGGCCCTCCAGCTTGGACAGATGCATCTGGAGAAACACAGTTATATAAAAATTATAGCAATGTATTTTACACTCTTTTTTTTACTAGCCCCCTTTGATAAAAAAACGCGCCATTGCAGAGTATAAAACAAAACTCCATAACTTGATGTGTAAAACTGCCACTACTGCTGGTATGGTATCGTTGGGAATATTTTGGTATTGTGACAACCCTACTACACAATCTGGTTCATCTGTATAATTTACTACTGCTTACTTATGGGGCACCACTTAACGGTATCTTTTAGGTAACGACGTTTTGAATTTCAGAAGCAAATCGGATAACTGATTCAGATCAGGTAGCAAAAGGTCAAAAGGAAAAGGCCTGTTAATGTCAGATATATCATTTCCTTGGCTTAAGGGCGGCCCAGCAGTTCTGTTTACAAGTTCTATATTACTTGCCTCTAATGAAAATTGGAATTAATTTCAAGCAGTATAATATCATGTGAGTTTTGTGCATTTAACCACATCAGCTAGTCAAGGACCAACAGGGAGAATTTGTTTTCCACTTTCAAAGGTATTTCTTGTGCGATTCATCAAGGGTCTATGAGGATCCTAAATAAACAGTACTTGTTTATGGTAATGTAAACTTGCTCTACAGAGCAACATCAGTCCGAATTGTAACTATACATGTAGAGAAAACTCTGGATTGAAGGAAACCTCAAGGAAATCCGATCTTATTCGACTGAGCACTATTGCTTGAGTCCTACCTTTTAGGTTTTCAAGATACATAATAAAAAAAACAAGTAAATTAAACTATGAAAAAGTTGGTTGACTTCAGTGTCATAGGCTTATGGCAAGCCAATAAATAGAGAAACACATTTTGTATGCACATTTGGCGAGGAGGCTATATCATTTGACAATAGAGGAGGCAGCAGAGACAATAGGTCCAGTCTTAAGACCGAATTTCTAAAGATACATGGAATTTGAAGGTGGCAAGTTGTGTCCAAACTGAGCAAGAGGTACCTTAAGTGTAGAGTATGTATAAGGATAATGGTATGCAAAGTAGCAGACATCATCCTTGTGATTGAACGTCATAGTGAAGGTCATAGTGTAGTAGGACTTCCCTTTCTGCCCCCCGGCAGCAATAGCACTTCTTGAGAAGTGATTTCTGCAACAAAAAAATTGTAGTAGAGAGGAGAATCCAGTTAGATGCATATACATACTTTATGACAAGTTTGTACGGATTTAGGAAAGTGTACCACACCAGCCCATATTGATCGAGTATGATACTGATTAAATACATAAAACACCTCTAGATAGGATCATCAGCTTCATTGTTTCAAGTAAATATGTGTGACCATTAAGTCCTTATTTCAAGGAACAACAAGACTCTGGAATGTTGATTCCTCATCTACATACATGTTTCAATATCTTACAATCCTTAAAAACATTTGTCATTATTATAAGAAACAATAGTGATTGCTAATGATGTTACTGAATTCCGGGCCCCCCGGTGACACATGGGGCTAAACTGCACACCATAAAGGCTAGTCCCTGACACAGGGGCACAGGTTCGATTCTGGCCCAGCCCCTTGGCTGCATGTCTTCCCCTCTCTCTATCTCCCTCCTTTCCTATCTACCTACTGTTCTAATAAAAAAAGCATGTGCGTCATTGACAAACTGCAAACACGAAGGAAGAGGATGACCAAACTCTGCTTCGCATTCTGAATGGAAAATGTATCAGCAAGTAACGCGTAGGTAACGCACAGATGGAACCGCTGATAAGAACACAGTCATATGCATTCCCTGCAAGTTGGAATTGTCTTGCCATGGGAAAAATTCCAGCTGGAAGTTTCACTTCAACACAAAGCATGTTTTTGTTAATTCATCAGTCAGCCTAGCCTCTCAACGCGCCTCACCAAACCACGCTTACTGAGAGGAGGCAGCACAGAATGAGTAAGTGTCTACTGCGGACGGACAAACAAACTCAATTTGAAAATGGACAGCTATCCGTGGGAGTGGGGCGTTCAGGATAAGGTCCTCACCGTGGGAACAGACAGCGCTCGAAACACAGCTGAAGAAGAGGAGCCTCCTTCTGCTGGGTTCAGGTCTGAATCGGATGAGAAAATGGGGCCTAACAGAGCTCTATACCAGCATCAGCATGGAGAAGTGTCCACTGCAATGGCTGTTGACTCATGCAGTAACTCATGTAAAGGTGTCTTCCCATGCTCCCAAATATCTGGCCACTGCAAGCTCAGTGCCATGCGAGAGACTCTTCTCACAGGCAGGTACCATAGTCCATAGGAGGAAGAGGGCAGCCTCACACTCAGACAACGTGAACTGGTTAGTTGGTCTAAGACACAGCTGAAGAAGGAACGAGAGGTGTTGAGGTTAATGGAACGGTTATGGCCTAAGTCATAGGCTTTTAGTTAAATAAAAGAACGGTTATGGCCTAAGTGATAGGCTTTTTGTTAAATAAAAGAACGGTTATGGCCTAAGTCATAGGCTTTTAGTTAAATAAAAGAACTGTTATGGCCTAAATGATAGGCTTTTTGTTAAATAAAAGAACGGTTATGGCCTAAGTGATAGGCTTTTTGTTAAATAAAAGAACTGTTATGGCCTAAGTGATAGGCTTTTAGTTAAATAAAAGAAAGGTTATGGCCTAAGTGGTAGGGTTTTTGTTAAATAAAAGAACTGTTATGGCCACTATTTAGGTTAAGTGAAGTTAGGTTTTTCATTGAACATAAACCTGAGGAATAAAACAGTATATTGACTTCTAAAGACACCTTTTAAAATGTTGATATAATGCTTTACTCTTTATATATACAGTAGTTTATTTGCAAATAGCCTATAATACAGTCGTTTATTTGCATGTGTTTCATCAGTATCACCAGTCTGACTTTAATATGTGGAATGCAGAAGTTCATTTCATGGTGTATTTAACTGTACAAGAGCCCCTCCTGCAGGCGGTAGTGGAGTACAACAGTAAAACCAATACAGAGACATATTGATTCCACAATAATGTCTAGATTTGAATTGCATACATTTTTCCATAAGTAATGCTTTGTGCACATACTTGTAATAGCAGATGTCGGTCCCAGTCCTGACCCAGCGAGGCCTACCATTGATTGCCTCTTGGACAGAGTACATCAGCACCTGCATCCCTAAATATACACACAAACACGCACACACACACTTATAGTTGAACTAAATCACACAGCGTCCACATGGCAAAGCATCTTACAAAGTAAAAGTTATTTAAAATTGGAGAGTAAAGTAAAAAAAAGAGTGCCGACTGCCGAGGCCAACAAAGAATTAGAACGAAAATGAACAAAAACGTGAGAGAGAAAAATGGTTGAGTGTTGTTGAAAGTTGAGTGTACATGTAGAGACTCCGTAAAAAAAATGTATAGTGTTTATTTGCATAAAGGGATTATATACAGTCATGTTGGCATCATTTGATGATATTGCCTCATTAAGTGGCATTAATTAGCCCAAACTAATTAAACAAAACTAAAATGTTTGTGCAAAAAAATCCTGAAGGGCAGAAAGGTTTGTCAATAGTGTCAAAAATGTACAGCCAAAAGCTGATGGGAGAACAATTTTAGCCCTGGCTACCTATTGAAATCAATCAATATTTGCGAAAATCGGACAAAATGAGGCAGCCATTATCAGCCCTAACCTCATCTTCCTCTAACAAAGAAATTATCCCTTAGTCATTGCCTTCCCCTTCCTTCAGCTTCTAAATGCCAGTTATTGTCTTTGCTAAAATGAACACGTGTGTTTTAGATTATCTGCAAAGTTACAGAGATAGACATTGTATACATTTTTCTTTTTAACAATGGTATTTTCACATATAGATTATGACGGTACAAAACAATGTGAAGTTTTAAAAGAATTGAAAAGAGAAGACATGGTAGGAGCTAAAGTCAGCCTATATAGAGATAGATACAAGCCCTTTGTAAATGGTCTGCTGGCCTTATGGAAAGCACATTGAATTGCCTATTAAATAAAATGTGCTATACACATCAAATTGACTTGACTTGACCTAAAGGTGGGCTCTCTTTTCCGTTTCGGTACGATTTCCTTACCGAAAGGTAAATTCAAACATTCTTATACTGTTTATTTTCTCACCGTAGTTGAACTGGCTGTTAGACTTCTCACAGTTGATAACGTTGAATCGGTAGGTGGCATTTATGCGCATGCCGCTCACCTCGAAGTAGAACCACTGGTGGTAGTGGTTACAGTTGATGTCTGAGTTAAGCACCAGATCATATTCATTCCTGTAGTGGACACACAAACATACTACAGGTCAGCAAAACGTTAAAGCACCAGAGCATTGCCCACTGATGGAAAATTCCTACGGAGTTGTTAATTAAGTTTCAAAATACACAGGGTACGGTGCTACGGTGCTATAATATCCAAACATGATTTAATAATCCAGGATTAGCACTTCAGAAAGCAATATTTAGACAGGATTTGGATTGAGAGTAGATACACTATATGGCCAAAAGTATGTGGGCACCCCTCCAAACCATTAAGTTCAGCTGTTTCAGCCACACCCATTGCTAACAAGTGCATAATTTCAAGCACATAGCCATGCAGTCTCCATAGACAAACATTGGCAGTAGAATGGGTGGTACTGAAGAGCTCAGTGACTTTAAACGTGCCACTGTCATAGGATGGCACCTCTGCCACAAGTCAGTTTGTGAAATGTATGCCCTGCTAGATCTGCCCTGGTCAACTGTAAGTGCTATTATTGTGAAGTGGAAGTGTCTAGGAGCAACAACAGCTCAGCCACAAAGTGGTAGACCATGCACCCTCACAGAGCGGGGCTGCCAAGTGCTGTAGCGTTTAGCGCGTAAAAACGCCTGTCCTCTGTTGCATCGCTTCAAGTGGGCACCTTCCATTCTGGATGTTTTGTTGAATTGAGCCCACGGCATCTCCAAAATGTTCAACGGTGAACTTTAATGGGCGTGAGCCGCCATGGTGCAGGTCCTTGCCACAGATCACTATTTCCTTCAGCAGTTTGGGTGGCGGACATTTCTTTATTAACTCCAGAGAGTGTCTATTCTTGGGTTTATTTACACTTCTAAGTGGGTGCACAGCCTTCAAAAACAAAAACCTGCTTACTGAGACAGCAGCTCAAAGACCATTCTCAGTTGCTTTTTCTACATGCCTAGGTACCCTAGACCAGTGGTTCTCAACCCAATCCTACAGGACCCTCAGCCATTCCAGGTATTTGATTTTCCCCAGTGCTAGGACACCTGATGTAATTAAGACCCACAGCAAGGCTTTGACTGATTACACCAGGTGTGCTAGCACTGGGGGAGATCAAATGTCTGGAATGGCTGGGGGTCCATGAGGACTGGAGTCAGAACCACTGGTCTAAACTGACAAAGGAGATACTCTGATGAAGGTTGACTAGAGGCAAAAACATTAGTGTGCTTGATGGCCAAAATAAAACAGGTGAAACTGAGGCACTGTACCCGTCCTATTTTTCCCGCAATTGGTGACTGCTACCATACATTCTCGGATGCTATTTTTGCAACATATATATGGTATATAATTAGGTTTAAGGACCACAATAAATAAATAAATAAAGTTATTTTGGGAAAGCGAGTCCAACTCCTTCACTGCAAAGAAGAATTTCCCTTTTATGGTAATAGACAGGGAAAAAGCTTTTGATAACAAAAAATATATGGCCTACATCACACCAGTCTGTCCAGTGCCAACTGGCCTGGCCAAAACAGCTTCCTACAGAACATCAGGCCAAAGGCCAACTTACAGTCAGGGGACAAGGCATTGGCACACACACAGAGATGGTTCGAACACTCTCCACACAGAGTCAATGTATCATTAATGAAAGAAAGAAACGGCTTAATTGTATTTTTCTAATACAATCTGGCTGTCAATATTGCAACAAATCCACGACATCAGACTCCTCTTTTTTCTCCAGCTGTTGTTTGTTCTCCAGCTGCCTGCTGTTTGTTCGATGTGGCATCATTTCTTTTGCTTTTTCCCACTGGACTGTTAGCTCTGCAAAGTAGTTTGCTTTTAGTAGTTTTTTTGGACCAAAGGTCTTAAGTTGGTTGTTGTAATCTCCAACTGTCATTTGTAGGCTGACATATGTTAGAATTTTCCAATCACAAGTTTCCTCAGCTGGAGGAATTGGATCTTCATTCATATTTTGTTGCACAATTGCTTCTGGATCTGGTTATCTTCATTCTAGCCAATTTATGCCCAATCAGTATTGGTAATGGTAATCATCAAACTGAAAACTGAAATTCTTAAGTACTGAAAACATTAGCATAAATGCAAGCATTTTAACAAGCTTTCACTTTGTACTTGACGCCACCTGGCGACAGAGACGACAATTTTAAGACCGCAGCAAAACCATTGTCGGTTTTAAGACCATGGTGAAAAAAAAGATTGCAGATTTTAAGACCACGGCAAAAAGATTGTCGATTTTAAGACCACAGTGTTGATGGCAAAACATTGTCCGATAAATAAGGGGAAACTCACACCGCACATTTAGGAAAACAATCACCATCCCTATCTGCTACATCTGTAGCAGTGGTAATCATGCCAAAAATGCTTAAAAATGTTTTTTTTTTTTTGCAAAGTGTCATTTCAAAAGTGTCATTAAACAGTTAATGTGAACTTTATATACCTACCTTTAATTTCATATTTTTCACACTAAATTATTATTTATCATAATTAAACAACATATTAAATATTACAATATTCCAACAAAATATGGGAAAGATGAGATTACGCTTTCGAAATATTTCAATTATATCACTTTATAATAAAAAGAGTACTAACCTCTGTCACTGTACTAGGAGCTGGTTCTAAAATGAAGTGGACTACTTTACCAACATGTAACTTTGATACAGTTAACCATACCTCTAGCACTATTGACGATGGACCATTTAGGTGTAGATGGTGAGGTGCTTCAATACCTTGAAGGACACTGGGAGAACTCACCTCCGGACTTGAATAGCCTTCCTCAGGTTTCCCGACTCAAACTGAGAGTTGAACTTCAGAGTCTCTCCATCGTCTATTACAGGAAAACTGAAGAAGATGAGGAATACAATCTATTACAAGAAAACTACAACAGAGGAATACCATCTATTACAGGAAAACTAGAGCGGAGGAGGAATACCATCTATTACAGGACAACTACAGCAGAGGAAGAATTCCAATAGAAATCATTAACTTTACTAAATGTATAACTTAAACAAAAAAACTATAATTTATTCATGTAGGCCAGATAAGAATGTGTTTCTTTAACGATAAGGGCCTGGGGAATTATTATATAGGAAAGGGGCACACTAACACCAAAACATTTGCGAAGCCACCCAGAACCAGCACAGTTCTGTAACGTTAGCCAGTGGAGTAAGGTGGAGGTTAAGGGTCTTGCTCAAGGACCAGTTGGAGTTTGCTAGTGAGGAGACAGTTATCCCAGGAATGGTTAACCAAATCTCCAGCAACTGTTCAGTTGACTTCCCTGGAACATAACTAAATGCTGTATTTTATAAACATTCTACAAAATGAGCAGCAGAGACAGTGTTACCATAAATGCACAATGCTTATGAGTATACTTATATTATAATATGTTTTCCTTATACTTTTGTAAGTACCATATTTCCTATTACTGAAAATGCAATTTCATATTTTCCTGTATAATATATATATATATCATATGATTCTCCATCCTAAACACTATTAGGCACCCTACAGGAAAGCAGGCAGACAGGTGGAGCTGACCTGGGTATGTCAAGGTCATACACCACTTTATCCAGGATGTCATTGGGATGGATCAACCGCTCAATGTCCTGGAAGATCTTTAACCTAGGAGTCAATGAAAGGGAGGACAACCACTGACTTAAGATGCTTTCTTTTTTTTTTTATAAATCCTTCCCACTTACTGTCCTGTGTTTGTATTAAAATGAAATGTAATTTAATGTAGTGCCAGCTCCCCAAACACAGGATACCAAGCTTGTCTGCTCTCGGCTGAATAACAGTAAACTATAGAAAAAGGCTTACGGTGTTTGGACTCTAGGTAGCTCTTATTAGCTGCGTGGAAAACCTTCTCAATTCAAAGAAGGGTGGTGCCATTGGACATTTATCATATATCAACTAACACAAGGATTAAAGGAACATGCTGTTACAAACAAATTAGCTAGCACTAATGTCCTATGTATTAGAAGGGATGTTTAAGGAAGTCCTTCATTGTTAATGCAAGGTCAACTTTAAGAAGTATGTAAGAGGGGATTTGTAGTCTCACCTTTGGACTCCATAGACCCTCTCCAGTATATGTTCCCTGAACGTGGGGGCCACATGCCCAAAATAGTCTGGGTAGGCCACCTCTGAGTACTGTGGGACGGAGTGGGTGCCGTTTACCAGCTCTACGTACAGGTCAGGGTCGTGGAGTGGCAGAAGTATGGCTGTGTCTGGCACCTCGAGGACACCTCTGTCCCCACCTTCTTCCTCCAGGCCATCGTCTTTAGTGCAGTCTGGACCCCCCAGACCTCCCTTCCCTGCTTCTGTTATGCTCCCTACCAGCGGAGGCAGTGGGGCACCTTTCCCATTATGTGGGGAGAGAGGCTTAGCTCCTTGTTTTTCAACCCTGGCCACGTGAAAACCCTCTCTTTTTAGGGCAACCCGCTCTAATTCCTGCACCAGTTCCTGTTCAAAGTCAAGCCCTGCCTGGGACCTTGGGTTAGGGTTAGGGTGCAGATTGGAGGCCTGTTTCAGTGCTTCACCATCCACTTCCTCCTTGGTGATTAACACAGTGTCCGGTTCTCGCCGAGGGTACGGGAGGGAAGAGGGCAAGGTTTGAGTGTGGGGTCGTTCCTGTTTGGCTGGAGGACATTCCTCCTGGGTCGGGGTGGCTGAGTGCTGTTTTGAGGACAGGGCTTGAGATTTAGGCACAATAATTTGTTGAGGAGACTTGGGAGAAGGTAGTGATGTTGAAGTGTTCCCCCCAGCCTTTGCATTGTCAAACGTGCAGCCCTGCTGAGGAACACAAGGAGCATTCAAGCACATAAACCAACGCTTTACCTGCACGCGCATTCCTCTATGAAGCTCAGAAATGTCATCTCTTTTGTTTCAGAATTTCAATCAACTTAAAAATAAAGTAGGAAATCATAGATCATAGATAAAATTATGTTTTTTTTTTTTTTTAAAGAATTGGAGATCTTTGTTTGAGTAAGTAAATATTTATACCGAGAAGTCTTCTGAAAGCTCCCGGAAGAATCTTTCGTAAATCCTGAGCTCCTCAAAGGGTCGACTGTGGCATTGTTTTGGCCTCAGTTTGTTCAGGTCAGTCTCAATGTCGTCATTCTGTGTCAAAAAAAGGATTGCCACACATCAAGTATATTCAGGAAATGATAGCATCAAAATGAAAACAAGTTCAGGATGTTTCACCTCAGCGTTTTGCTCCTTGTCGTCTTCTTCATTTTCATTTTCATTTTCAGTGTCAATCTCAGTGTCTGCTTCTGTGTCCTCGTTGTCATCACTCTCATCCACCACGTCATCCACTGCAACAACATGCAGGGGGCAGCCATTAGTTTAGAGGTCGAATACATGGAACTAACTCCAGACAACATGTACACAATCAGCCTGCAGCCATTACTTTAAAGGTATCCAAAATACATGGAACTAACTCCAGACAACATGTACACAATCAGCCTGCAGCCATTACTTTAAAGGTATCCAAAATACATGGAACTAACTCCAGACAACATGCACACAATCAGCCTGCAGCCATTACTTTAAAGGTATCCAAAATACATGGAACTAACTCCAGACAACATGTACACAATCAGCCTGCAGCCATTACTTTAAAGGTATCCAAAATAGATGGCCCTAACTCCAGACTTTCATACGTGGAATGGTTAAACTGTGAAGAAAATGTGTCTATAGCACAACTGTGATTTTTCGCCAGGGACAAAATATTTGGATTGTAAAACCAGCGGTTATTTTTGGGCTCTGTACTCCAACAAAACAGGATTTGACACTTAACAATAATAGTAAGGTGAAATGAAAAAGGCCATTCTTATTTTAAGCTCTTCGCAGCTGACAGACACTTCTATCACCCAGGAACAATTGGCATTTCATTGTGATGTTCTTGTTGTCCCTTTCACCGTCAAATTTAAAATAATGAGATTACATCCACAAAGTAAAGGCTGTCCTCTCTGTCTCTGTCATCTCGCTAGCGGAGCTACACATGCACACTGACACAAACATAGTGCGCCAAGAAGTAGGAAAGAAACAGAGACAGTGCTAATGCAAGGGACAGGGATCAATCTAAACCCTTTTACTGCTAGTCCCTGTTTGTGAGTGAATGGGAGAGATACGACCAAAGAAGTATTGGAAGTCTTCCATCCCATGAAAGAGGTTGAGTTAAACTGTCAAAAAAAAGCTGCAGTAAAATAAAGAGTGTAAGTTTATTTATTTGACCTGAATAGCAATAATTAACTTTAAAAAGGAATCTATTGTTTACAACACATTATTTATATTTTTATGCAGACCCCCAGTGGAGGACGAGAAAAGTACATGACAGACAAGTATGACTGTGTGTGTGTGTGTGTGTGTGCGTGTGCGTGTGACTGTGTGTGTGTGTGTGTGTGTGTGTGTGTGAGCGTGTGACTGTGTGTGACTGTGTGTGTGTGTGTGTTTGGCTCTCACCCCCAGGAGGCTGGTTATACATGTGAGGAACGCCTGTTGCCGACACATTGGGGAGCTGGAAATGGAAGGCTGACTTTATGGTGGGCAGTGGAAGGCGGTTTTTAGGGAAACACTTCCTCATGATGAGACTGGAGGTGTTGACCAGAGGATCGAGCGTCCTCACAGGAAGACACTCCTGCAGGAATAAGAGAGACTGTGACCAAGAACAAGAGAACAAGAGAAACAGTGGCCTGTGGCATTGATCCTAGTGATGCTGTAGTCATAGAAACATCAGCAAATGGAGGGGGTTGTACACCCATATCAGTGATTGTAAGATAATCTTTGTATAATATTTAAGATATCAACCAGCTTTATATAACCAGTTTTCAAGAGATTTTGCATACGTCATGTAGTAATGCAGTCTTGGGATTTTTATATATTTTTGAGTGAGGGTTTTAATGAGCTATTGAGCTATGACAAATTGATTGTTCAGTATTGTTCACAGTAAGCCATTTTGATAAGCTGTGGGCTCATTTTTGAAGATATCAACCAGATATTTCAGGCATTTGATGTTTGGATAGGATTCTGGACCAGGAGACTTTGGGTACTGGGACCACCAGTTTAAAAACAAAACAAAACAACCAAAAAAGTGTGACGGACTTCAATATTGCCCATGAGTGCCTGCGTATGAAAGATTCATCTCACTAAAGTAGACAAGTTTTGAAGGTTTCAGACCTGTAGCCCTAATTGCACATTTCTTATGATTTGTTGAATATGTTGAACTATGAACTTCTTCTATAGCACCACCAACAGCTGTTATAAGGTGTCATTGGATGGGGTGTGTTTTGCATTTTTAAAGTTAATATAATATTAGTCGATTAATCTTTGTTTTTTTAATTGAAACAGAGTCAATATTAGATTAGAATATATATATATATATATATATATATATATATATATATATATATATATATAAAAAGATATATATACATACACTTAACTGCTTTGGACTGGTTAGTGTTATGTTTTAAGGGTAAATAGACCTTGAGCCAGACAGGTTGCCTGCAGGATTAGCCAACAAACGTAGATGTATATATTTGTTTTTTTAAAACCAGAAGTTTATAGTAAAGCCTTATAGTAAAGTTATATGTAGTTTTATCACAGGGCAAAAAAACAAAATGAAATATTCTGCCTGTCTCTTTCAAATATGAGAAAATTATCTAAAGTTTGTATGCTAGTTGATATTAAAATGATTATAGATTATAGGGAATGACTAGCTTAAATAGATTTAGGTAAAGTAAAGTAAATGATGCTTTAACTCACAGTGGAGGTTGTAGGGAATGACTAGAATAGATTTAGGTAAAGTAAAAGCTTTAACTCACAGTGGAGGTTATAGGGAATGACTAGAATAGATTTAGGAAAAGTAAAAGCTTTAACTCACAGTGGAGGTTATAGGGAATGACTAGCTTAAATAGATGTAGGTAAAGTAAATGATGCTTTAACTCACAGTGGAGGTGTTGTAGAGGATCCTCATGCCGTCTGCATCGACGAACGCCTTCCTGCCCAGCTTGATGTTGATGACGTTTTTGAGGCAGGTGAGGATGCCCTTACGGATGAGTATGTGCCGGTGTCGTGTATCGTTCTGGTGCCAGTCCTGGTAGATGGCCAGCAGGGCGGCGACGTGGCCACGATCTACCGCTCGACGGGCATTGGTCTCTGGGTAGAGAAAGGGAGGTAAAGAAGAAGTATCATTTGAGAAATCTAGGAAATAAGTTGCAAATGAGTAGGACAACCTAGCCAGTTCATTTCCAAAGTCCTACAACTAGGAACTACTGAAATACATTATAGCAGTACTCACTGGATTTGAGCAAGGCGGCCAGAGTGTCCAGACATATTCTGCAAGATCAAAGACACAGATATCAAAAGTGCCTTAAATAACGTACGCCCCAGAAACCTTTAGAGCCTTTGACTGCACTGATAGAGCCATATTTCCAGATGGGCTACTGACTCTCAAAAAGAGAAACACACAAACACTCATTACTTGAGGAGACTCGTGTTCTTCTTGCTGTATGGGCCAACCACTTTAAACATGAGATCCACTACTCCATTCTTTCCTAGGGAAATGGCGTTCACCGCTACAAGCACAAAGACAAAGATACAGGGTTAGGGTTAGGGCTACAAGCACAAAGATACAGGGTTAGGGTGGGGGTTAGGGTTACAAGCACAAAGACAGAGTAACAGGTTTAGGGTTGGGGTTAGGGCTACAAGCACAAAGACAAAGATATAGGTTTAGGGGTACAAGCACAAATACAAAGATACAGGGTTCGGGTTAGGGTTACAATCACAAAGACAGAGTAACAGGGTTAGGGTTAGGGCTACAAGCACAAAGACAAAGATACAGGGTTCGGGTTAGGGTTACAATCACAAAGACAGAGTAACAGGGTTAGGGTTAGGGCTACAAGCACAAAGACAAAGATACAGGGTTACGGTTAGGGTTACAAGCACAAAGACTGAGTAACAGATGCTTAAACAATCACAGAATGGAGAGGAAAAGATGATGAGAACTGACTCTCATACAAACGGTAAGTCCTAAAAAGCTTACAACTATTTTTTCTTTCTTGCAGTTGTAAAAGTATTTACAATTAGAATTCTTCTGATGTATGTTACTTATAACCTAAAAGGTCACATCTAATACAACTACTGTCTTTCATGAGTCTTCAGAACTCGTCTTGACAGTAGATAATGTTAAGAGAGCATCCTGATTTTAGATAAGTCAAAGGTAAAAGTAGCTGTTTGCAGGAGTATTGTATTGGTTGTCTAGATAGTCTCCTCACAGTTGGCAGAGAACACCCTGAGGACCTGGAGACAGGGCAGCAGTAACTTGTGGTTCTGTAGATTCTGTTTCATCAGATTGACGGTCACATTCAGGGCTCCAATCAGACGGGCTTTCACTCCAAACTTCTTGTCTGGGAGGAGAAGGAGACATCGGTCAAGCTAGAGATCATGTTAAGACCATGGCAATGTGTGTGTGTGTACAGCCTCCTGGTTCATATTACAACAACAACAACAACGACCCATGAACTACTACTGATATGTCGGCACTGCTGCAGTTAGCCAATCACGTGACACTGCACTGTAAACTCTCCACAAATCTCTCTGGGAGAAACCATTCAAAAACAGCTGTGCTTGTTTCTGTGCTTTTTTAGGATATGTCCCCTGACAATTAGTTGGCAACAGTGTTTAAGATCCCTTTTAAAAGTGATGACTGATTCAGCATCCTGAAAATGGCTTAGAAGGGAACTCCACTTTTGGGGCGCAAAAGCTAAAAGCTGCTTCTCCGCTCCTCTTATAATTCACCTTGAGGATTACAGGGCACAGTGGAGGATCTAAGGGCCCTGCCAGGTACATAATCAACAAGGCAGTCTCTAAGATGGGTTGGTGCCAATCCCTTTAGAGTTTTAAAGACCATTAAGATTCTTTTGAAATCTGTTCTATAAGATACAGGTTGCCACTGGAGACCATAGAGGACAGGAGAGATGTGTTCTCTCTTTTTAGTTGTAGTAAGAACTCTGGTAGCAGCATTCTGAACCATTTAATGTTTTTTCATTGACTTGCTTGGTAGATCGGGGAAAAAACATTGCAGTAGTTTAAGCGACTTATGATGAAAGCATGCGTCAACTTTCCTGCATTTTTTTTTTATGATAGAAATGGCCACACTTTAGTCTAGATATATTTCTTAGAGGAAAAATTATGTTTTTCAGATAAGATTTACTTGGGATAAAAAAACTAAGCTCTGAGTCAAGAATCACTCCTAGGTGCGCAGTAACTTTAAAAAGCCCGACATTGAAATAATGGAATCCGTCTGGCTCTTTGGTCCAAACGCAAGTACGTCAGTTTTATCATCATTTCATTTAAGAAAGTTATGGGACACCCAAGATGTAATGCTTGTAAGATCATTTGTTAGAGGGGAGAGACAATTGGGTCTTTTGAGTCCACAGAAGGTTGGGTGTCATCTAACTGTGAAATTTGCAAACATTTGCAACAAAATGCAAACAGAGTATGCATTTGTATTTGAGTATGAGTCGGTCACCTTTTGGTCCAACTTTGGCCAATAGCGAGTGCAATTGCAGCATGACTTCTTCACTGGGAAGTGACTCCTTACTAGCAGAAACCAGCAGCTGCAGCAAGATACTGGTTCCTCCCTTCGACAAAAACACACTGACCTTTCTACCACCACCTATAGGATCATAGCATTAGTATTAATACACATCTCTACCAAAAGGAGATCATTCGCTACCGTCCACAAACCAATGACTTATCGCAATTTGACTTTCATAATCCCCACATACGAAGAGTCTGGTTGATCGGACAACAATTCCAACCGACTTACCAAGAAAACTAAGTAATAATAATAATAATATATTTTATTTATACATCGCTTTTCTAAAACCCACAGATGCTTATTGTATACATAATATGTTGTTTTTAACTGTTGAACAACATTAAAGAGTGCAGAATTAGAGGGCTGGTAGTAAACCTAGTGTCCTTTGTCCATACCCACTGTCAGCAGCTCATTGAGAATATACAAAATGTTCAGAGTGGTTTGAAGGTCCTGTGTGTTCTGTTAAAGAAAAACACAATATCTTATAGAAGTCAACATCCACAACACAAACCTAAACACACACCCAACACAAAGGCAAACACACATAGCTGTTTTCTGACTTGAAATTATATATTTATATATATATATATATATATATATATATATATATATATATATATATATATATATATATATATATATATATATATATATATATATTGTCGGTAAATGATTTATGAATACATTGTAACATTGAAGAGGGAGCCTGGGCTAATAGCCCAATGAGAGTTGGGAAATCAACATTTTTTCCAAATAGACGAAGGCAGCAAATTTGTTTAATGACAATGCCATGCATGTCCTGGTTTTTGAAAGTTAAACCTTTCAGTTCATATTAGCTATTTTATTTGACATCATAGCACTGTCAAATGTCATATTTCTATAATATGTTTTGGATGAATAAATGGACTAACCTCCAAAGACACCAGGATGATGTCCATGCCACTCGAGCCCTTGGACATCAACTCTTTCCTGGTCTTTTCTGAAATGAAGAGAGACATCATTAAAAACAGGACATGAAAAGTTTGAAAATATTATTCCTTCAAAAAGATGGCCTAGAATTAGGGTCTAGTTATTCTGTAATTCTAAGAACAGTTGACAAGAAGGCTTTCTTATTTTGTGGTCACAGCCATTTTGAAGTTGGGACACAGTTTCAGTAAAAGCTAAATATACTCCACAGTATGGAAAAGCTCTAGCCAATGTACTTTACACTTACAGAAATGATTAAACCTTTTTCAAAGAAAGTGAAAACTAGAGTCTGTTATGCATTCACAGTCTGGCCTTCACAGAAACCGTTTAACAGTGTAGACCATGCTCCCTAAAATTACTTGCTAATGGCTTTCCAGCTGTGGAGTCTGAAACAAACCAAAAAATGACAAAGCTTGACAAGGACTTTGTTATCTACTTGAAAGTTTTTTTTTTTGTCAAAACTTGTTAATTTATTTTCCAGAACTATTTAATTTTCAGTTTGCAGAATTGCTAGTAAAGGTAGTAAAGGTACATTAAGAAGAATCTGCCTTCTCTGGTAGGTAATGGTCAAATAGAACCAAATAGTATTTTATGTTGTCTGTCTGATATTCTCTTCTTTGTTCTTTAAAGACTTCATGAGCTAATAATCTCGATATAGGCAAAGTACTTGGTCACAATGAGATACTTTTCCCAGAAACTTTTCAGTGAAAAACATTTGAACAGCATTATAAAGTTCAGCACTGGACAATGATTCAAATTAATACAGAGACGCCTTGGAGTACCAAATTGTACCTTTTTGTGTGGTTGCCATTGTATTCAGTTTTACTGACTAACTGGGCTTATTTTTAATCTTTGGACTCTCTCCTGGTCAGTCATTTTCTGCCTTCTATCCTAATTGTCCATCTGGGCACCGACCAATATCCCCTTCATCGTCCCCCAGTTCTCTGCTTTATATCGCTTAACATTTGCTCCCTCCCACCCGAGAACAAATAGCACAGAATGAGCGCCGTTATTACGCAAAACTGTGTTGCTTAAACACAGTTTAAAGTAGTCACTATAGAAAACTCACAAGTGTTTCAGCTTTCTCAACCGTTCCCATATAACCTCCTCTAAAAATGTAAAAAATAATACGACCACTGCCAGATAATATGCTTTTGACAAAAACGTTTTTTCTCATAAATGAAATGGCAGCTATTCTTATCTGCTGCTTGTGGCTTTTTGTTTATTATACTTTAACACTATTACGCTTTCCCTGTGTGACCAAATGTATTTAGATATAACTTTTAACGATAGTAAAAGTCTGCAGTAATACTTGGGATATTCCTTAACTACTTCATTCTACCCCAACATGTGTGAAAATTCCTTTAACTAATCCTTTTGATATCCTTTAATTAACTAATAACTACCGCTAGAACTTGACAGGTTGACTCAAGCAGAACATAGGTTGTTTTAGGTTGGTTTTACCCTGTGTCTGTATCAGATGGAGGATCTTGAAGGTGATCTGCCGCACATTCTCCGTGTCCACCAGCATGGCTTCTCCATTCATCCTTTCCAACTGGGCCAGCAGCATCAGAACCCGTGAGTTACTGGGAACACTGGAGAGGGAGGAATCACAACCCGTGAGTTACTGGGTACACTGGAGAGGGAGGAATCAGAACCTGAGAGTTACTGGGCATACTGGAGAGGAATCAGAACCTGAGAGTTACTGGGCATACTGGAGAGGGAGGAATAAGAACCTGAGAGTTACTGGGTATACTGGAGAGGAATCAGAACCTGAGAGTTACTGGGCATACTGGAGAGGAATCAGAACCTGAGAGTTACTGGGCATACTGGAGAGGGAGGAATAAGAACCTGAGAGTTACTGGGCATACTGGAGAGGAATCAGAACCTGAGAGTTACTGGGCATACTGGAGAGGGAGGAATAAGAACCTGAGAGTTACTGGGTATACTGGAGAGGGAGGAATAAGAACCTGAGAGTTACTGGGCATACTGGAGAGGAATCAGAACCTGAGAGTTACTGGGTATACTGGAGAGGGAGGAATAAGAACCTGAGAGTTACTGGGTATACTGGAGAGGGAGGAATAAGAACCTGAGAGTTACTGGGTATACTGGAGAGGGAGGAATAAGAACCTGAGGGTTTCTGGGTATACTGGAGAGGAATCAGAACCTGAGAGTTACTGGGCATACTGGAGAGGGAGGAATAAGAACCTGATAGTTACTGGGCATACTGGAGAGGAATCAGAACCTGAGAGTTACTGGGCATACTGGAGAGGGAGGAATAAGAACCTGAGAGTTACTGGGCATACTGGAGAGGGAGGAGGCCACACACATTAAGCCAAACATAATTGTTACTATGCAATAACTGTTTACGAGACATTATGCTAATAAGGATACATGTTTGTATGCACTGGTACAGGATCAGAAAAGGTTGCAATAAATACATGCATTATATCAGAGAGCCAGAGAAGAGGACATCATTTTCCAAAGCCCTGTAATTTCCTAAAACACTGAAAAATTGTTTCTGAACATACCAAATTATGTTAGACTAAAAGAGCTTTGGTATCAATTGGCCCTATAATAATTGCGTGCATGCCACTTTTAATGTATTTATTCCCGTGGAAAATTGAGTGTTTCCTGGTTCTATTGATAGACCGTCCCCTGGGTCAAGCGGTTTAGAGGTCAAGTTTCATGGCAACAGACACCATGGCACATGGGACTGAAGAAAAAACAAACAAGACTTTAAGCCAGCTGTACTTCTCATATGCCCTTATAAAGTAGAGAACCAATGAAGAAGGAAGTAAAAGGAGAGATGTCTAAACATGACCTTAGAGTGCAGTATAACAAGAGAGACAACATGTAAGTAAGGGGGGGCTAAACAAACACTTGTCCTAACAATAAGAGACCTAGCTATATTTACAGAAAGAAAAAAAAGATTTTGAAGATATATATATATATAAATATTCACGAGTTTAGACAAAAAATAACAACTAAGTATGGCCTGCAACAAGGCAGTCACAGTAAGGACATTGTGGATAGAGATCTGAAACAGAAAGGATTCTGCTAATAGCAAGCCCAGTCAATGGGTCCATTAATTATCTATTCTGCTACTGGGTCTGATTAATCCATGGTTAGTCATTCTGCACAGCTTTTAGGTGACCACCAGTCAGTGTCACAAGTAGAATACCCAACTGGAAAGACTTATAGCAAGTCAACCAAACAGAGGGAAAGCATGAATACATGTCTAACACAGAAAGTCTTTAACACAGTGTGAATGTGTGTAAGAAAATATAAAGGCCAACTTACCCCTTTTCAGTTGGCATTTTGAGTTTGTTCATTTTATCCTTTTGTCAACATTTTATATAATCTGCAAGACAAAAGAATGGGAATATCAGCAAAGCAATGTCCTGATAAATGTGTATTGCTAAAGCATATCCTGTTATTGGTCGATATTTCTTATTCCAATATCCCATGTCATTCCTTCAGTGGTCAGCTGTGAGAAAAACATGAAGAATGCAACCCTAAATGACATAGAGTCAAGGCTTAAGTCCTGGTCCATTTCAGTGGATTGGTCAAATCGTTGGCTTCATGTCCTATTATGGGCTCAGATGTACAGTCCAAAAACAAGAGCGCACAGGACTAATTAACACTAGAATCACCACAGAGTAAATGTTACGTGAGGTGGTTTTAAATTTGTACATACCTATGTTTTACTAAAATAAAAGTCCCCCAGCCTTTCACTTTTCCTAAAACTATGTTATGTTGCATTCCCTATTGTTAAATATAGTCAAGATAAATCCAGATGAAAAACACAGACGTTTGTACCTATAACCACCACAGGGTAAAATTTGGGCTTTATTGTTGTAAGGGTATTTTGGCCATTTAAATAACATGGGTTATCTCATTATGTGATGTGAAAGTCATTTCATAATAATATCACACCACCCAAATATGCAAATATTTTCTTCTAATATCCATTTTCAGTGTAATTTTAGACTGATTTATGCAAGGTGATTAGTGTTCTTAAAGACACCTACATTATAAAACAAGAGGACCAAAACACAGGTGATGATCAAACCAATTCATTTTATGGGGGGAAGATTTTGGGAAGAAAATGCCTCAATACAATGACATAGTCCATTAGTTTTGTACTAGAAATGCGGTAGCCAGGAGCACGGGTACATTTTGCCGGTTGGTGGTGTTAGGTATACAGTGACCCTCAGCGGTTATAGTGTTAATCAGGATACTGAGGATAGTCTGAGAAAACACTCAACATGCTGTAAAACTCCAAGGCCTATGATTTACAAAGGTATCAATCTATACTACACTGCAGCATTGATAAGCAGTGTGACATTGCAGCCTAAATTCTTCAAATACTTCAAACATTTGTTGTACAGTAGAGGGACGTTAAGGCACAGCTAAGCAACACAGCCCAACAAATCACGCCATTTTGGGGGAATATTGTACATTTTCGGGAATATAACCCAAAATATATAAATAAATACATTTTAAATAAATAAAAATGTGTAGTAATTGTGATTAATGAAGCCAGAGACCAAGGTCCAGTCCCTCAGGAAGAGAAGGCTGTGGACAGCTGACCAGCTAAGGCTCATAGCAGAGAAGGACATGGACTATAAGGGCATGACTTCTCAGGAAGAGAGGATCTCCTGGTCATGAAACTGCTGCTGATGGAGATGGGGGAGGAGGACATGGACACTGATCGCCTGCCAAGACCATCAGCAACGTAATGCATGGTGGTCCAGTGTTGTTGTTTGCTGTATAACATTAACATGTACCATATAATAATGCATACAATATACAGTATATTATTGATAGGCCTGCATCTATTTTCACTATGCTTTTACAGCACCTGAAGTTGACCTTTACTTCTTACAAATATAATAAGCGTTATAAATATTTTATATTAAGCATACACGTTTGTTCAATATTTCAGTCATGCAGTTCTGATTGGTATTTGGTATTCTCCATTTTTAGATTAAGGGTGTGTTTTATTTAGCACATAGTATCTGTGGTGGTTTTTGTAGTTTTTTAGTTTAAGTAGATGTGGTTTCCTTCTGTTAATACAGCTGATCATATGGATTTAGTTTAGATGTGTGATGTAAAATGAACACACACAGACGTTTTAATATGTCAATTTCAAATTCTGGTAGGCTACAGAATAGAATTTTTGAACTTTTTGGCTGATGCTGGAAAGGGATTAATAAAACGTTTTTGGCTTTTGATCAACCTTTGAACAATTTTGGAAGAATCTCTCATATGGGTAGAGTTCCACTGCTATGAAAATATTCTGCATAACTATTTTCCAGAGGGCACGCAATGACTGAAATTTTCCCAAGCTAACCTCCCACATGTCACGTTAGCTAGTGTAATGTAATTTGTGGCTGAATAGAATTGACCATCTAAGGCTAAGCCGGGTAACCTAATGACATTAGTAATGCTATGTTGTGTTTATTTGGGCGTTTTATCACACAACGTGCACAGAAGAATAATAATTATTGCACCCGTTCCGACACTGTTCAGACTATTTCATACTAACATTATGACTTATGCAAGGTAGTTCACCCACTAACGCTGTTTATTACAAGATAATGCAAGTTTAGCACAACAATAGCTCATTTAGCCTTTAGAGGTTGTGCAAGAAAGCTACTAGGTAACAAGTAGGCCGAAACCTAGAAACAGTCACTGGTACGAACCTATTCAGATAAAATGTTGTTTCATTCGGGTCGAGCCAAATCCTTGTTGATTCCAGGCTTTGTTCACATTCACTTTGTATGTTACTAGAACGCCTTGGATTGGATTGGAGAACTGTCAAAATGGGCTGTATAAGGGAGATGGGGACAAGACTGAAGCCTGCGAAATGTAGTTTATTTAAGGCGGCGCAAAAATATGACGAGTGGATTGTTTTGGTGCTGCAGGCCAACAACAGTGGTCAAAATGTAGGCCAAAGCCAAATATATAGATTTATTATTTGACCACATAAGTTCAAGGGTAACGTAAATATAAGTATTTGGTAACTTTCAATTGTACATAAAAATGTGTCGTACTACATATCCCAAATGTAAATACGTCACTTTAGGCTCCGTCCCTACTGCAAGGCGTCGTTCCAGCTGGTGCAGTAGTTTGACCCAACGCCTAGCGTACTTTTAGGAAGGGTAGAGGTGACAATGATTTCCACTGGCCATATCACATCTTCATTTGATTATAATGTGAAAGGCAAAGGGACTTTGTTTGTTTTCAAATGGGAAAGCAGTAAATTGCACAAAGCCTCAGGAAACGCATTCTTGTATCTCAAACGTCACATTTTGGTCGAATCAGAGGGGAGATAAATATTCAGTCATGGGTTGATCAGCAGGTGTAGCTTAAACCATGTGTGCACCATATACAGTGTTTGAGATCTATGTGAAAAAAGCCCTTTTGGTCAGTTTATTTGTTATTATATAGATATGTTACATTGCATCAAGTGACAGTGGACAAAGCACACACCTACATCCTAGGACGCATGTTTGGATGTATGAACTCTATGTCCTTGGTATTTTGATCGATGACTCCCTCACTACGAAACAAGATGTGTTTTTCTTTTAATGTTAAAAAAGCAACTTGTTGCCACCACTTTTTTACCTCTCTTAGACTATGTTGATCTTTTATATATGCATACCTCTTCTCAGTGTCTTCACATGGTTAACACAGCTTATCATGCATCCATGAGGTTCATTAGCAACTGTAAAGCCCTGACTCGAGTAGGATGGCCTGCCCTGGCCACCCGTAGGCTCTTCTATCGATACACCTTTATTGACTAGTATTAAACTATGCGCTTCTGGTCATAGCCCATCTCTTGACTACGTTGTCAACTTTATATGTAGATCTGTGGTTCTTTTTTCCTCCTTGCTGGAACAGCCCCAGCGGTTGAATCTGACGTAGCTTCCTGTTCGTACATACAGATACATTTAGCCAGCTAATAGCTAAGGTATGTATTAAATGAAACGTTACTATTATGAATTTGTCGCTCTAGTACTGTGGAAGTTTAATGTAAAATTGCTGTATAAATAGATGTTGGTATAATGATGTGCAATGTATCCATCATGCTTTGCTCAAATGTGGAGAATTACCATTGATGCACATTTAGCAATCGCAAGAGACCCATTTTAAACCAAAAGTGGCTAACCAACTAACGTTAGCTAATATAACTCCTAATATAACCTATATTAAATATATGTATCTAGCGTTTAGCTGTAAACGGTCTCAAGAATTGCTTAGGTAATTTAACTGGTATCATTTAATCGCGTCTTTCTATTCGGTGCACATTAACGTTACTTGAAAAATGTACCGAGTTTTCGCTTGCTAGTAGGATTGTTAACACGGGGAAACATAGCAATGTGTGTGGTGATTAGACTGCAAATTACAAACCATGCTTTTGGGTCATTGTGTGTGTGTGTGTGTACACACTGGCCACCTTATTAGTTGTACCTGTCCAACTGCTCATTAACGCAATTATCTAAGCAACCAATCACGTGGCAGCAACTCAATTAATTTAGGCATGTAGACAGGGTCCAGACGAACAGTTCAAACCAAGCATCAGAATGGGGAAGAAAGGTGATCGTGACTTGGTTTGAGTCTTTCAGAAACTGCTGACCTACAGGGATTTTACCACACATCCATCTCTAGGGTTTACAAAGAATGGTCCGAAAAAGAGAAAATATCCAGTGAGCGGTAGTTCTCTGGGCAGAAATGCCTTGTAGATGGCAGAGGTCAGAGGAGAATTGCCAGACTGGTTTGAGCCGATAGAAAGGCAACAGTGACTCAAATAACCACTCGTTACAACCGAGGTATGAAGAAAAGCATCTCTGAACGCACAGCACGTCGAACCTTGAAGCAGGTGGCCTACAAAAGCAGAAGTACCAGACACGGTACAACTCTTGTCAGCTAAGAACAGGAAACAGAGGCTGCAATTGGCACAGGCTCACCAAAATTGGACAATAGAAGTATGGAAAAACATTGCCTGGTCTGATGAGTCTCGATTTCTGCTGCGACATTCAGATGGTAGGGTCAGAATTTGCTGTAAACAACATGAAAGCATGGATCCATCCGGCCCTGTATCAACAGTTCAGGCTGGTGGTGTAATGGTGTGAGGGGGTGTTTTCTTGGCACACTTTGGACCCCTTAGTACCAATTGAGCATTGTTTAAACGGCACAGCCTACCTACGAGTATTTTTGCTGACCATGTACATCCCTTTATGACCCCAGTGTACCCATCTTCTAATGACTACTTCCTGCAGGATAGCGTGCCATGTCACAAAGCTCAAATAATCTCAAACTGGTTTCTTGAACATGGCAATGAGTTCACCGTACTCAAATGGCCTCCACAGTCACTAGATCTCAATCCAATAGAGCACCTTTGGGATGTGGTGGGAAGGGAGATTCGCATCATGGATGTGCAGCCGACAAATCTGCTGCAACTTTGTGATGCTGTCATGTCAATATGGACCAAAATCTCAGATGAATGTTTCCAGCACTTTGTTGAATCCCATGAAGAATTAAGGCAGTTACAAAAGTGAACGGGGTCCAACCCGGTACTAGCAAGGTGTACCTAATAAAGTGGCCGGTGAGGTTCCATACGACAGCAGATGCGTTGGTTTTGTTTCTGTAGGAAAAAGTGATTTGTGTCTGGGACATTCCCAGTGGACCTAGGCTAGTGGTAACTCCAATAATATTTATCACAAAATGTAAACGGGTGGCAAACCAGGCTGTCTGGATGTTGTACATTTACATACTTGGCTGACTTGAAAATGTACTTTTGGTGAGGACCCTGTTTCTGCCATAAGAATCCGACGCTAAAATAATTTGTAGTGCTACAAAACAAAGTGCAAAACAACTATCCAGCCTAGGAAAACAAATGTATTCAAAAATTCGTCAAGTTTGGATTTCTGCATGTAGTCTGACTCTCAATGGCCACATATTGCACTAACTGAAACATTATGGCAGTGTTCGGAACCACATACTTTAATACTGTCTACTATATACTCAATGAGTAGATACTGCATACTGTTTATTGACACCAAAATCTAGTATACTGCTTTTTTTCCAGGATTTGCTTAAATTGTTAGTATATACTCAACTGGAACATGTGACCAAAACCCCTGCACTGTTTCATATTCTGTCGAGGCCAGAACAAAGTTGCCGCATTGCATCTTGGGGCGTGAAGCGTAGTCTAGCAACATCTCTCAGCTACTCAAGATATGCCCAAATTGAGTGTCATCTGGGAACTTTTTCCATACTCAATTTCCACATGCTCATTTTTCCTCAAATGTAGAATGTTATGGATGCATAGTACGCATAGTATGCATAAAACGCAGTTAAGGATGCATAGTACCCAAACAGCAATAGTCACGTAATATAAAACCTGAAATCAAGCAAATAGTTTACTGTGATAAATAAAACAAAATATGCATACAAATATGTTTGAATTGGGGATCTATTGTTTTTTTGTTTTGTAGTTGTCACCATGGTGATGAAGACGTCAGTTGAGGATGATGATGCGGGATGGGGCTTAGGCATACCTGAGAAGATCAAAAACAACACAAAATGGTTGGACATCACACATGACTTTAAAGGAGCCTGCAAAGGTAAATGTAAGGAGTGTTTTTTATCACTGCATCGGCGAAGGTCCCCAGGCATTCAGGAAGTTTTACTAAATGGAAGTTGTCTGCCCACACAACATTGGATCATGGTAGCATCCAAGTTTCAGTAAATACTTTGAATGTCTGTTTTGTGTTTACAGAGCTATGTCTCGGAGAGTTGCTCCATGACAAACTGTGAGTAAAACAAACCTGCACACTCCCGCTCACATATAATTACATATTCAATCACTGTCTCAAGAGATCCCATTACAAGCAGGTTTGGGCTTTTTGAAGCCATGTCTGCAATTGAGATGATGGATCCAAAAATGGATGCAGGGATGATTGGTAACCAGGTCAACAGGAAGGTGCTCAACTTTGAACAGGCAGTCAAGGTATGACTTTGAACACTTAAATGTTTAAATTGTATTTATTTACTTCAAACCAGCGTTAGCCCAAGAGGGATTTTGAGCATATCTGCAGAACTATGTTTCTCTAGTGTTTCAGTAATACTTATTTTTCAATCTGTGTCCCCCTGTCCTTTCATTTCAATACTCAAATAAAGCCTTCTAGAGGCTTCCGCCTGCCCACTTTGCCTTATTTGACAGAAGTTAATAGTATGTGCCATCTGATTAGTATGTGCCCTTCAGTCGTACTAAATTGCACACACAATCACTTCTCTGGTCACTACTTTCAGGTTTGGTAAATAGTATTGCAGTAAATGTATCTATTTGCATGTCTCCTCCTAGTAAAAAACGCAAAATGGACAAGGTGTGCTAAAGTGCACATTTGTAAGAAGCAAGCCTTCGTGCACCTTGTTAGTAGCTTGGACGTTTGCTTGTGGGTGGTGTGTTGTTTGCACGTGTTTCGGCACTCGCAAACTTTTGGTAAATCAGGCCCTTATAGGTATTATATTAACTTGGTAGACTGCACCCAGCAACCCCCCCAAATCAATCAGGAGTGGCTTGGGTATGTTATACCTCTCATTCTGAAAAGGTTCGAGACCCCTGACCTATAGGGTATAAGTTGTAGTGGAGAAGGAATAAGCATGCTCCCTGTCCACTTGCCATTAGAGTACTGTAACTATATGTTTGCAGTTCAGAGGCTGTAATCTTTCAGAATAAAAAAATAACAGGAATCCTCTGTACTTATTCCATCCCAGTTCCTCAGAACTTAAACATTGCTTTGATGCTCTTTGTTCTCTCCTCCTTGGTACAGAACGGGGTTATCCAAGTGAGGGACCTGAGTCTTCCTGAGCTTATTGGAATTATGGACACCTGCTTCTGCTGCTTAGTAAGTGAATGTTCCTTTTCACCTCAGTTCTTCACACAACATGTAACATGTGCTTATTTCTATCTGTATACCTGTGCTGTTTACAGATCACCTGGCTGGAGGGCCACTCCCTGGCTCAGACAGTGTTTACCTGTTTGTATGTTCATAATCCAGATCTAATTGAAGACCCAGCCTTGAAGGCCTTTGCTCTGGGGATCCTCAAGGTGTGTGATATAGCACGCGAGAAGGTCAACAAAGCTGCAGTGTTTGAGGAAGTAGGTTTTTCACTTCTTCACCCTTTCATTCAATTGAATCATATTTATTCATAAAATATTGTAATTATAATTTCCAGTTGTGGCTGAAAATATTGGCCCCCTTTTACATTTTAAAGAAAATGTAATTGTCTATAAAATAAGTTGAAATCGACAAACGTTTTTACTCTCCACAATTCTTTTATTCCAGTGTTAATAGTGAAGTAACTTTGCTTTTCATTTAGAACGTACTTTTAAATAAAGATAATAGATAATAAAGAAATGGTGTTGACAAAACTATTGACACCCTAGATTTAATATATAGTAGCACAGCCTTTGGAGAATATAACTGCTATCAAGCACTCGCTTTAGACTCCAATGACATTCAGACCACTCTGCTGGCAGCTTGGCCAGCACTTCTTTTGCAAACTGCTCCATTTCTCTTCGATTGGTGGGGATGTCCTCTTCCTGTTTTCACTCCTGGCATTCCAATTGTCCAGAACTAAAAGGTGTCAGGAAGACCCTGGATTCACCGATTCCTATGAGGATTTTATACCCCCTCCAGCAAGGAGCAAGAGTCAGGCCCTGGCTTTTATCTGATCTAGGTTTCCTCCTTGGCCTGGAGAGTATTGACACCTCGCTTTGGTAGGAAGAAGGGTCTAGACATGTTAACTGGCTTGATTCGCCTACAAAATATTGTGTAATTTTAAATACATGAAAGGGTGCCAATATTTTTAGCCATGACTATCTCAGTGAAAGGGGTCAAATCAAATCTGTTCTAAGCAGAAGATAACGTATGGGTTGTTTTATATTTGAGTTATTTTTAAACAAAGGTTTAACTCTACACCTACAGGAGGATTTTCAAGCCATGACTTACGGCTTCAAGATGGCCAACAATGTTACTGACCTGCGGGTTACAGGTAATGAAATGTGATGCGGGTTACAGGTGATGAAATGTGATGTTTTTCATCGTTGGGCAAGGTTTGATCCTTTTTAATAAGGCTGTCCATTCAATGAAAGAGAAAAGACAAGAGAATTTTTGAAAAGTGAAATTCTGCATGCTTTACTTATGTTGTATATCATCTTTGGTGTGGATACATCTAGGCATGTTAAAAGATGTGGAGGATGAGCTACAGAGGAGAGTTAAGGTAACTGGTAATTCCTCCATGTTTTTGGAAATATGTCACACCCTTAGAAGCACAACCAGACTAATGTTTGAATCTTCTACCTGCCGCTCTTCTATCTTCTCCCTTGTCTTCTTCAGAGCACACGTAGTCGTCAAGGGGAGCAAAGGGACCCAGGGGTGGAACTGGAGGTAACTGTCTTTCAAAAGTCTGTTTTGATCCATGGCAATTATGTTAGTACCATAGATGGGTATACCAATGCAGCATTAATGTAGAATAAATGTGTTACTCAATAGAAAGTCCTACAAATATTGATCCAAGTGGTTTTCGGTGATATTTAACAATTTATAAGAAAATGGACAAAACAGTGCTTTGACTAGTATTGACCGCCGTCACATTTTCTGCATTTTTGAATTGTTTATGTTGATCTGATCAGCTGAGTGAACCAACACAAAGTTGATCTAAAGTGGCAACAGGGGACTTTCTGTGTAGGATAAATTAAATGTTAAATCAGCATGAAATGTATTATTATTATTTTTCTAAATGACTGTTTACAGAGTGTTTTTTGTACACTTTTGTCCATGTCATTTAGCATTTCTTTTTGGTTGTAAAGGCTGTACTGCCTGTGTTCCAACGGTCATCAAAGTCTGTACAACCTATGTGTTTTGTGGAAATTGCATGTGTGTTAATTCCATTGTTGTGTTTTGTTTGATTCAGCACCAGCAGTATTTGGCCCTTTTCAACCGGATCAAGTTCACTCGCCTTCTACTGACTGCGCTGATAGCCTTTACAAAAAAAGAGGTAGTGCTCCCACACACACCCTACTCATAGAATACTTCATTAAGAGGTAGTGCTCATAGAATACTTCATTAAGAGGTAGTGCTCATAGAATACTTCATTAAGAGGTAGTGCTCATAGAATACTTCATTAAGAGGTAGTGCTCATAGGATACTTTATTAAGAGGTAGTACTCATAGAATACTTCATTAAGAGGTAGTGCTCATAGAATACTTCCTTAAGAGGTAGTGCTCATAGAATACTTCATTAAGAGGTAGTGTTCACATACTCAGAGCACAAGGGGGCAATTCCAATCGACAGCTCAGGCATTTAAGTGGCACCAACATGATGCACCAAGATCTGCATTGCGATTCGGTCTGACAAATACCGGTCATATAGGAACCGGTACCCAACCCTACTCTTCCCTTTTCATCACTCAGTTGCAAATTAATCACCTTTTTTCAAATATTTAATACTTTTATCAACATGGGAGTGGACCTCGGGTTTCAAGCTGAGTTTTGGTAAGAGCAAACTCATGCCCATTAACGTGGCAGCCAAAGAGTTCCCCCATGCCCAGATTTCCTGTCAAAATCTCTGACAAATTTACTTATTTGGGGGTATTATCTGATGATGTTTTCGATTGCAACTTCAAACCTTTGCTGAGCCGCCGCATGAACCAAGACTTCCAGCATTGTCCTCTTTTTTAGCTTTCACTGGCTGGTCCCCTTAATTGCATGAAAATGAACATTCTTCTGAGGTTTCTTTATCTATTTCAATGTGTTCCCATTTTTATTTCTCGACTTAACATGCTTATAGTTGAACTATTACACATGTAGAAATACAATACTCAAGTCTTTGCTGAGGGCACTCCTCTGGACAATTGTTTTTTTTCAGACAAGCTCAGTTGGAGAGGCCCAGAAGCTGATGGCACAAGCAGCAGACCTTCTTTCTGCCATCCACTCCAGTATACAACACGGCACACAGTCTCAGAACGATACCACTAAAGGAGGTAATTCAGAAATACATATCTACAATGTGGCTTACTGCCATGCTACAATACGCTGGTAAAGTGCGATATCTCAATTTTATGTTATCTCAATGTAATGTAACTCAAGTTACTTTTATTTCTCAAGATTGAACTCAAACAATATAGAATCAATTTACAATAAACAGATTGGCCCAGCCCTAACCTGATGCACATCTTTAAACAGTCATTCCTTGAGATTCCTGTTTGAGAGTGTGTCCTCAGCTACTTACCGTTGTAAGAATGGGTTGGCATTGTGCACATGTTTTTGCAGTGCCGTATTGACTGATTGCATACATTAACCTAGCAGCCTCCTCTCCAAAGTTGTTGCCCATATTCAGAACCATCTGAAGTTATTGCATGAAAACTAAACATGTTTCAATGCTTTCTTATATTGCCTGTAAAATGTCTATTTCACTGTCTCCAGCTGCTTGATTCTGTTTACATTCTGAAGGCTTGTGACAAAACTTTACCAGTGCATACCTGTGATTCCTGAACTTCTATGTTCCAGACCATCCTATCATGATGGGCTTTGAGCCTCTGGTAAACCAGAGGTTGCTGCCTCCTACCTTTCCACGCTATGCAAAGATCATCAAGAGGGAAAACATGGTGGCCTATTTTAGCAAACTCATCGAACGCATTAAGAATGTTTGTGAGGTCATTAACACCACCAACCTGCACGCCATACTGGTAGGTGGACAAACACACACACACATTTATAGGCTTGTGTCAAGATCTATGTTTGAGATCTTCAATCTGCCATGAAAACTGACGACCTGAGAGCGAATTCAGCAGGGAAGTAAATATGCAAACTGCACACGCAGGTCAACTGTGCTTCATGGATCTCTTCACACCAATCGTTTTGAGATACGATGAGGGTCATGGGTGGAAAGGGTCACACATTAAGTTAAATATGTTACCCATGTACATGTGATCTATCTCCATGTTTTCAGGACTTCTTCTGTGAGTTCAGTGAGCAGTCTCCCTGTGTCCTGTCCAGATCTTTATTACAAGTATGGTATCATTGTCTCCACTAATTAGTCCATCTGAAAACGCTGCCTTCGTTTTCTTCTCTGATTGGTCTGGATGAGTTGTCTGTTTAAAATTGTATTCTTTTTTATTTTTTGTCTCTCCAGACAACTTTCCTGATTGACAATAAGAAAGTATTCGGGACTCACCTAATGCAGGACATGATCAAGGATGCACTACGATACTTTGTCAGCCCGCCAGTCCTCTCTTCCAAGCAAGTCCTCTTTAATTTGATCAGTTGTGTGAATGTACAATTTGAAATATACATGTCTTTGCATTGTACCAAACAACAAAAGGATATTGTAAAAACAGAAGTTACACTCCACGGCAAACACACTCTTAGAACCATGATGAGTGAGTGGGGGTGGGTGGGGGGGGGGGGGGGGGCTGCAGCTGACACATTTTTAAGAGCATAGTCTTTGTACACATGGAGTCTGAGGGGGCATTCCATAATCAGGAGCTGTTGGCTGTTTGAGATAGCAGGAGGGCATGTGTGGTGTCCTCTGTTTGAGGCAGTGGGGCCTTACAATGATTCCCATTTGAGTGCAAGCAAATTCAAATGTGTCTGTTTGTAACTGTATCTTGTGTTTCATCCTTAGATGTTGCCTGTACAACAACCACCAGGCTAAGGACTACATAGACTCCTTTGTTTCCCATTGCTCTAGGGTAAGTTCTGTAATCCATCCTGCATCCAACCAGAGTTTTTCTTGGGAAAGGCTTATCAACAAATGTGTCATTTTAACATTTGAAAGTGCTTTGCTGTTAGTACGGCAATAACATCTGAGCCTTACAATATACAATGGCTACAGGAAAAATTGCACAAAAAAGTGATACTTACATTTCCAGATTGAAATAAACTACCCAGGGGGAACCGCGTTTGGTAATAACCCATTGATCAGATGTCAATAGCCAAATTTCGGATCTGATTATAGCCTACAAGGATATGTTTATTGTGTGTGTGTAGTAAGTTTGTATTTAGGAAGTGGCAACAAACTTTGCTTGAGCCTTCAGAATGCTTTAAAACATTTACACTACAATATTGTTACACGGATAATGCAATTGTAAATATGTGTTTTAACTGAACAAAAAAAGCCGGGAGTGCAGGGACATGTGTAATTGGCTAATTCAACGCCGTAGAACATAGAAAGTCACTACGTCATGTTTTACATTGATCAATAAACGGGCAATCTTATCGTTCATGTCAGTGTGCATATTAAGCAGGGAAAACCCCACAACCTTTAACCGTAGTGAACTCCAATATTTCAAACCAAATAAATTCTACAATTTTGACGTTTTTGCACTGCCACCAATCCTTTATTAAACATTTCTAAATCCTTTGATTTGGTTGTTATTGGGCTTGGAGTGTTATTGGATCTTCTTTGTCTTTTTAGCCGTTCTGCAGTCTCATCCAGATCCATGGACACAACAGAGCTCGCCAAAGAGACAAGCTGGGACACATCCTGGAGGAGTTTGCCACCCTGCAGGATGAGGTCTTTTATTTCTCACCTGCTTAACTTCACTCACATTCTATCTGTATTTTGAGATGGTCTATCTGTAATGATGATAATAATAACCCATATACTCTCACCGAGCACTTTATTAGGAACACTATACGAATACTTGGTAGGGCTCCCTTTCCTCTCAAAACAGACGCTATTCTTTGTGGCATAGATTCCATCCCAAAAATGTTCTATTAAATTCAGATGTGACTGGGAGGCCACTGAAGAGCAATGCACTCACTGTCATGTGCATGAAACCAGTTTGAGACCACGGTGTGACATGGGAAGTAACCATTTGAAGATGGGTGAATTTTGGCTGTGAAGGACTGCACATGGTCGGCAACAATACTCAATAGTGATAATCCCAGCATTATCTAGACAAAAACCCGTGTTTATGGATATAATACTATATATCGATTTTTTTTTTTTTATGAAAGATCTTATCTGAGACTCTCTATGCAGAAAAAAAACATCATCATGAACATCAACTTTATTTTGTTAGAACCTGAATTTAAATTTAAATTTGATGTCATGGATCTACATTTTTTTTTTGTTGCATAAGTATAAACCACCTTTGCTGTGAAACCTTAAAAAGCCTCTGGTGCATACCGCATATTTAGTTGAATGGGTTCCACCTTAGTGCAAATTAAATTGTCACATCATCTCAGAATAGATACACCTGTTTCTGTTGACACTTGCATTACACAAGATGCTAGACCTTGTTACTGTTTGCCTGTATGGTGGTGTTTTCTGTGTGCTCACCAAAGGCCAAGCTTGAAATGCCAGTCCAATTCGGCTGGAGTTGCAACCATAGAGAGAACATTAGAGGCGACATTGCATCATAATATGAGTTCTATCTCTATGGTGGCAACTCCCTCACTTAGTCCTGAATGTTCCAGGCGGAGAAGGTGGATGCAGCGCTGCACAGCCTACTAATGAAGCTGGAGCCTCAAAGGCAGCACTTGGCCTGTCTGGGGACGTGGATCCTCTACCACAACCTACGCATCATGATCCAGTACCTTCTGAGTGGCTTTGAATTGGAACTCTACAGCATGCATGAGTACTACTACATATACTGGTAAGATGATATAATTATGAAGCTTAACAGCATATATGAATACTACTACATATACTGTAGTATATGTAGGCTAGGACATAATTATGGGACTCTACAGTATGCATGAGTACCTATAGTATACATACTGGCAAGGGGATGTAATGTTTTTTTTCTGTGATTCCACTCGAAAGAAAAAATCCACCCTTAGCTAAATGGCATTTAGGTGTAGTCCAAACGTTCACGGGTATTTTTTAAAACAAAGTTGTTGTTTTTTTCAATGCATTCAGGCCTTTCGTCCACGTGCAAACTGCGTTTTAGGTTGCAGAAAACTGACCTTTCGCAAAACTCCTTTCAGGATGAAGAAACTCCGTTTTCGTTGCAAAACAATATGTAACAACGTTTTTTCCTCATAGTGCCACGCTCTTGCTTTTGTTTGACGTCAGCGTGTTCACCGTTATCTACTGTTTCCTAGCTGTAATGATTTTGTGTATGTACTGGTATCTAGTGGCATATATAAATGTAGCTGAAATGATTTTGTGTATGTACAGGTATCTTTCCGAGTTTTTGTATGCGTGGCTGATGTCTACTCTGAGCAGAGCAGACAGCTCTCAAATGGCTGAGGAAAGAATCTTGGAGGACCAGCAGAAAGGACGCAGCAGCAAAAAGAGCAAGAAGAAGAAGAAAGGTGGGTGGATAATATGAATATAATATATTATCAACTATTAACGTATAGGTGGATAATATTAATATAATATATTATCAACTATTAACGTATAGGTGTTTAATATTAATATAATGTATTATCAACTATTAACGTATAGGTGGATAATATTAATATAATGTATTATCAACTATTAACGTATTGGTGGATAATATTAATATAATGTATTATCAACTATTAACGTATAGGTGGATAATATTAATATAATATATTATCAACTGTTAACGTATAGGTGGATAATATTAATCTAATATATTATCAATGCTTAACGTCTGGGTGGATAATATTAATATAATATATTATCAACTATTAACGTCTGGGTGGATAATATTAATATAATATATTATCAACTATTAACGTATAGGTGGATAATATTAATATAATATATGATCAACAATTAACGTCTGGGTGGATAATATTAATAAAATATATTATCAACTATTAACGTATAGGTGGATAATATTAATATAATATATGATCAACTATTAACGTATAGGTGGATAATATGAATATAATATTATCAACTATTAACGTCTGGGTGGATAATATTAATATAATATATTATTAACTATTAACGTATAGGTGGATAATATTAATATAATATATGATCAACTATTAACGTCTGGGTGGATAATATTAATATAATATGTTATTAACTATTAACGTATAGGTGGATAATATTAATAAAATGTATTATCAACTATTAACGTATAGGTGGATAATATTAATATAATATATTATCAACTGTTAACTTATAGGTGGATAATATTAATATAATATATTATCAACTGTTAAGGTATAGGTGGATAATATGAATATAATATATTATCAACTCTTAACGTCTGGGTGGATAATATTAATATAATATTATTAACTATTAACGTATAGGTGGATAATATTAATAATATATTATCAACTATTAACGTCTGGGTGGATAATATTAATATAATATATTATCAACTATTAACGCATGGGTGGATGATATTAATATAATATATTATTAACTATTAACGTATAGGTGGATGATATTAATATGATATATTATTAACTATTAACGTATGGGTGGATGATATGAATATAATATATTATCAACTATTAACGTATAGGTGGATAATATTAATATAATATATTATTAACCTGCGGGTGGATAGTATTAATATATGAACTAAGGTGTGGGCGGAATATATTCATATATTATTAACTAACATTTTACCTCTGACATTTCAGTTAACATCTTACTGGTGTGTAGTTATTAGCGACACAGATCGTTCATAATTACTGAAATAATTTTTGTTGTCACAAAGTTTCTAAATACTATTACATACTACAGGTTATGGTAAACAGTCAAAAAGGGTTAGTGTTTGTGCATACACCTAGGATTTGTGAATTGCAACAGGAAATAAACTACTGCTATGCAATAAAAACATTACATTAGATCTGTGTATGCGTTTGAAGATATGTGTCTATGTAGGATTCAGGTGTTGCACTACTTCAAGCCAATCACCATCAGAAAATACTTTTTACCTTTTATAGCCCTTTACCACCCATGTCAAATTAACGATTGCAGTCCTGCAATTTTGTGGATCTAAATGAACAAATCTACCTAAAATACCTGATTTTGATTAAAACATAGTGTCCAGATAGGCTGGCTATGTGTACACAATTAGCATTTCTAGTTAAACAGTAATTAACACAAGCGTGTGGATTCCACACGCAAGCCGTGTTGGCATTTCATGTTGCAAACTATGACTTGTCTGCATTTGATACCATTTTAAAGTGAGGTGTGCCAACAGCTTTTTGTTTTAGTAACTTAATTCCTAGTACCAGCTACCATTACAAAGAAAATTCATCTGTGTTAGTATAGTAATGTAATTCAGCTTTTTAACTTATGTATGTGTGTGTTTGTATGTGCTCCACAGTCCGTCCCCTCAGTAGAGAGATAACCATGAGTCAAGCCTATCAGAACATGTGCGCTGGCATGTACAAGGTGATTTACAGCCCAACATGAATATAAGCTATTATTCAACTTGTAAACATTTTTAATTTTTAAGAATATCCATGGAGAGGGACATTTATGAAATCCTAGATTTTTATTAAATTAAATAAAGCTTTGTATCTATGGAATAGTAGTTAAAAGCACCTGTTAACTAAGTGTCCTCCAATTAAAGGTTGCAGTTTTATAACTTTTTTTTTTTACACCATATAAAAGGAATGTAAACATCAAGCTGCTTACCATATCACATTTTCTTTTGGAAGTGGACGCAAGGTCAACCAACCCAAAGAATATTGGCCGCCTGATGTAGATTGGGTAGTGACAATGCCAATATTTCTGTTGGACACTGTATGCATACTAGTCGACGATCTTTCATAGAAAATAATCTGCAATGTAGGCATATTTGATTCTGTGCTCATTGGTTCAGTGCTTGTGATTGACTGTCCAGTCCCTCTCTCTAGACGATGGTAGCCCTGGATATGGATGGTAAGGTGCGCAAGCCTCAGTTTGAGCTGGACAGTGAGCAGGTTCGCTACGAGCACCGCTTTGCTCCCTTCAACAGTGTGGTCACTCCACCTCCAGTCCACTACATCCAGTTTAAGGTATCAAATAAACTGTCATTTTGCCAGGATGTACACTTTGTATGAATGTGTTAGGCCCTACCGTACAATCACTGAACAATGTATGATTCAATATTTGTTAGTTATTTGTCACTTTTTTTACCCAGATATGAACTTCCTGTTTTTGCCGACTTCTCTTAGCCAGGCAGTCCACATTTCAATTGAAAATGTAATCGAAAATATATAAAACCCGATGTAGAGTATCACTTCATTTATTTTATAATAATTTAAAGATTTGTTAATATTTCAATAAATTGGCCATCAGATTGTAGCTTCCTGTGTATATTGATCGCAATACTTATTATTTTAAAAAGATCATTCTTTTTGCCGGTAGTACCTGGCTTTATAAGGCGCAAAATATTTGCTCGCTAAATGGAGCCCAAAGTGAGTTTGTTGCAGTTTACGATTACTCAGTTATCTGGCTGATGACATTATTACCACAAACAAAGAGTTATGTGGCATTAAGTGTTGAGTGAGTTTACGATTACTTAGTTATCTGGCTGATGACATTATTACCACAAACAGAGAGTTATGTGGCATTAAGTGTTGAGTGAGTTTACGATTACTTAGTTATCTGGCTGATGACATTATTACCACAAACAAAGAGTTATGTGGCATTAAGTGTTGAGTGAGTTTACGATTACTTAGTTATCTGGCTGATGACATTATTATCACAAACAAAGAGTTATGTGGCATTAAGTGTTGAGTGAGTTTACGATTACTCAGTTATCTGGCTGATGACATTATTACCACAAACAAAGAGTTATGTGGCATTAAGTGTTGAGTGAGTTTACGATTACTCAGTTATCTGGCTGATGACATTATTACCACAAACAAAGAGTTATGTGGCATTAAGTGTTGAATGAGTTTACGATTACTCAGTTATCTGGCTGATGACATTATTACCACAAACAAAGAGTTATGTGGCATTAAGTCTTGAGTGAGTTTACGATTACTCAGTTATCTGGCTGATGACATTATTACCACAAACAAAGAGTTATGTGGCATTAAGTGTTGAGTGAGTTTACGATTACTCAGTTATCTGGCTGATGACATTATTACCACAAACAAAGAGTTATGTGGCATTAAGTGTTGAGTGAGTTTACGATTACTCAGTTATCTGGCTGATGACATTATTACCACAAACAAAGAGTTATGTGGCATTAAGTGTTGAGTGAGTTTACGATTACTTAGTTATCTGGCTGATGACATTATTACCACAAACAAAGAGTTATGTGGCATTAAGTGTTGAGTGAGTTTACGATTACTTAGTTATCTGGCTGATGACATTATTACCACAAACAAAGAGTTATGTGGCATTAAGTGTTGAGTGAGTTTACGATTACTCAGTTATCTGGCTGATGACATTATTACCACAAACAAAGAGTTATGTGGCATTAAGTGTTGAGTGAGTTTACGATTACTTAGTTATCTGGCGGATGACATTATTACCACAAACAAAGAGTTATGTGGCATTAAGTGTTGAGTGAGTTTACGATTACTTAGTTATCTGGCTGATGACATTATTACCACAAACAAAGAGTTATGTGGCATTAAGTGTTGAGATAGTTTACGATTACTTAGTTATCTGGCGGATGACATTATTACCACAAACAAAGAGTTATGTGGCATTAAGTGTTGAGTGAGTTTACGATTACTTAGTTATCTGGCTGATGACATTATTACCACGAACAAAGAGTTATGTGGCATTAAGTGTTGAGTGAGTTTACGATTACTTAGTTATCTGGCTGATGACATTATTACCACAAACAAAGAGTTATGTGGCATTAAGTGTTGAGTGAGTTTACGATTACTCAGTTATCTGGCTGATGACATTATTACCACAAACAAAGAGTTATGTGGCATTAAGTGTTGAGTGAGTTTACGATTACTTAGTTATCTGGCTGATGACATTATTACCACAAACAAAGAGTTATGTGGCATTAAGTGTTGAGTGAGTTTACGATTACTCAGTTATCTGGCTGATGACATTATTACCACAAACAAAGAGTTATGTGGCATTAAGTGTTGAGTGAGTTTACGATTACTCAGTTATCTGGCTGATGACATTATTACCACAAACAAAGAGTTATGTGGCATTAAGTGTTGAGTGAGTTTACGATTACTCAGTTATCTGGCTGATGACATTATTACCACAAACAAAGAGTTATGTGGCATTAAGTGTTGAGTGAGTTTACGATTACTCAGTTATCTGGCTGATGACATTATTACCACAAACAAAGAGTTATGTGGCATTAAGTGTTGAGTGAGATTACGATTACTTAGTTATCTGGCTGATGACATTATTACCACAAACAAAGAGTTATGTGGCATTAAGTGTTGAGTGAGTTTACGATTACTTAGTTATCTGGCTGATGACATTATTACCACAAACAAAGAGTTATGTGACATTAAGTGTTGAGTGAGTTTACGATTACTCAGTTATCTGGCTGATGACATTATTACCACAAACAAAGAGTTATGTGCTATTAAGTGTTGAGTGAGTTTACGATTACTTAGTTATCTGGCTGATGACATTATTACCACAAACAAAGAGTTATGTGACATTAAGTGTTGAGTGAGTTTACGATTACTCAGTTATCTGGCTGATGACATTATTACCACAAACAAAGAGTTATGTGACATTAAGTGTTGAGTGAGTTTACGATTACTTAGTTATCTGGCTGATGACATTATTACCACAAACAAAGAGTTATGTGGCATTAAGTGTTGAGTGAGTTTACGATTACTCAGTTATCTGGCTGATGACATTATTACCACAAACAAAGAGTTATGTGACATTAAGTGTTGAGTGAGTTTACGATTACTTAGTTATCTGGCTGATGACATTATTACCACAAACAAAGAGTTATGTGACATTAAGTGTTGAGTGAGTTTACGATTACTTAGTTATCTGGCTGATGACATTATTACCACAAACAAAGAGTTATGTGGCATTAAGTGTTGAGTGAGTTTACGATTACTTAGTTATCTGGCTGATGACATTATTACCACAAACAAAGAGTTATGTGGCATTAAGTGTTGAGTGAGTTTACGATTACTTAGTTATCTGGCTGATGACATTATTACCACAAACAAAGAGTTATGTGACATTAAGTGTTGAGTGCGACAAACGCAGGATTTTGAGAAAAACGGCTCTAGCAGCCAAGTCATCAGGTCAGGTGGCAGCGACATTTATTTTATGAACTAAAAGCCTATATTTATCATTTAAATCTTCCCCTAAGACCTGCATATTATGAAAGGCAAGGCTTTATTTTAGCAAAATGTGATTCCAAAACAGTGAAAGTTGACAATTTTGACGTAAACACATTTTTTTTTTTTTTTTTATGAGAGGCGCTGTTATCTGACAGATTTTTGTCCAAAGCCATTTGATACCCTTTTGCCACATTGCTCCGTGTTTTGTAACAGGGTAGCTTTAGAATTCCTCACTGTAAGAAATTCCTCTTTAAGAAAGTGGGAAGGTCTTCCCTCAATGATAGGAGAGTGAATGTAACTTTTGTGTACAAGGCATTTCCCTTTTAAACCACAAATCTATCCTTCATAGGACATGCTCACAAGACTTTATCACCCTTGACAGGCCCAATTGTTAATACAGAACTTGGGAAATGTACTTCTGTTTATTTTTCTTATTTTTTTTAAGATAAATGTAGTTTTAGTTCCCCATTTATAAAAAATCATTTAAATAAGTTCTGGTTGAGGGTGTGGTATCATTATGTGTTGAAATACAGCAGCCGTCTCACCACGTATGCATGACCCTGGTTATTCACTAACTCTTCTCCTAGACTCCCTAACGTCCACTCTCTCGACAGGAGATGTCTGATCTTAAGAAGTACAGTCCTCCACCGGGCTCAGCTGACCTGTACATGGCGGCCAGTAAACACTTTCAGCAGGCCAAGCTCATCCTAGAGAATGTCTCTAGTCCTGACCCAGAGGTGAGTATTATCCCCTGTAAGCATTCAACAGCAACAAGAAGTTCAAAGCCAATGTGTGTTAATCATTGCTTTAATCAAGTGGGCCTTACTGTATGTGTACTATATGTGGCCTTAGTATAGCATTTAATAATATCAGGTAACAATTAATCCAGTGATATCTCCCAGAACCATTACATATAGCTGCTGTTTAATCAACTTGACCCAGTTTGGCCATGAAAGCGATGTAGTTCTAATGCTTGGTCATGGTTGCTGTAGGTGAACTGTATTCTGAGAGTAGCCAAACCCAACATCGTGGTCATGAAGCTGCTGGCTGGAGGTCACAAGAAGGAAACCAAGGTAAGTGGTTTTGAAGTATAAAATAAGGTCCTATTACATCTAGGACTGTCACCATCATGACATGTTAGATACTTTTATGTTAAAAGCCTATTAATAATATTAGAATCCATATAGTAAAAACATACAAGCCATCAGTGGGCAAAGCAGTCCCGACCCTACCAGCAGACCATAGCCCATGTCAGAGCTGGGGAGCAGCCAAAACCCACTTGAAGAACATCTGCAGGTATGCTGACCTCTGCAAGGGACTGGCAGCTTGTCCTTGGGTCTGAGTCCAAGCAAACCAGCTGCTGAAGCTGACTGTCCCCTGGGAAAGATCGCCAGGAAGAGGCCTTAGAAAGGAAGCTCTCCAAGTACGCAAGCTGGTCAGTAACTGTCAGCAGGCTGGATGGAGAGTGAGGTGTCTCCCAGTATGGGTTTGGATTCAGAGGACTCACAGCCCGTTCTTCAACACACACACACACACACACACACACACACACAGTTTTATTTATGTAATTGTAATAATAAATTACAAGTTTTTGTTTTTCTCAAACTTTGTTTTAGGTATTATCTACACAGATTTGACACTTATTTGTTATGTTTTCCTGGTGTAGTTGCGCGCACACACACACACACTTACAGACAGAGACAGACAGAGACAGAGACTCCTATGAACAGGGCTGAAATCGTGCAAAGACAACACCAACATGGTTGTCTAATGGAGAGGCCTACAGTCCACAGTGTATCGCACCTACTGTAACATTCAGTGAAGGATCGGTGATAATCTAGGGGCGCTTCAGCCAGGCCGGAATCAGGCAGATTTGTCTTTTTTGAAGGGTGCATGAATCAAGCCATGTACAAGGTTGTCCTGGACAAAAACATGCTTCCTTCCGCTCTGGCAATGTTCCCCAATTCTGAGGATTGTTTTTTACAGCAGGGCAATGCTCCATTGCCATGTTTCCCCCAAAAGACCAACATCAAGGTGTGGATGGAGGACCACAAGATCAAGACCCTGTCATAACCAGCTCAATCTCCAGGCCTGGATTCCATTGAAAACCTCTAGAATGTGATCAAGAGGAAGATGGATGGTCAAAAAACAGAGCTGCTTGAATGTTTTGTCCAGGAGTGGCATAAAGTCACCCAGCTGCAATCTGAAATCCTGGTGGAGAGCATGACAAGACGCATGAAAGCTGTGATTGAAAACCAGGGTTATTCCATCAAATATGGATTTCGGATTTCTCTTCCTAAGTAAAAATATTATTGTTTAAAAATGAATATGAACTTGTTTTCTTTACATTGTTTGAGGTCTGAAAACACTGCATCTTGTTAGTTATTTTGACCTGTTTTTCTGCAAATAAATGCTCTAGATGATTATGAATATATTTATTTAAAATTTTTGGGAAATGTCTTCAGTAATTGATAGAACAAAACCAAACGATAAGTATAAATGGTAGAATCAGAGGATCATTTTGCAGTGGTCTCTTAATTTTTTCCAGAGCTGTAGTTTAGGAAGATTATTTTTCCAATCTTTGACATTTCTAAACCTCTGTTAAAATCGTCAGTGTCAAGCATAATAACGAGGATTTTATCTCCATCTGTAGGTGCTCCCAGAATTCGACTTCTCAGCTCACAAATACTTTCCCGTAGTGAAGATCATCTAGCTGGAATAATGACACATTACCATAACAATGGAAATTCAACACAAACAGGAAGTGAATGATCCTGGGTCAGAGACCTTTTTCTAAATATATCTGTAAGACCCATCTGTGTGTGTGTGTGTGTGTGTGTGTGTGTGTAACGTGTAATGTGTAATGGTGGCACAGCATCGGCCAGATGTGACTTGTTGAGTATTGACTGACTTAAATTTATTGTCCACTCAAAATCTATAGGTCTTGACTGTTATTATTTTTAATTTCAATTTCATTGTCACACTTATCCTCAATAAAAGCCTCCAGCTATTAAACATGTCAGAAGTGTACTCGGTGATTCATGCACTTTGTGTGTTATGTATGATATCATCTGTGTGCGTATGTCTGTATATTTTTACGAGGCTGTGTGCAGACTGTGGTAACAAATCTCCTGAAAAAGACAATCCAACAGACTAGAAACACAGTTGCAATACACACTAGCAAAGCAAACGCAATGAGTAAAATCGTAAGAAATGGGCCTTTCCAGGGTAGCATGTTTGCCGTGTAAATTAAATTAATGATTTGGTAAAAACAGCAGAACCCTATTCTTAGAAATGGTACTTTTGAATCCAAAGGCAATGCTAGTTACTATTTCCTTAACTTAATACATCATGTCTAAGAATAGATTTACAGAAATCAAAATATACCTGCAAGCAGCAAAGAATGCTTGCCAGAACAGGTATGGCAATAAATGGGTCAAAGGAAGAAGAGCAGGCCTGTTGAAAATAATATGCAACATTTAAGATCATCAAACTTTGCAGGAATAGTTCAAAGTGTGCAAGTCGGTAGCAGTCTCACGAGTTGGTTAATCGGTACTTTACCGTACTTATGTATAAATGGAAGTCAACTGAGCTGAACCCTTTCTCGGCCCGTCTTTCTTTAAATGTCCCCCAAAATATTATAGGATATTTACAAAGATTAACGACATATTGGGTAAGGTGACAAGGGAAATGTACAGTATTAATTATGGTAATACATTTCCATGCACTGTGAGCTCAATTATTGAATTATCAAACTGATATGTGGAGGAGTTTTGAAGTCATTCAATTATATTGCCTTGAATTTAATTAGATTAATTAGATTATTAGTCTACGTCCCCAATCAGCTACGACGAAAAACATTTTGAGCAGCCTACTCTTGACCTCGTGGACACACCAATCCGGCGATGACTGTGAGATGTCTGATTAGCGTTGCTGTTTGACGACATTCACAGTCAGCTGATCAAGACTGGGCTTTCCTTACTGTGCAATTGGGGAGGCAGTTTGGAATGTTGGAGTTTGGCTAGTGAGTATCACTAAATAAGGTCGGCCACTTAACAACATAGCCGGACAGAGACGGAACTTTTAACTACCAAGAAGAGGTTGTCCCCGGGTCCACGCCAATATCGCAAAAATATGGATACAGAGAACACAAATGTGTTCACTGCGGCGTGGGAAGATTTTCAGACTCGACTAGGGGAAGAAGTCAAGCTCATACCCAGGTCAGGTAGCAAATTGCGCAAAAATTGCAAAGGTTGATAGAGATGCAAGAGCTACTGGTTAGCAGTAGACCAGTCTTGTGACTAATTAGCGGTTCTGTTTAAAAAATAAATAAAGTTAAAACAGCCCATTACTTTAAAGGTTTTGTTGAACTCCATTTCTACAGTTTTTCCGTAACAACTGAAGTGTGAAAAAGACTTGCATGCCAATCTATCTTGACAGCTGCAATTACCAAGACTTTTAAGCCTACATATTTTTTTCTGCACCCTCCATAAACAATTGTTTTGCGTTTGTTAAATGAATCTTGTGAAAATGATTAAGACCGTATGTGGCTTAGCCTATGATGCTATCTTGATTTTATACAAATAACTATGAGGCGAGCAAACATTTGATTCACTTTGGGAACATGCCTAATTACTGTTGAGTAGTTAAACAATATTTCACGTTTCAACAAATTATAATCCATTTAGTTGATCCAACGTACTGTCTCTCCCTGTCAAAGCCGCATTGTGGATGAGGTGCGTGCGTATTTTGCTCATTATTTTCTGACTCGAAAACAGTAGCTAGAATATACAATGAAGTGTTTTAGATTTCACTTTAAAACGATGAAGTTCAGTTCAGGGCATTTTTCTCTTTCCTGGTCAAAAATGGAAGATATGTAGGATTTGTATTTATCCTTGTGAAAGGGGATGGAATGAAAAATACTTTATTGATTCCGAGGGGGGATTGTGATATCATTTGGCCATCAAAATGAATGCGATTAGACACGTCTTAATCGTTGTGTATAGGCCTACTCCACGGACCTGACTTGCGCACTTTCCCCCCACAATTGTTTGATGTGAACGCATTAGGCCTATCGGGTTATGATTCGTGTTGTAGGCTATACTGCAAACCTAAATAATCTATTCAGATTTATTGGTAAGATCCGATTTTTTTTTGTTTGGTTGTAGACATTGAATTGTAAATGTGGTTATTATCTGCTTCCAGCGTGAACTTTGTCACGGTCCTGGACGGGCCTTGCAGCCTAATGGTGAGATAATTCTGATACATTTTGAGCAGTAGGCCTATAAGCGGTTGATCCCTATAATATAATCACTTTCACAATAAGCGGGTTGCGTTGTATGCCTATACTACTTTAGTCTTATTCGATCCTGGATTCTGCTGATTGTTGATCCTTAAATTGAAAAAGCCTGAAGGCTCGTCTTGGCTAAATTATACCACCAGACTCACGAGGAGGGGGTGCAGAAAGGCAGAGCAAAAGTGGAAGAATGATAGGCTTCAAATTTCCTATGAAATCGCACGGGAAAGTCCTATGAAACACCAGGCTGTGGTTAAAGCAGCTGACCTCATATCAAACAACTCTTATAAACCCAAGGTCTTATTCTGCAGGATAAACTCTGCCATCTGTCCCACCCCCAGCACCAGCATAAATGAGTCCCCCAGCCAAGTGCGAAAAAAATGTATTAACAAAATTGAGGACATCAAAAGTCATGTCTGTTTACAGAGCAACTGCTAAACTACCATTCCTGTGTGGAAAAAGTAATTCCAAGTAAGTCCATTACTGTCCTACCTACACCAAAATACGAACCTGGAGGGATTTCAGTTTTAGGGCCCGCCACAGCACAGTCAGCCCTGTTGAAAGTATCCAATGACCTGCTCCTCTATCAACTCTGACTGTGCTGTCCTGGTTCTTGCTGACCTAAGCACAGCGTTCGACAAAGTTGATCATGAAACCATACCTGACTAAACCATACCTGACACTAGAGACAGCTCTGCGGTGTTTCTGTGCAGTATGCACACCTGTTAAGAGCTGTCCATGATGCTGAAAGCAGTGCTTGCTCTCTGTGCCGTTCTTTGAAACTTTAAGAATTAAAAGACCTACCAAAAGGAGACCATGGATGTGGTTTATTTCTATGAATGTTCAAAAAGTAAAATAAGTATCATATCTCAATGGGATTTACAGCAGATACATCTGTCAACACAGATATATGCATGATGTATAATCCTGTTATATGATTCTGCTCTAGTGGGCTAATTTTCAGATGGCCAAATAATTAACATTGAGTATGAGGTAGACAAAGAGGGCAGGGAAGGGAATCAGAGTTAGGACACAGAGAATGGGTCACCAGCCACTCTCACTACAACAGTGAGGGCTGATCAACCAGCTCAGGGGAAGAGGATGAGGCACAGAGTGATCCCCTCGAGGCCTACCTAGAGAGAAAGGCTCAGGGGAAGAGGATGAGGCCCAGTGTGATCCCTTCGAGGCCTACCTAGAGAGAAAGGAGACTAAGGAAAAGGAACGCATGGATAATGAAATCATCTTTCTCTTTTGGTGGTTTTGTTCAATAAACAAACAGAGTAAAAGTGTATCAAAATAAATAATGATATATAATGAACAGTTCCCATGACCATAACTCAACAACTAAACATATCAAAAGTTTAAACATTCTAATCCAAGTAGCTTACAGGTTAATAAACTTATGAAGTGGTCAGGATGGAGCAGTGTGTCAGGTGGTTTTGATTAGTGGCTAGATCAGTTACTCTGTATGGCTCCATCTGGCGGAGAAGAGGCTTACTGCTCCACACAGGGAGAATGCTCACCATCATGCATGAAGCAGAATGTCCTTCCTATATGTGTCATCAATCTACTTATCCATCTCATGTCAGCTATTCCCAGCAGTCCACTTGCACACCTTTGTGCTTTCATCCCCAATTTCAAATGTTTGTTATATAATGAATCACCTTTCTTTTAATTTAATAATTCGCCTAGCTGTGGATGCATTCTCTTGTTATTGTTATAATGTTTTACTTGTGTTTATTATAAGAATAACAATCAGTGGAGAAACTGTTAAAGCCCCAATCTGGAATTATATTGACCATTTAAGAAAAGGCTTGCAAATTACACAGACAGGGATATTTCTTTTTGCGTTCATTTTGCATCGTTAAATCTCATGCAAATAATGCAAGTGAAACAAAAGCTTTGGATTGTAGCAAATGATGGATGCATTTTAACATCAAGATGACTATGAGTGGAACCAACAACACATTATGTTTGTAGGGATTGCTTAGAGCTTTAGGCTTGCCAATTTAAAGGTTTTTTGTTTTTGTTTGCCCCAGCTTTTTTAATTAATTAAAATCACAATAAAGATATTACGCAATAACAGTCTACTTTAAAACATACAGCCAGTCAAATGAAAAAAATATAGCCTAAATATCCAAAAGGTTGCAACATTTGACATCAGAGAAATAAAAGCATATTAAAGACAGCTGTAGTTGAGTCACTAACCCTTGAGTCAGTCAAGTCCAGAGTGCTCGAGTCCAAGTCACCATAGGTCCAGTTCAGTCCCCATAGGTCCAGTCCAGTCCCCATAGGTCCAGACCTGTCACCATAGGTCCAGTCCAGTCCCCATAGGTCCAGTCTAGTCACCATATGTCCAGACCTGTCACAATAGGTCCAGTCCAAGTCACCATAAGTCCCATCCAGTCTCCAACGCTTCAGTCCAGTCTCCAACCGGCTCATACCAGTCCCCATAGGTCCGTACCAGTCACCATAGGTCCAGTCTGAGTCGAGTCACAAGTCCCCATAGGACTGCCCTTGATAAAAGATTGTTGTGCATCTATTTTCATCCTAGCTAGTGCTTTTGATGCTGTGGACCACTCAATTCCTTTAACAAGATTGAGAGACATTGGTTTTACTGGTGATTGTCTTGCTTGGTTTTCTAATTATCTGTCTGATCGCGCCAAGATTGTAAAGTCTGGTAATGTTTCTTCTAAAACCTTACCAGTTACAATGGGTATTCCACAGGGTTCCATTCTGGGCCCAACCCTCTTTCCCATATACATAAGTAATGTCGCTTAAGCCTCTGGCAGGTCGTTCATTCATTTATATGCCGATGACATGATTTTATACTTGACTGGCAATTCAATCTCCTCAGTTGTGCTTAACTTGCAGCATCTTTCAACATTTTCAATATGCATTAAATATGCAGAAAATTGTGACTATCGATTGGTAGGAGTTGAAAAAGTGACCATTTATAAATATCTTGGTATCTGGCTAGACGTTGACCATCTGGCAAGAGCAGGCTTTTCACATGTGATGTTTTTAATAGGCCACTGCTAGATGCCATGTCCATACCAACTCTCAGAGACCTCAAGCATGTGGGTCTAAGTGTTCTGGTCTGAATCTTAACATGTAATGTTTCATAATTATTGCCTATTGCTTGGTTTTGTTTGAATGGTAAAACACACGCAAAAGTACCAGCAATTCACCATTTGTCAAAACATATGCCAAACTATTCATAAAACCAGCTTCTCATATTCAAACTCGAGAGCTGCGCCCTTAATACAAAATGTCTCAGCATTTGTAAAGATTGTGAGTGATGTTCACATCGTTTCCCAATAGATAGGGCTGATGGGGGCCTGGAAAATTCAGTTATACGACTTGATGGCTAAAATACTACATTTCTTATGACCTTTCAATCATAAATGTTTGTAGGGCAAACATGATCGTTGTTATGAGTGTAGCTGTAAACTCAGCTGTTAGTTCTCCAGACAAGAGTGAGCAGCTGAGCGAGGGTACAACAGCCAGCTTCAGGTCCGCTCCTCTGTATGCATTTTTTTCACTAAATGAATAAGGTATCGTTGTTTTGGAAATCAAGACGGCAAGTGACTGACTGTGTGCTTGTTTGAGTGTAGCCCCAGGGCCCAGCATGGGACTGGTACTCCTATTGCTATTGTGCAGAACCAGGACATTGATTAGCATGGTGGTTTGATAGTTTTAAAAGACCTCCTGTCTTTTCAGTAAATATCAGCTGATATTTCATTTTATCGGCTGTATAACATTGACATCTGGATCACATCCTTTCAAGGAGAGAGAGAGAGAGAGAGAGAGAGAGAGAGAGAGAGAGAGAGAGAGAGAGAGAGAGAGAGAGAGAGAGAGAGAGAGAGAGAGAGAGAGAGAGAGAGAGAGAGAGAGAGAGAGAGAGAGAGAGAGAGAGAGAGAGAGAGAGAGAGAGAGAGAGAGAGAGAGAGAGAGAGAGAGAGAGAGAGAGAGAGAGAGAGAGAGAGAGAGAGAGAGAGAGAGAGAGAGAGAGAGAGAGAGGGGATCTTGATTTGATCTTTTTATAACTATATTGGTGTGAAGTACCTTTTTTAGACATAAGTCACATAAGTATCTATTACAGAATGTGGGAGAAGAAAACAGTCTTCCAGTGCTTTTAGAATGTCAAATGAATGAATGTAAAATCAGGTTGCAAGAGTTATTCAGCATAAAACAGTCTATAAGAACTGTCAAAGGAAACATTGCTCATTTGTCCCCTCCAAAGCAGCTTCGAAGTTTAACCTAAGTTGAGAGTCCCCTCTCAGGTATTCAGCAAGTATTTATGCACTTTGCAATGTACAATATGTTCCATAATTAAGATGATTACACATTAAGGAAACAATACATTTTATTACAATACTATTCAAATATGTATTTGCATTGCAAATAATATGCAAATACATATTATACAAATGTGTGATTATCTCAACAGTATCCGATAGCCATAAATCAATACAGAGCCACATTGCAATTGTAAAAATGGAATCTACTAATTGGTGAGGAGAAAAGGTATGTCTTTTCTTAACCATAATCCTTTACTGTGTTGTTAACTTTGTGGCTCTATACTCTATTTTCTGTACTCTATACTAAAGGGGAATAATGTAGTTAGACTTCAAATCCCTTAACAATCAATTCCATTTTGTGTGTCTGTTGGTTACCCTTGTATAAATTAAATAATAAGTGTCAATTGAGATTTTGCTAATGACTTTTTGTTTGTTTGGTTCTGCCAGCCCTAAAGTAGAAATTTGAGATACAAATTCCTGATACATTACCATTGGATATTACCCATTCTTCCACCAAAATTTGAGACTAGAATTGAGACTAGATAAAATAGGAAATGTCTAGCCAGGGAAGACCAGGGCTGGTTGTCTCACTATTCACTATCATTTAATTTTCTTCACAATGAAATGTTTATTTAAGATATGTAAATATATACATATATATATATATATATATATATATATATATATATATATATATATATATATATATATATATATATATATATATATATATATATATATATATGTATGTATATGTATATGTATATATATATGTATGTATATATATATATATATATATATATATATATATGTATATATATATGTATATATATATATACGTATGTATATATATGTATATATATATATATATATATATATATATATACGTATGTATATATATGTATATATATATACGTATGTATATATATGTATACATACATACATACATACATACATACATACATACATACATACATACAGTATATTTCACGGGGCTGGTTGTCTGAATGTAGTTTTCAGTGACATGCATAATTGCCAATTGCACTAATTGTAGCCTACTCTTTACAGAATGTTTGATTCTTAAACTGTATTACAATTGTGTTATCTTCTACAAGTCTCAAAGTGTCAGATAGGCCTAATGCTTTTAATACTAAAAGCATTATTTGTCTTTAATCCAATATTGCTGTACTGTCGCCAAATTTGTTTTCCTGCATTTTGGTGATTTGGTAACCTTACTACCAGATACCCTGGAAAGGCTTTAAATAAATTACAGCCTTGTGAAGTTACACTATCAGAAAGCACAACAGTCCAAATATCAGCAGCTAATTCAACAATCAATTTGAGCAGTTTAAGTGTTTGAACAATTTTGAAAAACTGAAATAAAATGTATGTTGACATTTGCACTGTTCGTCTTGATGTTTTGTGTGTCCCAGAAATGAGCAAGTGGCCACGTTGTACCAGAACATCAGCATTACGGAGCCCAGACTGGTGGTTCAGTATGAGAGAGTTATCATGAACTTCACCCGAGAAATCAGACAACACAACACTGAGCTGGAGAATCTGGCACTCGCTGTTAAACGGTACACACACCATAACATGTATTTATTAAGACTCTGTTAAGTGGTACACAAACCATAACATGTATTTATTAAGACTCTGTTAAACGGTACACAAACCATAACATGTATTTATTAAGACTCTGTTAAGTGGTACACAAACCATAACATGTATTTAATAAGACTCTATTAAGTGGTACACAAACCATAACATGTATTTAATAAGACTCTGTTAAACGGTACACACACCATAACATGTATTTATTAAGACTCTGTTAAACGGTACACAAACCATAACATGTATTTAATAAGACTCTGTTAAACGGTACACAAACCATAATATGTATTTAATAAGACTCTGTTAAACGGTACACACACCATAACATGTATTTAATAAGACCCTGTTAAACGGTACACAAACCATAACATGTATTTATTAAGACTCTGTTAAGTGGTACACAAACCATAACATGTATTTAATGAGACTCACTGTTAAACGGTACACAAACCATAACATGTATTTAATAAGACACTGTTAAACGGCACACAAACCTTAACATGTATTTAATAAGACACTGTTAAACATTATGTTATGTTGTGTTGTGTTATAGAGCTCAAGATCTATCAGCTATGCAGCTCAGTGAGATGGAGGAGGAGATGGACCAACGTATTCATGCTGCGGAGGAAAACATGCTGCTTCAGGTACGAACAATGGATTTAGCAACACATTTACTAATCCACAAAGCTCCCATGCTACACACTAATGATACAAAAATCACTTCATGACAAGCCAGAAGTTGAAGGTGTGATTTGGAGCAACTTGAGAGAAAATCTACTCATGTTGGTGCTTGCCAAGTGTTTATTTCACCCCTTAGAGAGGTCCATTACAATGATATGTTTGCATGTCTTTCTATGCATCCATGTGCAGGAGACCAAGCGTGGAGAGGCAGCTCTGAATGAATTGAGAAGACGTTATGAAGCAGAGGTGTGTGAATTGCAGCACAAGCTACAGAAGATGCAGGTGGTGAGTAGATCCAAACATAAATCATCTATCACATATATTTAAACTAGCGTTTGTCAATACTGAAGACACTTTTACCAAATTGACACCTGGTTATACAGGCTCTGTAGCCTATTTAAGATGACTTTGGGCATAAGAACAGATAACACTTTGTTTTGGGCTTCATTGACATCAATTATAATGTTTTATTAATACCAGATATAGTTACCTTGTAATCTGAACAGTATGGCTTTTTTCGTCATTGTGAGTTTGCAAAGGGACAGGTAGCAGGTAGTTTGTTTGTAGAACCTTTCTACAGTGCGACTTCTATTGGCTTAGGTGCCCTTAATAAAATATGTTGGTATGTTACAATTGGGCTTGGCTATCACAAATAAGGGGATTGTGTAACTAAACAATATTATTATTGGATTGTGTAACTAAACATTATCAACCGTAGGCCTACCAGGCTTGTGTAACTAAACAATATTAATAGTAGGCCTACATGGATTGTTTGACGAAACAATATTAACAGTAGGCCTAGTTTTTCACTCACTTCTGTATTATGCAATCCTAAGGTATTAGAAATGCAGCTTCTAAGTGTTTTTGTTCCATAAATAAATTCAGATTTGATTGCTTTTTTCCAGATAGAGGAACAGTATAAGACTGTGAATATGAAAGATGAGAGTCCAGCTCTGAAGAGGAGGATCAATGAACTTATGCTGGTGAGGTGAAACACACCTAATTACATAGCATATTGTTTAAATTGTTTCTTTATAAATACAGTTCTTGTCTAAATCAAGCTGCACTATTTAGATCAACATCATGCCTTAAATTGAATATAATCAAATATACATATGTTTAATTACTAAATTGTTAAATGTGACTGTAATGATTGCATGGCCAAAGGATGAGTCCAGGAAGTTAGTCTTTCAATAAACTCCTGGGTAGAAATACAAAAACGAAATGCCAACGCATAAACAACGAAATAAGCAAAAAGAACCAGCTGTCCGAAAAACAATAAACTAAGGTAAGCAGCTAGATAATGTGTAGGGACACTGAGAGGCTAGCGGGTAACACTTTCCTGCCCATGTGGTCATGGATGTATGGTGCTCTGGACTTTAACCTAATAGTCATTATTTAATTTCACATCCAATGTATATGACATTCATAAAAGCACAAAATGTTTATCTTTGACGGATAATGTAATTCATTGTTCATTCAGTCCAAAGTATTACATTATTAGTTTTGAATATAATTACCCACCTGAAAATTTTATAAATTCCCAATAATGTCATAAGGTATTACATTATCAGTAAAATAATGATTACAACATCAGTCAGGACATTTTATAACATTATCGGTCAAGTTACTACATTATTGGGTTTTATTACATTTTCAATCAAGTTAAGTGAAAACTGTTATTACGCTTTCAGACGTTATACATTTTCAGGAAATTACTACCTTATTGGGTGCTACATGATCCATTTTGTTGTTTTTTGTAGGGCAACGCAGAAAAACACTGACTTTACAGTTGTATGTTGCTCTGTACTTATACTTGTTCTTGGAGATAAACTGACACTTGTATGTGAATGGATTCTGTATTCTCCATAGCATGACACCTTTTCAAATGGGAACACCGCTCTTTTTCTTGATAGACTCTAAATAGACAAGATATTCCCACACTACCATAATGTAACCTTAATACCAACAAGGTCCTTGCCATTGGAAATAACTGTAATTATGCCTTTACTGCTGCTCAAGCTCTGCTTTTCTTAACTCTCCACCGTTACTTTCATGTCGGTACCAAAATACTAGCTTGTGACGTATTCTTCCCAAATGATTGGCAGTTCATGTAACATACTAGGGAAGCTTCGTGTATAAGTACATCCCATCAGTCTTGGAAATGCATTATATTAAAACTCAATCACACATTTGGAATATCTAAATTAAGGAAACTATCGCTAGATAAGTGTATGTAATATTTTGTCTCCCAGCCCTAACTTCAGCCATCTGTTTCTAAAAGACATGCCATACCTTCTCCGATGCTACGGTCAACTTAACACATATGTGAAGGTGTCTGTTTTTATGTGAGAAGGGACAAACAATATTCCGAAAAAAATGTGCTTCCCAAACCTGGAATTATTGCATGTATACCGTGTACCGAATTAGACAGACATTTTCCCTGGATTACCCCCAAAACAGTTTCTCCAGAACATTATGTTTGGTGAATTCGTTTTACAGCGGTCTTATTTAAAGAACAAGCTTAAATAGTGAACTGTGAACATAAAGAATATGATTATTACAGTTAAACCTGGTTCTTACTCTGCCTTTATCTTGAACAGGAGAACCAAAAGTTGAAACAGGAGCTGATGCAGTTTCAGACCAACATGGCGTGTCTACAGAGTGAGATGGACACACTGAAGACTGAGCTGACGGACCGGAGCATCGACTGTGAACAGTGATTATTATTATTATTATTATTATTATTATACATTATTATTGTTATTTGGGTTCATTTGGGGTTCAAGCAAGAATCCAGACTTTGTAAAATACTGCCCAAAAATGCCTTAGTTTACAACAGCGTATTAGGGGCATTGTAATTATTTAAAAAAAGATAGAGCCTGGGGAGGGGGAGAGGGGTAACATTCAGAGAAAAAAACTCCGAATTTATTTAGATAAAAAAACACAACAAAAACGTGGTTTTGGTCAAGGAACCACAGCGCTTCACTTTGCATAGTTGCATTAACCTCAACACACCACAGACGCTGCCGCTGGCCGTTATGCCTGTAGTGGATGACCTAATCAAATAGTACTTTGCAATCAGATTTAGCAATAAGGAAATAATCAGAATCACCATTCTATACACCTCCGTTCTCACGCCATAAAATTCAACTGTTAGACTGAGGTCCATAGCCAAAGTCAACAAGTGCTAGCCAATCATTTCATATGCAAAATCTCAGATAGTTGAGTCCACAACAGTTTTTAAGACAGCTGAAAATGTCTATTAAGGTCATCAAAGTAGTTATGACCGATGTATTCTACGTCAATGCTGAGAATTCCTCAACCTGTATTGGTTGACTGATATGTTTCTGATTATGTATTTGTGTTCATAACTGTCTTTTGTTCAGAGATGAAGAACTAATGAGACGGTTCTCTTATGAGAGAGACAGTCTGGAGAGGCAGATACAAATCTTACAGTAAGTAACAATATCCAATCTGAATTGAGTTGCTTATGTGGCCCATAGAACACTTTGACTTTTCTCGTTGCTTGCTTAGGACAGCTAACAGAAAGCTCCATGATAGTAATGATGGGTTAAGGTTGGCCTTGGAGAACAGCCTCAGTAAGAGCACCAAGGTGAGCCAACACTCCGGAAACATTACATGGGACAAACATTTTAATAAATTCATTTCCCCCATTAAAGTCACATAAGCCACCTGAAAGTGACAATACAAACGAATAGACAGTTAATGCAAAAAATATTAAGAAAGTTAGTGTTTTTAAAAACTTTGTTGTGTTTGTGACATTTATTGTGCCCTACAGCGAGGCAACACTGTGTCACCGGGCAGTGCCTACAGGAGCAGGAGTAAGAGCATATGTTACTCTTCACCAATCGCCATGATGGAAGGGTAAAGTCAATCAGTATACACATTTTAGGCCCTTTTAATATTGGCAATGTCCTTAATAATGTAATCAAAACCATTACGCAAGACATTAAAGGAGATGTTTCCCTACTATTGCAATGTGTTTGTGGTGTTCCCTTGCACTGATTGGATTCAATGGTATACTCTATGTATCCCCAAACCGTACAAAACACAAAATTCCAGTAGTTAAAGTTCATATTATAATGAAATTATTTGGTAAAAATGTGAAATTATCTCCTTTTGAATCATTGATTTCAATGTTATTTCTTCGAAAATTTTACAAAACTTAAAAAGATTTGCAAATATTTTAAACTCTCAATGAATAGTATCCAAATATATTTCTTATTTAGAATCACATCATAGATTGGTATTGTTTGGATTTGAGATTCGAGAACGAATGTAGCTTTTCAGTTTTGTATTCCGTGAAGAGCCTATATGATCACGATTGCTTATAAACTTATGTGGGAAAAGATGTTTGTCGTCTTCTCATTTGGCATGTTTTCAGCAATGTGTCTGTTGTTCACTACATTAGAAGATAGTCATGCTCCTCCAGCTGTTCTTTTTTAGGAAAGACTACCTCAAGCAAGGGGGCCGTCCTTCATGTTCTCTTAACGTTCCACCGATCCCTGTTTTCTTTCTTTTTTCATGGGTATTTTCATTGAAGAAACAGGAAGGGTATGCTATTGAGTGGCTAGCTATTTAGCCAGCTAGCTAGTTAACTAAATTGTGTTATAGGAGTGTTACAAGGAATCGTTGGCATCAGGGCATGTCATTTTAAATAACATGAAGAAAAATTACTCCTCACCAGCGTAATCACAATGATATGCCGTGCCCTGTAGAAATGACAATGTATCTAATCTAAATGGATAATGTTTTATCTAGATTGTAGTCGGTTAACATATATTTTAGTCAGTATATTATATTTAGTTGCTCTCAGTGAGAACGGACAGACATCAAAGCAGAAACCTTTTGATATTACCCTTCATTCATTCTGGGCTACAGCCAACACAACAACGGATGAAGGTTAACAATTGTATTACCACGGTCCACTATAAAGTGTGTTACTTTTGTTAAAGTGATAGTTCAATATTTGGGGAAATAAGATATGCCCTAACTTACCTCTATTCAGACGAGATGATTGACATACATTTTATGTTTGTACATTCAATATTGAGTTAGTTGTAGGCTAAATGTTGCCGATCCTCAAGGCTAATGGTAACTGCATCAGCATGGCTCCGTCGACAAGGGTCGAAATGCCGTATTGACACCTTTCACAGCAATGGATTCGATGGTCCGGTGTGACAGGGGTATTAATGAGAGAAGTAGCACCTTCGGTCTGTTGGCAAGACTTTGAACTTTGGCACCAAAGGTGTGATGGCCAAGCGGAGACACTGATGCAAGTGTTCATTGGTGAGTTGGCTGCAGTGCTTGTTCAATGGAGGCGTTGAAAGATGCTTACCATGCAAAAAATTAAACTATTTAATTAGGATAAGCAGGAAAATGTCCCTTTTTCTGATAACTTTATAGGCTAGAGCTTCATTTTGTATTATTTTGGTGAACAGTGTTTTTTTTTTTTTACTTTAAAGTTTTTTTTGTAAATGTTTATGACTTCAACATCATGTACATATGCACACTTTCCCATCTGTAGTGACCATGTCTAGAGCAGCTAACGAGACTTGGTGCATGAGTCAAACTAACAGTAGTGAAACTGAGCAGGACTTGGCGCATGAGTCAAACTAACAGTAGTCAAACTGAGCAGGACTTGGTGCATGAGTCAAACTAACAGTAGTCGAACTGAACCAGACTTGGCATCGTTGTTGAGTCTTACATACAATATATCCCTCTGAGAAATGATGGTAATGTGTGATCGGGTGTGGGTCTCTAAATCTGAGAGAATGATTTGTTCGGTTGGATGATTTATACGTATTCGGATTCGGATGACGTCAGAGGCGATCTGCGCCTCACTAATGTGTAAACGACTCCAGCAGAAACTAGGCCGTGACATTCCATATATCCGAACAGGCGTCTAGATATCTATGTTTTCCTTGACATAATACACAACCATGGATATATTCTCCTGGCCTGTTGGCAGGGCTGTTGGGATTATAACATGATCATCTGATGGCAAATATTTAAGGTGACCGCAATCATTTGTGTTTATCATTGCAAGGCGCATGCATCTACTATTACACCACTATTAAGCGTATACTACAAAAGTTACTTTAAATTCTTAATCACAAATGTTCAATTGCCAATTAATCATCAACTAGAATGTCATGATTGTGACAGGCTGACAGCCCTACCTCTTGGATCTCTGGTACCATTGACCAGTGTACCATGAGTTCCCAATCTCTAGGGCTATCTCTTCCAGCCCTAAACTACTCCTCATTTCTATTATCAGGTGGATACCATGTTGCATAAGTAGACAGGTTAAACCTAATCAGCTAAATGTAGACTAAACTAAATTGCGCTGCATCTGGCTAGGTGGTCAGGAGTGCTCCAAGAAGGAGAGTGCTCTGGCTTTACTTTATGCATGTATATATAATCTAAAATCATGACAGCATCTTTGGGTTTCAGAAAAGGGCTGTAGAAATAAATTGAATTATTATTATACATTTTTTTCACCAGTAGATGTTACCTAAAAATATGCTGAAGTAACTATCTTCCTACAAAACCTTTATCTTCCAGGTTTGTCCACCCATGTATGGATGAAGATGTGTTGCACACTGGTGGTCGCCGACCCAGCTGCGATACTCTGGCCCTGGCTATGTGTGACCCAATGCATCTCTCCAGTCTTGAATGCAAGGACAGTCTATTCGAGAACTTTCTGGATAGTGGTCTGTCGACTTTGAGCAGATCTAATACTGGATGCGACTCAGAGCGGGAAGCTAAGGTTCATGGTGAAGAAGAGGAAGAGGACTCAGAGAAAGGGAAAAGGAAAAGAGAGGAAGAGGATCAAATGGATACAATAGCGGGGGACAATTCTGATGTAAGAAAACCAATTAATTTTTATTGTAAATGTATGGTACGTGATTAATTGAAAACAGTGGCTGTTTTTCCCTACCTTCAACTAGGTCAGGAGAATTGCGATACTTAAAAAAAAAAAATACCTTGGTAACCCACCTGGCCCATTGAGTTACCTACCTCCTGGTAGATATTACCTACCTCCTGGTAGATATCATTAAATAAAAGCAAAAGCACTAAGAGAATATGTGCGCCCTAGGCCTTGTGTTCGGACTCTCTGGTTGTATAGGGGCTTCTCTGGCTGTATAGGGGCCTCTCTGGCCTCTGGCTGTACAGGGGCCTCTCTGGCTGTATAAGAGCCTGTCTGGCCTCTGGCTGTACAGGGGCCTCTCTGGCTGTATAAGAGCCTGTCTGGCTTCTGGCTGTATAGGGGCCTCTCTGGCTGTATAAGAGCCTGTCTGGCTTCTGGCTGTATAGGGGCCTCTCTGGCTGTATAAGAGCCTGTCTGGCTTCTGGCTGTATAGGGGCCTCTCTGGCCTCTGGCTGTATAGGGGCCTCTCTGGCCTCTGGCTGTACAGGGGCATCTCTGGCCTCTGGCTGTACAGGGGCCTCTCTGGCCTCTGGCTGTATAGGGGCCTCCCTGGCCTCTCTGGCCTCTGGCTGTGTAGGGGCCTCCCTGGCGTTTCTGGCCTCTGGCTGTATAGGGGCCTCTCTGGCTTTATAGGAGCCTCTCTGGCCTCTGGCTGTATGGGGGCCTCCCTGGCCTCTCTGGCCTCTGGCTGTATAGGGGCCTCTCTGGCTGTATAGGGGCCTCTCTGGCCTTTGGCTGTATTGGAGGCTCTCTGGCTGTATAGGAGGCTCTCTGGCTGTATAGGGGCCTCTCTGGCTGTATAGGGGCCTCTCTGGCCTCTGGCTGTGTAGGGGCCTCCCTGGCGTCTCTGGCCTCTGGCTGTATAGGGGCCTCTCTGGCTTTATAGGAGGTTCTTTGGCCTCTGGCTGTATAGGAGGCTCTCTGGCTGTATAGGGGCCTCTCTGGCCTCTGGCTTTGTAGGGGCCTCCCTGGCGTCTCTGGCCTCTGGCTGTGTAGGGGCCTTTCTGGCGTCTCTGGCCTCTGGCTGTGTAGGGGCCTTTCTGGCTTTACAGGAGCCTCTCTGGCCTCTGGCTGTATAGGAGGTTCTCTGGCTGTATAGGGGCCTCTCTGGCCTCTGGCTGTGTAGGAGGCTCTCTGGCCTCTGGCTGTATAGGGGCCTCTCTGGCCTCTGGCTGTATAGGAGCCTCTCTGGCCTCTGGCTGTATAGGGGCCTCTCTGGCCTCTGGCTGTATAGGAGCCTCTCTGGCCTCTGGCTTTATAGGAGCCTCTCTGGCCTCTGGCTGTATAGGAGACTCTCTGGCCTCTGGCTGTATAGGGGCCTCTCTGGCCTCTGGCTGTATAGGAGGCTCTGGCTGTATAGGGGCCTCTCTGGCCTCTGGCTGTATAGGAGCCTCTCTGGCCTCTGGCTGTATAGGAGACTCTCTGGCCTCTGGCTGTATAGGGGCCTCTCTGGCCTCTGGCTGTATAGGAGGCTCTCTGGCTGTATAGGGCCCTCTCTGGCCTCTGGCTGTATAGGAGCCTCTCTGGCCTCTGGCTGTATAGGAGCTTTTTGCAAACCTTCTGTCTTGCTCAATCCCAAGGCAGGATGCGTGCAGGTATATGTAAACACCATTTGAAGGGAGGACAATAGAATAAAGTATACTTTTATTTTACTTTTAATAAAAGAATACTTTTATAACTACCCTCACCACCAAGTGATAAGTGGTGACTTTTTGTCGGCTTTAAGCAAGCTACACAAAAGGCTTAAGGAATGACCCTGTGTCAGGGCTTAACATCAGCTAGCTAACTAACGAAGTTTAGACTATGGCAACCAGGAAATAGTCCCACCCTAAACGTTTGCTAATAGCCTCTGGTTAGTATCATAGGCCCCTCGATTTACTGGAATTTACATATTTAACATTGGTTAGATACACTTAATACAATTCGCTATTGAGAAATTACACTTTTATCATTAACAGTGGATTTGAGTTGCTCAAAATGAACCTAAAGTTTAATATTTATAAGTTTTATAAACAATTACAAATATATCTTAGGAGACCGTTTACAAATGTAGTTATGCTGATCTATAGATGGCAGAGATGCCTATGGAGGTCGGAACAGAAGGCGGCTCAGTGCCGGACCGGAAGCCAACAGAACCAGTCAACAGAACCAGTCCTTGGACTTTAACTTCACACTCACCTTTAACTTCTGAGGTACTGGAAGCAGCTGGGTTATAATCTAAGTTTTGTGGGTGTCTCTAAAATAACATTACTGTCTGAGATACAGTAGATAAATAAAACCCGCTAAAAGTGCACTTTATTTGTGTGGGTATGTGTGTGTGTGTGTGTGTGTGTGTGTGTATGTGTGTGTGTGTGTGTGTGTGTGTGTGTGTGTGTGAGAGAGAGTGAGAGAGAGAAAGAGAAAGTCCCAATACCAATACTACTAAGTGGTCAAACACTTTCGCACACACACATTCACATATCCACCCACTTTTTATCATTGGTAATGTGTTAGCCACCCCACTGATGTGTGACTTAACCTCTTTCATGGGAGCTCGGACCGAGCTCAGCTCCCACTGGCTCCCACTTAACTCGAAGCCTGTATCAAACATATGGGGAAATATAAATGTCAGGAGGGTTGATTGTGCTGATTTCGATATCGAACTAAAATGATTGTTTTATTGTTTTTGTTTACCTCTCTATATTGTCTACACTTCTCAAGGAAAAAAAGGAGGATTCTAAAGACCTTGGGTATATGACTTCTGAGAGGGCGTACAGGATCGTACTAGCTGGAGATGCAGCAGTGGGGAAATCTAGTTTCTTGCTGCGCCTTTGTAAACAGTCCTGGGAACCCTCAAGTTCTACACTAGGTGGGTTTTAAGAAAGCATCTCGATAGTGGTTTTAGGTTAGTCAATTATTTATTGGTCTTTTTTTCCCTTTTTCTGTTTTAATGATGTAAGTCATGTTGTTCTATAGCTGAAATAATAATATGATTTTCAGGTGTGGACTTCGAAACAGAGACTTTAATTGTGGATGGAGAGCCAACTTTAGTCCAGTTATGGGATACAGCTGGACAGGAAAGGTGTGTGTGTGTTTTTATCAGTTTTCTTTCCCTCCCTTCAGCCTTAAATTAAGGTGGCAGTTACTCTTTTTAAAGGATTTCAGTTACCTTTCCTAAAGACATTATTTCCGCTCATGAGTTTGCATCCCTGCCCCAGGTTCCGAAGCATAGCCAAGTCATATTTCCGTCGAGCAGACGGTGTTCTTCTGTTGTATGATGTCACCTGTGAGAGGAGCTTCCTCAATGTGAGGGAGTGGGTTGACATTATTGAGGTAAAACAGGATCCAATCATTTGATCTTGAATTATTAAAATAAAACAAACCATAAAACACTTTGGAAAGACTTTATTGAATGCTTGCTTTTATACTGCAATTGTTTAAGGTTTGGGTATTACAATCAACCCTAACAAGTCTCTGCCTCTTTTCAATCAGGATGTGTCTCAGGAGGACATTCCCATCATGCTCCTTGGAAATAAGTGTGACTTGAGGCAACAGGCGCTACAAGATGGTATCCCATGTATACCTACCAGCTACGGAGAGAAACTTGCTATGGTGGGAATCTATTACCAAGCACAAATTCTGTTATTTTAAAAGTCTTAAACTGGGCTTGACTGGCTATCTTATTACTGCTTAACCTTTACCAGCAGAGTTAGATATTTAACTCAGCCAGGTGGTTTAAAGATTCTCTCAAACTGCAAATTATGATCTGGGCTGGGCTCTCCCCTAGGTTAGTGGTTCAATCCCCTGCTCCCCCTGTCCACATATCGGAGTGTCCTATGACACTGGACCCTAAATGGCTCCCGATGGCTGGGCTAGCGCCTTGCATAGCAGCTCCGTGTTAAAGTCACTAAAAGCGCTATACATGTGCAGCCCGTTTACCGTACTCAAAATAGAGTACATTTTCCTGAAATGTTTCAGTTCATGCATTTTCAATTTACGCCACGGTCGTAATAATCTCCTCCTTGTCACCAGGTGACGCAAAATTCCAAGGAAAGGTTTGTTTTAATATGACCTAAAAAAAAGGAGTACACTGTTCCTGTATCCTGGAGGCCTTCAACTCACACCTCCGGCGGAGCTTCTCTTGCATCCCTGTGGGGGCTGGGGGCATAGAACCAGAGTGGGCAATGTTCAAAGCCTCCATTGCTAAAGCCGCGTCTGAGAGTTGTGGTCTCAAGGTCTTGGGTGCCTCAAGGGGCGGTAATCCCCGAACACCCTGGTGGACACCAGGGGTCAGGGGAGCCGTCCGACTGAAGAAGGAAGCCTTCCGGGATATGTTATCCCGGGGGACTCCGGAAGCAGTTGCAAGGTATCGACAGGCACGGAGGACTGCAGCCTCGGCGGTGGCAGAGGCGAAGCAGCGGGTGTGGGAGGAGTTCGGAGAAGCCATGGAGAAGGACTTTAGGCTGGCACCAAAGTTGTTCTGGAAAACCATCCGGCACCTCAGGAGGGGAAAGCAGGGAAGCATTCAAGCTGTATACAGCAAGGATGGGACGCTGCTGACTTCAACTGATCAGGGGATGGGACGGTGGAAGGAGCACTTTGAGGAACTCCTAAACCCGACAAATCCCCCCTCTATGGTTGAGGCGGAGCTAGAGGATGATGGGGGATCAACGCCAATTTCCCTGGTGGAGGTCACTGAGGTAGTCAAACAACTCCACAGTGGCAAAGCCCCAGGGGTTGATGAGATCCGCCCTGAAATGCTGAAGGCTCTGGGTGTTGAGGGACTGTCATGGATGACACGTCTCATCAACATTGCGTGGAGGTCAGGGACAGCACCTAAGGAGTGGCAGACCGGGGTGGTGGTTCCCCTCTTCAAAAAGGGGGACCGGAGAGTGTGTGCCAATTATAGGGGCATCACATTACTCAGCCTCCCCGGGAAAGTTTACTCTAGGGTGTTGGAAAGGAGGGTCCGGACGATAGTCGAACCTCGGATTGAAGAGGAACAATGCGGGTTCCGACCAGGGCGTGGAACAATGGACCAACTTTTTACTCTCGCAAGGATCCTGGAGGGGGCCTGGGAGTATGACTATCCGGTCTACATGTGTTTTGTAGATTTAGAGAAGGCGTATGACCGGGTCCCCAGGGAGCTATTGTGGGAGGTGCTGCGGGAGTATGGGGTGAGGGGGTCACTACTTAGGGCCATCCAATCTCTGTACTCCCAAAGCGAAAGCTGTGTCCGGGTTCTCGGCAGTAAGTCAAACTCGTTTCCAGTGAGGGTTGGTCTCCTACAGGGCTGCGCTTTGTCACCGATTCTGTTTGTGATATTCATGGACAGGATTTCAAGGCGCAGCCGCGGGGGAGGAGGGCTGCAGCTTGGTGAGCTTGGGATCACGTCACTGCTTTTTGCGGATGATGTGGTACTGATGGCGCCATCAGCCTGCGACCTTCAGCACTCATTGGATCGGTTTGCAGCCGAGTGTGAAGCGGCTGGGATGAAGATCAGCACCTCCAAGTCTGAGGCCATGGTTCTCAGCAGGAAAACCGATGGAGTGTTTACTCCAGGTAGGGAATGAGTCCTTACCCCAAGTGAAGGAGTTTAAGTATCTTGGGGTTTTGTTCTCGAGTGACGGGAAAATGGAACGTGAGTTGGGCCGGAGAATCGGAGCAGCGGGAGCGGTATTGCAGTCGCTGTATCGCACCGTTGTAACGAAGAGAGAGTTGAGCCGAAAGGCAAAGCTCTCAATCTTCCGGTCTATCTTTGTTCCTACTCTCACCTATGGTCACGAAGGATGGGTCATGACCGAAAGAACGAGATCACGGATACAAGCGGCCGAAATGAGTTTCCTCCGGCGGGTGGCTGGCTTCTCCCTTAGAGATAGGGTGAGAAGTTCAGTCATCCGGGAGGGACTCGGAGTAGATCCGCTGCTTCTTTGCGTAGAAAGGAGCCAGTTGAGGTGATTCGGGCATCTAGTTAGGATGCCACCTGGCCGCCTCCCTAGGGAGGTGTTCCAGGCACGTCCAGCTGGGCGGAGGCCACGGGGCAGACCAAGGACCAGGTGGAGGGATTATATCTCCATGCTGGTCGGGGAGCGCCTTGGAATCCCCCAGTCAGAGCTGGCGGATGTGGCCCGGGAAAGGGAAGGATGGGGCTCTCTGCTGGAACTACTACCTCCGCGACCCGATCGGATAAGTGGACGAAGATGATGATGTTCCTGTATCTGTCATTTTATGAGTTACAGTTAATGTTACATTTCATTGTGTATATTCTAACTTTGATTTGAAAGAGCAATTGACTCCACAGCATTCTCTTTTGAAAAGATCTTTATAATTTCGTCACTTCTACACAAGGATATCATTCTTCTACACATACAGGCAAGGATTATCTGTTGTCCTTCATGTTCTACGAAAGGTTTGTTATTTTCAAATGACCATGATAACAGGGACAGCGTAAAGCAGATCCCATATGTCTCTACCATAAAAAACGACTGTTAATGTGTCTTTGTACAAGTTGTACAAAGGACTCCAATAGGCTACAACTGTGTCGTTTTTAGGTCTACCGACTATGGTTAGGCATCAAAACCAACTCAAGATTACAATTCCAACATGGAATTAATCTATTTTTAACCATTGGAGTGCTGTGTAGGCAATTTGAGCTGACCGTAATTTCCATAAACATTCAATACAAAGGCATTAAAACACAAACCTAATTATAATAATATGAGAATATCCCAATAAGGTAAGAGGTTAACCAATGAGTTTTATTTTATCCAACAAATTGCCCCTTCGCAATTTTTAACAGCCCCTCAGTCACTTAATCCTGCAAGCCGTTCCTCTCCAACAAAGGCTGGTCCAGGAAATTATTGTCTTGTGACTTCAAACACCCCTTTAGACCTTTACATAAAATAAATATGAACTTTCTCATCTCTTTCTTCACTGAATAGAAATACTAACATTTTAGCCCTGATCTTAATTTCCACATGGTTTGACAACTTAATGAAGATTTGAGTTAAAGATAAAGATGGATAAGGGCACCTTAATAGTATACCTCCATACAGAATTCAAGGTATGGAATAAATTGTACAAAATGAAGAATATCAAAGAAATTTCATTTCGAGCGGACCCCATAGGTATTAGGGGTGTAAGGATTATTCGTAGCACGATACTTTCATGATGCAAAAATGTGACTGTTCGCATAGTATAAGTTTGACGGTTTTACTCGTCAGCTATATTTATATTTTTGTATTATTATCATTAGACATTTATTTTATTTCAAATGTTTAAACATACTAATACATACAAACACCAAATCTTACAAACACTAAGCCTACATTACAATTAATTTGCAGTAAATAATATAATATTTACAATGAAAGTAGTCTGTGGAAAAAGTCCATTGTCACGCTCCTGACAATCCAATACATTTTTTTGTGTATTTACCTTACTTTATTCATGATTATTAGTTGTTTTTAATAAATGTTTCTGCCTTCAACATGGTACTACTGGAAAATACGCCTAGTCTCAGTAGGTTACAATGTAAGAGCCACATCCGAAAAAGTAATGTCTGCTGGGCAGTGTATATCGTGGATCAGAGTGCGCCATTAGACTGCGAAAACCTTGATCCTCTACGACTGAAAACGGCTGTTTTCTGGCTGTTTTAATGCAATCAATTTCAATTACTTTCTTTGTAATGGTTATTGCTTTTGACTATCTTAGCCGAAGCTCTGTGTTTCTGAAACATCGTCTATAACGATGGTTGAGTGAGGGGTGAAGCTTTTGCCTGTTTAGCATTATAAGCGCATTTATACTCGTGTTTTTTTGGGTGATGCACCTTCAAATGTCTAATCAAGTTTGTCATTAGTTCCTCCGTGATGAACTTTTCCTTTGCAGACATTACAGATGAAATCTTAATGTCCTGTTCACAAACTCCGTAATATTTCCACACAACCGACATTCTGGTAAATCATTTTAATGTAAGATGTGTGCATGGAATTGTAAACTTCCGGAACACAGACGGCCAAAATAGACAAAAAAACGTCCGGTGGCCGATAGCGTGTTAAGAGCAAAAACTGACGGGTTCCGATTAATGGCGGGTCAACCGGTGCATCCATAATAATGAGTGGGTACTGAAAAGTTTTGCGCTCCAGTGGATGTGCTGATATTTCTGCAAACAAATCTGTCACTATCTTAGCTCATTAACTTGTCTACATTTGAGCGTTGCGTTAAGATGCAATTTTCATTATATAATGTAATACAGACCAGCCCATTCGATTTAATATTT